>CM077502.1:43841035-45041035 GCA_039654745.1 Houttuynia cordata | reverse complement strand
CCTCCTAAAAAGAACATTTCGTCCTCGAAATGCGATTACTCACACTGCAAATAATTCCGGATAGGATTTTCTCATGTCACTTTCAGTTTCCCATGTCATTTCCTCAGAGGCTGACTTTGCCACAAAACCTTCACCAAAGGTATAATTTTCTTTCGTAACACTTGATCTTTCCTGTCTAAGATCTTTACAGGCTTTACTGGAAATGTTAAATCCGCTTCCAACTCCATAGTTATATAATCCAAAATGTGAGATGGATCTGGCACATTCTTCCTCAACATTGAGACATACTTCCTCAACATTGAGGCTTCACCAAGGGTGGGGCCTGATATCGATATGTCAGCGATATATTGCCGATACAACATTCTAGGCCCCTTTGATCATACCCCAACCCAGAATGTGCACATGAGGCAAATCGTTCATCTTCCAGGGATCCATAGCCACCCAAGCCTGCAGAAAAATACATTCATCAAGTCTAGGGTCCCACTTGAGTAATTGACCTATACCCATCCTCCATCCGTCCACACATGAATTAATACAAAAATACAAAAAAAGTTCCCGTCCATTTCAGCCTTGATCGTATCAATGCTCTTCCTCTTATAAAGGCCAAAGCCAAGGATATTACATAGAGTACTTGGCAAGGAATTCTGTATTGGATATTAGTCGACCAAAGAGACAAAATATCGGAGATATATCAGAGATATTGTGTAAAAAAATATCGGTAGTCGAAAACTAGTTTTTACCATATATTTTCACAATCTAACTTCTAAAATGAGTTATATTAATTTAGTCAAAGCATAGATTTCAAAATATGCATATTAGGATGGAAAACAAATGGGAAAGTTGTTTTTTTTAAAAAAAAATGTTTTTTTAAATGGTGATATATATATTGGATATTTTAAAAATTTTGAAAAAACAATATTAGTCCATATCGTTTTATCAGTGGGGCCGATATTTCGCCGATACAATATTCCATGCTTGTAGTCCCGTAATCAAGAGGTACGATGAGTCATTGGTTGTGGCTCTATATAAGAGTTATTGCGTCTTTCGTCTTAGTAAAAATATTAGAAACTTGAAACATGCCTCGGTAAACATAATTTGCAAAATGAAAAAGTTTTCATTGAAACAGATTTCTCTCCGTATTACTCCCTATATCCCGCACCAAGTGTTTTATTTGGTTTTCAAAATAAACGATTTGGAAAACCAAGTAGTTCATTTTGAAAAACCATATAGGACATTTGATATGGGGCAGAGGGAGTATTCTGAAGCTCAAAGATTGATAGCTTGGTTGTTTGGAACTTTGTTAGGGAGCTTTGCATTTAATCTATCAGTCTTCTAATGGTGTTTAGTGTCTGGTCAGGTTGTTGTGGATTTTACTGCGTCTTGGTGTGGACCCTGCCGGTTCATAACCCCAGTGCTCGTCGAGCTGGCTAAGAAACTGCCCGATGTCATCTTTTTGAAGGTTGATGTCGATGAGTTGAAGGTAATGACTATTTGCATTCATTGTCTGCATTGAGATCCATACCTTGACATCTCATAAAGTTCACTTTTTTGTTACAGAATTTTCATAAAGATACACTTGATCATATCATAATTAGATTAATATCTGGGGATTGGCTAAATGAGTTCTACTTATTGCAGACTGTTGCTGAAGAATGGAAGGTGGAGGCCATGCCGACCTTTTTGTTTATCAAGGAGGGGAAACTTATTGACAAGCTCGTTGGAGCTAGGAAAGAGGAGCTACAGCAGAAAATTGAGACCCACAGGGCCCCTGCTGAGTCTTCTGGACCCCCTGCCTAGAAGCCAATTCGATGAATGATTCTTTTGATAAATAATTTGATTTGTAGTGCAACAACCCTCTTGAAACCTAACTGCTTTGATATTTCAGTCATACTCGTGCACATTTGAATCTATATAAGACATAGTTTTTAGTTAGAACTGTGGGAGACGACGACTTCAAATTGTATTGCAGAAGGCATTAAAATTTTTTGCATGTGCTTTGCATTTTGTTGAGCCTATTTCATTCTGCTCGATTGATGTCTGTCTATATTATAGCTATTAATTTTGTATTCCGCGCACCGGGCCTTTCTAGAGCAGAGTTTGCTACTCTACCAGTCCATATTAATGGGATTTGGGGGCTGGGCTGTGTTTCTACGAACAGATACAAGAAAACAAGCCCACTCCTAAGAGCCGGGAAAAAAAGCTGTTGTTGCCTTAACAAGCTTTTAGTTTAATTACGACCTCGACTCAGAGATTCAAAATGACGACCTTGAAGCTCCTTTTGGTTGTGTTGGTTAGTAATGATTTTTTTTTTTCGGATTTGGTTGTTGGTAATAAATTTGAAAGCTATATCTTATCCACTTCTTCTGTTGATACACCAACTTTGACAACGTCCATCATGCATTCATATTAGTGAACTAAAAAAGTTGTTTCATGCACTAGATAGCAGAGATGACACAAAGGATTGGAAGTTTTTTATGATCAGAAAAGAGCACATCAGTGTCATCACATCAATTCCCAACTTGATGGTTCCGAGTTTCTTTGATCGATGAGCGATGCGAGGAAATGAGAGGAGCAAAAGAAGAACTGCAAATGGATTATGGATAGGCATATCATCAATCTAAGACCCGTGTTGCATTTGTGGCTAATTCCTCCACGTAATTCTGGATAGTGAGGCAAAAGTGAAGGATCAAATTGAGCTGAGAAGATGACAAGCCCTCGGCAGTTTTATATCCCTCTCATACAAGAATCTATTACATCTCTTCCTCCTCATCCTCTGACTCAGCAAAGAAGTGGCTAAACTTTTCCACGTAGGGCATGCTGACTGTTGTCTCATAAGCGTTCATAGGATGACACTGACACGGTTGAATGAACCCATGGCCGATTTTCTGCCGTGTACAACTCTATCCAGTTCTACACTTTAAATATCATGTTGAGTTAGGAGGAAGAGAGGACGGAATTAGAGAAGGATCAGATTAAACAATAAGCTGCCTTTGAAGGAGGATCTAGTCCACCTTTTAATTTTTTCCATAAGCATAATTAGTGTCGTGGTCTTACTTTGGCACTTCTTTATCACTGTAAGTATGGGATATTTAACCGCATAATTTGTATATCGTAATGATGATCATGGCTAACTAAGATAGTTGTAATTTATGAGATAAAATGGAGGACCAAGCGTCCAATTCCAAAGGCAGCTCAGTGGTGGTCCCTGGTGGTTGAAGGTTGTGGGATGGACTGATTCAAAGGAAGACCGGACTGCTAGTACTAGTTGTGCTGGCTCTCTGACGTAGAGAACGATAAGTTATCAACAAATAGAATTGAGCTTGTTGGGAGATC
This sequence comes from Houttuynia cordata, assembly GCA_039654745.1. Lineage (NCBI taxonomy): Eukaryota > Viridiplantae > Streptophyta > Magnoliopsida > Piperales > Saururaceae > Houttuynia > Houttuynia cordata. The sequence continues at coordinate 45,037,702 of CM077502.1, read as the reverse complement.
CGAACAAAGTCGTCTGCATTTGAATTTGGGCAACGGAGCTGTTGGAGGATTGCACTCCCAAACCAACCAAATAAATGCACCCTTTCTTCTTTCACCCAATCATATTCCAGAAAAAAAAACGATTAAAAATAAATTAATTAATATGGTCTTTGTTGTGTTAAGACTAATCAAATTATTAGCCGTGTATATTATTTTTTGTGTTATTTCAGGATCAGCGTGCAGGTCCTTTGCGGCTGCTATAATACGTGCTAGGGAGTAGGTGCTATATGCTACTACTCCCTCTGTTCTAAAATATTGTATATATTTAAAAAAATCGTTATTTTTATTGGACCATCGTTATTTTTATTAGACCATGGAGCCCATAAAAAATCACGTGACCTCTCTCCCATATCCCCTCCTTCCCCATCTGACATTGCTCCCGCTCTCTCTCTACCATCTCAGCCTCATTACCCCCGATTGCCTGCGCCACCACCCTCAAACCACCGGTTCACCCGACTTCCTCCCCTCCCACAAACACTCAGCCGCCAACCGAAACATCTCGACTACTTCATTGAGGACGAGTCCTGCCTCGAATATGTATTGTCGCTATTGAACGAGCTTTGCAAAGATGAGAGTTTTCTTGAGGCCATTGGATTTGGAAGAGTTCGTAAAGAATCTGTCAAGCAGCATCTTTTGCTTGTTCTTTTATGACACCTATTCGGTGGAGTTGGGAAGAGAAGCAGGAAACCAATAAAAAAAAATTGATCGACAAAGGCCAAAGTCATGGGCAAGGTGGGTGGGGCAAGAAAAACAAGGATGAAAGCAAAAACAGATTCTTTTTCACTTTAGTGCCCGCAAGGCCCTTCTTCTTCACTTCCTCTTCTCTCCCCCACCGCCTCGGCCTCGCCCTCCTCTGCCTCGCCGCCTACTCCAAAATCCTCTCCTCTTACCCCATCCTCTGCACCAACTCCATCCCCGGCCACAAACCCGTCGGCATCCACCTCTGCCCCCCACAGCTCCTCCTCGCCAACGCACTGGCTCAGAAAATCAGCAAGTCCATTCGCCGCCTCGAAGGCCCGGGTCCACGCCGACATCAACGTCGTCCTCCCCATATAATATTGGGACTACGGTCCCCCATTGTCCAATGGGAGTAATGCTTTGATTTGACTGTTCTTCTTTGTTTCTTTGTTGAAGATTTGGCTGATTTGGAGGTTTTTGGGGAGTGGGGATAAGGAAAGCTAATAGTATGTGAAGAAGGTGGGAAGGGGGGAGAAGTGTGAAAAGGGAAAAGAAAAGAGGAGGGAAGGATCTCACGTGACTTGGGCCAAATATACACAGTATTTTGGACTAGAGAATTTCCAAATGCACACAATATTTCGGAATGGAGGGAGTAATATTTACATAGTTGATTGTAGCATTTGTAGAACAATTAACAGTGATTTGTGATTTCCAAAAAGAATCCATTTACTGTGGAAATTCGTCAACAATGATCAGGATGTGAAATTTCTCTTATATTTCAAGAGAAGTGTATGATGGCATTATAATATTCGAACATAAGAATTGTATTATTGAGATGCCTAATGAAAATGTGTGCAATGGCATTGCGCCAGCACGTTTTACTCATAAAACCAAGCAGTACTATGCAAATTCTCTCGGACATGAGTCAATTTCATTGATTGTAGAGGTTTTGACATATTACTTGGCCAATGAGGCCAGAATGCCGTATTACCTGGTTTTTTCGGTCTCATGCCATATTACATGGTTTGGGGATATAGTCTTCCCATTTTTCCCTCATGAACCCTAACTCTAAACTTCAACCTCATTTTTCCATATTATTTAGTTTCAAGTTTCACACTTCAACAAATCATTTCTCATTCATTTTTAATCCGTTTTTGCCCATTTTTTGCTCTTCTTTATTTTTATTGCCCTTTTTTCTAAGAGTGATATCTTAAAGATCTTGAGATAATATCTAATAAAATATAATAATTATGTTGAGATACCGTATGCTATTTATCATGAATTTTACTATATTTTATTAGATATTATCTCAATATACTTATGATATCATCATTATAAGAAAGAGCAGTAAAAATAAAAAAGAAACAAAAAATGGGCGAAAATAGACCTGAAATGAATGAGATATAATTCATTGAAGTATGTAATACAATCGTGTACACAAAAATATGATTTTTTGACATACTTAAACGATTCATATCTTTCTTATTTTTTATCCATTTTCAGTCATTCTTTTCTCGTTCTTTTTTATTTTTCCTCATCTTTCTTATCATGATGATATCCTAACTATGTTGAGACATCACATGTTATTTATTGTGAATTTTGCTATATTTTATTATATATTATCTCAAAAATTTTATGATATCATCATTTTAATAATGGGAAAAAACGGAACAGAAATGAAGGAGATATGATTTTTTGAAGTGTGTAATACTATTGTTTACTAAAATACATGTTATCGTGTACATACTCTAACGGTTCATATCTCTATCATTTTTTATCCATTTTCATCGATTCTTCTTTATTTTTTCTCCTCTTTCTTAACATGATGATAACCTAATTATGATGAGATACTGCATGCTATTTATAGTAGATTTTGTTATATTTTATTATATATTATCTTAAGATCCTTATGATATCATTATAAGAAAGTGAAATTAAAAAAAGGTAGAACGAAATAAATGAGAAAAAACGGAGCAAAAATGAAGGAGATATGATTTATTGAAGTGTGTAATACTATCATGTACACAAATACATGATAGCATTGCTATCATGTACTCGAGTACACGATAACATTTTTTTACATAATTTAACGATTCACATCTCTCTTATTTTTTATCCATTTTCACCGATTTTTTTGCGTTCTTCTTTATTTTTCCTCCTCTTTCTTATCATGATGATAACATAATTATGTTGAGACACTACATACTATTTATCATGGATTTTACTATATTTGATTAGATATTTATCTTGGATTTTACTATATTTGATTAGATATTATCTAAAGATCCTTATGATATCATCATTATAAGAAGGAGCAGTAAAAATAAGGAAGAATGGAAAAATGGGCAAAATATGGATAAAAAAATAAAGGAATAAAGGAGATATGATTATCGTGTATTCAAATACACGATAGCAGTGCTATCATGTACTCGAGTATACTATATCCTTACTATTGTGCACTCGAGTACAAGATAACCATTTTTTTGGACATACTTTAACGATTAATACCTCTCTAATTTTTTTCCCATTTTCACTGATTCTTTTCACGTTCTTCTTTATTTTTCCTCATCTTACTTATCATTATGATAACCTAACTATGTTGAGACACGAATACTATATATCGTGGATTTTAGTATATTTTATTAAATATTGTCTCAAGATCTTTATGATATCCTCATTATAATAAAGAGTAATAAAAATAAGGAAGAACGAAAAAAGGGCAAAAATGGATAAAAAATGAAGGAGATATGATTCGTTGAAGTGTGTAATATTATCGTGTACACAAATACACGATAGCTATTTTTTGGGACATATTTTAACGATTCATATCTATCTCATTTTTATCCATTTTTACCAATTCTCTTTGCTATTTATCATGGATTTTGTTATATTATTTTAAAATCCTTATGATATCATCATTAGAAGAAAGTGCGTAAAAATAAAGAAGGATAAGAAGAAAAAAAGGGCAAAAATAGATAAAAAATGAATGAGATATGATTTGTTGCAGTGTGAAACATGAAACCAGGTAATATGGAAAAATGAGGTTGGAGTTTATGGTTAGGGTTCAAGAGAGCAAAATGGGAAGACCATGTCCCCAAACCATGTAATATGGCATGAGACCGGAAAAATTTGGTAATATGGCATTCCAGCCTCATTCGTCAGGTAATATGTCAAAACCTATTGATTGTATAATGGATATGAGGTGAGTGTAAAAATAGATCCGAGTTGGAAAGCCCAAAGCAATTGGTCTACGATGTTGATCTCCAAACTATAAAATGTCATGCAAGCCATTGCCAATTGCTTTCTTGTCAAAACTGAGCAGCGACGTGTTAAGAAAGCTTTCTTGGCTCCCCCATGGACAGCTCGAAGGATACAAACATCAGTGGCTTACTATAAAGGTGGCCTTTGGCAACTGGAAAGGCGGGTCCGCTACTAGTGTCACCTCTAGGAAGAGGGGTAGAGGATGGAGAAGAAAGAAAGGTGTGGTGTCAACGGGAGGAAGTACAAATTACGACTAAAAATAAGAGGGGATTTTAGATCAAGCTGGGTGCAAACCTATATATACAAAGAAGGATTCTACCTGATTGGCAATTTTGAATTTTATGAGATTGCTATAATAATGTAGAGTCGAAGTTGCAAAATTTACTACCACACCCTTGTATTTCTTCTCTTTTATTTGACAATGTATTTGGGAGGGTCTTCCCTAGTAATTAATATAGTTTCCCGCCCCTTCGGAGGCGGTTCCCTTATAAAAAAATTAAGGAAAAAAGTTTAAATGAGACTTGTCTCATGCAACTTGTATGAGCCCAAGTAATCTTGAGCCGTTAGATCTTGACCTGACAGGTACAAGGGTAAGTGATGATTCACACATGACATTCACCGTTAGATCAAAATTCGACGGCCCAAGATGACTTGGCTCGTGAGACAAGTCTCATGTAACTGGACTAAAAAAATAATGGAAACACCATACTACCCAATATGGTCTACCTTATTTTATTGAGTCACACACTCACTCTGCCGATACCAAAGTGCCCCTAAAAGTAAATTTGGATGAGGCTGCTGAAAAGTCTATCCTAAAATAAAAAGTGGTCTTTTGGTCTCGTCGAATGTTTTCTATGAATCTGATGCATGAAGCATGAACCGCGTGTGGCAATCTCACACAGACCATGTTTGTTTGTTATCTTATGTTAAAAGTTTGTGCAGTACCGGCTTTTACTAGCGATTTGCTCTGTGTGTAGCGGCTCCTTGTTATTTTGCTCATGTCATATATATATCGGTTATATTCTACCAAAAAAATTACAACCAATAAACGAAGAAAATGATAGAGAAAAACACCCTCCATTACAACTTTTATCTTAGCTCAGAATCTGACTTCCTTTAAACGTTAATGCATTTCATTCTATTAGTTGAATAAATTTGTGAGCCGTGTTGAGTACTCTTCAATCAGCACCCTACTAATTAATCAATAGAGATCATTTGTGATGGGCCTTGCTTGATCTTATTCCATCATCATGATTTATCCTTCCATGCATATCGTCTGTGTAGGCCGCCATATATGTGTGGACCTCCACTGGTTCACCAAGCCATGTCCATTGTCACTAGATAAGTTGCATGAGACTCATCTTCTAAGCAAATAGTCAATCTTCTCCATTTCGGTCTTAGAAATTCTACACCTTTTTTCATTGTAGAGTTTGAAAAAGAAAACTATAAAGAGATCTCCAAGGAGACTCAAGCTAAATTAAATAAAAATAGCAACTTAAATAAAGTAAAAAACTAATCTTATCATTCAAATAGACAAGACAGCCAGAACAGGGGTCAACAATCTTAGGCCCAGCTGCTTGGGCTTTGAGACAATGCATGTGGAATCCATGTCTAAATCACCATCATGTTTAGGTTTATGATTACACCTGGTGGTGATTAACGACCTTGAAGGCAGTGGGTCCCTCTCAAATGCTCTTCTTTCGTAGCTGGTAAGAGAAGAAAGCAAAGATGCTAATCAGTCTACCAAAATTGCCTTTGTCGGGCGGCGTCCGAGGCTCACTTCCACAAGGAAGCGTGAGCTTCAAACTTCAGAAATTTTCATATATCCATCACTTGGGCACATATAAATCGCTAACTTCTACACACGTTACAGATTTTTCCACGTGTGACGTACACGTGTGGTCCGGGACTTAGGTGTGATCACGTTCAACTTAGGGAATGTCTTTGTTTTGGCAATGATGCACTCCATATGATTTTTTTTTTGGCACAAATACAAGTTCTCGTCAGCAAATACATGTTTTTTCTGGCTTGCTAAAGCATCTACATGATTAATGTAATCCACATACTAAACTGGTAGTGCTATTGTTATATGCTAATTACATTATTCTATGTGCATGACCATTACAGAAGTGTGCCGTGAACAGTCTTCTTCTTGTTTTAGACGATGATGATTGCTTTCTCATTTTTTTAGAATATATGTTGAGTACTATTTGTGTCATATAATATTCTCTATTCTTTCTCAAAAGCCGTAGGCATTAGGTTAAGAAGGAATAGATAAGCGATTAATTATTAATTAAACTGTCCTAGAATTTGTATAGTGTTCCGAATTCATAAAGCTCTTGAGATAGAAGAACACCTTTCCCACGGAAGTGTTTTTGGTCTGCCCTGGAGGATGTGTGCCATCATTAGGAGCCGTCCATCTCCATCCATGGCCCGCTCTGCACTCCAGCAAACAGGTGCTGCTTGCTAGAAGAGAAATCATTCAGTACAATAGGCACAATACTCCAGGGCAAAAGAGAGCCGTCGATTTAAGAAATCGAGGGCTCCCTTTCGCCCTGGCGTAAAGATGACGTGGCCAGACAATTGTACTGAATAATTTCTCTTGCTAGAGTGCATAGAACAAGCTGGTGCGCCGCATGATTAATAGTCACAAAGTCTGCCCCAGAGGTTGTTCCAAGAACAATAAGGGCCCGCTAATCTCCTTTGGAGCATGCATCGTGCGCCACGTGTATGACACGTCAGGGCGTGATGTCCCTGCCGGTCCCTTTATCGGTACTCTTACAGTCTTACCACAAGCCAAAACCCAAAATCGTTCAAAAATTGTTGTGGCGGGGGCGGGAGAGGGGGATGGAGGCGGGAGGATAAAGTGGGGCCCGCGAGCAAAGCTTGATGTCAGGACCGTCCGGTCCGGTTCCCGAGAGCACGTGGACCGCCATCTTTTTTCACTTGGGTCAAAAAAATGTCGTCTCCTGTTTTCAACTTGGACCGGCCCACTCTCTGACTTCCTCTGAGTACTAACTACTAACCATTGAGTGTCTAATTAATCTCTAAACCACTAAACATTAACCATAATCAAAACAATAAAAAAAGCTCATGGTATTCACAGTTTTCTTTATTTTCTCATATTAAAAATACTAGAATAAATAGAACTCATAGTATTGCCTTTCCTTGCATCTATGAGATATGGATTATTTTATTGATAACTTTGAATGGTCCCACAAGCACAGAACAGTGACACTTTGCACCCTTTTTCTGTTTATTTAGTTAGCTTGCAAGTAAGCCAAACACAATCTCCCAAAGAGATGATGGATAGATTCTTTTGCATTAGTACCCAATATGTGCTTTTCCCTCCTCCCTTTCACCCACCGCCAAGCAAACCTTGAATTCTTGGACATGTTTTGAAAGCGAAACCTTGCATAATGGTGCGTGCATTGTCACTACAGTGCTTTGTTCTCTTTTATTTATTTACATTTTTTATCTAATCCTGATCATCCTAGGTAGCCTGAGCTCCCAGCTCTAGACCTTAGAAGTCCAATGCACGACATGGAACATATTTGGAATGTTTATAAGACAAGGAAGAATATGAGTTTTAACAAGGGGCTGAGTAACTTGTTCAACTAAATCCTTCAATGACACACAAGTTCAAAGTTTATGTCTGAACACAATAAATTTTATTTAAGATTGTTACAGTGCTAGTGATTTCAAACTTTTCTTAACATTACTTTTGTAACAGATATTAGTGGCAACCAGCTGCTGACCAGTAAGCAATCTCTCTTCAATCTTCATGATGGACCCAATGTCTTTGCATCTGTTAGCTAGTTAGCTCACCTAACTCAGAAGCAGTAACTAGGCCTCTGACTCTTCTACTCTCCTTCATTTCACGCCACAACATCATAAATGCAATTCCTTATTTCTTCATAACCGAAAAATAAAAACAGAATTGAATCACATTTGCTAATTTTAAGTAAATGCATCCCTCCCTAACTCTCTCTATTTCTATCTTCTATCAATTTCTATGTGTTTCTCCTGATTCATGATTACACAACCATTTTTCTTTGGAAAGTCCAGTTTCTATTTTTCTATCATGATAGATTCCTTGGCTACAGTGTATAGGTCTATTTTGCCACATAACAAACAAGGTATACGAATGTGACCGGCCACATCAATGGCACCAGTGGGAATGGAAGTTACAACCTATACATGTCGTGTCAAATCTTGCTAACCATGCAATTAGTAAATGAGATTCCACATGATTCTCAGATACATCCTAAAACAACACGTCAAAATTGCACTCAGCAAAGTGGCAATGCCAATACCAAACGAGAACCAAGCCATCATAGACGCACCCTTTTTTCCCTTGACGGTAAGACGCACCCGCACCCAATTTTAGACTCAACGACAAGTGGACGCGATTAGCTAGCAGCAGTGCATACTCCATTTGCACAAACTGGCAGTCATCTGCATAAACAGTGCAATGAACGCGTATGGATTTTTCATGCTCAAGTTTGGGATAAATCTAAAGCACCATTTTGTTATGAAACAAAAAATCAAAACCACCATTTCCTTCCATTCTTGTTTGGATTTTCTTGTCCACGGCAGAATATTATGATTTTGTTTTGAACCAATAGGACGGCTATGTCTTTGACTAACCACAGTTCTTCTTCAAGTCTTTTTAATCAATTCTTTAAGAAAATCAACTTAGAAGCTTTTGCCATTGTCCTACCCGTGACATACTCCCATTCTCAATACCCAAGAGTATTTTTTTTTTCATAGAGCTTATTTAAACATATCTAAATGATTATAACACGAACTTTTCCCGTATTCATATAACATGCAAATACTTTATGCTCCCTGACTAGGAAAAATTAAGGAGCTATTAATATGGGACGGAGGGGGTATTAATTTTTAGTCGATAAAATTAAGAAGAAACATCCAAAAGTCCACAGAAAAATCCTAAAATCCGGGATTTCTCGGCAAAATAGCCAACCCACGGTTACTGACGAATGGACGTTGGTTCATGCCAATCAGGCCCATATCTCCGCCGGTTTTTTTTATTGAAAAACACACTGTCTTAATTACATTAAGCTAACTCAAACCAATGCTAGATTATCTACCCCATTTACACAATTACACTATTTTTTTGCCTTGTCATGGGTAATTATAAGTAAAAAAATAGAAATTTAACAGATAAATGGGTTGAGGATCCACGTAAGGTGGGCCATGGCCAAGTCCCAAGTTTGTGGGACCTCTAATGTGGACCCCTCCACTCTATCTCCCCAAGTATAAAAATGGCTGCAAAGCTCCCTTCTTTTGTAATACACAAATTTGACTCTCCCTCCTCCTTTCTCTTTCCTTCTCAAGCCTCCAAAACAGAGCTAAAACTGAGAAAGTGAAGAGAAAACAGAGCTTAAACAGAGAAAGCTCCTTTCTCCTTCCCTTACTTTCCTTCTGTCCTTCCATTCTCTGCAATCTTGCCTTTTTTGGTTCTTTCTTTGGATGAGAAAGCTCGTTTGAAGAGCAGAAAGCTTCATTGATTTGAGAGTAGTCTGTTAATGGGTAGTTGTCAGCTTCTGTGGGTCATTTTGGCCCTGTGTTCATGGGTAAGCCTGGTTTCATGCTCTGTTACGTATGACCATAAGGCCATCATCATAAATGGGCAGAGGAGGATTCTCATCTCCGGTTCCATTCATTACCCAAGAAGCACCCCTGAGGTATGTAAGCGCCTTTTGAAGGAAATGTGGGTTGTGGGTTGTTCTTGTTTTCTGGCTTTCATTTGATCAGTTTGAAGTTTGTATCTTTTTGCTGACTTCTTTTTAATCTTGTGTTGCATAGATGTGGCCTGGCCTTATTCAGAAGGCTAAAGATGGAGGCTTGGATGTCATCCAAACGTATGTTTTCTGGAATGGACATGAGCCCTCTCCTGGTCAGGTATAGATACTTTTAGTAAGCTTTTGATCATGTTCTGCTGTTTTTTAGTTATTGATCAGATATTTTTTCTTCCTGCGTTTGTTTTAGTATTACTTTGAGGATAGGTACGATTTGGTTAGATTCGTGAAGCTGGTGAAGCAAGCCGGCCTCTATCTTCATCTCCGGATTGGACCTTATGTTTGTGCAGAATGGAACTTTGGGTAATTTCTTGAGAACAAACTCAATGTTCAGTGGTACTCCGTATGTGTCTTTAATTGATCATCGTTATATTGGAAGTTCATATGAGAATCTTTCTGCAGAGGATTCCCAGTTTGGTTGAAATATGTTCCCGGAATGAGCTTCAGAACCGACAATGGCCCCTTCAAGGTTGGCATATCAAGGTTCATCCTGGAAATTTGGCCTTTCTGGCAGTTAAGACAATTTAAATAAATGACTTCTTATTTTATTATCTTTGCAGGCTGCCATGGCGAAATTTACAAAGAAAATCGTTGATATGATGAAGGCAGAGGGCCTATTCGAAACTCAGGGCGGCCCAATTATTCTGTCACAGGTAAATTGCAGAGACTTGGCTTATGCGTAAATAATGAGCTCACTCTCGGAGAATCAGCATCTGTTGTTTTTCCAACTTGTGTAAAGATGGAGTCGATTGCTATTGCAAATAAACTCATGATTTAATTAGGCAATGTGGCAGAATTAATGTGCAGTTTTCCCTGTATGGCACAGATTGAGAATGAGTATGAGGGTGTGGAATATGAGGTAGGAGCTCCTGGTCGTGCCTACACGCAATGGGCAGCAAGTATGGCCGTTGGCCTTGGCACTGGAGTCCCATGGGTCATGTGCAAACAAGAAGATGCCCCTGATCCAGTTGTAAGAACTCACTTGCATTTCTTTTTCTTTTTACGGCACTAGCATTGCTATTTTTTCATATGCGAATGCTGCCTTTATATAGTTGTTCAGTAGTTTATCTAGTTTTAACTGTAGCGAGCTTATTCTATCAATTTTTATTATACTCATGGTAAATAATTGAAACTTCATGTGAAACAAAATTTAACCTTTATCTTCAACATCATGATAATCTGTATTACACATAATTAAACCGAACAAGGGAGAAACATCTCTATGTCTCGTTCATAGTTGCAAATTCTTGTTAATTGTTTTCTCTAACTTAAAGCAATTATGAATCTTGCTACAGATTAACGCCTGTAATGGCTTTTACTGCGACTGGTTCTCCCCGAACAAGAACTATAAACCCAAGATGTGGACAGAAGCTTGGACTGGATGGTATATTACTTCTCTTTCTACTTTGTCTAAAGTATGAGAAAGAAAGAGCAGGATTGGTTGAGCTTTATTAATCTCTTTTTCCAAACTTGTAGGTTTTCAGGTTTTGGCAGTCCAGTTCCCCATCGGCCAGCAGAAGACATGGCGTTTTCAGTTGCAAGGTTCATACTTAAAGGTGGTTCGTTTGTTAATTACTACATGGTCAGTACTAGCTTTTTCCTTCAAGAAGTACCACATGGTATCTGTTTAGGTTATTACTTCATGTAATAATTTTAAATATCTGGAAATGACAGTATCATGGGGGCACAAATTTTGGACGAACTGCTGGTGGACCTTTTATTGCAACTAGTTATGATTACGATGCTCCAATCGATGAGTATGGTATGCAGCAGTTTTGTGCACTACTTCAAAAGAAAATCAGTAAGTTTTTTCTTTATGAAACCCTGACTTGGATTTGGTTTCCTAGGAATGCTGAGGCAACCCAAATGGGGCCATTTGAAAGATTTGCATAGAGCCATCAAGATGTGTGAACCTGCCTTGGTTGCCAGTGATTCTGTTGTGTCCAAGCTTGGACCTGGTCAAGAGGTTTTTACTCTCCCTAGTCTATTATTTGTTGAAAGACATCCTTGTTTGTGAACTAAGTCCTTTATATGTCCTATCAGGCTCATGTATTCAGGTCGAAGTCAGGAGCTTGTGCTGCTTTCCTAACCAACCTCGATTGGTACAAATATAAATCGGTCAGATTTGAAGGAATGAACTTTAATCTTCCCCCTTGGTCTGTCAGCATTCTACCAGACTGCAAAAACACAGTATTCAATACTGCAAGGGTGAGTTAACTTGAATAGGAACAGTGATTTTATTTTTCCCTGCTTAATTCAATAGCTAATCATGCATCAAATGTGTACACAGGTCAACTCTCAGAGCTCACAGATAATGATGGCTCCAGTCAGCAGGAGTTTACCATGGGAGTCGTATAATGAAGAAACTGCCTCCGTTAATGATAACACAATCAGGACTGCTAAATTATTGGAGCAGATAAGTGTGACCAGAGATGTTACTGACTATCTGTGGTACATGACAGAGTGAGTATCCATATATCAGTTTGGGAACATTTACAAACTAAGGCTACTTGTCTATAATTGATCCTTTAATCTCCTCAGAGTTACAATTGATTCAAAGGAAGCATTTTTGAAGAACGGAAACTACCCTACCCTTTCTGTCCAATCAGCTGGTCATGCTTTGCATGTGTTTATTAATGGTCAACTATCAGGTAAGCTCCTTGGTTTTGTTGAGTTATGCATACTCTTTTGTGATTGCAACTATACGAACAACGTGTTTTGACAGGAACTGTTTATGGGAGCTTGGAGCATCCAAAACTATCCTTTAGGGGCAATGTGAAACTGTGGGCTGGCAGCAACAAGATTTCCCTTCTCAGCATAGCTGTGGGGCTACCGGTAACTTAAATTTTCTCGCAGATGCATATATACACACATATACATATGCATATATTAAAAGTTGCGATTTAAGAAACTTTTGAGAAAATGCTTTGATACTAACTCCGGGGTGTGGTACTAGAATGTGGGCACACATTTTGAGACATGGAACACGGGGGTTCTAGGACCTGTCACATTATATGGCCTTAACGAGGGAAAGAGAGATTTGTCATGGCAGAAATGGTCTTATAAGGTTGCTTCTTTTTCTTTACTATCCATTATGGTTTAACTTTTGTGAGATTTATTAGACTGGCTTAATTTTGGGTGTATATAGGTTGGTCTCACAGGCGAAGCTTTAAAACTTCATACCCTCAGTGGAAGCTCTTCAGTTGAATGGGTACAAGGATCATTAGTAGCTCAGAAACAACCTTTGACTTGGTACAAGGTAAAGAAAATAATTTTCTCTAAAAAAATAAGATCAGAAACTTTGGTCTTTTGCATAATGAGATATTCTACGATAGAGCTACTTAGGAAACATATCTGAGAACAGTATCTAATTCTTTTTTCATCTTATGCCTCGCCAGACAAATTTTAATGCACCAGGAGGTGGGGAACCTTTGGCATTAGATATGGCTAGCATGGGAAAGGGACAAGTTTGGATCAATGGACAGAGCATTGGTCGCTACTGGCCTGCATACAAAGCTCGTGGCAAATGTGAAGAATGTTATTATGGAGGAACTTTCAGTGTGCCAAAATGCCAAACAAACTGCGGAGAGTCCTCTCAAAGATGGTAAGTTAGCACTAATCTTATTCTTTTGTTGATTGCATATATAGACTCACTTGAGTAAATGAGCAGGTATCATGTACCTCGTTCGTGGCTCCAGCCGACTGGAAACCTACTGGTCGTGTTTGAAGAGTTGGGCGGAAATCCATATGGCATTTCTTTAGTGAAACGAAGTGTTTCAAGTGTCTGTGCTGATATACATGAGGGGCAGCCAACACTGACAAACTGGCGTCTTAAATCCTATGGAAAGCCCAAAGCTTCTCTATCATGTGATCCTGGACAGAAGATCTCGTCTGTTAAATTTGCTAGCTATGGCACACCCCAAGGAACATGTGGGAGTTACCAGCAAGGAACCTGTCATGCACACCATTCATGGGATTCCTTTACAAAGGTGACATCATTGTTGTCTGTTCAGCATGTCTATTCATTCTTCTGATGTTCTCTTACATCACATACTAACACAGGAAGCTACTGTGCAGAACTGTATTGGACAACAATCTTGTTCAGTTCCAGTAGTCTCTGAAATGTTCGGAGGAGATCCATGCCCGAGAGTCATGAAGAAGCTTTCAGTTGAACTAATATGCAACTGAGACTGGAGATGTCAGAACAATAGAAACAGTGAGGATACTGCAATCAGTATTCGCGTGTAAACCTATAGGGATGCTAGATGTTTTCTTTTCATTGGCTGTTTGTTATAGGTGAAGTTGTGCGAAGTGCAACACACCATTAGCAATTATACATTATTTTTGGACATAAAGAGATGAAACCCAGTGTACCTACATAAGTGAGCTGGATGCTTCCTATAAATTGAAGATCTACGCAAAAGGTATTTTGAAGATTGTGATACGGAGTCCAAATTGTCGCTGCTGTAAAGGAAATTCGTGTATGCTCTTGCTTGGAAAGAAGTGCATCTCTTTGAAGGCAACTAGTTTGGGTGAGCAGTTTGTTTTATTTGTATTGTTCGACCCAAACTTTTGTCAAAATGTTTAGGCTTGAGCAGTCATTGTAATTATGATGTTAATAACTTAATATAATAAATAGAGAGGAAATGCTACATAGCTCTATATTGGTGGAATGTCTTTATATTTTAAATAAGATAAGAGATAAGATACTCCCTCCGTTCAGAATTATGATGTTTCAATGACCTTGTGTTTCCAGTCTTTTATCACATGTCTGATTCATACTATTGAAAGATGTTGCCCTTTGCCTCGTTAGTTTGAGGATATGGACATTTGAGCTAATTCCTGTACCCCTTGTCGTTGTATATTCATGTACATAAATTAAACTTTCTAAAATGCATATCAGAGAAACATCTATATAGGCTCATAATTTGTCTTCATTTGATTTCGCTACAACCATTATAGGGATGGAAAACAAGATGACCTTCATAGATTTGGAAAAAACTTATGACAAAGTGCCAATAGAGCTTGTTTAGAGTGTTTTGAAGAAGAAATGAGTCGTAAAAGGTCATATAGGTATCATAAAGGATATGTATGGGGGTTGTGATTAATGTACAAATAATTAAGGGGAAATTAAGGAGTTTTCGGTTACGATAGGTCTTTATCAAGGGTAAATTTTAAATCTTTATCTTTTTGTTTTAGTTATGGAAATGAGCTAATTAGACATAATTAAGATAGTGTACCTTAGTGTATGTTTTTTACAAATAATATAATTTTAATTGATGAGAGTAAAATAGATTTGAATGCAAAACTAGAATTATGGAATGAGGTTCTATAATAAAAAGTTTCAAAATAAATAGGACTAAGACAGAGTGCATTAATTTTAATCTTAAGAAAGGTAAAATTATAAGTATAACTTTAGTTGAAAAGATGGGCAAGAAGTATCAAAGTGTGATTAATTATGTTACTTAGAATCCATTATCCACAAAGAATGAGATATTATAAGTAGAATTTTAGTTGAAAAGATGGACAAAAGATGTCAAAATGTGATCAATTATGTTACTTAGAATCTATTATCCATAAAAAATGAGATATTAATAGTCACGTGGTGCATATGGTAAATGTAGGGTGAGTAAAGTTGAATGTAATGAAAATAAGAATGTTAAGGTCGATGAGTGAGACAATTAGGGAGATAAGATTAGAAATAAATATATCCGTTGAGGGAATGTGGTTGCATTGGTATGGGCTTATGCATAGATGTCTCTCTAAAAAGATTAGAATGTATGCATATAAATGATATCAAAAGAGGGAGAGATAGACCTAAGAGAACTTTGATGAAGTTAATAAAAAAAAATATGACTTTACTATCTCTTACAAAAGAGTTAGTACAAAACAGTCTGAATGGAGGCATAAGATCCATACCACTGACCCCTAATAGTTAGGAAAATATATTACTTGATTATGATTATGATATTATGATTCCACTACAACCATCCATTATGTTACTAATGAATCAATCTTAAGAATCCAGGTTATCATAAGAGAATAACCAACAAGTTGGATTAAGAGTTCTTAAGACGTTGAAACAAAAGGCCAGATAAAGGTGCTATTGTCGGTGAGCATAAAGAAACAAGGTTACTTTTGTTTTTTCTTTTTTGATACAAAGAAGCAATGTTAGTTTGCTCGAGAGCAATATTAAAATAATAGGCTTATTTCTTTCTTTTGTAAAATAGGGACACCTTGAATTTTTTAAATAGTATGATGTCAAAAGAATCTGCAATTCATTGCGCAAAACAAAAGGATGAAGTTACACAGCAAAAGCCGAAACTCATAGGCAAACGAAGCTACAGATTACATGTATCACAAAAAGCTGCAACATATCCCCAGTGCTCCATGACTGAGTGGTAACATACACCAACAAGAAGCAAAAGCACGCTATCTGCAGCACTGCAAGCTCCATCCTTGCATATTGTACAAAGCATACTTCAAAATTGATGCAATTGCGTACTGGTTATCACTTAGCTCATCGTGACGGTGGGAGAGGTACACAAGGATCAGCGCAGATGTGAAACTTCAGCAGAGCTTCACTATGGCATGCTGTAGGCTCATAAAGCTTAAATTAAGATGCGACACCCCCAATGCACAAGTCATTGCTTTGTGATTCCTGTCCAAAAAATGCTCCGTCATGACTCTCGAATCCCGATTAGATGGACAAAATGTAGGAGGTAATTCTTTAAGGTCCATGAGCTTTCGTAAGGGCCCAACAACCCTTCATCCGGGGTTTTTGATATAATGAGATCTGCCATTTCGTAAATTCTCTTTTCTGATTCAGAAAACATGGTGCACCGATCCCCTTTTGTTCCGGTAATGGAATACCTGAAATAAATCCAAGAACGGATTTTTTTTTTCGAGAATGAAATCCTATTGGAACTTCAGAACCATATCATTTCCCGGATTAGCTTCGAAGCTTATTCTTCCACAAATGAAGGAAAGCTCATAGAGGCTATATACAAATCTCAGCAAATGTACACTTCTCTTTATGAACATTACATATAATATTTCTTGACTTTTATTTACTTTTCTCAACAAGTAAAAAACAAATCAGCATTGCCTGCTACGGCACTCATCATCTATTTGTCCAAATTGGTGGTATACCCGTGTCACAACTCAAAAAATAACAGAATAAACCAAAATTAGAGTCCTCCCAAGCCTTTCACAAAGTATTTTTATGTCAAACGAGCTTTCCGAACATCTACGACAATGCACCGCATTAAACCCTTTCAAAGCTCCAGTGAGAGAAAACCCTGAAATCAACCTGTATGTAGCTTCAACAGTAGGTCGCACTCTGGAGGCTTTCGGACAGCTGCCCTCCTCTATGGTACCAAAGAAACAAATTAGCAAAAAAAAAAGGAATTAGAGGGAAAAGGTACGAGAATGAGAGAAGTGTCAAAAAATAAAGCAACAAAAATGAGGACTCAACCGCACCTTTAGTTCATCGGCTCCTGCAGGCATACATGCAATCTGGTCAGTAGGCAATAATGAATTAACAAATCAAGTACCGAGTGAACTATATCTACCCAATAGACTATCATACCCTTGGCACCAGCATCAATTAACGAGTTAATATACTTTTTTCCTCATCTTTTTCTTTATCATATTCATCATCATTCATATAATCCTTTCCAATGTCCTCAAGCTCATAAGATGGTACAGCCTCCCCAGTAAACCATGAAACTGCATGAGGAATAATTTTCTCTCTTATGGTTGATCTGCACGCTTAAAACTTGTGAGTACATTTAACCTATCACAAAAGAGTACATTAATAGATGGTAAAGAGGTTCTTACCCTATGCCATAATCATGTTCCATTTCGTTTTTTAGATACTTAAGCTGTCAAATAATACAAAGTCTAAAGGTTAAGTTAAAACAAAGAACTTTGCACACAATTGCCAGCTCTAGGCATATTCATCTTCCCAAAAGACAGCTATGCATACTTCATTACTTACAGTGTCTTTATCAAGGTCAACAGCCTCCTCAGGTAATTGTGGAAGGTTAAAAAAGTTAGAGAAACTTCGACAATTCTCGGTTTTTGTAACAGGTTTTCTGTTCGAACCCTTTTTAGGCATTTCGTACACAATTTTCTGAGTCAATCTCCTCCCTTGGTACCACTTAATCTCAGTTCTGCATTATCAAACATGTCGTGTTATACAAAATAAACGTAAAATATTTTCACACAATAAAGTGGCCTTTAGAAAGGTCCACACTGCCATCAAGATAGCGTAGCAAGTGAAATTACACAAAAGCCTTTTTAGGAATCTCATCCTCATCGACCATGTGTTACGTTTTTGCAAAACGGAATTTGAGAAGTATGGATTTGAGTCAAAGTGGAACTGAAGCTTGAACCCTTTGGAATTATCAATTCTACACCACTTGATATCTTTTACAAACTTCAGAGCGCTCTCATCACGTTCTTGAATCTTTACCAATAATAAGAGATGACGATGCTAACAATAACAACATCCAAGAAAAATATAAATGAAAAACCAACCTTCATCACCTTTGTCCTTCTTGTCATCAGCAACTTCTTTGGCCTTATTCACGTTACTTTCAACTTCGACAACTCCATTCACAATTTCATATCTCTGTACAAACCTTATCGACGAACACATTAAATTTTACTTTGACCACAAGCATCATTACTCATTACAAACAATGCAATACCTTTGTATATAAACGCTCATAAAGTTTATGATACTTGGCTTCTAGTGCTTCCCTCTCCTAAAAAAACTGACCTTTAAGTTCAGTATGTTCTTTCCACAAAACAATAACATTCTTTATTGCTAAATACAATCAATCATAGAAGCTAATTGTGTTTGATCACTCTCCATAACATAAATATGAAGATAATGATTTGCATAAGTTACGGGGGAACACAACAAGAATAATATTTACAATATGATAGAAAGTTACCAGATAATGTGGCACGCAATAATGTATTAGAAAACTGACCAATCATCTGCACCATGATTGGCCTTTCTAAACTTTTCTTTCTTTTTTATAAAGCGTGCCCAAATGACCAAATGAGATTTTATACACTTGAGGGGGAAAATCAAGAATGGTGTGGTATAGCAAAATTTGTTACTAAATGATATGTTTCCGAAAAGATTCTATGACAAGACAAGTGCATGCATACACAAGAAGTAATAGAATACTTGATAGCTATTCTGAAAAATATAGAACAATTTTACATGCTTTTTTATATGATGGGGACATGTACTAGTTTATACGAAAACTTGATTGATATTCTGAAGCACGACGGTAACAAAACAAAATGATGTTTCTGTGACCACAAAGCCCCTGTTTTTGGATCCTACAACAAAAAGTTAAGGACATAAAGATTTGAGACTAGATAAACTTGGTAAGTGATTCAATTGAAGTTCATGAATACCAAGAGCACAATTAGACCCAAAACACAAGGGCGCCATTTGAAAATAGAAACAACCAATACCAACGCAATGCTGCTATGACAAAAATCATGATTTTTTACATCCATCCCCGTTTTGCCTTATAACTTCAATAAAAAAATCATAAAGTAGCATCCAGACAGTGGAAAAGCACATAGGAATCAATTGCAAAGCGAACCACGCCAGCATATAAATAAGAATTCATGACATGATTCATCAAAAAGATTAACAGTAGTTCTTCATTTCTTACTAATCTACTGAACTTGTAATAGTATCAAATTAACTATAGAACAAACCTACAACTCCTGAAGAACTTGTACACGGTTTTCGACACTGGGAGACAAGATCATTAACACAGCCTGGTGCCAGCCTACCTCATGAAGAAGCCCCATCCTTTGTCTCTGGGCACGAAGCCACAAACGAAAGAGCATTCATTACAACAAGAAAACAACAGAGACAAAGAAAAACAAAGCGGGAGTGATCAGGATACATGGAATACGTACCTCGAGGCCTTTCGAAGAAATTGCATCAATTTCCTCTACGAAAGGAAACACGCAGAGAACAAGAAGAAGATATCAGAGATTTGCAAGTTGAGAAGAAGAGAATTTGGATAAGAAGCAGGAGGAGGGTAGAGTGAAGTACCAGCACTGGGGATCTGAGGCATGAGACAGGAGCGACGCTTGATGTTCATGGCGGATCGGACGTCGGGAAAGAAACCGTTGTCTCTTTGGAATTTGTATGAGGCGCGCCAGTGGAGGCCTGGAGAAAATTGCGGTGAGGTCTGTATATGGGCTTCCATGGGGCAGTCCACTTAATATCCTAAAGTGGGCTTGAGACCCATCTACTGTGCTGCTGTTTGAAAGGGCTGCGAGAGGATCCAAGTGGACTGTATTTTATGGAGCAATGATCCAGGAATCCAAGGCTGGATAGCTTCACTATGTCTGCATAATCGTAGCAGCGTGTTAGAATATATTCCCTCAGTTCTAAAATATTATATACATTTAGAAATATTCTCGGTTCTAAAATATTATATATATTTTGCCAAATTTGGTGACTTTCTCTTTACCAAAATTGGAGGAGACTTGGAAGAATTGACTTGAACTTGGTTCGTGAACGAGCATACGAGTTCGACGAGATATCAGAGAGAAGAAATCACGTGACTTCCTTGTAGGCTTCATGGTCTAATAAAAATAAGAACTTTCAAATGTACATAATATTTTGGAATGAAAAGAGTAAAGATTTCTATTTCCTAATAGCTTGAGTTTTTGGGAAATGTGGTTATCTTATATGATAGCCGAGCTCCAGGTTGAGGAGGTCCTAGCTTCTGGTCTCGCTTGAGGTATTTATATCCCAATTGTGTTCCACGTGTTGCGCTTAGTGGACCCTTGCACATGAGGGGAGGTTTGGAATACAAAATATATAATAAAAAATTTTGTTTCCTAGCATCAACGCATGACTTACTCTTTCCCCTTCGTCCATGTTCTTAGGGAGATAATTGGGTGGCAGATGCTATTTCTGCCATGTTCTCTGGGGGAGGAGAGTTTGAATGGTTAGGTATAAAGCTTCCATCTATCGCTTTTCTCTTCTTTGGGACGACAAGGAGGGTATATTTGTATTGCTAGGTTCCTAGCTGCTTAATACACTAGCTTTTATTCAAAAAAAACTAAGAGGATGATGTCATACTTTTAAGAGCTCATGAATCTTATATCAAGACGCAATAGGCTTTTAGCTTGCAATGCACGATTTATTGCTTTGCGATTTCTATCCATATGCTCCATCAAAATCATCATCATCATACACCTTATCTTAGCTATTTAGGTCAACAACATGGATTATATGTTGCATTTGACTTTTATTTTAATCAAAATGGTGCAAAATTCATACAAATAAACATAGAAGCAAGTTTTTACGCTGGATGCCCTTCCTGACGCAACCCTATGGAGTGATAAGAAGATTCAACATCATCATATTCATCATACACATTTTCAAATATGTAGATTAGTTTCGTGACATGATAGTTGCACATGAAATATTAATATAGCCATCTTCCATCACAAAGTTGGTAACAATAAAAACCAATCAACTTTTATATTGGAGCATGGCAAAATTTAGGAGGCAATTCTAATTAAGGTCTATACACCTTAATAAGGGCCCAACAAATCTTAAACCCAGGTTATTGATAAAAGATCAACAATTTTTTAAAATCCATCTTCTAATTCAGAAAAAAGCATGCACTGACACCCTTTTGTTCCAGTCATGGAATAAATGAAAAAACTTCAATAAACGGATTTTTGTTCCAGAATACAATCTCACTGGAAGTCTGGAACTGTCTATATCCGCTTCATATAACCCTGAATTAGCTTAGAAACTTATTCTCCCACAAACGAAAGAAAGCTCACAGAAGCTACATACAAATCTCAGCAAATGAACACTTTTCTTTATTTTTATTTTTTTGGGCAACAAGAAGACTTCTCTTTATGAACATTTCGTATACTATTCCTTGATTTTTATATACCTTTCTCAACAAGCAAAAAACAAGAGGTCAGCGCCCTCATCATCTAGTTGTTCTAATTGGTGGGATACCCGTGCCACAACTCAAAAATAAAAGAATAAACCAAAGTCCTCCCAAGCCTGTCACAAAGTACTTTTGTCGAACGAGCTTTCCCAACATCTACAACGAGGCACCACATAAAATCCTTTCAAAGCTCCAGTGAGAGAAAACCCCATTATCAATCTGTATATAGCTTGAACTGTAGCTTCCACTCTGGAGGTCGCTCCTGTCCCTCCCCAAGGACAGCTGCACTCCTCTATAGTACCAAGTAAACAAATTAAGCAAGAAGGAATTAAAGGGAAAAGGTACGAGAATGAGACTTTTTTTTATATGAATACGAGAATGAGACAATTGACAAAAAAGTAAAGCAACAAAAATGAGGAATCAACCGCACCTGATTAACTTCGGATTCCTGCAGGCATACATGCACATATCGTCAGTTTTATTATTTTTTGCTCAACTCATCTACTCAGTGTGCAATAATAAATCAACAAGCATCAAGTACCGAAAGAACTATATATATACCCAATAGATTAGCATACCTTCTTGGCACCAGCATCAAGTAAAAGGTTACCAAACTTTACTTCCTCCTCATCTTCTTCTTTGTCATATCCATCATCATCCTCATCATCTTCGTCCTCATCGTCTTCTCCATCAGATGATACAGCCTCCCCAATAAACCATGAAACTGCATGAGGGATAATTTTATCTTTTATGGT
This sequence comes from Houttuynia cordata, assembly GCA_039654745.1. Lineage (NCBI taxonomy): Eukaryota > Viridiplantae > Streptophyta > Magnoliopsida > Piperales > Saururaceae > Houttuynia > Houttuynia cordata. The sequence goes on along the minus strand of CM077502.1, from coordinate 45,015,169 downwards.
TGACCTGCACGCGTAAGATTTGTTAAAGCATATTTAACTAATCACGCAAGCGTAGACTAATAAATGGTAGAGAGGTACTTACCCTATGTTGTAATCGTGTTCTATTTCTTTTTTTAGTAGTTCAGCCTGTCAAATAGTACAAATTGTGAAGGTTGAGTTAAAACAAAGAACTTTGCACACAATTGCCAGCTCTAGGCATATTTACTTTCCAAAAGGCAGCTATGCACAGCTTGTTACTTACAGTTTCGTCATTTAAGTCATCATCCTCATCAGGCATTTGTGGAGGGTTAAAAAATTTAAAGAAAGTTCCACAATTCTCAGTTTTTGTAATGGGGTTGATGTTCTTCGAGCCATTGTTAGGCAATTTTATCAAAACTTTCTGAATCAAGCTCATCCCTGGGTACCACTGAATCTCGGTCCTATATTATCAAACATGTCGTGTTATACAAAATAAACGTAAATATTTTTCATAAAAAAAATAGCCTTTAGAAAGGTCTACACTGCCATCAAGATATCGTAGTAAGCGAAATTACCCAATAGCCTTTTCAAGAATAGTCCCTCCTTTACCACCCATATGATACGTTTTGGAAAAAAAGGAATTTGAGAAGAATGGATTCGAATCAAAGTAGAACTCAAGCTTGAGCCCTTTGGCATTAGCATTTCTGCACCACTTGATATCTTTTAAATACTTCAGAGCTTTCTCATCATGTTCTTGTATCTGTGCCAATAATAAGAGATGAAGATGCTAATAATCTAACGTAACCCTACATAAGTGCTCTGTTGTAATTCAAGTGACATTCACCTCGGCTTCCAGCATTTCATTGGCTTTCATTGCAGTAAGCCAAAAATTTGGCACTCCTTTCTCTGTGGATGAACATAAAGTCAATACTTGATCGAAAATTTTAAGTAGAAACACCCAAGAAAAATTGTAAATAAACGAACCTTTATCACCTTTGTCCTTCTTGTCTTCAGTGACTTCTTTGGCCTTATTCACATTACTTTCATGTTGAACGACTCCATTCACAATTTCATATCTCTGTACAAAACTTATCAAAAAATAAATTACATACAACTTTGACCACAAGCATCATTACTCTAAACACATAATGCAATACCTTTGTGTATAAAGGCTCATAAAGTTTCTGATACTTGGCTTCTAGTTCTACCCTCTCCTCAAAAAATTTAGCTTCAAGTTCATTATGTTCTTTCTACAAAAGCAATAACATTATTTGTTACCAAGTACAATCAATCATGTCAGTTAAGTGTGTTGGTCATTTACGATAATGTAAACCTGCAGATTATTTCAATCATTTGCATAGTAAATAACAGGGAACCCAACAAAAACAATATTCACAATGGTAGAAAGTCACCAGTTGATGTTGCACGCAGTAAGGTGTTAGAAAATTGACAATCATCTGCAGCAATATTGGCCTATCGCAATCTGTTTTTTTTCTTTTAACGAAGTGTGTCCAAAATGACCAAACGAGTTTTTATACACTTGAGGGGAAAAAATCTATAATGTTGTGGTAGAGAAAATTTGATCCTAAATGGTGTTTCCAAAAGATTCTATGACGAGTGCATTTAAACAATGCATACACAAGAATAGAATACTTGATAGCTATTAGGAAAAATCTCTAACAAGTTTCCATGTTTTTTAACTGTGATGAAGACTACAAGACATATACCAAAAAGCTAGTTTATAAGAACACTTGATTGCTATTCTGAAGCATGACGAAAACAAAAGCAAATTGTGTTTCTGTGACGACAAAGCTCCTGTTTTTCGGTCCTATAACAAAAAGTTAAGGACACAAAGACTTGAGACTAGAGTCTAGACAAACTCGATAAATGATTCAACTGAAGTTCATAAATACCAAAAGCACAATTAGACCTAACTCTCAAGAGTGGCATTTGAAGATAGAAACAAGCAATACCCAACACAATGCTGCTATACAAGAAGTCATGATTTCCTATACTCATCATCGTTTTGCCTTCTACTTCAGTAAAATATGCATGAGCAAGCATCAAGATACTGGAAAATTATATACAAATCAATTGCAAAGAGAACCTCACCAGCATAAGATAACAAGGCAAAGAAAAATAGAACTCGCTCATATGAAAAAGAATTCATGACAAGATGATAAGTGGCATTTTCTTACTACTCCACTGATCTTGTAATAGTATCAAAGAAACATCCATAGAACAAACCTGCAATTCCTGCAGAGCTTCTACGTGCTTTCTGACATTGGGAGACAAGGTATCTAACACATCCATGTGCCGGCTTTCCAGACGCCGCAAATTGTTCTGGATATTCTGCCACAACCAAAAGAGCATTGCAACAAGAAACAGAGAAAATAAAGAAAAACGGAAACGGAAGTGAGGATCCATACAGTGAGGGAGTCAAGCACCAGTCGCACTCGGTCTTCCTGAGGAAGTGCTGTCAATTCTTCTGTTAAAGGGAACAAGTTGAAAACGAAAGGAAATCAAAGATTTGCAAACTTGGAAAGAAGAGAATTTGGATGGGAAGCAGCAGGGTAGAGTGAAGTACCAACAGTGGGGAGATCAAACGGAGCTGAACCACTCTTGGATTTACTCATCGAGGCTCCGTCGAAGGGAATCTAAGAACCCTAGAATGGTCGCCGGAGAATGGCCGGAGGCGGAGGAGGCGATGCAGCTACGCGGGAAAGGCGGGAAGGGAAGGATGGTCTATTTGAAATTTGTATGTGGAGTGGCGCCATTGATTGAATAGCGGAGAGGTTGTATGGGCTTCGATTTCCCTGAAGTGGGCCTGGGCCTTCTTTGACTATTGTTTTGAGGAGAAATTATCAGCTAAAACGGCCAGACCACGTCATTTTTATGCTCGCGTGGAGCCATCGATCTCTAAGATCGACAATGCACATACCAGCTGTTTGGCACCAGACAGCTGAGCACACCTGCAAAGCGTGTGTGCCGTTGATCCTGGAGATCGACAATTCCTGACACCCTGGAGTTGCATGCCAGGGGCACCAAATAATTTCCTTGCTAAGGCTTTGCTTGACTACATGGGTTGCTGTTGGCTATACACCTCTACTTCAGCAATATATTTTTAGTTTTTTGTCTACTTCAGTAAATTCATGATCCAAGGAAATAGGGTGTTTGGTTGCTTCCACTATTTTGAAGTTGAGGATTTGTCAAACACCTCAGCTGGTCCCAAGCAGCACCTACAAAACTGGTGACAGAACCGAAAAACTCCCACTACAAGGGAGTTGGAGCTACTACAAATTTGTAGTCCTAACCAAACACCCTATAAAGTCATGTACTAGGAATTTGCTTATTCCCATTAAAATGAAAAACTTAAGGCAAAGATTTCTGATTGCATATTCCACATCCACGTAACTGAAACGTGAGTGACTGCTTTGCAGAGTGCTGTGAGTGATGGAAATTGGACCTGACATGGTTCATTGAACGGTAGACATGCGCTCGCCTAAATATTAAACTTAAAAGCAATTCATTTATGTGCGCCAGCAACGGTGGTTTAGCAGCTCATCAATTTCCCGACTTCAGATACAGAATAAGAGAATTGCATATGATAATGGAAGGTCTATAGCTAGATGTCACATAAATACGTCGACTATAAGAGAGCATGTCACTGGACCATTTTTTTAACAATGTTTAATTGGTGCGGAACCACCACATGCATCTGCAGAATTCTTCTCGAGTTTGTCCAACGTCACTCCCTGGGAAGTGGGAAGAAATTCTCATTGGTGCATCAGGGCAAGCATACAATGGGTGTGTTTGTTTGCTGAAAAATGAAAAATTGTCAAGGTGAAAGAAGTATAAAAACTTTTAGTTTGAAAATTTTTCAGGCTTGAAACGTACTTTTAGGGTGCATTTATTTTAAATTTTCCAAACATATTTCAATTTTTACAAAGATTTTGTACTTCTTTAACCTTGACGATTTTTCTTTTTTCAGCAAACAAACACACCCAATATATCAATCTGTGTAGGAGATTAGAAATTCCCACTACTAGGACCATTTCTACTCGTTTCCTTTACAAAAATAATACTGTGTCGGAGATAAGAAATTGCATACTGATAATTACAGATGCCAAAACCAATACACTAAGTGAGGATTCACAACATACACAGTTAATTTCACTTTAATCTTTGTTCAGCTGCTCGAGGATCCCCTCCTTTGAAGCACCCGTGGAAAATCCTAACTTCAGCATTAATTCTTCCAGCCTCTCAATATTTGTCAAGTAAAGAAATCCAATCTACACGACAAAACAAAAGTTCACTCATAAACTGTCTCATCTCTTTTTTTCTTCACCTCAATAGTTTGTCAAGGAATTCAACATACACCAATTTGTAACAAATATGGCCACTAAGAGGAGGTTTTAACTAAGGATATAATTCTAGATATATTACATATGTGAACCTCACCAGTGTTTCAAGTGATGATGCTCTACTATAGACTGCTGCACCAGCTCGTTTCTTTGTCCGGGTTTTTCCTGATGCTATATTTTTTCCCCATCGTAAGACATCCCTGCACCATGTTGAGCAAAAAACGGTGACAAAACCGAGACCAGCTAAAAGGAAAGAAGCATATGCATTCAAAATTAACATATTGCCCGTAATGGCCAGTGAAAAGAATTTGACCAGGACAAAGGGCTTTTGAACTATTATGCATCCCATTTCCAATGTCACAAATCCATTACATAGGGAGCTTAATTTTCAAACTACTAAATAATCCATCCGACCACTGTTAATAGATACAATGTTTTTCAAATTAATTAAAATGAATATATATATATATATATATCAAATTAATTAAAATGAATATATATATATATATATATTCATTTTAATTAATTTGAAAAACATTGTATCTATTAAAAGTGACCGGAGGGAGTATGTGAAGCACTGTGATGAAACTGTTATTGAAGATAAGAGTGAAAATGTTAGACACTACCTTTCTTCATCAGATAAAAAGTTGTCCTCAAGAAGTTTCTTCAGCAATGCATCCTGAACTTGACAACAATAATATCATAATCATAATCATAATCAAGTAGCGCCTTTTCCCAACTTGACAACAATAATATAAATTTAAGAATTATGCACAGCTCCAGATATAATTTTTTTAGTTATATAATCTGTATATACCCATACTCCAGTTGCACTTTATCCCTTATATACTCATATGTCTAATTTTCGTGGAATTTGCCACATCAGATGAAATTTAACAAACCTTGCCCATATATGACCATGTAATGTCATCTAAAAAATGAACCTATTCCTTGAGTTGTGATTGAGTTAGTTTATATAGACAGAATAAAACTAACATATTAATCATCAATTTCACCGATGGTAAAATTATAAGGTACTATTGATGCGTTTGAACATACCTGCGCCTCGCACCTCACAACTTCCATCACCCGTTCGTTATAGTCATCCATACTCAAAGGTGGGAATAGAAAGTGCCTACGAGCATGCAACTGTACATAGACGATTAATCATCAAATCATTCTCTCTTTTTATTCTGATATTGAGATTCTTGAGTTCTTAACAAGGCAGCAGAACTCATAGAAATTAAAAAGAAAACAGAGACCAACTATGCATCTATGCCAGGTACTGTTAGATCCTAGCATTTTACTATTGTCCGGCTTCATAGTATATAGCGGAATATTGCATATGGATAGTAGCAGTCATATTGTGGTCATTCCCATTAATCACCATAATTTCAAATCTGAAACTTTGCACTTGAAAACAATAGCTTCTTAACATCAAAACACCAAAAACACTTCACACTATATTAATGAATCACCAAAATCATAATCATAGATTTATAGAAAAACTTCACAAAAAACCAAGAGCAATAGTACAAGGCAGGAGTACCTCGTATATGCAATCTCCAATATATGCCAGCGACGCAGCATTATATATGGACCGAGGGCTCTTAACTTGTGGAGGATCCGGCAACCACCTCTCAAAACCAAGGTATAGCTCGTCCTCTATCACAACCAAAATTCAACCATAAGAAGAATGCCTACCGACTACCACATCATGGTGATAAGCTAAAAAAAACTTGCAAAATCCCATAAATGGGTAGTCTAATTTTTTCATGTATGCTACATCTAGTGATATTAGCTCAGTTTCTTACACAAAAATGAACTACTCAAGAAGCTATGGAGACTGGAGAGAGGGAGGGGATTACCTGTGATGGGTTTCTTGACGGCCAGCAAGTCGGCGACGGTGAAGCTCTTGGGCTTGAGGGGGATTGAGCTGGTTTCAGATTTGAGAGATGGAGGAGGCTTGGGCTTCTTCTTGGGGTTCGGGATGACCGGAATCGGGGTGGTACTGATGTCCCAAGCGGCCGCCAGTCTCAGCCCCAGAGCAGCCATGGCCGACGCTGCCGCCATGTACTATCTTCAGTCTGAGCGCGGGCTCGGCCGCGTTATCTACCCAGGTGGGCTTGGTCGTTGCTGCAAATATCCTAATAGTCCCTGACGGGCAAAGGGTGGCGAGGCCCATAATCAAAGTGGTGGAGAGGCCCATTACTATCCCAAGCAGCTTCACCGTGGGCTCAGGTGAGTCGTAATCCACTGGTGAAGCTGCACCAGCCGTTGATAGCTGCGCATCGACGGCGCACACAGATATCATGTCCCGCTCAAGAAAAAACGCATCAGCTTGGGGGCCGTTTAGATCGTGAAAAATCTCAAACATCCACTCCCATCCACCAACCAGATCTACTCTCAAAAATCCACCAACCAAATATGTTTGAGATTTTTCACGATCCAAATGGCCCCTTAGTATGATGGACGTCTATGAAAGGGAAAAGTTTAAATGAGACTTGTTTCATGCTGCTTGCATGAACATATTTAATATTCAGCCGCCAAATCTTGATCTGACAATGCCAGGGCGAGTGGTGGTTCACTTTTACCTATCTACTAATTTGATACCAGTCGTCAGATCAAAAGCTGACGGTACAGATGACTCAGCTCATGTAAGTTGCACAAGACCTTTCTTATGTAAACCGTTCTTCTGGTGAAACTTTACCAGCAGCCTAGGTAGTGAAGCTTTATCAGCGGATTACTGGTTCAGGTGGAGGTTAAAGTCGAGTCATCTGCTGAATTTTTGTCTAATGGAGTATCCTTCAAATTCTTCTAATATGTATAAGTGGTTCACCACCCCAGGTTTTAGCCAGCCCACCCTTTTACGCAATCAGTGGATGCCCATCTCCTTGTATTTTCAGACGGTAAATATCTATTGTCTGTATATAGGGGGGTGTCCATTGTCCGTCTATTTTGAGATGGTGGACATCCACCATCTGTGTATAAGGCGGGTCGGCTGGCTAGACAGTGGTTAACTACTCATCCATCCTCCTATTTGCAGCTCAAACAACTTCTCGAGTGAATGATCTTTCAATTCTTTGAATTTATCAATTTTACAACTTCTATTTCGATATACGAATTTTATCATAACAATGTGGATTTTTTCCCAAATATTTGGTATTCCCGCCTAATGATTGGAAGGTAGTTGCCATCTGTAGTTGACACAAGGGTCTCTCCATTTTCAGAGAGAGGTCCTGGGTTCAAATCGATTAGTAGCTTCAGCTGTGGACACAGTAAAATTCTTCTTAATGCATGTGATTTTCTCCCTCCTTAACATTTAATCACACTTATAACGAATGACATGTTCCGTGATGAGGATGAGAAAACCACCCCAAGCAAATTTGAGTTTTTTTTCTTTCTTTTTACTTGCAAAACTACCCATCTAAAAAACAATGCATAAGAGGATTAAATATGTGATGCAAATATTCTGATAATTACATGAGAGAATCATTCACAAGCCCATACAAATCACATAGGCTCAGCTTCAACACATACTTCATGAGCCGCAATGGATTCATTGTGATCAAATATAACCACAGGGCCTTTTGGACTCTGGGCTAACCCATTGAAATCACGAAGCCCAGTTTTCAATGGCTTCGTTTATAATTTCTGCACTGGAGTCTCTAGTTTATAGTCCTCACTCCTTACCGACAATGCTGTTTCACCAGATCGACTTCCACTCTTTCTACTTCTTTTGCCAGTCATGCTACCTGTCCAAACCCAAATCCCTAAGGCAGTTTCTATTTTTCTGTGTAGGAGCAGTCATCTTCAATCCCTTCTTCTAGTTAAACTTCTCCAGACTGAGCAACCAAAAAAAACTCCTCTAGACTTTTAGCAGAACAACACAAACATCTCCTCTACACTCATTTTATTTTAATTGCAATTCCCCTCTTGTACGTGTTAGATCTCCTCTTCTAGCCAAAATCTAGGCTTTTAGCCCCCCCACTGCACTTTTCCAAACACAAATTTCACCTGGAATCAGAAAAGCAAAAATTCAAAAATAGAAATTTGAAATTCTTCTTCCACTTGGACAGCCATTACTGTCATTGTTTAGATGGGCTTATGAATATCCATAGGCTACGAATAGAACATGATGTGCAATCTGCTCAATGACATACCTTGTTTTTCTTTGAGCAGTACCAAGTAAAAGAGTCCCGCATACCACAATAAGTGCGACATTAAGAGCCTGTAACGGTCACAAGTGCACTTCTTTATTGGCAAAGAAAGAAAATACGACAAGGTAATAGAATCAAGACAAAGTTTTTAACAGCACTTCCAGCATTGAGTACTGCAAGTACAATTGAGAAGAAAATATAGTGCTGGCTATGAAGAATGACTAGGAACCTGTTCAACCAATCTTCCAATATCTATTGAAGAATGCTTTGGAGTTTCAACTTTGGGATCAATCAAATTACTCAAATCTGTGCCACTTTTGCTTCTGTCAGTATTTTGTCCATGTTTCTGCAAATAAATTGGAACAGCACAAATAATCCTCAGTTGAAGAATAATTATCAATTGTAGTCCTTTAGACAATACTAATTGGAGAAACGAAGCCTAAAATTTTGTGAATTACAAATGAAGTTTAGTAAAAATTTGTAATGGGGAATCTTCTTGTTGCTGCGATCATCTGAAAGGCTTTTTTTTTCTGAATTCATGATACTCCCTTCAACCCATATTGTGTCCAATATGGTTTTAGTTCATTTCTAAAAAAAACCAATTGTTCATTTTTTAAAAACCAAATAGAAATGAACTAGAGAAACCAAATAGGACAGGGTGTGAAATGGAGGAAGTGCATTTCAATGGTCAGTAGTTCTGTATCAAGATTCATATCAAACGGGGCTGAAAGGATGTTCACAAGAAGAAATGGTTGGTTATTTATTCATTTCACTTCATTGCCGCGTTAAACTTATTGAACAAATAGAAAATGGATAAAAATGGAATATGAAAAACCTTTTCATGTGCAACCTCATAATTAACTAAAGTTTTTCTATAATGCACAGGAACCATGAAAAGATATTATTCTTATTTTGGAGTTTTCCATACTGGGATGTATCATTGAAAACATCCAAGTGGATTTGTGCATTATATATGACCATCACTGAAGTCGACAACGTGAAGTAAGCATCACCCCACAACAGCATCTAAAATCTAAAAACAGATTCACAGAATTATGACTAAATCTATTTTCCAAATGCAATTTGAAAACAGATTCATCTAAAATCTCGTGTTTTGAAAGATGGCCCTGCTTAGAAAAATTATGGTTTCTAATGATATCAGAAGTACTTCAACTGTTGATCTTTTGAAACATGATAGACAGCTATAGCTAGGATTCTGCATAATTTAGGGTGCGGCGCCAAAGTAGAATTCTATATTATTTCTTCTAAAGCATACACTACGATAGGGAAATCAAATATGGGCCAAACTTACATCTAACATGTGCTAGGAACCACTGATCACATATATATCTTTTGTCACGAGGCAACATAATGTGGCAATGCCTTGGAAACAGAATAAAATACCTCTTCTAATGCTAATAGCCGTCCTTCCATAGTCTCTCCCACTGGATTAAGGAAAGAACCATCTACATATTTCCTCACTCTTTTGCTGACAGTTGTCATGCAGAAGTATCTAATTTCATCTTGGATTAACAAGCTATTGCAATGTTCCAGGAGAAGAGAACTAACTCTATCTTGTCGTACTAATCTTTGGTTTTCACTTGGAGATTGAAAGCATAGATAATTTTCATCAGTTCTTTCATGACCAATAACATCAACAATGTAGCTAGTGGATGCATCAAGCACTGAGCTGGAATCCCTGCGCTCTTCTGTTGTCTTGACCTTTACCCCATTTGTTGAAAAAGCAACCTCTTTATTGCTCTTTTCCTCAATGTGTGCCGGTGAGGGACTTGTTCCTTGTAATGGCAGAAACAATCTCCCCCGTAAAGATTCCGCATCTCTAGATGCCTGAATTGCATGATCTTGACCTGGACTTCTAAGTTTGCGAAGGTCCCTTTCTTTCAGTAGACTGTTTTCCGGCAGCACTCCATCTGAAATTTCACAAGCCACTTCTGGTTGCCTAATCATTGTGTTCAATATTACACCTTCTGAGGATACTTTCTTCTCAGTGAGAGTCCGTTTGCTCTCAAGGCCTACCACTCGCTCCCCACCTTGTTTAATTTCAGACTCACGGGCTATATGAGACACTTGTGCTTTGTCTTGCTCCACAATAGCGGATGATTTTAGCCCATCAGAAATTTGTTGTAACTTTGCCCCTCTGTTGAAGCTTTCAATTGAAAGAAATTTCCCATCTGTTCCAGCTTTGTCTTTTCTACTTGCAGCATTGGCCATACCGTAGTTTTTCACTGAACCACCCTCCCTCATATTTAAATTGAGTGCAGAAGGACTATTAGGATGTTTTACTCCCTGTTTACATTGATTTTTTTTGTTAGTCAAATATGACAAAATAATCTTTGGTAAAACGAAAAGCAAAAGGTAATAAATTTGACATTATTACCCGAGGCCGGCTACTTTCAAAAGCACTAACAATATTCTTTACACTGCTTGGACTAACTGTGGTACAGCTCTCCACCTCAGATCCAGGATGCCTACTTTTTGCAGTAGTCATAGAAAGGGAGGGGGCATTTGTGTCTTCTGCTGGAGGAGGATTCAAGTAATCTGAAGCTCCTTGTTGGCTTTTGAACAATTCCTTAGACTTCATGGCAGTGGATTCGGGCAGATGAACAGGAAGCTTTTCAGACAACTGAGCTGAAGTAGCAGACTTGCCGCCATCTGTAGCACTATTTAATTATTATTAGTTCATCATAATCATCGTTTGGAAGTTCAATTAATGTTAGTTCATCATAAATGTCGTTTACATTGCATCCCATCTCACTGACACCGGCAACATGAAGTTTATATTGTTATCTGTGTCGTAATCAAAGTAATGACAACCTAGCAACCAGATGTTGATCCAAATGAAACTCTCATATATAGAAAAAAATTTCGGACTAATTTCCATGAGCACACACTTTTCCCCAACTTGCTATGGTTGGACTCCATGGTAGTCGATGTGAAAACAGAAATATCTCCTCCCCGTATCCATAAGAGTAAAAAAAAAGCACTAATAGCCATTAGATGATGCAAAACTGATCGAATAAGTTGACTCAAAAGTTCAATTTGTTAAGTGATAAATTATAAAAAAAAAGTTAAGTGACAGATCAACAATGGATAACAACCAAACCTGCAAGAAACCAAACCAAAGTACTAAACTACCACTTTCCCCGCACTTGTAAGCAAACTAATACAAAAGGAAAGATCAAATGAGGAACCTCCCTGCATTTATAGCATATTAGCATGTTAAAACCAAGTCGACTCAAAAAGCTCGAATGTTTAAGTAACAGACCAACAATAGATATCAACCAAACCAAACCAAGTCAAATGTGAACATGGCAAACCAAATTAAACGCCAAACTAACAGAAACCAACATCTCATCAATCTTGACATGAGTGCCATGCATGCAAATCCATAATGAATAAAATTCCTTAACTGGGGTCCCATACTCTGGTAGATCACGTATGGCTTCTTTTCTAAGATCTGGACTGGAAAATGACCTCTTCCCGGTTTGGATACGTTTAAGAACTGGAAATTCAAGAGATTCCTCTGCAAGATTTGCTATTTTAGTTATATATAGGAACTTCATAGAGAAAAAGTAAAAACAATTGAGTATTATGTCATATTAATAGATGCCCATTGTGAAACATTACCCGTTTCTGAAACACTACCACTTTCTGAATGTGTAACGTTCCTCTGCACAAGATTTTTTTGTTTCTTCTTCATAGCAGATTCTCTCTGTCAACCAAAACACGACACGCCTCGTTAAACATCAACTATCATGAAACAATTTACCAAACTTGTTGTGAAAATAAGAGTACCATGTCTCGAATCCGCCTCCTCTCGTCTTCACTGAGGATGAACTGGAGCCTCAAGTGTACCCGCCCACCCCCATTGAGAAGGAAAACGTCATCCCATATGCCCTTCACAACCACAGCCTTCGTTTGAACGTCTGTCAATGCTAACTATTCCAATTGTCACCCTCCCATCCATACCAAACAAGTCACTAACTCATAGTAAAAGCAAACTACCTGTTCGGGAAATCTCACTTCCTTCAGCATCCCGGAGCGTGATAATCAAATTCTCGCGTAGACTTATCAATCGGCTACGCGCAAAAACCAAATTCGGATGCCAAATCAAACTAATGTAACATGAAACATAACGAAACTAAGTTAAAATTCATATTTCCCAAATGAAAAAGAATTCTAATTTTGTACTCACAAAGAGAAGTCACCCGTATCCCTTGTTTGGTATTCCATCTTACCAATGGCAACTGCAATGAACATTAGTTTGCGCAAGTGTGATTTTCTTTTACAATATATTTTATCAGAAAAGATGCATGACATACAGGAAGAACAAGAAGAGACAGTGAGAGTAAGGCAGTGAGCTCACGATGGAGGGAAAGAGGAGAGCTTGGCGAGGATGGAAGGTCCATTAAGCAGAGAACTGTATAAAGCAGCAACCAAAAGTATGATTATTACAAAAGAGCACTACCTCCGGTTCAGTGGCGGGTAGGAAGGGAGGATACAGAAGGGAGAATTACCTGAAACTTGAACGGTGCCGGGCATTGAGTCCTTCGAAGAGGTTGAGAAAGGAGCACTGCACAAGGGGGGGAGGAGGAGCAATGGTGGAGGTCGTTGTTGGATGGAGATCTGAAACCAGATTAGTTGCAGGAAGACGAGTGGCTCCGGGATACTCCCCTGGCCCCCACCTGCGGATTTGCAAGCAACAATCTTTTCAGTATGTCCTACGTGTCAATAGATTTTAACTGTTAATAGAAAGTTCGATGAGCAGTAGTGCTCTTCCTCCCGCCTTTTTATCACGGCCAATCCCACGTGTTAGTGTGGTGAAAGGAAATGAAATACGGGGCCATCACATCTACACAAGCCACGTGAGGTAGCCGTGAAAAAAAAAACGGGAATAATCCACTAACCAGCTATGAGGTAAATTATCCCAAAAATTCTTAACTAGTTGAATGTTAGATTTTTTCAGCTAGATAGAGTTGATTTTTCACGCACCAAACGGCCCCTAAGAAACATTTTTCAGATAGATAATGATCTCTTTGACAACACTCCTCTTTAGATTTTTTTTTTGGTATATGAAAGAAGGAAAAAATGTTCAAGTACCAGAGTTTGAATTAGGATCCTTTTTTTATTGATAATCATGTTTGGTCGCGTATCCTGCCACCCACCCACTTTGAAGGGCCCCCGACTCTTTTGGGGCCCCAATTTGTCTTATTCACTGTAGCATCTCAAATTTTAAAGGTAATTTTTCTATTATTTAACTATTTTACTTTTTTATTTTAAGTAAAATAGAAGCTTGTAGGGTCCATGTTCTTGTGTGTGGGACCACTTTTAGTGGTGCTTGGTGAGCGCCAGTCCGTTTGGCAATTGACAGTTAGCAGGAGTTGACTCTAGACGTGGTTAATCTCGACTTTGGGTCGTTGGTAATGCTGGGTTAGACTCTAAAAAATAAGGTGCCGTTTGGTTCGTGAAAAATTCAAAACATCTACAGTGAAAAATTTAGGAGGTGTTTCAACATCTACAGTGAAATAAATAAATTTTTTCACTGTGGATATTTTAGATTTTTCAAGATCCAAACTAAGACTGCTCCGTTGGAAGCTAAGTGGCGTGTATTCTATTTTCTCATTACTTTCTTCCAAAACTAACGAAGCCACCTCTCTGCTGGTTGGCCATGGAAGCACTCAAAGGAGAATGGGACTGAGGGTGTGCAAGGCTAAGCAAGGAGAATTAGTACATCTCTTCCATGCGTTTACACCTTTGTTCATATCATTGGAAAAACAAAATGATTTCTGTTGTTGTACTGTTGCTTCTAAAATTGTCATTCTATTCTTCGGAATGAAATATTCTAGAGAATTAGAATCACCTCTTGTTGTCTGGTCTGCTTGATTCAGTGGTGTGTTGTTTTGACTGTCACCACAGAGATGCATGTTTATCTTAGGTAATGCAATTTCTAGTCATTACAATATAATTCGTAGCTTGATGTCATTATTAAGTTGCAAATAATGCCTTGTCTCTTGCCTTACTACTTTTACTCATCTCCTAGAGAAATAATTGTTTCCATGCTTGTTAGTTTCATCTCGCCAATTCAGAAGTAATGACAGAGGTAATCAAGTTTTACTCTGTTTATTCAATTTTCTCATAACCCAAGAAATTGTATGATGATACTCCCTGTCTAGCTCATCTATTTAAATGTTCATGATTTTTCATCTAAGAATGCTCAAGCCTCAAACTGGCTATTGTGATTGTTGACAAATCCTTCAATTAGAGGCATGTGATTCCCGTTCATGTTAACAATTCAATGCTTTGTTCTATTATTTTTTTAAATGCTCCCATTAAACTCTCCTAAAACAGCTTTGTTGATTGGTAATTCATATCTTGAAGCATATATAATACTGAACAAAGTTTTTCTTCTTGTTTTCTTTTATGTATTCCAATCTCCTGTCAAAGATTTATAGTAAAGACTACCACTTCATCATGTCTTTTACAAATATCTGTCCTGCTTATTGTACTGATCCATAATTAGTTAATCCTAAGAGTCCTTGAATCACTTATTTAGTCGACTGAGAAATTCTTGTATTAGGACATGTAGTGCACAGCCTAATTGAACTCCTATGTTCAGTTTATTTGGCCTTTTCATGCTTCAATTTTAATTCTTTTCATTGATCTTTGAAGTCCATGGGTTCAGCTTGGAGTTATTAGGAATCAATCTTGTAATGAGTAACCCCTTTTTAATTCTTGTTTTGGGTGTGAATTCACTGCTAACACTTAAACCTCATCTTCCAAACAGCAATTTTCATCTTTCTATTGGTTGTTGGCATCGTCCAGCCAGTTTGCTTCCATAGCATGTTGGAGTTTTGCTGCAGAAAACTTTAGAAACGTTGTTTTCTTGACTTTAAATCCCAGTTAGGTTCATTTGTGCACATTTTTTATGGTTTTAAATGAAACTAAACGCTATCCAGCTTGTTTTTCTCACTTTCAAAACTCCTAGAAAAATCTATGAAAGTCTAAAACAGATTATTTGAGTCTACGTAACTATTGACACGTTGTAAATTACCATTTTCATCTTTCCATGGGTCAAGTCTTATGTCTTCAATTTATTATTTGGTACATAGATGTCAATAATACTGGTCTTAGCATGGATAAGATCTAAAGTTAAACTTTTCATTGAAGAGTCTTGTGAGCGTTTTGGAGTCTCTTCTGGCCGGAATGATGCTGCATAAGTGAGTCAGTTGAGCTCGTTATATTAGTCATGGCTGCACTTAGACCTTTTGTGGTCTCCGCGCTATGGGGCTTTTGTCCCAACCCTTTTGAGGCACCCCGCTATCACACTTAGGTTTTTAGGCATCATGGAAGGCCCATCTACCTCCGGCTATCGTGTCCATGAGAACGATGGTACCCACATCTATAGACCCATGGTGGATCTCTATGGGCATTGGGATTTGCTGTTTAGTTGACACCCTACTCCTTTGAGCGGGGGTCCGTTTACTCCTAACACGTGTGCTACTTGTTTCTTGTGTAGGAGTCCGATTGCCTTTAGCCTTGAAGTTAGTTTCCTCGTGGCATTAGAATTTATTTACTTTAACAATTTGATTCCATAATTGGTGTAAATGCTCATTTTGTTAGTATATTTGTGTTACTATGATTGGTGCCTATGTCACACGTATATCCGCTTGGTTTCTGTACATACTCAATTTTCTTGTTTCATGATATGAATGTATGTGGATTTTTATCCTACTAAGTATTTGTGGAAATACTTACACATCTTTTGATGCAGGTTCTTTGATAGACTCTGAGTAGGAGGGTAGTGGGTTAGCTCAGAGTGGAGGAGAGGAGGAGAGTAATTTGTAGCCATTAGTTCATTTCCTTTCTATTTATAAAGAATTGTAATAAGGCTGTTGTGACCCAATTACTATTTATGTTATGTTATTTGTTTACATATAGCTTATCCTGGTTAATTATTATCACATTCTTTTCATTATTACTTTTGATTAATAGTGGTGTGATTGATGGTTTAAGTGTAATGGCCCGAGTATTTCAAAAAAAAAAATCACCATTTTTGGAAACTTGGGTGTTACATTCACTATTTGCATGGGCACCCTGATCTAAAAAAAATGCCTTGGTTTTGACTATACTAAAATAATTGGCAACTGTTGAGAGAATAAAAAAATCCTCCTACATGCTGAAAGTATCTAAACAAATTAAGGAAAGTCCAACATTTTGCCTACTGTAAAGCATTTTTACCTAGGAACTAATTGTACATCTTATCATGGAGGAACTTGATGAAAGAAAAAAATTATCCAGCGTATTACCTGTTGTAGTATGTTCGGCAATTGGCCCAAAAAAATGTCTTCGCTTTTTTTTTTTTGATAACTTGCACAATTTTACTCTAATATTGAATTTTAGTGTGGGTCAATAATAATCGGCATGGGAGGGAATCACATTGGAGTAAGAAGAGGTGATTCTCCAAGGAAAAGTAAGAAGTTAATGATTTTTTTTGTGAAGAAGTTTATGAGATATTTTCTCCTCTAAAGCCAATGGTTCCTTTTCATAAAAAAACTTATGGTTGTTTTTTTATTTTGTTATTTTCCCAGCATTCAAGATCATCTATCAAAGGGAAAATTTCCCCTTTTCAATTATTTCTTTCCATGGACCTGGACTCCCTTGGATATCTAAAAAAGGAATGATCAGATTGGGGTCCATGCAAAATACTGTTTCATGGCATAGGTGCCCGGATGAAAAAAAAAAAAAAGAGACTGATTTCATTTTAAGCTTACCATAAACCAGTGAGAATTTGAGAGCCTTGCAAAATGGGTGGGTGGCAGGGTAGGCGGCCCTGTGGCACATATTTTCATAGGGTTCATTTTTACTACATCCTTCACTCTTATATTGCCTCCATTTATATATGACTACTTTCATCAAGATTCATATTTTATTGCAAAATAATAAAAATAACCATGCTTCAAAAGCTTAAGGCCGCCTTTGGGTAGAGAGGCGGTTTCTTCTATAGCCGATTTTGCTTTATTAATTCTTCTCAAAGTGTAAGAGAAGCGCTTTTCCTAACCCTCCTCAAGAGAAAATTATCGGGCAAAGCAGCTTCACACAAAGCGCTTTATATTCCCAAATGCGCCTTACTTAAATTTACTTAAAAGATTTGTATAAAAAAAGGTAAATTGCACTTGACCCCTATGTGTTATTACACTTATCCCCAATGACTTGTGAAAATATACACTTACCCATATGACTTATAAAGAAATATAAATTTACCCCTCTTCTCTTTTAATAAACCTACCTCCTTCTTCCGTCCACCTTGCCCCTCATTTCGCCATGACAATGGCGATTGAGACAGACCCCCAACATATTCCTTATAGCGACAATACCTCGTCCTTGCCTTCCTCCTTTTTATAAAAGTTAATTATTTATCATGTCTCTATAGCTATCATTAGGCCTTAATAATTGAGTAAAATTAAAAGGTCATTATGAAGGTAAAATTGTCTTAAATATTTTTAGTAACAAGTTGCATAGAACATATTTTTATAAGTGATAGGGTTAAGTACAATTTCATCATAAAATCATAAGGGTCAAGTACAATTTATCCAAAAAAGATTCTTAAAGACAAATCTCCTACTTTATTAGAGAGTAAAAAAAACCTCCCTAATAACTCAGAGGCAACATTTTTTTTTGGCCACATAAGCAACGTTACTCATCACTTGTGTATCTGATTCAAAAACAGAAAGAAAAAAAAAAGGCAAGTGTGTCGGCCCCACCCGCGAGTGCCTATTAGCTGGGCCGTTAAAAATCCGACCAATGGCCGTTGCCATTGCCGTACCGGCAGCCAAACCCTCCTCCGGCAACCCCTTCTTCTCCGGCGCCAAGTCCTCCTCCTCCTCCTCCTCCTTCCCCTCACACCCCTTCCTCTTCCTCTCCCGCAAGTACCCACCAAGCCCTAACCCTAGACGCCGGCTCCCTTCCTTTTCCTCCTCCCCCCTTCCGCAACGGCAGCGCTCCGGAGACCGACTGCCCCGTCCCGCTGGAGCAGCAGCCCGTCAACCAGTACCAGAACCTGGTCTCTTCCTTCCCCTTCTCCTGGGCCGCCGCCGATCTTCCCGATTACGCTTTTCGCCTACTTCTTTTTGGCGGCTCCTTCGCTCTCTTCCTCGGCCTCCCTGTTGCTTGGTTCGGGGTGATTGGACCTGATTGAGACGTCCTGAGAGCCTCCATCGCTTCCGCATCGACTGGCATCCTCGCCGTCACGTTTGCGGTTCTCCGCATATACCTTGTTTGGGCCTATGTAGGCAACCGGCTACTCAGCGCCACTGTTGAGTGTGAGCTCTGGCTTATGAACTATTTGAAATCCATTTTATACTAAGAATTAGCTTCTCGTTTATATCCAATTTGAGTTGTTGCCACTGTTGATGTTTGTGTTCTGTATTGCAGAGGAGGAAACGGAGTGGTACGACGGTCAGGTGCGATTTTCCTATGTAGCTCTTGTGCACTTGTTCATATGAAATCGAAATTTTCATAAAATTTGAAGTTTTTACGCACATTTGATATTGGAGAAGGAAGAGGAAAGTGCCGTTTTCCTCATTCTTTTAGACTTGTGCATCTAGTTCATCTTTATGTTACTCTCAAACTCGGCAATTTTTGGCATCCATTTATGGTCTATGGCGGAGCCATTATTTGGGTTCTTCTCGTGTTGTAAATCCATCATTTAACTATCTGTAAATACTAGTCTTGAGCTTATGTCATCTCGATTGATATTCACTGACGAGTGAATAAAGCATATAAATCGTCATGCACACGTGCTGACTAAATTTCAACCTTTTTAATTATTCAAAAAATGCAGTGGACAGCATGTATAAAGCTTGATGTTGGGGTGGATCTCATTAGAAAACTATGTCACCGGTCTAATGAATTTCCAATTAGTGTAGTTAACAGTTGTATAATACATAGTCAGCACCAGACTGATGTTTCCACTTGATTTTTCAAAATGCTGAGTGTGAATTTTTGGCATTGATCATTTTATGCATTTCATACTTATGCCCGTGTCGCTTCTTATAAGTGCCAGCAATGATTTGTTTGTTGTTAGAAAGGAATACTTTTGCTCGGTTCATGTAATATGTGTATAATTTGTCTGTCTTTAACAGATTGAACACTACGCAAATGCATAAGTGCATTTAGCAGCTATATATGCTTCTTTTTCTGTTATTATTAACAGTGTTTGCAATATGATATCTATGTTCTTCTAAGACTACCTGAAAAAAGGGATTCTTATTACGATGAATATCTTATATAAGTTCCTCGTATTGTAGCTTTGTAAAACATATATCTTAACAGATGACAACACGGTTGTACTATTGCTTCTTCCAGATGTTTTGGTCAATTTGGAAAGGACTATATCCTGTATTTGCAAATTAAGACAATGGATAGTCCTGACATCTGCTGTATTCGAATTTCGAACTAAAATCTGGTTGGCTGATCTTTTGTCTTACAACCATGTCACCACTAATAAAAGGTTATGTCTTGCACAGTTATTTTAGGAATAAAATAAAAAGTTAAATGAGTCAGGAGAAAAAAAAAAGAAAGATAATGAAAGGGCGAAGATAAATAACCTTATCACAGGATGTGCCCTTTTATTATTGGTGGCTAACGTCTGCTGAGAGAAAAAACAACCTTAGCATATTCAAGTTTTCTGTACTCGATGCTTGAATTTGAAAATTGGCCAAATACTTGCAGAAAGCCACTAATTTTCTAGCTAAAAATGATATCTGATGTTGTAAATTATGGGGAATGTTCCTTTCACCTTGGAGACTGAAGTTTTATATGCTTTTACATGTTATATCTGGATATTTGTGTCTAACTAAGCATTGATGTCATGCCTAAAGGAGTCCTCAAATCTTGATCACGCATCCTGTTTATGGCAGATATGGGTAAAGACACCAGAAGTGTTAGCTCGCAATCGTCTTCTGGGATCATTTTCGGTAAGTTGATGCTTTTGTTACTTCTTCAAGTAGTTCAGTAAGTCGCCTTTTTATTAACTTGACAAATAGACATTTTGTACTTTTAGAATCGGTAGAGTCTAGACATCAAATAGTTTAAAATTTTTTGTTGCTAAAATAACTTACAATGGTTTGCATATATTAAATAATTGTTTTCTAACTACAGGTTAAACCTGTCCTAAGCCGTGTGAAGTATACATTAGTAGGTCTGGCAATTTCTTTATTCGTCTTGTTATACTCTTTATCAATATTGAGAGCCCAAGGAACAAGAAGATCAGAGAGAACGCCAATGCTATTATGGCAGGAGCAGGACTCTACAATGAGGAATCAGCCAGAACATTTGAGCCTGACGCCTTCTGTGGTGAACCTAACCTGTCTTAGCCCTCCTCCCTATAGTGGTTCTGTAGGCATTTCTTCTTCAGATTGTGTAAGTGTATAGTTTTTACTCGATAGTCAAGATGAATTAAAATGTAAAAAAATAAATTTAGCAATGATTCCTCGTCGGGTCTTATAGTAGAACTTCTGATGTTCCTATAGCTGTCATTCAATTGGCATTTGCACAGAAAAGCTGTCGGTAGCTCCTGATCTTCAGTCCCTAAAATCCTTAATGTGAACGAAGATACACTTGAAATTGTCACCTATGGGGTTTGACATTCGCCCAGTCGTTTTGGGTAGTTTAATTGACAAATCGCCAGCTAGCCACGAGAGATCAGGTGTATCTAGTAAAATTATGAATGCAGTAATCCAAGTGCCACAGATTAGATCATGTCGGCAAAAGGGGAATACTTGGTGGCTGGTGCACCCACCTGAGGTGCTGCCTGTTTTCTTTTCTCGCTATATTTTCTTAGATGGACTGCATCTAATAGTCAACCCAACTGAAGTTCCACCAGAAATAAGGAAAATGGTGTAGCGAAAAAGAAAAAGGAAAAAAAAGGAAAATGTGTTGAAGGAAGTGGCAGCATCTTTACGAAATAAAAAAATGAACAATATTGGTCAGTTCCATATAATCTACAATATGGAGAGCTCATTTGGTAAGGAGCAATTCTCATTGACAGATTCCATATAGATCTTACTTCCCTGAGAGTTCCCTCACCTTACTATCACTGATTGTTTATGAAAAAACTATCACTCTTGTTACAGTTGTCTTGCATGGCTCTCACCATCACACGTCCTTCCCATTCCTCACACCCAGCTGGGGCCTCAGCTCCCCTAGCCCCACCCCCAAAGGCCCCCACCCTCCTCCCCTCTTCTGCCATGTGCCCATCCTCGTTCCATGCCCATGGTCAAGCCTTAGAAGGGTAGTTGAAGACTTCCAAGTTACAGCCTTTGTCTTCTTACTAGACTTTTCCAATCTTCTTCCTGCTCGCTCCCTTTGCATCTCTTCTGCTCTCCGCCTGCAAATCAATCTCAGGTGCAATCCTGTGAAGAAGAACCAGAGATTTGCATAGTCAATGACGACGTATGGGACGATCCCAACGGCGCCGCCGGGCTCCCGCCTGGAGTTCATCTCCCAGGCCAAGGAGCGGGCCAGGTCCGCCCTCTCCACCTGCCGACCCTGGAGGGAGATGGTGCACCTCCACGCCTTCGGATTCCCCTCCGGCCTCGGCGGCTCGTACATGCGCGCTCGGACCAACCTCGCCTACTTTCGGATGAACTACGCCATCGTCGTCCTGGTGATCCTCCTCCTCAGCCTCCTCTGGCACCCCCATTTCTTTGATTGTCTTCGTCGTCATGGTGGCCATCTGGCTCTTCTTCTACTTCCTCCGTGACCAGCCCCCTGACGGTCTTCGGCCGGACAATAATGACACGGTGGTGCTGGTAGTTCTGGCGGTGGTGACCATCGTCGTGCTGCTGCTGACCCGCGTGACACTCAACGTGGTGGTGGCCATTCTGAATCGGTCTTGCGCTCGTGCTGGCCCCATGCGCTTCTGAGAAAGACGGACGATCTGTTTGTCAACGAGGAGGCCGTGGGGGGCGGGGCTGGAATGTATTCGGTAGTCGTGGATCCGGCGAAGCGCCCGCTCAACGAGCCCACAGCTTCATCGTCTTCCTAGCGTCATGACAATTGATTTGCTGTGTGCTCTCCAGTCCAAGCCCGGGATAGGTGTGTTGGAAACTTGAATTCAAAACATGTCCATGATATATCTTGTGTTACTCTCCTTGATCTGTGATTTACATATGTAACGTATGAACTTCGTGTGGTTAATTCTTTCATTGAGTTCTTTCCAGAGAAGGTTGTATATGCTATTGTTTGAATTGGCAATTTGATTTGTCATGATGTTAAGAGAATACAGGTCTTAGAATTAGATTAGCTCAAATGGTAATGACTTGAAGTTGACTTAGAAAGCAGAGTTGGGTAATCTTTAGAAAACAGATTAGAGTGTTCGAGAACAATGCTGCACAGGAGGTGCTGAATGCAAATTATTGTTGGGATCTCAGAAATCCAGACTACTATAGTCCTCGTAATCCAGACTTCAAGCACTGACAGGGATGTTGCTAGCAGACAATTCAGGAACGAAGCTGCTACAGATGATAATTGAATTAAGCTAAGAAAATACACTGCGAATGGTTTTGAAGTTAAAGGGCGAACCACTATATAGATTGTAATGGATTTTAACTTCACTATTTGGCTTTGAAACTATAGATACAGAGAAATACCAAATAGATTGGCAATTAGTTTGGAGCAAACGGGCAAAATTAAGTTCAAAAGTTAATGGGGGCTGCCAAACAATTTTCCAATGATATTGAACTCAAAATGTGATTTTGAGTTCAATATCATTGGACACATTTTGAGTTCAATATCATTGGAAAATTGTTTGGCAGCCCCCATTAACTTTTGAACTTAATTTTGCCCGTTTGCTCCCATGTAAAAGCAGACTGGTTTTCATTGTTACCAGCTTTGTGACGGAAGATGGCTATATTAATATTTCATGTGCAACCATCATGTCATGAAGCCAATCCACATATTTGGAAAGGTGTATGATGAATATGATGATGTTGAATCTTCTTATCATTGTCCCCTTTTCGGAGGGTTGCGTCAGGAAGGGCATCCGGCGTAAAAACTTGCCAACTTTGTTTCTTTGTATGGATTTTGTACCATTTTGATTCCAATAAGAGTTAAATGCGGTTATATAATCCATGCCACTGACCCCATATCGCTGGGATAAGGCGTATGATGATGATGATGATGATTGAACTCAATTGGTGAACAGCCACACGACTCATCCTTTAAGTCTGTATCTAAATAGAGTATCGAAAAACGATTCCTGTGATATTGAACTGAAAATGTTGCCTATTAAATCACCCTCCATGCACACAACTAGACAGTGAATAGCCAAATATTTTGTGAATCTGCATGTTCTACACACCGGCAAATTCATCAAATCCGGTTAAATAAACTATCTAATGCTAAAACTTTGATAAATGTAACCTGAATAAGTGAAGTTATTCGTGGATATCATTTGATTGCATATTTGATTGCATACTTGTCAGTTGGGGTATGCACACATGGTGAACTGGGGAAGATTTGTTCGCGACTAACTCATTTAATCCTTGCAAGAGCATATGAGAAGGTACTAGGTAGAGAGGCTCAGAGAGATTGTAAAGGCCAGAGATGAGGCCTCTATAAAGTATAAACAGAGTCGGACATTGACAGAGATGTTGTAGATGAGGCTGTCTGCAGACCTTGATGTCCAAAAAAAGGCTGTGCATAAACACTCTACTCAATTACTAATTTGAATGTACAAAAAAACTAATCGACGATCCGTTTTTTTTTACTGAAGATCAGTAATTAAGGGGCCGTTTGGGGCGTGATTATTGCAAAATATCCAGACTGGATATTGGATATATACTGTAGCATCCATGTGGATTTTTACATCCAGCTGAAACACCTCCTGAGGTGTATCAGCTGGATATATAAAATATCCAGATGCTACAGTGTAGCAAAACATCCCATCTGGATGTTTTGCTTTTAATCACGCCCCAAACGGCCCCCTAAGAGTGACGCATTCTTCATAATCTTGACGAGCACCATCGTCAAGACTACTTATAGTCCCACGATACTGCAACAAACTTTACTAATTCCTAGATTAAATACTGTATGAGACAATGATTCCTTGGAACTTGTTTTTGTCAGCTTGGGTGTCATGGGGGTTCACGTGGCTGCCTCTCTAATTCATTACTACCATTCTCTTCTCTCTATATAAGAAGGCAATCAAACCTGCTGCCTGCACGTCAATAGCTGGGAAGAGATCTTAACAGCAATTCTATTTGAGTGTTATAAGCATGGAGATAAAAGAAGGCTTTTGGCTTGTTCACATTGCTGGTGTTGGCTACTTTCCTTGGCACTTCCTCAGCCACCCACGAAGAAATGCTCAAGTTACCAATTGAACGTAATTGGAACCTTTGTTTCTCTCTCTCTCTCTCTCTCTCTCTCTCTGACTATTGGATCAAATGCACGGCTTTGTCACTAAAAAATTTCTACCCTTTGCAATATGGAAGTGCAGTTGAAGGTGGGAAAAGTGGAGGTAGAGATAAGTATTTGTGGGTGAAGACCATTTTTTTGTGGTACATGTATTAAACACCACATAAAATTGCACAAAGGGACAACACGTCGCACCTGTTTTGTGTTTATCAAGAACCACTTGCTTTTTAAAAAGCATGTGTGCATTCCTAGTACTAAATAAAAGGAGAATTAGATAATGTTTCTTGGAAGTTAAGAACTTATTTTTGTGACCTCGGGTTCTGAAGTCCACAGGGTTCATGCACCACATAAAATTGCACAAAGGGACAACACATCTCACCTGTTTCGTGTTTATTATCAAGAACCACTTGCTTTTAAAAAAGCATGTGCGCATTCCTAGTACTAAATAAACGGAGAATTAGATAATGGTTCTTGGAACTTATTTTTGTGACCTCCGGTTCTGAAATCCACGGGGTTCACGTGGCTCTCTCTCTGGACCATTCCTACCCTTCTCTTACCTCTATATAAGAAGGCAATCAAACACGTCAAAGATAGACGAGCTGGGAAGAGTCTTACAGCAATTCCATTTGAGTGCTAGAAGCATGGAGATGAAGAAGGCTTTTGGCTTGTTCACACTGCTGGTGTTGGCAACTTTCCTTGCCACTTCCTCAGCCACCTACGAAGAAATCCTCAAGTTATCAACCGAACGTAATTAAGATCTCTGTTTCTCTCCTTAGTTCTAACAAATGCATGGCTTTGTCACTAAAGTATATATGTTGGCAATATGGATGTGCAGTTGAAGGTGGGAAAAGTGGATGTGAGAAATGGTGCGACTTCTGCCTGTGCACCAAGTCGATCCCTCCCCAATGTAGGTGCGGCGACATGGGCCCTTCATGTTACCCTGCGTGCAAGGCTTGTGTGTGCACTCGTTCCATCCCTCCACAGTGCCGATGCACTGATGTGAAAAACTACTGCTAAGGTCAAGGACTCCGGAATCAAGCTCGGAGAGATCGAAGGGACGAACTAGATATTAGGTAGATCCATTTTCAGTAGGAAAATGAGGTCCAGTTCTGTGTTGTGGATACTTCGTCAAATATAATAAATCGTTCCTTGCTATTAGTATGTTCTCAGCGTTTTGTTAGATATTTTCTTTTTGTTTTTTTGGTAACTGGTGTTGTTGTCGTTAGCTATCTATTGCTACACCTTTGTCGGCCTTTTAGCTAAGATCAAATATTGTTAGCTGTTACTGCCTCCAATTTTTTTCTTATATAAGTGTCCTAACGAACTAATTTTAAGCCATGCATTTTGAAAAACCCAATAGGTCATCAACCTTTGAAGTATTCTTTCCTAAGGCCTCTTGCTTCGCCTCGTTCCACATCTCTACATGCATGATTCAGATTGGGCTGGGTGTCCTAACTGCATGACATCGAAGAAGATCTATAACTATCCGATTTCATGGAGTGGCAAGAAGCAATGCATTGAGGCTGTCTTGCATATGTTTGTTCATACATGATTTAAACTCAAACTTTATTATAAGATTTTGCTTATTATTTACCCCTAGAGGCTTTTTTACACTTCCATACATAATGGAAATTATTAAGGGGGCTAGCTGAAGGCCACGTAAGGATAGTGCGCAATACCAAAGAGTGAATGCATTTTTTTCATTAAGAGAAAGGGAAAAGTTTGAATGAGTTAATCTCATATAGCTTATATGAGGTCAATTCCATTCGTAGCCATTGATTTTGATCTGACGGCTAAAAATAGTTACATGAAACTCACTAACCCCACTCACCCACTCTTGATGTGATACACTTTCTTACCCACTAATTTGATATCACCTTTAGATCGGAATTCAATGGCCCAAAAGATTGGCCTATGATTTATGAGAGCGATTTCACGTAAACAGTCCTCTAAGAGAAATCCACGTTTTACAAAGTGGCTGGTATATTTCCGCGCTGGCCCACATGACACTTACTACTGTGTTTTTTGGCACTTTTTAGTCTATATTTTTGCGTGGGTTTGAGCCACCTAATATATCTCTCTGTGATAACATAATAGGCTATTCGCATGACTATCTGTTGTCTCGACAAAATTGAGCTAGCAAATTGAATACATATTCACCAAAGTTGTCAGGCGCCTAACTTTTTGCTCGCATGGGAAGTCAAATGATTAACAGAGTCGGTAACCACATTGAATATTATTTAAGGGCAGTTTGGGGCGTGATTAAAATCAATACATCCCATGGATGTTTTACTACAGTGTAGTATCAAGGTATTTTATATATCTAACTGAAACACTTCAGGACGTGTTTCAATTGGATGTAAAAAAAATATAGATGCTACAGTGGATATCCAAAATCCAATCTAGATGTTTTGCAATAATTACGCCCTAAACAGCCCCTTAAAGACACAGTCAATCACGCACCAAAACTGTTTGTAACATTTCCGGTGTTTACTCATTACGTTCATGCTATATTTAAAGCGCCTCAAGTTGACAAAAATACAACAACGGAGATCAAAGGCAACCAAACACGTCCAATCAGAAAGAGTTAGATATATATATATATATATATATATATATATATATATATATTAAAAGTTTAAATGAGATTACTCTCATTTGGTTTATATAAAACCAGTTTAAGTGTTAACCTTTTGGATCTTGATCTGATAGCTACCCACTCTCTGATTAGAATCCAATGACCCAAAAGATTGACCTCATATTCCTTATATGATAACAATCCCATATAAACAGTTCTCTCTCTCTATATATAATTAATATTACAATAAACTGCCCATTTTCATGAGCAGAGGTTCACTGTTTGTCCATTGATGGACGACTTCACGTCCTATAAAGAGGTGCTGGGTAAGCCAACCACGTTCTTTCTAAACAAAATTTATAAATTTCCATCTTACCCCCCTTTTCTCACTCTCTCGTCTCGTCCCTAACACCATATCTTCCACTGCCCACTGCCCACCGTCCTCTCCATCCTTTTTCACTATTTCATCATCTCCTCCTCCCGAAACTCCCTCAACAGCCGGCTGGCTGTCAATCACAGCTTCTCTTTATAAGTTTTTTTAACTTTATAGGTGAATCTTGTGGGTATAAATCTCGTGGGCTTTATAAATAAGAAACAATATTGTGGGTTGCCCAATCCGCTGTAAATGGGCATGTGCCAAAAGTTGCACCTATTTGATCTTTGTCGGCACGTGCATAATCTGGCCACCCAAGTAACACATGCACCATGCATGAAAAAGGAGTTGGCTTTCATTGACACATGGCTAGTATCTAATTTCTAATTATAAAAGTGGAAATCAGGTTATGAAGATTGGGACGGGTGATAAATTTTATTCTCTGAACGACTCAGTGGCAAAGATGAGAGATGTCGGTCCGGTCGTTGTGTTCACAGTGGCTCTCGCCTTAGCCTCTCTTGCTGCAGCTGTAGCATATGAGGACGACAAGAACTCAAGTGCCCCAGGTACTGTGCCTCTCCTTTTCTAACCTCAGTCTTTATGAAAATCATTTATGATGGTTAAAGGTCTACAGATTGGTTGTTAAATAATTGATAATGATGACGGAATTCAAACTTCGTACTAATAGTAAGATGAAGCTGATTTGTTTGGTCAGGGAATGGAGAAGTTGATGCTTTAGCTCGGGGGATTTGCTGCGATGCATGCCACTGCACCCTGTCCATCCCAGCACAATGTCATTGCCAAGATTTGAAAGGCGCGTGCCATGGATCATGCAGAAACTGCGTGTGCAGCAAGCCGATCTTGTGTGGGAAATGCGGCTGCGGGAGGGGGAGTAAGATTAAACCTCCTACATGTGTTTGCCATGATGTGAAGGATAGCTGTGACCATCCCTGTGCCAAGCGGCCCAAGCCCCAATACTAAAATTTACACACATCACTCATAGTATAAAGGTTTTCTACCAAAAACATAATCATCATAATATATAAGCTTTGTGATGGAGTGTATTTAAATCGTGCTGTAAACAAACATGATAATTTCGAAAGAAAAAAAACACGATAGAGTATATACATCTGCTTATCATCTTGTGAAAATTGACGGTATGCCATGTTGGTGAGAGACTAGGGAAGAATACATTTTCAAGGCCTTCTTGGCAGCAGTTTTTGGCTAATTGAAAGAAATTCATTTACTCTAAGGGTGCAACTTTAACTTTCCAACCAATTATCAAAAAAAAAACTTTGACTTTCCAGCTGCACTTAACCCCTCCTTGCGTCCAATTATAGCAAACCGTTTTAGCTTTTGGCAACGGAGATTCTCAAGATAAGCGTTTATGTCGGAACAGCATATGGGTTTTGTGCCCTTGTATTAATCACAATAGGGCCCATACTTCTTGTACTAAGGCTATCCCGTATTGAACAAAGATTCTCTTATTTCTTTCATACTAAAATCGCAGAAATATAAACACTGAAAACTGCTTGAGTAGAATACTAGAATATTTATTAGCTATGCAAAAGGATAATGGCCAGTCTATCTCATGCTGAAAATTTGTGCTGAAAATTCTCAACAAAATGCTGAAGATGCCATTTATAAAGAAGGTTGCGCTATGGAGTTCAACAACTTTCAAAAAAAGAAAAAAAAATTATGGAATATAAAATGTTATCAAGTTTTGTGAGGAGGTTTCAGGTGGCTTCATTTCATATCGATTTTTTAAAAGTTTTTATCAACTATGTAGCTGGGACGTAGCAGTAGGTGTACGAACATTATGATGGGCCCATACTTGGATGGATATCTTATATTTTCTCCACAATTTGATCTTAAGCAGCTATTCTGTTCACTCTGTTCATCCCATGAATTTAGCAAACAAAAATCGCCGCAACTAGCTTAGTTCTGATTGAAATTGTTGACAGAAGTCAAGAACGCTAACAAATTCTTTTTAGTGCCACACGTTCATGCAAATTGTGGTATCTTTCAAGTTCCACAGATAACTGTACCAAAAAAACAAAAGTTTGCTAAAGAATTTTTCCCCTTTTTTTTATTTTTTGTTGCTTGCTTGGTGCAGAAATAATTATCAATTGTTAAAGAAAAATGGGAATGCATCCCTTTAAGTATACATATATTTACAAAGCAGAGAGAGAAGGGAAAGGGAGGGGAAGTAGTTTAGAACTTTCAACTGCAGCAGATATGATAACATAACATTATGCAGTAGCTGCCGCTTGTTCTTCAACAACTTGTGACGCTGGCAAGAGGGTACAAATGAGATTGCGGTCCCCGTAGACGTTGTCAACCCTCCCTGTTTTGACAAACACATTTCGTAAGCATTTATCCATCACCAAAAACAAATTTATTTGGGATTGCAACTGTGAAATCGGATGATCTAAAAGTGTTGATTGGATCCACAGTTTGTTAAAGTACTACAAAGTATCTTCTTTACTAAATATATGATGAAGAGGGTGCAAAGAACAAACAATTAAGAAATTCAAACTTCAAAGATCAATGTTAGTGATTCTATTGAGAAAGACGACATTACGATCAGTACCTGTTGTAGGCCAGAATTTGGCTGTTTTAAGCCAGGCCGCAGGGAAGGCGGCATATTCCCTGGTGTATGGCTTTGTCCATTTGTCACCCATGAGAAGCGATGGTGGGTGAGGGGCACTCTGCACAAGTAACATAGATAAATTACACATGACAAAATGATTCATTTCCGTTGTATACATAACAACACGAAAACCGAACCTCTTCAAATTGCCAATTATGATATTATATATATATATATATATATATATATATATATAGGGAAAAGTTTAAATGAGATCGCTCTCATATTGCTTATATGAGGCCACTTTGAATCGTAGCCGTTGGATCTTGATCTGACGGCTACAAATATCCATAATGATCTCACCCACTCCTTGATGTGACACACTCACCAACCCACTGATTTGATATCCACCGTTCGATCGGAATCTAACGGCAATAAAGATTGGCCTCATGTTCCTTATATGAGAAGGATCTCATGTAAACTCATCTCATATATATATATAATATATATGTATGAGGGCGGTCCGATGGTGGATATGAAATCAATGGGTAGGTGGGTGTGTCAAATAAGTAGGTAGGTGAATTCTTTATAACCGTTTGTAGCTCTTAGATCAAACGAATGAAATTAGCCCCATGTAAGCCAAAATGATAGCAATTTCATTTAATCGCGTACAAGTTTAAATGAGATCGCTCTAATTGGGTTTACAAGAAATCAGTTTAAGTCTTGACTGTTGGATCTTGATCTAGCGACTAAAAACGGCTATAACGAACTCACCTACCCATTTATTTGACACACTCACCTACCCACTAATTTGATACCCACCCTCGAATCGACATCCAACGACACAAAATATTGGCTTCATGCTCCTCATATAAGAAGGAACTCAAACAAACCGATCTCATATGAAGACAATTTACACGAGATCGCTCTCATATAAGGAGCATGGGGCTAATTTTTTAGGTTATTGGATTCCGATCTAAAGGTGGATATCAAATCAGTGGGTAGGTGAGTGTGTCACATCAGGAGGTAGGTGAATTCCATAACGAACTCACCTACCCATTGATTTGACACACCAACCCCCTAATTTGATACTCACCCTCAGATCGGCATCCAACGACACAAAAGATTGGGTTCATGCTCCTTATATAAGAAGGATCTCATGCAAACCGATCTCATACATATATAATATATAAGGAAAAGTTTAAATGAGATCGCTCTCATTTAGTTTACATGAGGCAAATTCCATTCGTAGCCGTTGGATCTTGATCTTACGGCTACAAATAACTACATGGAACTTACCTACCTCCTTATGTGACACACTCACCTACCCACTGATTTGATATCCACCCTTAGATCGGAATCCAATGACCCAAAAGATTTGCCCCATGTTCCTTATATGAGAGCGATCTTATGTAAACTATCATAGAAAAATTTAAATGAGATTACTCTCATATAGCTTATATAAGGCCAATTTAAGTCTTAACTGTTGGATCTTGATCTGACGGTTACAAGGGTGATGATGGTTCACACTCACCTACCCACTGATTTGATACTCACCGTCGAATTAGAATCCAGCCAACCAAAAGATTGGCCTCATGCTTCCTTATATGAGTACGATCCCATATAAACTGATCTCTGTATAGGAAAAAGTTTGAATGAGATCACTCTCATATCTTATATGAGGCCAGTTCATCTCGTAGCCGCTGGATCTTGATCTGATGGCTAGAAACGTGAGTGATGGATCACACTCACCTACCCGCTGATTTGATACTGACCGTCGGATCAAAATCTAACCATCCAAAAGATTGGCCTCACTCTCCTTATATGAGAACGATCTCATGAAAACCAATCTCTATATAAGAAAAAGTTTAAATGAGATCGCTCTCATATATATATATGAGGCTAGTTCATGTAGTAGCCGTTGAATCTTGATCTGATGGTTACAAGGGTGAGTGATGGTTCACACTCACCTACCCGCTAATTTGATACCCACCGTCGGATGAGAATCTAACCACCAAAAAGATTGGCCTCATGCTCCTTATATGAAAACGATCTCGTATAAATCGATCTCTATATAGGGAAAAGTTTAAATGAGATTGCTCTCATATAGCTTATATGAGGCCAATTCATGTTGCAGCCGTTGAATCTTGATCTGATGGCTACAAACGTGAGTGATGGTTCACACTCACCTACCCGCTGATTTGATATCCACTATCGGATCGAAATCCAACCACCCAAAAGATTGGCCACATGCTCCTTATATGAGAACAATCTCATGTAAACTGATCTTTATATATATATATAGGGAAAAGTTTAAATGAGATCGCTCTCATATTGCTTATATGAGGCCACTTTGAATCGTAGCCGTTAGATCTTGATCTGACGGCTACAAATATCCATAATGATCTCACCCACTCTTTGATGTGACACACTCACCTACCCACTGATTTGATATCCACCCTCCGATCGGAATCTAACGGCAATAAAGATTGGCCTCATGCTCCTTATATGAGAACGATCTCATGTAAACTCATCTCATATATATATATATATAGGGAAAAGTTTAAATGAGATCGCTCTCATATAGCTTATATGAGGCCACTTTAAATCATAGCCTTTGGATCTTGATCTAACGGCTACAAATACCCACCCACTCCCTGATGTGACACACTCACCTACCCACTGATTTAATATCCATCCTCCGATCGGAATCCAACGGCTATAAAGATTGGCCTCATACTCCTTATATGAGAACGATCTCATGTAAACCCTATATATATATATATATATATATGTCCATATTTAAAAACCTTGAGGCAATAGGATATCTCTTCTCTTCTTGAGATGAACAGTTTAGCTATTCTTTGTTACCAGATCGTATTTGTCAAGTGTACCTTGAGGACATTGTTGTTAATATCAGCTTTCCCGGCCTCAATCTGCGCTATTTCTTCTCTGATGGATATTAAAGCATCGCAAAACCTGTCTAGTTCAGCCTGCAGAGGACATCAGAATGCATGTTAAAAACCTAAAGCAAAAGTTCGCAGACTTCTATGATATTAGGGGCGTAAATGGACAATCATTTGTTTATTTCTCTGTCCTCGTCCATGTGCACAAACAGCAAATTGAATAGATTGCTGCTTAGCCGACGAATGCAGAGACAAGCTTCACCCATCCACTAAGACTTATCTATCCATTTTTATCTATTTATATATAAGTAATTATTGATGTTACTAAATTGGCATAGAATGATTTTAGTTTGAATTTTTCTGTTTGGACATTTCATTCATCGTTTATGATAAATATCTCTATTTCACTCTACCATTTCATTTTTCATACTGTTAAGAAATAAAAAAAGTGAATGGTTCATGTATGAATTAGTTATTTATTATATTCCTTAATCTTGGTGTCCATTTATGTGCAGGGGGGACAGACACGAACAGTTTTCACGAGCACAATCAAGCCACGTCCGTGTCCATTTGCAAACACTAATGTTAAAATGAAAATCTTCAAACGTTTCTAATGTTATAAAATGAAAGTGTCCTTTAGAATCAGACCTTGCTTTCACTTTCAGTGGGCTCAATCATAAGTGTCCCTGGAACTGGCCATGACATTGTGGGTCCATGAAATCCATAGTCCATGAGGCGCTTAGCAACATCTTCAGGCTCTATGCCAGCAGTCGTCTGTGGCAACAACTTGGTCATCAGAAGAAACATAGAAGATACATGGGATGAAAATATATGCCTGAATTGGTTGAATTCACACTACCTTGAAACCTCTAAGGTCAACAATGAACTCATGGGCCACTGTACCGTTGACACCACGGAAAAGTACGGGGTAGTGTTTCTGAAATTTGCACATAAAATTAATGCTGGCTAAACAGAGGATGGAATAATTCATGCTAAAACCGACAATAACAATGTACCTCTAAACGCTTTGCCATATAATTTGCATTCAAGATAGCAATTTTTGACGCATCAGTCAATCCCTTGGATCCCATCATGGCAATATATGTGTATGATATGGGCAAAATAAGTGCTGATCCCCATGGTGCAGCGGAAATGGTGCCAAGTGGATGTGCATTATCAGGTGCCGGTATCCCACCAGTTGGCACCTATAAAAAATATGAATCAATGAATGCTAAATTAGGTAATAACTTCTTATCAAGTTAAAGAACTTCATCAAATTCTCCTATGCCCAAGAACGGAAGTGACTTAGTGAGGTTGAAACTCCATTAGTTACGGGCTAGTCATGCATACTGTGAACGCATCAACCTAGATTGTTGCTGAGATCTTACCACAGGATGTGAGGGAAGAAAGGGGGCCAAGTGTTTCTTCACGCCAATAGGGCCCATGCCAGGACCACCTCCTCCATGTGGAATGCAAAATGTTTTATGGAGGTTAAGATGGCAAACATCAGCTCCAATCCAACCTGGGCTGGTGAGTCCAACCTGTGGTGCAGCACATGATATTGAAAAATTTAAGCCAAAAAAACAAGAAGTCTGCATTAAGCTACATCAAAATCATGTATGTAATAATGCATCCGAAAGATCATGTAATAGAGATAAAACAGATGCCTAGATTACAGAGTTTAGATTTAAACTAAAGGCTCCAACAACAACCAGCAGACTGAAATTCCAATACCCAAAATGTCCTACTATGAACAAACACCGAAATACTGCTCGGATAGAAAGGAAATGCGTAACCAGTAAGTCAGGATCTAGAAGCAAGATCATCTAGAAGAATTAGCCGAGAAATCAGCTTTCCCTAAAGAAAATTCAGTTATAACAGGGCTCTACGGACATGATCTGAATGAGGCTTGAGTGTAATCTTAAAAAACTACAATGATAAAATTACCTGTGCATTCATGTTAGCACCATCCATGTAGACTTGCCCCCCGTTGTCATGTATAATCCTACAAATCTCATCAATACCTTCCTCATACACTCCATGTGTCGAAGGATATGTAACCTGGAACAATAAAATAGACTAATGAACGCCTGTGACAAATTGATGGCATAAAACAATGAAATGAGCAAGTGGGAAATTGAAACACATTCTTTTAGAAGCTTTGTGCATGGCTGAATTCAGATCACCTAGTCATGAATTGGTTCAAAACGACATAAATAATCACCAAAATACACCTATAAAAAGACTAGAGGCTAATATATTCACATCATAGGTGACTTACCATCAAAGCAGAAAGATTGTCCTTGTTAGCTTCAGCAGCTTTTCTCAACTCTTCAATGTTGATGTTCCCTTTCGAATCAGTTCCAACAGCAACAATGTTCATTCCACACATTGCTGCACTAGCAGGATTTGTTCCATGTGCAGAGACAGGTATAATGCATACATTCCGATGGGTGTCCCCCCTTGACTGCATTTTTTGAAACTCCAGTCAATAAATAGCCTTACAGCTTTCCGTAGCCTTTTCTATATGGCACAAATTATGCAGGTAACTCTACACCTACCAAATGGTACGCACGAATGACCATCAAGCCAGCATACTCTCCAGCAGCACCAGCATTTGGTTGCAGTGAAAATGAATCAAATCCAGTGATTGTGCACAAAAGGTCACCCAAGTCTTTGAACATTTCCTTTACAGAGAGAATTAAAAGGCAAAAAATGGATCAGACATCATCTGTGAAGTATAGCCACTATATTAGTCAAGTGCAAGTGTCCACCAACAAAATTACCTGATAACCCATGGACTGATTAGTTGGGGCAAACGGATGCAGATTAGCAAATTCTGGCCAGGTTACAGGCATCATCTCAGCAGTTGCATTTAACTTCATTGTGCAAGAGCCCAATGGAATCATACTGTGACATAGCGAAAGATCTTTTGCTTGGAGTCTATGAAGGTACCGCAGTAGTTCATGCTCTGTGTGATAGCTGCAAAGATGATGAAAATATTAGCATCCGTTTCGTATATGGCAGCTTTGTAAAGGCACATTGGTTGAAGGTCATACGAGTTAAAAATTGGATGCGTCAGATATGGGCTATCTCTCACAAGCTCACTGGGAATCATTGACTGAACCGATGGTGCAACAGACTCAGCAGTGAAGGGCACCTGCAAATCATGGAAAGACTTCAGGACTTCCAACTAAAAGGTAAGTTTTAAATGGGCACAATAACTTGTGCAGTCTAAGTAATCTCCATGCAGTATTCTTCACCAAATTCTGGTTAGATGGCTCAATCAGAATAAAATATACATTATCGAGCCTAAATCTAAATGTTCAACTATTTTTAGTGTATTGTTTTTTGAAATTTCATTCTCCAAATGCCTTCTTTTATATGAATCTCAGTCCTTTCCACGACTAAAATATTCCAATATAACCAAATAAAATGGCAATTTTTAAGATGGTTGTTATTCAATTTCTCTAAGTCTTTTGATTCTGATGCACCCATGGCACGATTCTGCAGTCACCACTTAAGACTCAATTACTGATAAAAATATCCAAAAATTGCATTGAGAAATGAGATATTGCATACAAAAAGGGAAATAGAACAGGGGGATTTGCAATGACTGCAAAATTGAATCGGAAATCATTTAATTACCTAGAGACTTGTCATTTTTTTCGTACAGAAAAAGGAAAACAAAAGAAGCAGATTACTTTATCCGTTCTAAAGAAAAAGCATTTATGTTGGAACCTTCAGAGAATAAACTAGATATCATGTATACTAATGAGTATATTCACGTGAGAAAGCTCAATTTATACCTATATATATCCAAATAAAAAACATCACAACGATAAGAAACTCACATCTTTTCCAGAAGAGAAAACTTTGAACAGCGTGTCAACATCCTCCAGAGTTGTAGTTTCATCGAACGACACAGTTACCTGAAATACCAACAGTAAAACCGCATCAGCAATCAAAACTACCATTCTTTCAATCAAAAGCAAAAGATATCACTTACAACACATACGTAACCACAATACAGAGCCACTCACAGTGTTGGGGTCCACAACACGGATATTCATCTCGTTCTTATAAGCTGCCTCTGCAATCGTCCTTGCATCAGCACACTTGACCTTCACGGTATCAAAGAAAGGAAATTCCTGAACCTCGACCGTTCCGAGCTTCTTCAAACCGAGAGCAAACACTCCGGCAAGCCCATGAACACGCTCGGCGATCGCCTTAAGCCCCTCAGGACCATGATAGACCGCGTACATTGCAGCCATGTTCGCAAGCAGAGCCTTTAGAACAACAAAAACGGCATCAACTTCAATGGTATAGAAGAAGCAAAAAGATGAAAAATTGGAAATTTGACAGGAATTTGAACCTGGGCAGTGCAGATATTGCTGGTGGCCTTGTCCCTCCTGATATGCTGCTCCCTCGTCTGCATTGCCATCCGGAGCGCCGGCTTCCCGCTGGAATCGACACTCACCCCGATGATCCTCCCGGGCATCATCCTCTTGTACTCCTGAGACGTCGCCAGAAACGCCGCATGAGGCCCTCCGTAGCCCATCGGTACACCGAACCGTTGCGCCGAACCCACCACGATGTCAGCACCGAGCTCGCCCGGCGGCTTCAGCACCGTCAGCGCCAGCAGATCCGTCGCCATCACCACCTTCACCCCCTTGGCGTGCGCGCTCTTCACAAACTCCCCGTAATCCAGCACTTCCCCTTCAGTCCCAGGGTACTGAACCAGCACTCCGCAGACGTCGCCGGAGCTGTAATCGAAGTCTTTCAGATCCGCCACCACCACCTTCAGATCGAACCCGCTGGCCCTCGTCTTGCAAATGTCGATTGTCTGCGGATGGCAATTGCTGGCGATGATGAATGTCTTCTTCTTCCCCCTCTGAATGTTGTTGCACATTGCCATGGCCTCGGCGGCCGCTGTCCCCTCGTCGAGAAGCGACGCGTTGGACATCGGGAGCGCGGTGAGATCGGCGATCATCGTCTGGTAATTGAGCAGCGATTCGAGCCTCCCCTGAGAGATCTCCGCCTGGTAGGGGGTGTACTGGGTGTACCAGCCGGGGTTCTCCAAGATATTCCGGAGGATCACCCCGGGGACGTGGGTGCCATAGTAGCCCATCCCAATGAAGCTCTTGAACACCTTATTCTTGTCCGCCAGGGCCTTCATGTGCGCCACCATCTGGCTCTCCGTCAGCCCGGCGTCGAACTTGGGCAGCTTCATGTCCGGGATGCGAATCGCCGCCGGGACAGTCGCATCAATCAGCGCGTCCAAGGAAGGGTACCCGCAGTGATCCGCCATCTTCGCCTGCTCCTCCGGGGTCGCCGAGTTATGCCGGCGCGGGAAAGTATCAGACGGCCTCAGCGCCTCGACCGCGACGGAGCGGGCCTGCCGGTGGAAATGGGGTGCCGGGCGGTGGTGGGAGGAGGTGGAGGGGGAGAAGGTGTAGGGTGCGAGGAAGGAGGCGGAGCGGGAGAGCTGGCGGCGGTGGGAAGCGGCTGGGAGGGGCTTGGAGTCGGAGAGGAGGCGGCGGAGGATCGCCCCGTTGGCGAGGCGGCGAGCCCGCTCCATTGCTCTTCTCCGTCTGGAGGTGCGCCCGGGTAGGGTCTAACGTGCGCACCGGCGGCAGCCGGAGAATGTCGGAGGACGGAGGGGCGGGAGAGGCGTACAAGGGAGGAGGGAGTTGCGGCGGCCTATATAAGCGGGCCGATCTGGTGGGGTTGGTGGAGCGGGAAAAGGATTGTGGGCTTCAAAACCCAAATCCAAGAATGGGAGGCGGTCGAAAATCTGGGCCCAGAACAGAATTTTACCGAAATTTCCATTTTCAAACATAGGATGGATTTCCTTCACACAGATTCCCCTTCCCTTATCGTCTCTGAGGCCTCAGAAAAATGGGTTTTCGTTTTTCATGTCTTTTTTCTTCAAGTACGAAGCCCAATTGCCCATATTTGCGTGGACACGAAAGGTTCATGGGTGGGGTACTGGATCTAGGCTGGAAATAGTTTTGTAAACTTGTCAGTAAATGTAGCTTGGTTTGAGTCTGTGGAGCACGCGATTCCTTTTTCCTGTTATGAAATGATCATATGATTTGAAGGCGGGATACTGGGGCAATGGCCAAAAAGGGTCGTGGTTTGGTGGATTGGATGCATTTATTGTGGTCTGAATAAGGACAGCTCTGGGTGACTAGTGAAGTGAAGTCTGCGTCAGCCTTGTTCACGTGTTTTTGTGGAACGTATGTTCTTACGAGTTACGATCCATGAATGGTATCTAAAGGAATCTCGGCGGACTTGGCTGGCCGTTTCGATCGTGAAAAATCCAAAACATCTTTGGTGAAAATTTTATTTTCACTGATCATTTCTGAATTTTTCACTATGGATGCTGAAAAATCCGGAAATAAAGGCCGTTTAGTTCGTGATTCAAAGCAAACATCCAATTGAAAAAAATTCAGCTGGATATTTTTTTGGAAAGTTAAAAACATCCCAAAAAAATATCCTTTCACGCCCCAAACGGCCCCTGGAAGTGGATTTTTCACTGTGGATATTTTGGATTTTTGACGATCCAAATGGCTATTAAGTGCCTTTCATCAGTCACTTGTTGGGATGAACTGACTACAGGGAGTGAACAATGTCACACCTAAGTCAAAGCGATTGTAATAGGACAGTGATAACCCTACATCAGTTTTCTTACAGCACTCGTCAGTGAGTGAAAAAGTGACGTAGGAAAACTGATGTATAAATATCATTTTCTATTGTAATAGGTACTTTTGGTCTAAACTACTACATTTATTTGGCTTTCTGAAAACAGGGTATGAAGACTAAGGGATATTTTTTAGTGCTATTTGAGCTTGAGAAGGTTGGTTGATGGCCAAATGGAATAATCAATTAAAGATATACATTTATTTTTATGAAAAATTAATCTATGCATAGGCGTATGCCATTGGATGACATAGACCAATGTCATTGGTAATAAATAAAGCCCACTTACCTTCAAAATGGGTGGGAGAAATTTTTCGGCGCATAAACGACACCAAGCTGGCATTCTAATGTGGTGTCCGTCACCAATCAACAGGAGACACGCAACTACCCTGTTTATACCCCTGTTGAGGCTAACCAGTGATGTTCCCATTACCGTTGTTAGCTGAGGCCCACAAGGGGGTTGTATGTCTCTTGTTGATTGATGATTGATA
Source organism: Houttuynia cordata (assembly GCA_039654745.1). NCBI lineage: Eukaryota > Viridiplantae > Streptophyta > Magnoliopsida > Piperales > Saururaceae > Houttuynia > Houttuynia cordata. The sequence goes on along the minus strand of CM077502.1, from coordinate 44,974,604 downwards.
CCACACTAGCATACCAACTTGGTATCGTATCTACATTGAAAATTTTCTCTCTAAATGGAGGCTTCAGGCTCCAAGCCCTAATATCGCAATCTCCTTTTGTTCAAGGAAAACATGGGATAAGTGGAGTCACAAGTGGAATCCAATGTAGCTTTACATATAATTATGATAATTTTTTATAATAAATCAATTGTACGAAAGGTCGCTAGACACATTCGACGTTCACTCGGGTTTTTGTCGTCAAACTTTTTGAAGAATCCCTTCACGAACATTCGTCAGGCATGTGCAAACGTTTGGCAAAAATGATTGTAATAATTTTTAGCAAGACCAAACATAGGTTCACTAGCTTCCTAACTTCCATCTTTTGGTCATCCAATGGCACAATAATATCTATTGAATTGTGTTCAATGCCCAAAATCAATTGGATTTTACATTGAGAACGTTTTCCAAATGTCTCTCTGTGTTTTCTATAAAAGTGAGTTCTACAACATCAAATGATAGATCCATAGTAAGGTGTTGTAGATTGAACTTGAGATCGTATGCCAATGAATTCACAATGCTTCAACGACTGAACCCAAGAAATCATCATCATTGTTGGGTGTTGCTTTCAATCGGGCTTTGCTTATCCATGGAGGAAATTAGCTTGAGAACCGATTAGCAAATTGGAGTATCCAATTGGGAAGAGAGCCAAAGATCGGCAAAGCCTTTCCCTTTTCCTCTCTTTCTTCATTGTCTTCAATAATCCTGCAACAACTGAGTTATTGCAAATGGGAAAAGTTTAAATGAGATTGCTCTCATATAGCTTATATGAGGCCAGTTCATGTCATAGCCGTTGGATCTTGATTTGACGGCTATAAGGGTGAGCCATGGTTCTATTCACCTACCCAGTGATTTGATACCTACCGTTGGATCGGATTCCAACCACCCAAAAGGTTGGCCGCATGCTCCTTATATGAGAACGATCTCATATAAACGGATCTAATTGCAAATTCACTTTTTATAAGATCAAGCATACCGATCTGTGCTGATCATTTCCACACAAGTTCTTTTGAGATTGGCTGCCCAGTAGCTGGAATTGGCCCATTTGGTTTCAAGTCCATTTACAAAGTGCGGCTTGGCAAGCTTCTTACCGATATGCAACCATTAGACATAGAGAGAGAGACAGAGCGGCGACGATGGCAGCGACTAGTTTTTCTTCCCAACCGGCTGGCAATGCTGCCCTAGTCGTCTAGACTTCTTTTCTTCATTGCAACAGCTCGAACTTTCATGTGGTGATAATCTATTAGAATTTCTAGGTTTGAGTGGGGTGAAGAGTCTTCGGCGGATCATGGTGAAGCTTCTTCTTCAAGACTCATATTTTTTGGCTTCTAGAAGGGAGATGATCATGGAGATGGAAGCATAGCATTTGTGGTGTTGAAAGTTGCCTTTGTCTTGTTTGAAAATATTTTTTTTTCAAAATAAAGTTTCATCCCTCATCACGAGGGCTTTCGAAATCATTGGGTAGGAAAGAAGATGGAGACGTGATCATTTGTGAATTAGTAGGCATAAAATCCCCTCCTTATATTAGGGATGGAACTAGGACGGGTTTGGGTCGGGTATTGGCATACCCAGCACTGGAACCATTTCAATTCTTCAAACCTAAAATCGTGTCAAACCCACTAGGGGTCTAGTTTCAAGGACCCGGAATCGCCCCGGTACCAGGACTTGAAACCCAAACACTCCCGGCCCCGCCCCGCCCCAGTACCAGAACTTTTATATTTCTAATGTCATATACACCTATTAACTTCTTTCATTTTTTTATTAATAATATATATATATATATATATATATATATATATATATATATTCATAAAAATCCAAACCATTCAAATCAAGATATACGAGTGCTTTCGCCCCCAAAAAATATTCATAAAAAATAGATACGAGTCCGAGTATATTATATATGTATATATACATATAGAGATGAGTTTACATGAGATCGTTCTCATATAAGGAGCATGAGGCCAATATTTATTGCCGTTAGATTCCGATCGGAGGGTGGATATTAAATCAGTTGGTAGGTGAGTGTGTCACATCAAAGAGTGGGTGAGATCATTATGGATATTTGTAACCGTCAGATCAAGATCCAATGGTTAGGATTCAAAGTGGCCTCATATAAGCAATATGAGAGCGATCTCATTTAAACTTTTCCCATATATATATGTATATATCATATACTCGGGTCGGTTCCTCTTTCAAACCCGGAACCAGAACCAGGTATTGCATAAGCAATCCCAGAACCAGCCCAATAAGGCCGGGTAGGGTCGGGTAAAAAACCATTTTATGAGATTTTATGGTTTGTATCAGCTTCTATTACCCATGTTTGGAGAGAGGTATTTTTGTTTGGTACCATCGTCCGAGACACACTGATTTGTACCTCTGTGGTGGCTTGATGCACGAAGATATCCTCATATTTGAATTGACTTTGAGCATGATGGTTTATCACTGTAATGATGAAGCTTGATGTATCTTGAGTTTATATTGAATGAAATGCTCTTTGAATAAAAAAAAGTGCCATCATACGAGACTACATACGACATTGCGTTGGAGCAATTGCATCTCTGTGGCATCCTCACTCGTAGTGAAGCTAATAACCTTTTTTTGGCAACATAGTGAAGCCATTATTTGTCTCAAGGCATTTACAATTTACATTTAGCAGAAGCACAACCTGGCACAAATTCAGCTTCAAAGTGATTCCAAAATCATGGTGGATATTATCCAAATTACGGCAAAAGCTGTTCCTTGGCGAATTTCTGACCGTTGAGCAAATTAGGCGATTGCGCAAGGTCTCCATCTCTCTCTTTTAAAATGAAGCCGATGTGGCCTCTGATGCTCTTTCCCTTACATAACCATTAACCATTCACTCATCCCTTGTTTGGTCTGAAAATTTGCACCGCAATTCTTAAGAATTTCAATACTGTTTGTGGCTGTAAATGGAGGAATGTTCAATGGATAGTTTTTTCAGCCCTTCAGTATCATTTGCGACTAAGGGTTTATTTAATTGGTTTGAATCTAAAAAGTCTACTGAAAATTCTGAAAAATCATATATCTGAAATTCTCTAAACTGAATCTGAATATGAAAAGTCAGATTCAATTAGGTACTAATGGTGGTGATTGTAATAGCAGACTCTCAAGAAGTAGAAAGCAGATAGTAGAAGAAGGAGAAGAAGAAGAGAAAAGTGAGGCTGTGAGTGACCTGAGTGCCGGTTAATTTGGTAGCATGGATGATGGCGGAGGCGTTGAGATAGCTAGAGCGGGCAGGGGGTGGGCCGATACAGGCAGCTTCATCGGCGGAGCGGGAGTGAAGGCTGTGGCAATCGGCATCGCTGAAGACGGCAACAGTATGGATGCCGAGACATCTTGTTGTGCGCATGATCCTGCATGTGATCTCTCTCCGATTGGCCACCAGTATCTTCTCTATGTTGCTACTGTTGCCAGAACTCCCTCCAACTCCGTCCGACGACGGCGAGGAGGAGGAGGAGGAGAAGCATCGCGGTGGGAAGAGACATGCGGAGCTGATTCCTCCTCCGGGAGGGATTTGGCGGAGCTTGTGGCGAAAGGCGGCCATTGTATGCTGCTGCTACTCTCTCCCTCCTCTTGTGCCACCGATGAGCTGTTTGGCTTATAGCTTACTTATCAGTTTCAGCACTTAATCAGACCAATCAAATGGACCTAAAGAAAAAACAAGAAGAAAACCACCTACCATAATAAAGTTACCGGAGAAAAGGAAGACATGATAGAGCACCGAAACTAAGGAAAGGGGACGAGGAGGACAAGGCAACGGAGGGATTAGAACTTTGGAAAGATCAGCGGGGCGTGGGGGTGTTAGGTTTTGCGGTAGGTATCATATCAGGTCGATCTGACCATTTGACACGAGGGAGGCATATCAGACGGGAACGTATATGCATGTGCGTCATCAATCCTATCATGATCAAGGGCTCCTGTACGCCAGGCCTCAAAGTCTTCGTCTCACCAGGAGAGAGACTTGCTCACCTAGAGGCTAAAAACCACTTCGCAGGTCAAGAAGCAAAGAGCTAATGCCAAAACAAAAGAAAAACAGACGCACACAAAAGCAAAGGCTACAAATCTTTCCTTTGGCTATAAAAGAAGCTATCCATCACAGGTTGTGCAAACACCATCTCGAAGTTTGCTAATACGGGGCAAAAACAGTCATTTGAGCCTTTCAAAATTTCAACATATACCTACCAGTAGACGATATCCTAAGAGTAAATGACTAAGAGCAGAAAATGACTCAACAACAAGTATATGACCACGAAGGAATCCAAGCAAACGGTCCAAAACTGGTATACATTGTTCACTCCTAGAAATAACACTACATCTAAAAAGGAAATGGAAATTAAATAACTTAATCTTATCAAAACCAAAGTGACATTTATGGGCTTTAGTCTTCTTCTTCGGCCTCGTTTTCTGCAATGTTGAAGTAGCGCAACTCATAGACATTCCGATCTTTGTTGGAAGCAATAACCCGAAGCCAATCCCTCACGTTGTGCTTCTTCAAGTACTTCTTAGTTAGATACTTCAAGTACCTGTAATCATGACAACATATAAATAAATTAATTCCACCTTAAATGTTTGCTTTTTGATAAATAGAAGTCGATGGCTAAATAAGCTATAGTATTCAGCCTTCTCATCACAACATAATTGATAATGCACCCATATACAGGATTTCAGTAAGTGGTTCAGCATGGAAGATGTTCCATCATTTACTGAACCATTTATCAGTAAGATAAAAGGTTCACCCAAGAATCAAGGATTAATGCTCCTGAAGTTAACGAGAAGCTTGCTCACAAAGAAAACAAGCACCTGCTTTTTCAGATAAAAGTCAATAGCTAAATAAGCTATAGGCTTCAGCCTTCCACTTAAAACAATACTATAAATCTCATCACAACATAATTGGCAATGCACACATATACTGGATCTCAGTAAGTGATCCAGCACGGAAGATGTCCCATCATTTACTGAACCATTTATCAGTAAGACAAAAGGTTCACCCAAGAATCATGGATATAATGTTCCTGAAGTTTACGAGAAGCTTGCTCATAAAGACAACAACCACCTGCTTTTTTCCTTCAGGTTGGCATTCTCCATTACCATACTATGCCTACGTATGGGAATATACCGGTATAAATTATTCACCCAAACACCCAGCATTAAAGCCAAGCCATAAAATACATATTACTGGTATAAAATAGGGTATACCAATGTCACAACATGAAGAACAATCCTTGTTTGCTAACAATGTTCCATCATTTACTGAACCTTCTGCTAATGAAAATAACACACAAAGGTTCACCCAAAAATGACGAAAATGTTATACCTGAAGTTTACGAGAGAGCTTCTCATAAAATAAAACAGATCACTGCTTTTTTCCTCAGGCAGCTATAAATAAAAAAAGGCGTTGCCTTGAATATTAATACTCTCTCTATCGCACATCAATTATCTTGATTGGAAATTTAAAAAGAAATACAATTAGCTCATCTCTTATTTCCAATTCAGACAATTAATATGGGACAGAGGGAGGGAGCATATTACATCAGCCCAACATCACATTGCAAAACACAGCAAAACTTCGGATATCAACGGAATACTCCAAGGTGTAAAGTGAAGTAAGAACCATATTATAAACTACTCCATCCATCCGGTCGAACATTACACGGCTGGGTTTTCTTACACAGACCTTGGATTCCAATAAAATTCACTCATTTTGTAATGCAGACGAGCTTCATTGGACAGAGGATAAACTAGTAGAATCCATCGTAATCAATCTATCAATTCCTACCTATTACCAACATCTAATGATTAAGAACTAAATCTAACAAACCGAATGAAACAGGAAATAAGATGTGAGACTCAAGGGTTTTCGACCTTTTGGAGAATGGGTTGTCAGAAACGACGATGATCTTGCTCTTCTCGCGGGAGACAGTGATGGAGTCGCCGAGAGCGCCGGCCTTGCCGCCGACCTTGATGCGCTCCTGGAGGAACTTCTCCAGGGAGGCGATGTCCATGATCTTGTCCTCGACCGGCTTGGCGCAGTCGATGGTGAAGGTCGCGCCCTTCTTCTTCCCGCCCTTTGGCGCCGCTCCGGCTCGGCTCATCCTTGCGCGGCTTTGCTGGACTTCGGATCTCTTCTCCCTCCGCAGCGAGGTTACCAAAACCCTAGCTGCGCTTCACTCGCTGGAGAAATGGGCGGCGATCTTTATACGCAAAATCTGATGTGGGCCGTGTGGGGGTGGTGCTTATTTGATCCGGAACACTCGACTTGCCCATGTAATGGGCTTTTTATTTTGATATAGTAATGGGCTTATTATGTGGCAAGCCGATTGTTGAAGTTCTGCAATCGCCTTATAGGGTAGACCCAAAAAGAAAAGCCCGTCTTGTAGGGATGCTTGAAAGCAATGAAAGGGAAAAAGGATAATGATCAAAGTCATTTTAAGACAATTAACATTATGGATGAACCAATTTGCCCTCGTGCTGTGGTTTGAACAAAATGATGCAAAATTCAAGTAAACAATTCGGTATGGAACAAATTGCCCTCATGCCGAGGTATGAACCAAATTGCCCTTGCTTAAAAATGATGCAACTCATTCACGATATTTCAAATGGACACTAGTGAGGGTGTGCGCCAAATATGTCTTTGCCTCTGCAATCTTTGTATGTGGAGTGCTTTTATGGGCTTACTTTGCCTGCCTCAGTAGGCATATGTCATCTTCTACGAGCTTGCCATCAGTAGGCACATGCCAGTTTCTACAACAACAAATCAACAACGCTTTGTTGTGGAGACAACCATTGTGAAGTGCACGTGTATTTCTAGTGCGGCGGCGTTGGTTTCCGAGGGTGTCTTTAGTTTTGTGCTTGGTGTATTTATTGTTGACCGTATGAGTCTATGAGATAAGAGCTTTTGCTTTGTGTTTTTGTTTACTACTCCCTCCGTTCCAAAATACTATATACATTTAAAAATATTTATTTTTTAAAATATTGTGTACATTTTACTAAATTATGTGACTTCCTATTTTCAAAATTGGAAGAGACTTGGAAGGATTGACTTGAATTTAGTTCGTGAACGAGCATATAAGTTGGACGGGATATGAGGGAGAAGAAGTCATGTGATTTCTTTGCGGGTTTAATGGTCCAATAAAAATAAGAATTTTCTTAAATTATTTTGGAACGGAGGGAGTATATACGTTTGTATCCTCAGCCTCCCGTAGCCTTTTTTGTATTGCGGGCTCCTTCTATACTCTTTCTATGTTCAGAGTCATGAATAAGTTATGGTCTATCTGAGACACAACAGATATTAAACCAAAAAGATGCATGGTGAGGTGGGATGCATTTGTTGTACAGTGAAAGTAAAGTGGGATATGCGGACTTTGATTGTTCGATAAAAACATTGTTGTATGAGTTTGGTGTATAGTTCTTAGCTTTTGTAATCATGTAGATATTTTAAAAAAAAAAAAACGAGGGGTGTCCGAGTCCTTAGGACCAGACTAAAGAAATTCCGTATCGGATATCGGTAAAATATCGGTCGACCTAAGAGACAAAATCTCGGAGATATATCGGAGATATTTGTAAAAAAACTATCGGTGGTCGAAAACTAATATTTATCATATATTTTCACAATCTAACTTCTAAAATGAGTTATACTAATTTAGACAAAGCGTAGATTTCAAAATATGCATAAAATGCATATTAGGATTGGGAAACAAATGGGAAGGTTGTTTTTTTTTTAAAATAATTCCTAATTTTTTTTAAAACGATTTTTTTTAAATAACGATATATTGGTCCGAAACCGAAATTTCGCCGATATTGTAAAAATTTTTAAAAATGATATTTTGTAGTTTTGTTTTCTCGGGTGGGACCCTAAACCGAAATTTCGCCGATATGGAATTCCTTGACCAGACTATAAGGCAGGGCAATTGACCTCTTAGAGCACCGTGTCCCACCGCCAATTGATAAGCATAAAATATACATATTTATATGCCTTATTTACCTATATACTAGTGGAGTTTTTATAATAAAACATGAATAAAACGGGTTATTTGTGATTAGGGTAGTAATTAGAGGATTAATAATTAATTTACTCTAATTAACTATTTTAGATGCATTAAAGAATTTAATGAATTATATTTTTTACTATGCGTCTAATTTTAGTTTGGTGTTGTTATTGTAGGTTTAAAAATGCGAATTGCAGTTCAGTAGCAGACGAGCGCATTAGACGTGTTTTGAAGTGCCAAAGTTGCCCGAGAATTGAGATCACAAGCAGAAGAAGATCTGAACCGTTGATGATGCACTTAATGGAAGACGGGCACTTATTTTAAGTACAAGCCGTTCGGATGAGAATTGATGGTTGAGATTGCTTTGGCGGGTTTTAATTGAAAAAAAAGAAAAGAAAATGAAGAAAACCGGCTGGTCCGGTTTGGGTCGAAGAGAAAAAAAAAGAACGAAACAACCCGAGCCATCGGCTCGGGTGTCGAACAGAGCAGGGCGCTCGAGCTTGTGTGGCAGAGGAGTTTCTGGCGGCCCTGATTTTCCGACGGCTGATCAAGATTCACGGCGAAGCTTATGGCGGTGGCCACTCGAAGCGAGCACGGCGGCGATGTCTTCACGGCTATGGCGACGGCGGAGGGACTGCGGCGACCCTAGATTGGTCCGGCGAAAGGACGATGAGCGAGCAACGGCGATGTCTTCACAACAACGGCGGCTATGGGAGCTCGAAGCGGCGGTAATGGCGGAACAGTGGCTGTGAATCGTGCCTGAATAGGAGTTTGAGAAGGCGTCTGTGGCTCGGGATTTGGAAGCGGAACAGAAGCTGAGCTCAAATCGGGAAATCAGATGACGGCTCGATTTGGGACTCTCTCATACAGAGTCGTGCTTAGATTCAACGGCGGATTTGATTTTATCCAAATCAATGTCAGGAAGATTTTAGAACTCTCTCTCGAAGTCTATAAAAACAGAACTTTGACGGGATTTTTGGGGATCGGAAGACGGATTTGTGTGGACGAACTGGGCTGTTTTTGAGAAGAAAAAAACAGAGCCTGGAAGTCGTGTTTTTCGTGATTTTGAGTCGTGATTTCGGCTGGAAAGCGAAGAGGAGGAAGAGGAATCGACGGGGGAAGACTAGGAGAAGAGGAAGAGAGAAAAAAGGGAGGAATTTGGGTCTGATTTCGGAACTGCTACAGTACCACGGTCGGGCTGAGGAAGACGATGAACAGTAAATTGTGAACAGTGTCGTGAATAGTAAAACTGCAACAGTATTATAAATGCAATTTCTTCCAAATCTGATTTTTCTCTTAAATATGAATAGCTAAATCTTTTTTCAAAGCTAGAGGTGACGTTATTTAGTTGGTATTTCTACGTCTATAAGAAGTGTTTTTAATGCTTATTTGATTGAATGTGATGTTTTGATAAAGTCATAATCTATACAATTATTTGATTTGTCGTTAACATAAGGTACGACAAATGCTTATAATTCCCTGTGATTATTTGACTGAGCTTGGTAATGATAAGTTTTCAATCGATATTTTTATGTTAATGGTTATGATGAACGTGAATGAAATATCTTCCGATTAGATCAAATCATTATTTGAATCTAATTGCGTAATTAAATAGACGTAGAATATTAATTAAATAATTAATCTTCGAAGCTTTGATATCTCTCATCGATTATCTTTCCTATCTTTAATTAGTTTTAATTACATTTTTAATCGTCATTTTAGTAGTTAGCTAAATTACAATCTCTCTACAAGATTTCCTGATAAGAACTTTAATTTGTTAAGCTAAGTAGTAGTTAGATTAGTTTGGAGTAGAATAATCCTACATCATTCCCTGTGGTTCGACCTTGGATTTACCGAGTATATATTACAATTTGTCAACCTTCGCTTGGGTTAGATCAAATTTTGGCGCCGTTGCCAGGGAGTGAAGTTTAGGATTAATCTTCACTTTAGTTTCTTTCTTTCTAGCATAGTTTAGTTAATTTTAATTATTCTTAGTTTAATTTAGCTTCCTTATTTTGTAGGACATTTGGAGTATTCTGAGGCTATCTGGAACAAAAAGCTTTTCATTGGATGTTTATTCAAAATTTGGTAACTTTGTTCCATATCTCTCTTTGAAATTTCTGTTGCTTGTGCATGCACTCGTGGAATAGAGATACCAGTGGAAGATTGGTTATAGATAATTCTGCTATTTTGATTGAGAATCCTTTGTTTGAATTTTCTGTTCCATCACACACACCACACAATATGGCTGATCAGGGTAGTAACCCTGATATTAATGAAAATGAGAATGAACATGATGCACCAATGCGGCCCTTGCGTGAGTACGTGCAACCTACACGCACTAGCACACCCTCGTGTATTATATTGCCTCTACAAGCACATCACTTTACTTTTAAGCCTGGAATGATAAACTTGCTTCCCAAATTCCATGGTATAGATTCTGAAAACCCTTATTTACATTTGAAGGAATTTGAGGAAGTATGTGCAATATTTGAGCAGGCTTGTAGTGAAGACATTATCAGGCTAAAATTGTTTCCGTTTTCCTTGAAAGATAAAGCCAAAACTTGGCTGAATTCTCTTAATCCTAGATCGGTAGGAACTTGGAAAGAACTACAGACTGAATTCCTTAAAAAGTTTTTCCCAGTTCATAGGACAAATGCTTTGAAAAGACAAAGAACAAATTTTGCTAAAAAACAAAATAAATCATTTTATCAATGTTGGGAGCGATATAAAGATTTATTAAATTCTTGTCCACATCATGGGTATGAGAAGTGGCGCACCATCAGTTTCTTCTATGATGGGATGACGCCCTCAATGAATCAATTTGTGCAAACAATGTGTAATGGAGAATTCTTTGATAAAGACCCTAATGAAGCCCTTGATTTTCTAGATCAAATAGCTGAAGACTCAGATTCTTGGGATCCCACCGATCCCTCTGATGTTTCTAAGCCGAAGTCTTCAACTACTAGTGGGGGTCTGCATCATCTTAGGGAGGAGGATAATTTAAGTGCTAGGCTAGCCTCTTTAGCTAGGAAGGTGGAGGCCATGGAATTAGGGAAAGTTAATGCTGTTAAGTCTGTTGCTATAGAAGAGGTCTATGGAATTTGTGATGTCATGGGACACCCTACTAATGAGTGCCCTACCATTCCTGCTTTCAAGGAGGTGTTGCATGACCAAGCAAATTCCATGACCCCTTTCAAAAGGCATTCTCCTTATGGAGACACCTACAATCCAGGATGGAGGAATCACCCCAACTTTAGTTGGAGGAATGAAAATGCTGCACAAACACCACCTCCTCAAGCATCTTCCAATTATACTCCATATGTTCCACCTCACAGGAAGACACTTGAGGAGACACTACAAACTTTCATGTAAGGGCAAGCTACCATTAATCAACAAACCTCACAAGCCATTAATGACATAAAGAGCTCTCTCACTAAATTGACATCTTCTCTAGCTGTTCAAGAGAAAGGTAGGTTTCCTGCTCAACCCCAACCCAACCCACAGGGGCAAGTTCACATAATGGACACACAATCTTCTGATTCACAATTAGAACATGCTAAGTCAATTACCACTCTTCGTAGTGGAAAAGAAATTGATAAAACAATTCCACTTAAGACCCCGAAAACTTCTGAGAATGATGAATCAAAACATGATAATGAGGAAATTGATAAATCTGGGTCAAGTGAAGATGTGAGATGTTCTATTCCAGCTCCATTTCCACAGAGGTTGAAACTACCTCAAAAGTTGAACCAAAATGCTGAAATTTTTAAACTTTTTAAGCAGGTGAAAATTAACATTCCCTTGTTAGATGCAATCAAACAGGTACCTTCTTATGCTAAGTTCTTGAAAGATTTGTGTACTATTAAGCGTAAGTTGAATGTGCAGAAAAAAATATTTTTAACTGAACAGGTAAGTTCTATAATTCAACACAAAAGCCCGCCCAAATATCAGGATCCCGGATGTCCAACTATTTCATGTGTGATCGGGAACTTTAGGGAAGACCAAGCTTTGCTTGATCTTGGGGCTAGTGTTAATCTTTTGCCTTATTCAGTGTACACTCAGTTAGGTCTTGGGGAGCTTAAACCCACCACCATTACTCTTCAACTTGCTGATCGTTCTGTTAAAATCCCAAGGGGAGTGGTAGAAGATGTGCTTGTTCAAGTAGACAAATTTTACTTTCCTGTTGATTTTATTGTTTTGGACACACATCCTATTATAAATGCAAGTGCAAATATTCCTGTCATATTAGGTCGCCCATTTCTTGCTACTTCAAATGCTTTGATTAATTGTAGAAATGGTGTGATGAAACTTTCATTTGGCAATATGACTTTGGAATTGAATATATTCAATGTTTGCAAACAACCAGGGGATGATATTGATGTTCAAGAATTGAATTGGGTTGATACCTTTGTAAGAGATCAATTTCATGTTTCATCTTTTTCTGATCCATTAGAATCTTGTTTAGTCAACTCTTTATATGATGAATCTAAAGTGGATTTTGAAGAAGCTAAGATTTGTTCTTTGCTGAATTCTCTGCAGGTATTGGAAGTGAATGGATGGAAACCCAAGTTTGAGGAGCTACCATTGAGTGACAAATTGCACACCCTATTAAGCATTCAAGCACCCAAATTGGAGTTGAAAAAGTTACCAACTGAACTCAAATATGCATTTTTGGGTGATGGTGAAACTCTTCCTGTGGTAATATCGTCTAATCTTAATCTTATCGAAGAGGGTAAGTTGCTTGATATTTTAAGAAAGCATAAAGGTGCAATAGGATGGACAATTGCTGATTTAAAAGGAATAAGCCCTTTGATATGCACTCATCGGATTTATTTGGAGGACAATGCTAAACCATCAAGGGAGATGCAACGTAGGTTAAATCCAAATATGAAAGTGGCGGTTAGAGCTAAAGTTCTTAAGCTCTTGGATGCGGAGATCATCTACCCCATTTCTGATAGCAAGTGGGTTAGTCCTACACAAGTTGTGTCGAAGAAATCTGGTGTAACAGTTGTCAAGAATGCTGATAATGAATTAATACCCACTAGAGTTACATCTGGCTGGAGAATGTGCATTGATTACAGGAAGCTGAACTCAGTCACAAGGAAAGACCATTTCCCGTTGCCATTTTTAGATCAGGTTCTAGAGAGAGTAGCTAGCCACACATATTACTGTTTCTTAGATGGCTACTCCGGTTACAACCAAATTGAAATTGCATTAGAAGACGAGGAGAAAACTACATTCACATGTCCTTTTGGCACATTTGCTTACAGGAGAATGCCTTTTGGTTTATGCAACGCACCTGCAACATTTCAAAGATGCATGCTGAGTATTTTTAGTGATATGGTTGAACGCTATCTTGAAGTGTTTATGGATGATTTTTCTGTATTTGGTGATTCATTTGATGACTATTTGTCTAATTTGCAGAAAGTTTTGAGCAGGTGTGAAAAGAAGAACCTTGTGCTTAATTGGGAAAAAATGTCATTTCATGGTCTCTAAAGGAATTGTTCTGGGTCATATTGTTTCCTCGAAGGGAATTGAAGTTGATAAGTCAAAAATTAATTTAATTACTCATTTGCCTGCACCCAAGACTGTTAAAGATGTTAGATCATTTTTGGGTCATGCAGGGTTCTGCAGGAGGTTCATCAAGGATTTTAGTTCTATTTCTAGACCATTGTGTAATCTCCTATCTAAAGATCCTATTTTTGAATGGAATGCTGATTGCGAAAAAGCTTTTGCTAAACTGAAGGGAATGCTTACTTCAGCCCCTATTATGAGATTGGACTTTACCATTTGAGATAATGTGTGATGCTAGTGACTTTGCTGTGGGGGCTGTTTTGGGGCAAAGGAAGGATAAGAAGCCTTATGTTATTTACTATGCAAGTAAGACATTAGACAATGCTCAGATGAATTATTCAACAACAGAAAAGGAATTACTTGCTATAGTCTTTGCTTTGGATAAATTTAGGGCTTACTTGACAGGATATCCCATTGTTATCTTTATTGATCATGCTGCCTTGAAATATCTTTTATCAAAGAAAGATGCAAAACCCAGGTTGATTCGCTGGATACTCCTACTACAAGAATTTGATATTACAATTAAAGATAAGAAAGGAGTTGAAAATGTGGTGGCCGATCATTTATCTAGGCTGACTGTGGATGATTCCACTGAGGCTGCTCCAATTAAAGACACCTTCCCGGATGAGCAACTTTTTGTTCTTTCTGATTTACCATGGTTTGCTGATATTGTTAATTTTCTTGTCACAAGTCAAACTCCTTCTCATTGGACAATGCAAGACAAGAAGAAATTCATGGTGGAGGTAAGAAATTTTTTTTGGGATGATCCATATCTTTTCAAATATTGTCCGGATCAGATTATTAAGAGATGTGTACCAAATGATGAAATTCATAGTGTCATTTCCTTCTGCCATTCAGAAGCTTGTGGTGGTCATTTTTTTGCTAGAAAAACTGCTGCTAAAATTTTACAATGTGGATTTTATTGGCCTACCCTATTTAAAGATACTCATGATTATTGTCGTACTTGTGGACGTTGTCAACAGCTTGGTGGGATATCCCGTCGGAATATGATGCCTTTAAACCCCATTTTAGTGATTGAAGTATTTGATTGTTGGGGTATTGATTTTATGGGCCCATTTCCACCTTCGTTTGGCTATTTGTGCATCCTAGTGGCTGTTGACTATGTTTCCAAGTGGGTAGAGGTCATCCCTTGTAGAAATAATGATCATAAAAGTGTTATACGCTTTTTGAAAGAAAATGTTCTATCAAGGTTTGGTATACCCCGTGCAATCATAAGTGATGGGGGTTCTCAGTTCTGCAATAAACCTTTTGAAGCATTAATGAAAAAATATGGAATAACTCATAAGGTGGCTACCCCTTATCACCCACAAACGAGTGGACAAGCTGAACTTGCCAACAGAGAGATTAAACACATTTTAGAGAAAACGGTTAACCCAAATCGCAAAGATTGGTCTCTGCGGTTAACAGATGCACTTTGGGCATACCGTACAACATTTAAATCTCCTATTGGTATGTCCCCTTATAGACTTGTTTATGGAAAAGCTTGCCACTTGCCTGTGGAGTTGGAGCACAAGGCATATTGGGCTATAAAGATGTTTAATTTTAATTTGGATGATGCCAGTTCTGTGCGTAAGCTTCAACTAAATGAATTGGACGAAATGATGAATGATGCATATATGAATTCAAAAATTTACAAAGATCGAATGAAGGTTTTGCATGATCAACACATTCATCGAAAAACTTTTGAACCTTCACAAAAAGTTCTTTTGTATAACTCTAGATTACATTTATTTCCTAGTAAGCTCCGTTCGAGATGGACTGGTCCATTTATTGTTAAATCTGTTTATCCTCATGGAGCTGTAGAAATTGAAAATCCATTGAATGACAATGTGTTTAAAGTAAATGGTCAAAGACTTAAGCCATTCCTGGAATTGATTCCATCAGAAGTGGAGAGTATTCCTCTGTCTGATCCCACTTATCATGATTGAATACTCTTACACTCAGTCTGACTGAAGACAAGAAACTTAGCGCTCCTGGGAGGCAGCCCAGCTTTTTCTTTGTTTTAGGTTATTTATTTGATTAGATGATGTTTTCTGGTTGGATATTGTGATTGCTCTCATCTTTTTATTTATTGATGCTTTTCACTCGCATGGGATTTTAGCAATTTGCAGTTCTCCAGGTAACATCTATCCTTGATTTTATTTATTTATTTATTTATTTTATCCTTCATTTCATTCTTAACATTGAGGACAATGTTAGTTTAGGTTTGGGGGTATATAGGAATAATATTGTTTATTTTAAAAAAATTGAAAAAATAATTAAAAATAAAAAAATAAAAATTGAGTAAGTATACTGGAGGATAGAAACACTTAACTGAGCATATCTTTCTGTTACAGTCCTCTTGGATCATATGCTTGAGGTAATAAAACTCACTTACACACACTAGTACATAAAGTAATACCCTCTAAAGATTTGTTGAGTACTAATTTTCAGTGGGATGTCTTTAGTCATCGTCATTGGATGATATGTGGTTATTTGTTGAGCTTAAAAGATCATGATAGACCATTTACTTGGTTATGGCAAGGGCTTGGAACCGGATATAGGTTGAGAGTATAATACAACCTGGACATGATAAGATTGCTGAAAAATATGAATGTTGATGAAAAAAAATGATGAAAAAAAATGAAAATAAAAAGAAAGAAAAGGGCTGCTTGACTTTATAGGATTAACTTAGGCTGATGCTCGGGCCCGGAGCGGTCTCTTAAAACCTAATGCCCTAAGCCAACTGTGCTGGGAGTCATTGGCCTGAGTCATTGCTAAACCTAAACATCTTGAAGTTAGGCCTTGCACAGTCCTGCTGAAAATAAAATAAAATAAAAAAAAGTCTATGGTGTATTATCCTCTCAAATCTAGAATGTTGGACCCGAAGGAGGCGCGCAGATTTGTGCTATCATGAACCTAAAGATTACGATGACTATGTAAATTCTGATGTTCTTTGGTTAATGGGTAACACTGGATCTGTATAACAGAAATTTAGAATGTATTGCTATAATGTTCTACACTTTTACTATTATATTATCATTTCATATCATATTGAGCAGAAATTTCCAAGATGAAGGTGTAGAATAAAACCACTTACTTGAGGGCTTCTATATTCCAGTTGATTATAAATACAAGTACATGTGGTTGATTTTCTTAAACATTGTGGTTTGCATTTGAAGGGATAATAGGTTTGATTGTTTTGAAGTGTTTATTTTGTTTTTGCACTTAGATTATTAATAAAGTTAATTTCATAAGTACATGTTTGAGGGTAATATGGCTGTAAACCCTCACGAAACAAAACTCGTCCTACTAGGGACACCTAGAGGTTTAACGGCTTGTTGCATACGCTCAATGCAATCGTGTTCCCTACAAAAGTGGCATTTATTTTTCTAGTTTAATTTATTTTTAGTTTATTTTGTGTGATTTTATTTTGTTTGTTTTGCTCGGGGACTAGCAAAATATAGGTTTGGGGGTATTTGATAAGCATAAAATATACATATTTATATGCCTTATTTACCTATATGCTAGTGGAGTTTTTATAATAAAACATGAATAAAACGGGTTATTTGTGATTAGGGTAGTAATTAGGGGATTAATAATTAATTTATTCTAATTAACTATTTTAGATGCATTAAAGAATTTAATGAATTATATTTTTTACTATACGTTTAATTTTAGTTTGGTGTTGTTATTGCAGGTTTAAAAATGCGAATTGCAGTTCAGTAGCAGACGAGCTCATTAGACGTGTTTTGAAGTGCCAAAGTTACCCGAGAATTGAGATCACATGCAGAAGAAGATCTGAACCGTTGATGATGCACTTAATGGAAGACGGGCACTTATTTTAAGTACAAGCCGTTCGGATGAGAATTGATGGTTGAGATTGCTTTGGCGGGTTTTAATTGAAAAAAAAGAAAAAAAAAGAAAAGAAAATGAAGAAAACCGGCTGGTCCGGTTTGGGTCGAAGAGAAAAAAAAAAGAACGAAACAACCCGGGCCATCGGCGCGGGTGTCGAACAGAGCAGGGCGCTCGAGCAGAAGCTCGAGCGCCGGTGTGGCAGAGGAGTTTCCGGCGGCCCAGATTTTCCGACGGCTGATCAAGATTCACGGCGAAGCTTATGGCGGTGGCCACTCGAAGCGAGCACGACGGCGATGTCTTCACGGCTATGGCGACGGCGGAGGGACTGCGGCGACCCTGGATTGGTCCGGCAAAAGGACGATGAGCGAGCAACGGCGATGTCTTCACAGCAACGGCGGCTATGGGAGCTCGAAGCGGCGGTAATGGCGGAACGGTGGCTGTGAATCGTGCCGGAATAGGAGCTTGAGAAGGCGTCTGTGGCTCGGGATTTGGAAGCGGAACAGAAGCTGAGCTCAAATCGGGAAATCAGATGACGGCTCGATTTGGGACTCTCTCATACAGAGTCGTGCTTAGATTCAACGGCGGATTTGATTTTATCCAAATCAATGTCAGGAAGATTGTAGGACTCTCTCTCGAAGTCTATAAAAACAGAACTTTGACGGGATTTTTGGGGATCGGAAGACGGATTTGTGTGGACGAACTGGGCTGTTTTTGAGAAGAAAAAAACAGAGCCTGGAAGTCGTGTTTTTCGTGATTTTGAGTCGTGATTTCGGCCGGAAAGCGAAGAGGAGGAAGAGGAATCGACGGGGGAAGACTAGGAGAAGAGGAAGAGAGAAAAAAGGGAGGAATTTGGGTCTAATTTCGGAACTGCTACAGTACCACGGTCGGGCTGAGGAAGACGATGAACAGTGATTTGCAGTGAACTGTAAATTGTGAACAGTGTCGTGAATAGTAAAACTGCAACAGTATTATAAATGCAATTTCTTCCAAATCTGATTTTTCTCTTAAATATGAATAGCTAAATCTTTTGTCAAAGCTAGAGGTGACATTATTTAGTAGGTATTTCTACGTCTATAAGAAGTGTTTTTAATGCTTATTTGATTGAATGCGATGTTTTGATAAAGTCATAATCTATACAATTATTTGATTTGTCGTTAACGTAAGGTACGACAAATGCTTATAATTCTCTGTGATTATTTGACTGAGCTTGTTAATGATAAGTTTTCGATCGATATTTTTATGTTAATGGTTATGATGAACGTGAATGAAATATCTTCCGATTAGATCAAATCATTATTTGAATCTAATTGCGTAATTAAATAGACGTAGAATATTAATTAAATAATTGATCCTCGAAGCTTTGACAACATATGTATTGGTTAAATCAGGAATATAATCCCTCTGGGTGGCCAACGGAGACCATGTAGATGTTCCTTAACAGAAAAATAATTACGTTGACATTTTCCCTAGTGTTTGATGTTATTCACGCTCCAACATGATAAGAACAATTTTAAACAACATGCGCACAATTTACATGTCGCACAAATGGTGGGAAGCTCTATACGATTTAGGGGTGTAAACGGACGGACACAGACGCGGACAAGGCATGTCCGCAGCCGTCCGTTTAAGTGCAGACATTTATCTACGTATGTCTGCAGCCATCTGTCATAGACGCGGATGAATGTGGACACTGATACTATGATTGAAAACAAAAGTAAAAGATACTATGCTTTATATTTTAATATATAAGGACACTATGTTTGAAAACAGGAGGAAGTTTTTTATAAGATAAAGAATATCTTAGTTCCCCGAGCAAAAGCAACACTTATACCAACTTTTTCTTTTTAAATAATCGTACTTTTTATTAAAAAAATTGTCAACTTAGTTATTTTTTATTAAAAAATAATTAATTTATATATGATGGCAGACACGGACGGCTACGGACACGGCTCGGTTATATCCGCAGCCACGTCCGTGTTCATGGCAGACAAGAAAAACTGTCCATTTTAACATTAAGCACACAAATAGACGGATGGACACGGACATACGGACGCCGTTTACACCCCTAATATGTTTTTTACACATATCTTATCTTAACATAATAATTAGAACACATATGCTTTCACCTTTTTTTTTCGTATCTTCCCCTTGTTGTATAACCCTCATCAGTCATCACCCTCCTTTACCTGTTTTTTCCATCCGGCCTAATTTTATGTAGCCCTATAAGGTATTATGTTCCAAAAAAACAGCCCCGGAAGGACTTGAGACAAGAAACTTGGAAAAGGATCATACTTTTACTTAATTTAGTTTGCACTTAAAAAAAGAAAGGTAATGTATTGCACGCCAACAGAACAAGGTTGATCACCAGCCTGTTTTGTCTTCATTTATATGTTTTTGTTTTTTCTACATACATTTATTTGCTTGGTGGGTAACTTTCTTTATGGATATGCTTCACACACTCAAACATTATTGAAGCTACAAAGTTAAAACGTCTCCTCCTCCGCTTTTTGTTTGCTTCTTCAATTTTTTTACACCAATAATGATTTTCGTACTTCGTCTTCCTACTCATGTAAAAGTAGAAACCTAGATAATGCGTGCCAGCTTAAAAATGTATACACCGGGAAGTTGCCTCCTATTTCTTTATTACTCCGTCTAGATTTATTATCACTACAACTGAAAGATGTTCTTTTTAATAAAATGGGTCCCTGGTTTCATGCTTTTCTACCCCAATTCCTAGCGGTTAAAACGGAGATTTTTTCGTTGAAATCCCAAGATAAGGAGCAGAATTTGTGTTTTGGTGTCTGGGAGTTTTTCCCACATTACCTGGCACCACTCGCCCTTTTCCCATATCATACCATATCACATGGAATCTACAAAAGACTTCCATGTCACTTAAAAATAAAGCCTGAACTTCCTAAAATGCCTCTATTTGGCCTTAAAACATTTTAACCGATGAAATTCTTCACTTTTATCCAGCAAGGGTATTCTAATAACATTCCACTCAGAGGATGAGGCTTTCCGGTAAAGCTCCGAACGTCGCGGCGATCTAGACCAAAGTCCACGGCTGCCCACACCCAGAAAAAAGCTATGATCGTGGAATTTTGAAGTAAGAACAGTGGGGAAGTTTGCTCTACTACAAAAATTGAGATTACATGTAAAAAAACACATATAACGAACTACTCGTGGACATCAAATAAGAGGATAAAAATGGATAAATGCGCAAAATAGTCATCGACGAGCGATAAATACTATTTTAATATTTGTCAACCCAACTAAAAATTGTGTAAATAAATTTAGGATATTTTCATGAGGATAAAGATGATGAAAAATAAGGAAGAACGTAAAAAAAATAAAAAAAATTGATAAAAATAAGCGAGTTATAACATTTTCAAGTTTGCCGTAAAATGTCATAACTTGCTAATTTTTTATCCGTTTTGCGAGCATTTTTTTTGCATTCTTCTTTATTTTTCCTCCTATTTATCTCCATGAGGATAGCTAAAAATTTTAAAACACATCTACCAGTGGATATGACAAATTTCGAAAGAGGGAACATGTGATGAAGCAATTATTAATTTCCTTTATTTCTTCTCCTTTCTTCCTCGTCTTATATCCATCGCATATCAAATGTTTTCAAATCGGTCATTGCCTTATACGATGTCTTAATATCTTTAGCAAATGTTTACCAAACTATTCCAAAGTGTAACTATTATCCAACTTCTTAACCTTGAAAGGAAATAAATTTCTCTCATAAATCTATAATCCACAACATGTAACACCCAAAAAATTGGTATGTTTATTAAAACTGATATTTATGGGATTGATATAAAATAGATGTTTTTTTATGCTTGTTTAGATTATTTTGTTGTGTTTCGTAATCTGATGTCAAAGAGTGTGAAAGAAGCTTTCCAACGACATCGACGGTGCGCAATTTGGAGTTCATAGTAAAAAGATATGATCAATTGAATTTTAGGATGCGATCGATCGCCAGGGATACGCAACCGATCGAGACAGTTTTAGTACTGAGAATAGGCATACGCGATCGATCACCTCAGGTGACGATCGATCATTTTTATGGTGAGTTGCAGTTTTGTGCTGCAATCGATCGTTAATTAGGAACGATCAATTGTAAGTACTGTAATTTGGCGTAACGTGTGCAGCGATCGATCACCACCAGGAACGATCGATCGTAAGTACTGTGATCACGCGAAAAGAAGCAGTGATCGATCGCCTAGGGCCGCAATCGACTGCACCGACAAGACTCCAATACAGAAGTTGCTTATTTTGTGAGGATTTTCATGGGAAAATGATATCAAATCCTAACCAAACTTGGAGTGAACGTCCATATTGAGATTTTGGAGAATTCCTATTGGAGAATGAGATAATGACAAGGAAGGATTTGCATTAGAGGAAACATCCTAGAAATTCTATATAAACACATGAGAGGGGATGGTTTGTGTTATTCATGCCAAAACCCTAGTTTGAGAAGGCTAGTGTTTTTCCCTTTCCTTACCCACACTCATCCTTCCTTAAAGCCTCCTCTTGACTTGAGTTTTCTTCAAAAGCTTGGAGTGGAGGTATTCTTGCAAAGCGAAAGAGGTGGATTACACGTAAAGGAGCGAGATACTTGCAAACTAAGAGTAGGATGGTTTTTCCCTTCTCTTACCTTTCTCTATATGATATATGAGTATTCTCAATCAGTCTTTTAGTTACATATATTGTTTTGATTAAATAGAACTTGATTGTCCATTATTCTATATATTATCCATATCGTTGATGTGATTCTTAATGCTTGCATGCTAAAGTCCTTAGATGGGAACGATATTCATGTATGATACTCTATTAATCATATTGATGTCAAAAATAATAATCTTGTTCTGTTATTCCTTAATCCCATTGGTTTAAGTGGTCATAATTGTTGTCTTGAATTAAAAGTCCATATTACAAAAGGTTAGTTACAATAGATTGCTATGTATGATAAGAAACATGATAAAAGTGTGATATTAAGTAATTCCAAAATATTATAGGATTTGTAATAAACCTAGTAGGGGAGTAATTAAGTATGATAATAATTATTTAACATTAATAAGGTGTGTTTATACGAAATATTTAAGTATGATTAAGAATTATCATCTCGGGCAGAACTATTTATATGCCGATAGTCAGAACTAATTAAATCATAACTAATTCTAAAAAGCTAAAAAAAAAAAATACCGTCAGTGGGATTAGAAACTAGACTCATAGGCCTAATATCAATAAAAGTTTTGGGGTATAAGTCTTACTGTACAGATTACAGGAGCAGTCAGAAGGGGACTTTTACGCATAAGACAACGTGTTGTAATTGAGGGAAAACACTAGTACTTGAATAACACTATGTGATATTGTATAAAAAGAATTATACTGTTAATACTATTCATTACACTACTGAATATGGATTTCCACAGTAAGGTTGTCTAACAAAATAAACCAATAGTATGGGTAATTCTAAATGACGAGTGAACTATAATTTCTGTTTTCAAACTAGCGTTCAGTGTTTGTTTGAAGTTCCACTTGGAAATCAAATCATCGAGAACCTATCCTCATTCTTGATTTTGGATACGTATATTATAAGTTCAAATATTTTCTGGGAAGGTTCCTATCTAGGGCTATGCATGAAAGTTTGTGTCAAAGATATTGAAAGTTGATCTATATTCCTATGGTGAGTCTTTGGTTATCTGAGATATGTAGATCTCCTTGTTACTCCTGAAGAAAGTCATATTCTGATGTGAGACCTTGATGTTCTATTCATACTCCTTGAGTGAGTCACTAACGGTAAAAGTTACCCTGATTCTCAGAAAGTTGAGACCTATGTTGTTGATTAAATCATTGTCCAGTTTGATTTTGACCTATTTCTCCACTAGAAACCTTGTGAGGATCTTTCTGAGGTGGAATCATAGTATGCTCACGAGCCATTGCTAGATCCATGGTGATCTCCGATATTTATGAAACATGGTTTCCTTGCCCGAAGGGAGGCATATACATATGTTTAAACTGTGTGATATTACAGAAGGTCTGCAATTTCTACCCATTGTGTCTGTAAGCACTGATGGGGCCAGCATCCTAGTCGCATGGCCGGGTTCCGAAGGGAGAACCTCTAGGGTGATTCTGGTATGTAGCCACATAGTTGGTATATTCAGCGAGCAAAAATTAAATCTCTTTGCACTTTAGATGCCTGGAGGTATTATGATTGTTTATCTTCTCCTTACACGTGTCATGTTCGGAGTCTTGATTTTGATTATTCTCTCCTTACACTGATTGTTCATAGTCTGATTATTTATTATTCTTTTCCTATACTTGCGAGTCGAAAACCGTTGTTGACTGACCTTTTTTATCATGTAAGTAAACCTTAGGTTCAGTCCAGATGTCATCGAATAGCAGCTTGTTCATTTGTTATATTCCTCTTCATCCTGTTGACTTATTTTCCATGGGTTTTTACATCCTACTGAGCATTTCTATGAAGTACTCATGGATCCTCTATTGCAGGCACAAAAGAGAACTGAGACAAGACATTTGTAGTAGTAGGAAGGTGGTTGATGACGTTGTGAAGAGATTAGAGATTATTTTCTATTATCAGTTTGTTTGATTTGAAACTTTATGATTTGTTGGTCGTTGTGCACCATAAACTTGGGATTTTATTTTTATGGACTTTGTTAATCTATTTGCTGTAATAAGTAGGTTCATTTCATATTTATTAATGATGTTTGGATACTGTAATACACTGAATTGTGAGATGACCGATTACACATCCTTTCGTGATGATGTAATTGGTGGTAGATTCGACTGTTCGGTTGTGTGTCCGGGGTCTCGGTCTCTAGATGTTACCATCTTTGAATGCTTCTGCACTCCGATTGAGGTTAGCGATCCTGGGGCGTGACACAACATCAACATTCTCCTTCTGACCCATATTAATTGTTTGGAAAGAAAACAATATTTCAATCAATATTAATGTGAGACGGAAGGAGTATAAAACTAAAACAAAACCTCAAAGTGCCACTATACAAGTGAACAAAAATTTCTGGAGAAGTAAGGCTGCAAGATGAGACACGACTTGCAAGCGACGAGCGGGAGCTAATCCATCACGCGGTTGTAGAAGAGGGTGGCGGTGGCTGCGATGGCGGGGAGGGTGATGTGCAGACTTAGGAGTCCAAAGCCAATTGACCCGACAGGCCAACGACAGAGCACCGGCGAGGCAGGGTGTATGCATTGCTTTGGAGGATTGGCTAGCAGGGTATGAGGGAGAGAGCACTTTATATGGGAACCGGATCTGCTGCCGCTAGTGAAGCTTCACCAGCCGTCGACTGTATGGAATCGATGGCGCACACGAAAAACGTGTGCTCTCAGCCAAAAGATGCACCTTTGACCGAGCGCATATTATGTCCGTGTGCACCGTCAATTCCGTATGATCGACGGGTGGTGAAAACTAGATCCGAACTCCTTTATATGGGCCTGTAAACCATGGCTTTCAAGTTTGATCGTTGGATGCTAAACTCACAGAGGTTAAGAATTGGGCCGACCTGGGAATATGGGTTTGGTTCAATTGTTTTTTTCAAGGGGAATTTATTAAATAATACACACAAAAAATACCATTCAGGAACACTGTTCAAATTAATTCCCGAACATGAGTGACTTTTTTTTTAAACTGACCCGAAAGGCGTTGGTTCAACTGACACCTTTCTTGTTAATTGAGAGGCGTCGGTTCAACTGACGTCTTTCGTTTCGTTTTTATATCTGGCTCGGGCACGGCCGCACACACCGAGCCTAGGAAGCACCGATACGGATACGGCGATACGATACGATACGATACGGGTACGGCGATACGGCAATTTTCAAAAAGTCCCGATACGATACGTCGGGGATACGTTTTTGAAAAAATATTTTATATATTTTTAAAACACATTTTAGATTGGTCCTAGTGTCAAAACAAACAATAAACATAATAAAGAAAAAAAATTTAAACCTAGCACCCTAATAGCCACCTATAGTAACTTCCATAATTTTGATAGAATTACACTATAATGACAACACAAACAATAATAATTATAAGTTATGAAATTAAACATTATAACTTATAATAGTTCCCCCTTTACGTATAGGAAACTGTTTTTTTTTTTTTTTTTTTTTATTTTTTTTTATAAGACAATACGCCATCGATACGCATGCAGCCGTATCGGTGGCGTATCCGGATACGATACGTATCGGATACGGGTACGGGGGCAAATTTGGCGTATCGGTGCTTCCTAGCACCGAGCCCTAGCCATCTGTTCTCCGGCCTCATCCCTCCACTCCCCGTGCTCACCCCGGCCACCTCCTCCGGCCAGCTCCGCCTCCCCGTTGCTTGACCCGGCCAGCTCCTCCAGCCACCGTCTTGCCTCGGCCACCTCCTCACCTCTCTGATCCGGCCACTTCCTCGCCCCGGCGTCGCTCTCGCTCCAGCCGCTGGTTTCTCTGGACAGCCAATATGGAACTGTGCCTCCGCATTTGTGCCTTCTATAGGTAATATATTTATAATCTCTCAATTGAAATTACAAATACATATTAATTTAGTTTTAGCATTGTATGAAATAGATGATGTAATATTTGAGTAGTATTTTTTTACTGTTTGTTAAAGGTTTTGTGAGTAGAGATGGCAGGAGAAATAGTTTCGTTTGTGCTAATGCACGGTGGCAGAATTGATAGAGGTGAATACGAAGGTGGTGAAATTGTAGGATTATTTATTAATAAGCTAAGTACTTACGAGGAACTAGAGGTGCAAGTGGCCAATAAAATAGGATGGGACCAAAGATTTTGGAAAATTCGTATCAAGTAGAAGATGCCTACTTTTGGAACTTATTCTACCGTACTACCAATTGACGATGACAACTCTATGCAACAAATGCTCTATTTGGCGCCTCGTGTGTATACCTTTGAGCTATTTGTAGAAAAAGAGGCGCGCATGCCTAGGTTTGCAAATGATGGCGAAGGCGGAAGTAGGAGTTCTCGCATAAATAGGTCAAGTGGAAAGTCAAAAGGAAGGCATGTGGAAGATAATGAAGAAGATGATTTGTCTATATGACTAGCATGCAACGAACCCCAATTTTTGCTGGAGGATGTCACAGAGATGGACATCGAGCAACATGCATGAGCATATTTACTCTATATGCTTGGTTGCACTATATTTGCCGATAGCAACAACAGCCATGTGCACCCCATGTATCTCCTTTTATTAGAGGATTTGTACACCGCGGGAGAGTATGCATGGGGTAGTGCGACCCTTGCCTACCTGTACAGAGAGTTGGGAAATGCTTGCCAACCCAGCACATTAGGGATTGTCAGGTGCGTCACCCTCGTCTAGGTAAACTATGAATAATCTTTCGCTACTATAGTTACTACAAGTATAACATTTGATTCACGTTGGATGTGTATGTGTTAAACAACTATGGTCGTGTGAGAGATTGCATGTTGGGCGTCCAAACATTAAGAGCACTACACTAGATGGTTTTTCTCCATTAGGAGTTCAGTATGTTTTATCTACTTAAGTTATTTAATGATCTTCTATTGGCATTTTAAATAATTTATTTTTTGTCTTTTTTATGTTAGGTGAACTGCTAAGAACAAGGAATGTCGTATCGGATATCGGTAAAATATCGGTCGGCCTAAGAGACGAAATATCGGAGATATATCGGAGATATATCGGAGATATTGCGTAAAAAAATATCGGTCGTCAAAAACTAGTTTTTATCATATATTTTCAAAATCTAACTTCTAAAATGAGTTATACTAATTTAAACAAAGAATAGATTTCAAAATATGCATAAAAGGATAGAAAACAAACATGAAAGTTTTTTTTTCCCAAAAAAAAAAAAAAAAATTTTTTTCAAAAATTTTTTTTTTTAAAAAAATAATTTTTTTTTTCAAAAAAGGCCGATATATCGGTCCGAAACCGATATATCGGCGATATTTGGAAAAAATGTAAAAAACGATACTTAATGGTATCGGAGTATCGGTTTGTGTCCGATACCGATATATCGGCGATATATCGGCGAGCTGGCATTCCATGGCTAAGAAGAAAGAAACTGCAAATCCTAACAACATCCTGATGATGTATAGATCTGAATTAGACTATCAACGATCTAGCCAAGTATTAGTCGTTTATATTGCACATGTTATGAATATAACGAATGCACATTTCACAAAAAGTAAAGTACTATCTTCGTCTGTTGTGTAGGTAACATGGCAGCCATATCATGATGAGGTGTTAGTGCAGTTACCTGGAGTATGTACGGATGGAGCATATGTGTGGCTATCTAGGACGCCACTTATACGTGTTGACATCGTCGAGATACATGTTCCGGATCGGGTTATGTTGTAATTCGGATTAAAGTAGGTTTTCCCCCCTTTTGTTATGGAGTTCATTGAATGATCATCGCGTCGAGGCCAAGGGAGTTTTGATTGGAGGTTGCATCATGCGGCCTATATTACTAGATGGAACGACCGGACGACCACTCTCGTTCAGAGAGATGCGGATAATGCATACATGAGGTGGTACTTGAGGATCGCTAGAAGACTTATCATGCCACCTGTGTAAGGACCCTCATCTCGAAATCGTATATTTTAATGTTCTTTATCGGTTATCGTGTGGTTTAAGCGTTTTTTGGGTTAAATTTAGTAATTTTCGAAAATAAATGGGTTTATAAAGGTTTTAATCAAAACCAAGTTCACATTAAAGATTTTTAAGATATTTTGGATCAAACCTGAATTTTTGAGATTTTTTTGATTTTTCACCAATTTTCCAAAAATTAGGGTTTGACGGGACCCCTGTGGGCCCCACTGACGAAAATAGTTTTTCTTGACCAAAATGACCCAGACATCAAAGGAAGACATTATAAAAATTTTCTGAATTTTCTGAATTTGATTTTAGGTTAAAATTGCCAAATTTCCTAATTTTAGCCAAAAACCCTATTTCTACCCCACATTTTACTTAGGTTTACCCTAACCTTTTCTATAAAAGGAAAGTGCTGTGCCATTTACCAAATTAGGAATAGGCTTGGCCAGGAGACATTGAGCTTATTCCCCATTAGGCTTGAAGAGGAAAGGATTAGAGGTAATTAGCTTAATCTCTTCTTATTCTTTAGGTTTTTCTTAAAACCTTTCTTAATCTTAACTTTATTCATCATTTCAATCTATTTTGAAAGCATAAAAATCACTTTTTTATCTCTCTTCTCCAAGCCCTAATCTTCAAAATCTTATTTTTATGTTTCCAAAGCTCTAGATTTAGGGTTTACTTTTAATTTTCAGAGCTAAATCGAGATTAGTTGTATATTAACACAAAAATCATGTTTTTGGAAGGTGTTGGAAGAGGTTGAAGGTTCATTCTCAACAAGAAAGGTAATTGGTTCTTCAATCTTAACTTTGGGTCGAAAATGGGTTTGTTTTCATGATTTTATTTGATTGGAATATGCTTGTTAGTAAATGCTTAAATGCTAATGGTGGGTTTAATAAATGCTAATCTCTTGCCTTGATTTTATAGGGCTTTATCATAGAATGATGTAAATTAGTGTTCTGGGAGGTTTGATGACTTTTTATAGTGTTTGAGACTATGTATGAAGCTTTCAAGTTGTGTTAATGGAGTATCGGTTTTGAAATTTTCGAAATGAAGAAGAAGGCCATCGATCGATTGGGCAATATTGGCCGATCGATCACGCATATTTTGCCGATCGATCGGCTGTCAAAAATTTGGAAATTGCACAAATTTCAATGTTTTCACTCCATTTAATGACTATAATGATTATGGAAGGTGTTATATTGAAATTAGTCCACTGGAAGTGTGAAAATAGAAAATGAAGGTGTATGGATTAGGTTAAATGCTTGTATATGGCATTGTATCATATGTTGATATTTATGCATGTTGATATTGAATTACCTTATGTTGGAATTCTAGTGATTTAAGTATGTTTCCAACAAGGATATCATATGGTAAATGATGAGATGTGTTCACTTATAATGAGTATGGTTTGTTGAGAATTGATGTGATCATGTTATGGCTTAATGCATAGAAGAGAATCATGTTTATATGAGTGAGTCTACGACTTCACATAGTTGAATTAAAGCTTTATGGTGGAATTGGTTTTGATTTCAGTTGGGAATCATGGTTTTAAATGTGTTGAAACATGTGTATATTGTCTTATGAGTTTATGTCAAAGCATTTGCCACGTGATTAGAATGTGCATGAATACACACACATGTGGGGAGTTTATTATGGAATTGTAGTTGATATATGCTTTGATTATGATGCATGGGGGGATGGATTGGGAGTACGTTCCACGTGTTGGAACCCATGTAGGTCTTGCTCACGGATGTATCATGATATCATGCATCATGTATTGGACTTCATAGACGAAGTTTTATCATCGTTTAACCGGGATTAATCGATTGTATGCAATGTTTGAGATTGCACACCGGATTAATAGATCGGTGGATTAATCGAATCTTGGTTGGTCCAAAAGGACATATTTTTCGATTTCGTTCCTATGTGGAACATGTATACTCCCCTGGTTGAGTCGAGCTACATTGAGATATATGAGGGGCGAGTTGTGTACTTGTCTTGCAGATGAGATTACTGAGATTGTCATATGGACTTGAGCATCCAGTGCGGTATGCTTCGTGCACCAGCTACCACGTGTTCTTGGGTTCTCTGTGTGGGAATTCGGGCTCTCCCCCACCGCAGGAGATGTCCCTGGGCGACCACACCTACTCTAGGTTCTTTGTGTAAGAATCGGACATCCTTGGCCAGGATTCATCCAGGGCGAGCAGCTTTAGGAGCCGACAACCCCAACCTTCTTACATTTCCTATGTGGAAATCAGACCATGAAACGCCTTCGTGGTCTTGACTGTGTCCCACCTTTGTGGCAATACTTGTGTTACTCTTTGATGGAGGTATTCACCATTTTGTTGATACATGCTTATTATGACTGTTATGCATGAGTGTACCATGTGTTGGATATATCTATCGTGCTGAGTAACTTTATGAGATTGAGATATTATTATGCAGGATTATGTGTTATGAATGCATGACGGGAAAGTATGTGTCACGCCCCGAATTTCATAACCTCGAATAATGCGCGGAAGCACTCACACAACTAAGGTCATGAGGCTGATACCCGGGCCGCGACCGAATACTCATACATAATTCTCATCCGTTCCAGAATTCTAAAACAAATATCCACTAAACAAAGATCTTGAATACTAAAAATCCGAAAGAACTACTACTTAAATTATTACAGCTTAATAATTCAAAAGCATTAACATAACATATAAGGCACACAGGCCAAACATGATAAAAGTTCAAACACATCTAAATAGAATAAGTCTTCATAATCAACTTTATTCATCTGGAAATCAGCAACAACACAAACCTGCTCCACTTCACTTTTTCTTAATTCCAGCATCAAAGGATGGATGAGTATTTTGAAAGAAATACCCAGTAGGATGCCAAAACCCTACTGAACAAAATATAAATAGAACAATGGACTCCAGTCGATATAAAATATGAGACAACATCAATTGTAACTGGAATAATAATGCAGTAATCAATATACCAGAATAAGAGCAACTCGTGCTAAGAATCAATCAAACTCCGAACACTTCATTGAAAAGGGTATAAATCATACTCAGAATAGACTCCAAACATACAGGGTGTAGGAGTTATCAATTTCTGCTCTCAGGTCAGTCCACTTCCCCTATGGACATCTATGCCAAAACATCCTAGAGGTTCTACAGAGGAACCCGGCCATGCGTCTAGGGATGCTGGCCCCATTGGTGCTTACGGGCACAATGGGCTGAGACTGCAGACCTTCCGTAATATCATACAGTCTAAAGCGCACGCGTTGCCGTCATCGACTGAACTACAGAGGTTCAATAAAATCTGAGATCTCGTAAGATCTAGCATTGGCTCTTGAGCATACTATGAGTTCCACTCGAAGAGTATTAATCACTCTTGTGGACTAAGCAGTTTACAGAAAACTGAAAATAATCTGACAGCAGCATCGGCTGTATTAGAATCAATGGAAAAGACTTTCTGTTCAAGAAAGGACTCTTATAGAATTTCCATTGAGATTTCAATATCTTAAGGAATACACAATCCAATATAAGGATGAGACTCCGTATTATTCATCTACGTCTGACTCATTACAGAGTCATTGGAACGACTCATCTTTCACGCTCAACTCAAACTTCAAGGGTATAAAAGTAATTTCACTGATCTGACCCTTTCATTGTGCAAGGCCATAGATAAGAATTTCCAATTCTAACGCTAAACTCAGATGACTCGAATGGTCACAATAATTAGGGTATGAGAGTACAACCCTAATCAGATTTCTAGAGACACTTCAATCGGTAAGGTAGTTTAACACATAAGCTCGACTCAATTTAGCTTGACTCCACTTGACTTTGCAATTCCAGAAGATTACACTCTCTGCCCAATTACCACCCCTGTCTTTCTTGTTTTTATTTAGGTAGCAACTTAATATAGTCCTAAGATACTAAGTACTATTAAGTATACCCCGGTTCACTGCCCTGTTTTCTGCACAACAGCACACTTTCGAGTCTCACAGTAATTTTTACATTTCGAATCTGATCCCGAAAATTTTACTGTAGATTCCCCTAAGAGTCTAAAATCTAACCCAACAGAAAACGCATTTTTCCGAATTTTGTAGAATTAGTTACACATTTAATACTGCAGTCTATCTGTACAGGAAAATACTGGCCGAGGCTAATTAACCTGGATTAACTCCCCTAATATGATACTTACTTATTAATTTCTCACTTGACCATGATATAATAACTATCACAGAGTCCTCTCATGATAATAATATGGCCATGTCAGTAGGTAAAGGTTATGTTTTTAATGCATATAACCATCCGACAGTTGATATTACACCCAATTAGGATTAGTTCCCACAAATCCCAATTAAGACTACTAATATGGGACACAAAAACAAAATAGAGTACTGTCGACTTCAAAAGAGGTGATCTTTTCACCAATCAGAGATGTGAAGAGTCAAATTTCTAGTGTTGAAGAATCAATCAACCACTAACTCCATGGTCCTACGCATATTACTCGAATTAACCACTATTGACTCAACATGATCCAATGATATTAAAGAAATAAGACAATAATAAATGGACAGAAAAATATCAACAATTCAGGGATCATGAAACAAGTCTAAGGACGCCGTAATTTAGTGGAGGAATCTCATCTAGGCCATTGTACATCAAGTTAAATGCGATAGAACAACATGACACGTACAAATGCGATCATCATATAAAAATCACATCTTTCACTATAAAAATATTGCTTTCATGCAACTCATCGATCAGAATCTTCACAAGACAATATCAAGGATATAATCATGATCAAATGGTAAGAAAAATCAGGTAAAACACATCCTACCTCTTGACGAAAATTGCGATTAAATGCGCGTTACCCAATTCCATGCGTATCACCCCTTTCCTTCGTGTATCTCCACAAATTAGCATTCAAATCGATGGAAAACCCCCTTGGACGTGCAATAGGGATGCTGACCACCTTGCTCTAGGGCTGGCATGACTCCCAAACCATTCTAAAAAGGTTGCCGGCCCCTAATTTGGGATTTTTAAATAGAAAAAAAACTAATCTCTTAAGTTAAATCTCCACCCTAGATTGTAATCCATCTAATGGTCCTTAAGAGGTATAGCTTTGGAGAATATTCTCCAGCCCACAACGTGCCCCATTACTCCTTTCTTGATGGTTATGGTTCCAAGATTGTAGGGAACAAAAATCCAATCAATTGATTATCAAAACCGATTCAATAACCTCCTTTAAATGGATGACCATTGCACCTTGCCACGTGGCAACTCCAATTCAAATTGGTAACTACCTCAAACACGTCCAAAATCATCCCCTTAATGATCATGATTTTTCCTTAGTTAGGATTTCCTAAGAAAATCGCCCAATTTAACCGGATTTAGGATATTTATCAAAAATTCAATTTTTTTTTTCAACTCAATTCCAATTCAAATTAAACCAAAATCACAACTCTTTATATTACGGGAATTAAGTGCTTACCTTGCATAGGATTTCCCGCCTTGTTAACTTGAAAATTACCGGGTATTATAGTATGAGATTAAGATATTATTATGTAGGATTATTGATCGTTTAAAATTAAACCCTTGCAAGTGCACAAGGCAATTGTACTACGGCGAGTATTAATAAGGGTTGTCGAACCTCTGGGACGGTGAATACGTTACCAAATTCAAGAGAAGAAAGTTGCAGTTTTTGTTTAATCTAAATAAAGCTATGAACTTTAACTACTAAGCTGAGTTTTAATTAATGCAGAGAATTATCAAGGCAATGAATCCACCACTAGATATGCAATTACTACTCTTAATTATTATTAAGCATACATTGACATGATATGGTAATTCGTGTTCTTGATCGGACACACGAATTACTAATGAATTCACTAATATTCTTGATCGGACACGAAAGTTCATCTACTATTGTGTAATCAATCATATCCTTGATCGGGCATAGAATCAATCACAACTCTATTATAATGCAATCAATCTTATCCTTGATCGGGCATAAAATCAATCACAATATCTAATTTCATTCATAATCAATCAAGTCTATGATCAAGCACTCAAAAGAATACTCATGAAATCGCATTAAGCATGAATCACAATCAACTTTATAAAATTAAACTATCAAGAGTAGCAATACACATTTAGGACTTCATCAAGCCTTGACAAGGAATTTAGTTACACATAGAAAGAGAGAAAAGAAAAGCCTATTTATGTAGATCCATCTTCATGAATCCTTCTTCTTCTTTGCTCCAAAAAACTCCTTCTCTTGCTCATTTCTAGCCTCCAATAAAGCTCAAAAGTCTATTATCTGGTCTACTTTCTAATGCCCAAAACGTTCCTTCATAAGGCCTATTTATAAGAGTGAAGAGAAACCATGGAGTCCCCTTCCAAATCCGAGTCGAAATAGGTCTTATTTCGATTTTCTGCACACGACGATCGATCGCTCCTTATTGCCGATCGTTCGCTTTCCGATCGATCACAATTCCTTCGTAATTTTCCTCTGATCGATCGCTTTGTCGATCGACGTTGTATGATACCGATCGATCGTAGTTACTGTCTTGCACGATTGAAAAATTCCAGTAGATACTATCAATCGTTTAGAGGTCTGATCGATCGTTTCCTTTAATGCACTGCTTTTGCGGCTCTAGCGATTGATCGCATTGATAGCCGATCGATCGTGGTTACTGTTCATGAATTTCAAATAGCTATAATTTTCCGCCCCGAACTCCGAATTGTGCGTGGTTGGTGGCGTTGGAAAGCTGACTTCTTAATATTTAACATGAAGCTTGAATCAGTCCAATCCGACATTTGTACACGAAGTTATGATGATTTAACCATTTAGGTTACTTTTCACTTCATTTCTGTGTATTACTCTTGTTTCCTACAAAAACCAAAAATTATATTAAAGTAGTAGTTATTCTAATCAAACACTAGTATAATCATAAGTTTTAGGAGATAATAAAATACATATTTCATGTATAGATCAATTATGTGTTATGAATGCATGACCGGAAAGTATGAGATTGAGATATTATTATGCAAGATTTATGTGTTATAAATGCATGACCGGAAAGTATGTGATTGAGATATTATTATGCAGGATTATGTGTTATGAATGCATGACCAGAAGATAGTGTAATCATATCGATAATGGATCTATATTGCTATGTCGTGATGTCGCCTGATTTCTTATTATTGCCGATTGTATTAAAACCATTACTGAGTTTCGTACTCACCCCTCTTTCCTTGTTTTGTTTTGGGGCTACGTGGTGTGACACGCAGATGGACAGGATCCTCTGTATGAAGAACGATCAGAGAGAGCATGGGATTCGGTGTGAAGGCCTTCAGACATACTTTGTTTATCTGTCTGTTTCGCCATGTTTACGTATGAACATTGTGTATGTTGAACTTATGTTTAGACTATTTTAGACTCTTGTATTTCGAGCCCTGTGTGTTGGCTCAGGATTTAGTATGTGGGTTTAAGACTTGTGGAGTGAATTATGAGTTAAACTCCACCTTTGTCTACTTATTTACTCTTGCTCAAAATAGTTGCATAACTCTGTTAGATAGACCGCTCGTTTGTGGGGCATAAGTCTTCCGCTATATCTCTTTAAACGTCGCCCCCCCGTGTGCCGGTTCGGCTCTTGGACCGGGTTCGGTTCGGATTGGGCAGTGCCCGGGGCGTGACAACCCGTGTATGAGGTGGAGATGCTATATTAACCGAGGGGTGACACTGAGCGGGCATTAGTTAGTATCTCTGACTTCATATTTGATTTAATTCACCATTGTTGTGTGCTTGTAGATAACATATATTTTTTTTCCTTTCTAGCTTACTTGTGTGAGACAGACAATCGCTGAGTCTCATGGAGCTTTGGTAGACCGATCCTACGAGAGTATGCTAGAGGCATGTCAGACGATACACGATATCTCTAGACATGTTCTTGCGAGTTTGCCATTGCTTCAGCCAGTTATGACAAAGATTCTAGGACTGGAGGTTGATCATCATTTTGAGGCTTATCAACCTTTATCAGCTTCGCCCGACGTTGTGACACGATGACTTTTACCCCAACACCAGTTGTTCTAGATGCCTTGCACGATCAAGTTGAGAGGTCTCTTTTTTCGAAAGTATATACTAGGCGACAACGTGCACTTTGTGCTCTATGTCAGACACCTTCGTCTTCAGATGCTATACCTGATGTCGAGCCTGAGCAGATTCCAGTTCGAGTACGAGGACGGGGTAGGAATAGGGGAAAGAGAGTTGATTGAACACTTGTAATTTTATGAGTATTTGTATTGTATATTATATTTTAACTTTGCAATAGATGTATTTATTTATTAGTGTAAGTTTTATTTGAGATTTTTAAAATATTTATATATTATATTATCAGGTATTAAAATATCTGTATTTCTCTTATGTTGTATTATAAGGTGTTAAAAAATTATATTTTTCATTACGGTAAGTGGATTGACAATGTTGCAAGAGAAGGCATCGGTTAAACCGACACCTCTACCTCTAATCATATATTTTGTGTGTATTATTTAATAATTTGAACCGTGTTATTAAAGGAAGAATGAATGGTGCAAAATTCGAATTTCAAATGCAAAACCCATGACGTCTGCAGCCCTGACAGGGGTTGATGTGCCAATAACTGATTGGCGCCAGCATGGCTGTGTATGTAGGAATATCATTATCCATTAAAAAATGGTTAACTTCACGTGTCGAAGCCGCTTCACCACCAACGAGAGCTAGAGCTCGATCTCGATCCATGCTCGCATGGTTCCTTCCAGTTCCGCGCCAAGAACATGGATTCCGTACGACTCTTTCATCTCCTTATCATCATCCTTCGTAGTGTCCTTTTGTTGGTTGTTCTTAGAAAAGTTTTTATTTTTTCTGTTTTTTGATGTTTTGGGAGCAGAGTTCGAGCTCATTGACGGTGGGTGAGCGGCTGTGCGCGGCGTTCATACCGTTCGTGGCGGTGGTGGAGGTGCTCTTCTTCGCGCTGGCCAGCTGCTTCGACCAGCGGCCTCAGAAGCGCCAGCAGGCGTTCCAGGACAACGCCCGCCTAGCCATGGAATCCAGATGTTAATTCCGACTCTTCATATTGCTTTATTTTTCAGTTTTTTTGCCCTTTTTTAGATCTAATGGATTAAAAAGTACTTTGGGATTTTGCAGTCAGTGTAAATGAAGTGGAGGCCTTGTACGAATTGTTTAAGAAGCTGAGTAGCTCCATCATTGACGACGGGCTGATCCACAAGGTACCACTTTCTTGAATTTTAAGTTTAATGTTAATTTCAGTGTTGTGATTTTGTTTCCAGATGAAACTTATATTGAAAGAGGAGACATTCATACATGTACAAGGGTGTCATTCTGTTTCTGGTTCAATTTTTTTGGTTTCGAATTTTCATGTTTGATGGGAGACTTGGACATAGTATTTTTTTTGTTCTCTGGTAGAAGGCTTCGAATTTCTTAGTTTCGCACTGCAGGTAGTAATCGAGCTTTTCACGGGGAGCTAGCGAAAAGTTCTTGATTTTTATTGAAGAAGTTGTACAAATTGCATCAATTTTGCACCATTCATTGTTGAAATTTGGGACAACATCAGGAAAGATTTGCTGGGAAGCAATTTCAAGTTTTTGAGATTTTCTGAAGTTGCCATGAAAGGAGGCAAATTCTTATTTCAGTGGGTGACTCTATCTTTAAGAAACGAGTCTGTCTACAAATTTCCCTCCACTTGCACACAATGGACGCAGAATTTATGTCAGTGGTGTTGGGATTGTCACATAAAAGAGGGCTGAAATACTACCAAATTATGCACATAAATTGACAAATATATACACATAAATCACTAGAATGAGTATAAGAATTAGAACCAGGTTCGAGGCACGCTATGCGTTGTCCTTGAAACAGATACGCCGCCCTCCGTGCACAGGCGAAAAATTGCGTTCCGTTCCCGAGATACAACGAACCACACCGTCAGTTTAAATGTGCACTTTAAATCAAACTGACTGGATCTCAATCAGCGGAGATTCTATTGCTCAATGATGGACCAAGAATCAAGAGAGAAGAAGAATGAATTATTTTTGTTGTTTCTGTTACCCTTCTCTGCAGAAAATCGTTCTATATATAAAGAAGAACGTTGTTGGGCCTTCTCTGGAAGAAGAGACGCACTTTTCCGCAGAGAAAACGGCCATTTACTCGCTGTAACCGCTTAGCCGATCGATCGTTTTATAAGCCGATCGATCGCCTTATTTAGCCTAAAATTACGGTCGATCGTTTTGTCGCGGTGCACAAATCTTAAAATTCCAGTAAATACGATCGATTGTGTTTATCACGGTCGATCGTAACACGATCGATCGCGTTATTTTGCCGATCGATCGCAGCATTTTTAAATTAATTTGTTTAATTTCAAGTCAAATTTCAACAATCCCCACCATGACTTGATATTAAACCATTCTATACACTAAAATGCATACGACACATGAATGAGACATTGAGCAATAGTACTCTAAGTTTTCGGCGATAAGTACCTTGCGGGTTTGAACCTACACCTAGTTTGGTAGGCCGCCACTCTCACAAGTTCGAAGTGAACTAAGTCTTGAACTTGAACCTTAAAGCAAGAGCTTTGACAAACCTAACAGTTAGAGTAACTCCCTTTTCGAGATCATTCGGGGTAGCGCTTTATGGCCATGCGCCTTGTATCTTTTCATGAGTTGCACATTAGAGAACAAGCCCTCGTTCTCCTTAACTGCGACCTCAGTGGCACTCATATAGGTGACAGTCTCCAAGGGTAATCTGCATAACAATACCCTGCTTTTTTAAGCTTTGACCTCATTAAGACTTTCGTCACCCTGTTTCATATACAGTAGAGCACTCTCATCACTACACGGGAACGAGCATACAATTTATTATAATAGTGCTCTCCAAATCACGCATTAGCTTGTTGTTACCCATTGAATCTTCGTCGTGGGATTTCCACTCAGAGAGATTGGGTTGCTACTAACGATGACTTAAATCATAGGCTTTAAGCCCCATTCCCCTAAATGAGTTAAAGACTTGTCCTGCCGACAACCCTTTTAGTAAACGAATCAGCCAAGTTATCCGCTGATCGTATGAAACTTAAGGTAATGACTCCCGATGTAGTCAACTTGCGCAAGATTTTATACCTTAGTTCAATATGCCTAGAGGACCTCTTATTATGATTCTTACTCTTAACCTTATCAAGAGCTGATTGGCTGTCACAGTGAATCAAAATTCCAGGAATTGGCTTATTCAACCAGGGTATATCTATTAATAGATCCCTAAGCCATTCCGCCATTCCTCCAGTTTTATCAAGAGCTACTAACTCAGCATCCATAGTAGATCTTGTTATCACAGTTTGCTTGGAAGATTTCCATTCAACTGCCCCATCACCAAGTGTAAACACATAACCACTCGTGGCTTTTGTTTCATCAGAATCTGATACCCAATTAGCATCACTGTATCCTTCTAATACAGCAGGGAACCCGGAATAATGTAAACCGAAATTTACACTTCCCTTCAGATATCTGAACACCCTCTCAATGGCAATCCAATGAGACTCATTAGGGCTCTTAGTATATCTACTTAGTCTTCCCACAGCATAGGATATATCTGGTCTACTGCAGTTTGCCAGATAACTCAAGCTTCCTATCAGCTGTGAATATCTAAGTTGTGATACACTTTCACCACTATTTTTCTTTAGTCTAACACTTGAATCATACGGCGTACTGACAGGTTTTCTATCGAAGTAACCATACTTCTTTAGAATCTTCTCCACATAGTGTGATTGGCTCACAACTATTCCATTAGAAGTCCTGTCTATCTTTAAGCCCAGTATGACTTTGGCAAGACCCAAGTCTTTCATATCAAAATTCTCATTAAGGAAATCCTTAACCTTATTGATATGATGCACATTATCACCAAACAATAAAATGTCATCAACATACAAACATAACATTACAAATGAACAATCAAAGGACTTCCAATATAAACATTTATCCGATGTACACATAATAAAATTATTAGAAAGAAGAACATTATCAAACTTTTGATGCCATTGTTTAGGAGCCTGTTTTAAACCATAGAGAGATTTCACTAACTTACATACTTTTCTTTATTGACCAGGAACTACAAAACCTTCAGGCTGCTCCATATAGATTTCCTCCTCCAATTCACCATTTAAAAATGCTGTTTTGACATCCATTTGATGGATCTCGAGGTTATAATGAGCTGCCAATGTAATAAGCACTCTAATTGTAGTTATCATGGTCACAGGAGAATACATGTCAAAGAAATCTTGACCTTCCTTTTGACAATACCCTTTAGCCACTAATCTAGCTTTGTACTTTTCAATGGATCCATCAGGATAATATTTTCTTTTAAAGATCCACTTGCAGCCAATGGGTTTAAACCCTGGAGGTAGATTCGTTAGAACCCAC
The DNA here is from genome assembly GCA_039654745.1 of Houttuynia cordata. NCBI lineage: Eukaryota > Viridiplantae > Streptophyta > Magnoliopsida > Piperales > Saururaceae > Houttuynia > Houttuynia cordata. The sequence goes on along the minus strand of CM077502.1, from coordinate 44,934,033 downwards.
GTCCCATGTGCAAGAATTGAATCCATCTCACTCTGTACCGCTTCCTTCCATAAAGGAGATTCACTAGATGACATAGCCTCACTAAATGTCAAAGGATCCTCATTCTCCACCATATAAGTATAAAAGTCATCTCCATAATTCTTCTCTATTCTGGTTCTTTTAGATCTCCTAACCTCTACATTGGTATCCGAATCTTCAATTCTTGGAATAGAAGATGATGATCCATCTTCTTTATGCACTACAGCTTTACTCTTTTCCTTCATAGGAAATACATTCTCAAAGAATGTTGCATCATCGGACTCCTTAATAGTATTAGGTGCATAATCCTGCCGATCTGACCCAATTACTAAAAACCGATATGCTCTACTATTTTGTGCATAACCAATGAACACCGCATCATATGTTTTTGAACCTAGCTTATCCATTTTCACGTTTGGGATTTTCACTTTGGCAAGACATCCCCAAACCTTAATGAACTTTAAGCTTGGTTTTCTTCCTTTCATTAACTCATAAGGAGTTGTATTTTGTGCTTTATGAGACACACGGTTTAAGATCATACAAGCAGAAAGAATTGCTTCTCCCCATAAATTCTTCGGTAGACCCGAAGATGAAAGCATAGAATTAATCATGTCAATGAAAGTTCTATTCTTTCTTTCTGCCACTCCATTAGATTGAGGAGAGTAAGGCGCTGTGGTCTCATGTATTATTCCTTGATCTTCACAAAACTTGTAAAATTCAAGGGAACAATACTCCCCACCACGATCAGACCTTAGTCTTTTAATCCGCCTCTCAGTTTGATTCTCAACCTCCATCTTATAGACCTTAAACTTCTCAAAAGCCTCATCTTTAGACTTTAGTAAATAAACATGACAATATTTAGAGTAATCATCAATAAATGTAATGAAATATCTCATACCACCCCTAGTAATTAATCCATTCAATTCACATATATCCGAATGAACTAATTCAAGCAAACATGTAGACCTATCAATAGACCTATAAGGTTTTCTAGGTTGTTTTCGCTTGAACACGTATTTCACATTTATCACTAGTAACATCATGCAATTTAGGAATCAAATCAAGATTCATCATTCTTTTAATAGTATTTGAATTCACATGTCCAAGTCTCATATGCCACACATCAAAAGAATCAACATGATAAACTAAAGAGTCATCTACTTGAAATAAAGAGTTATTACAAGAAACCAAATTTAGTTTAAAGAGGCCATTACATACATAGCCTTTGCCAATAAAAGTACCATGTCTAGTTATTACAACTTTATTTGACTCAAACACTAATTTATATCCTTCTCTACTAAGAAGTACTCCACTAACTAGGTTCTTCCTCACACTAGGCACATGCAACACATTACGAAGAGTCAACGTATTCCCCGATGTAAACCGGATGTCCACATTTCCAACTCCATAAACTCTAGCCTCAGAGGAGTTCCCCATCGTCACAGTCCTATCCTTTACTTCCTGATAGAAAGAAAAAGAAGAAACATCAACACCGATGTGAACAGTTGCCCCTGTATCAACCCACCAATCGGTAGATTCACATGCCAAGTTAATTTCAGAATTAGTTAATACTAACCTGTCATCTGAAGTAACCATGTTAACATGAGCAGAAGATGCAGCCCCACCATGACTATGGTCCTGACCTTTCTTCTCTTTGCACTTGTTTGCAAAATGTCCCGGTTTCCCACAGACCCAGCAAACCTTCGACTTCTTGTCCTTATGGATATTTGAACCAGGTTTGTAAGACCGATTCTTAAACTTCTTATTGTTCTTCTTATTGCCATGAAATTTCGGTTTCCCTTCTACAACATTTGCTTGCGCACTATCTTTGACCCCAGAAGATGAGCCTTGTAAGATTTTCATCTTACCTCTATGCTTTTCTTCAATTTGTATGGCTACCATAAGATCATCAACGGACATTGCATCCCTTTTGTGCTTCAAGTTAACTTGGAAATCTTGCCATGAGGGTGGTAGCTTATCTATAAGCGCCGGAACTTGGAGCCTCTCGTCAACGGGAATGCCTTTCCCAATGATCTTTGCTACCAAATTCTGTATCTCAACAACCTGGTCTCTAACAGATTTGTTATCGACCATCTTGTAGTCAAAATACTCGCCTACAACATATTTTTCTTCCCCTTCATGCTCCTTTCCAAATTTCTTATCAAGGGTTTCCCATAGTTCTTTAGCAGATTTAGTATTCACATGTAAATCATATAATTCATTGCTCAAGACACTCAATATTTGTCCATGGCAAAGTTCATCATCTTGTTTGAATTTATCACTATCAACAGCCTTAGTTGTTCCAACATCAGACGAACTAGCAGTCTTATCAGATTCAGAAGATACAGTTTTTTCCACATGAACATCAGAAAAAACATAGAATATGTTCAATTGAGTCAACCAAAATTTCATCTTTGTTTGCCATCGCATGAAATTCTTGCCATCAAATTTCTCAGGTTTCAATGATTTGTCAACACCCATAATTGCAGTAGTATTCAATCAACAAGAACAAATAATATCTGTTTCAAGATTGTTGGGATTGTCACATAAAAGAGGGCTGAAATACTACCAATCTATGCACATAAATTGACAAATATATACACATAAATCACTAGAATGAGTATAAGAATTAGAACCAGGTTCGAGGCACGCTATGCGTTGTCCTTGGAACAGATACGCCGCCCTCCGTGCACAGGCGAAAAATCACGTTCCGTTCCCGAGATACAACGAACCACACCGTCAGTTTAAATGTGCACTTCAAATCAAACTGACTGGATCTCAATCAGCGGAGATTCTATTGCTCAATGATGGACCAAGAATCAAGAGAGAAGAAGAATGAATTATTTTTGTTGTTTCTGTTACCCTTCTCTGCAGAAAATCGTTCTATATATAAAGAAGAACGTTGTTGGGCCTTTTCTGGAAGAAGAGACGCACTTTTCCGCAGAGAAAACGGCCATTTACTCGCTGTAACCGCTTAGCCGATCGATCGTTTTATAAGCCGATCGATCGCTTTGCGATCGATCGCCTTATTTAGCCTAAAATTACGGTCGATCATTTTGTCGCGGTGCACAAATCCTAAAATTCCAGTAAATACGATCGATCGCGTTATTTTGCCGATCGATCGCAGCATTTTTAAATTAATTTGTTTAGTTTCAAGTCAAATTTCAACAAGTGGCTCACTTCTTCACTGAATATTCTCCTTTTCAAAACTAGTACATTAAGGATTTTATACATAAAAAGTTAAGGAGCAGTACCTAAAATTATTAGATGGAACATTGTTTTCTTTGAGTATCATTTCTGCTTTGCATGTAAAACTTTTCTGTTTTGTTGCCCATGCACTTTTCATTGACCCAAAGGAATATGTTTTGTAGGAAGAACTCCAGCTAGCACTGTTCAAAACTCCTGCTGGTGAGAATATATTCCTGGACAGAGTGAGTTCATATAAAGAAGTTTATTTATCATGTCCCTCTCTTCATTTCTCTTTAATTTGTGAAAATTATTGTCCTTATATATTACATCAACCCTCATCATCTCAGTTTTACTATCTCATCATTCCAGTTTCATTTCATTGCTTTTGTGCCATCTTTTAATCGATCTTACAGTGTGAAACTAAGCTGCATATTGTCTACTTTATACTAATCTGCATATTATCTGCTTTTTTCTTACTAATTACTTCCCTCTGTGTTTATCTACTTCATTGTCATTTACTATAGCAAATTGTTCTTTTTTTATAATACAAATTGTTCTATTTGTTTTGTTTCTGCTGCATAAAGATTCAAATGAATTTGACATTTAAAGACGATCTTATACAATTAATTCAACCTTTTTTCTTGACAGGTTTTTGACCTTTTTGATGAAAAGAAAAACGGTGTCATAGAATTTGAAGAGTTTATTCATTCTCTTAATGTTTTTCATCCTTACACACCTTTGGAAGACAAAATTGATTGTGAGATCTCTTCCTATGTGGAATGCAATTTATAACCTTTGCACACCTTGTCAAAGATGGTTCTGAACCGTCTTTGTGTTTCCTGCAGTTGCATTCAGGCTTTATGATTTAAGGCAGACAGGTTATATTGAACGCGAAGAAGTGAGAATCTAATCCTATGCAACTTATAACTTTCTCAACCATTTTATTGTCTTTTAAGCATTCTTTGTTTTTAGTCTTCTCGTTTGGATTGCTTTCTTATATAGAGAGGTTCCTCAGAATTTCTTGTATTCTGTAATTTTTAGGTTAAGCAAATGATTGTTGCAATTATGAGGGAGTCAGATTTGGAGTTGTCAGATGATCTTCTTGAAGCTATTATAGATAAGGTAAATTTTCCTTCAACTTTTTTTTCCTTCTTTTGTGTGTGTGCGTGTGGGCGGCTCTAGATTCACGGTTCCTGATATCAAGCACTTTTTACAGACATTTGCAGATGCAGATAGTGACATGGATGGCAAAATCAACAAAACTGAGTGGAAAGAATATGTTCTAGAAAATCCATCCCTTTTGAGGAATATGACTCTTCCGTATTTGAAGTATGTTGTGTTCTGAACACTCGTTTACATGCATATATTTATACTCTTTGAAGGGGTTGTAGTTGTCAACACCACCTTATTTTTGACGTTTCCTGGGAAAAAAATTCATTGTGAAAACGTCTTGGCTGGTATATAGTCTTGGTTTGTTAAATTAAAAACACTCAATCAAAATGCAATAAAATAAGTAAGAAGCCATTGGCCCCTTCCAAGGTGCTATATAACTAGTACGGGAATCTGAAAATATGTGAACTGCTACAATGGGCATATGATTTTTCGTAAGACAGTGCTCTTTTTTTTCTTATACAAGTAGTTAATTTATGTGGTTTTAAATTCGTACTCTTCACAATTCACTTTTGGTATGTTCATATTTAAAGCCTTCTGTTCTCATTCTTTGAATCGAGTATATTATGTTCATCAATGAGGAGTGCTAGGAGTGCTTTGCATGAATTTAACACGCGATTGCTATGGTTACGGGTAAATTAAAAATTTGACAAGAAATGCATTTAATGGAAATCTTGCTTCTTCCCTCAATGCAGTAGACTTAAAGTTGGAAGTATAAGTATCATTGTTCTGTTTTCTCAACTTTAGTACATCACTTGTTGGACTTAATTTACACCAAAACGGAGAGATGAGGCATCAGGAGTGGCCTCTTTTTTGGTACAAATTTGGAGTCACTTTGATATTGCAGTATTATAGGGTTAGTGTTTAATACAGCTGCAAGTGGGCCAAAGCATGAGAGCTGGCATTATTCTCTAATATTTCTGTTGGCTACTCAGCTTTCTTTTGATTTTGTCTCAGTACAAATTGTAAATTAAAGAGTACATGTTGCCAATCTAACACTTAGGTCCAATTTTACAGGAACGTAACTACAGCCTTCCCAAGCTTTGTTTTCAATACAGGAGTCGAAGATTAAATGCTGGTAATATATACAACCCAATTTCTTGTGGAACTTCTGGGAGGCAGAGGTCCTGTTGACAACGGCAATGAGGTGGCTGGAAACATTGATTCTTTGCGAGGCAACGACTGCATTGATGTTGCAGCTTTTCCAGCTCCATGAGATGCCGGTCTGCCCTTATGACGTCCAAGTTGGTTTTTGTTCTCGTTACCAAACCTTAGAACGCATTTACAGAAACTAGGAATCCTCATCTTCTTGACTGACCCATGTTGGAATAATTCAAGAGGGATTGTACTTTACCCGTTCGTGTTGAATAATAATCAAATAGAACCTGAAATTGCATACACAAATCCAATTGTCCGAGGCACAGTGATGAACTGCTGACTTTGAAACAGATATTGCCACCCTCTTATGCACGGGTTTTCTTCTGGCAATCTATTCAAAGATACAACGAACCAGAATGACAGGATGTGCACTTCTCTTTGTCAAACTCGAACTCAGAGAATCAGAAAACTATTGCCTTTGGAAGAAGATCACTTTTAGGAAAAAAGAGAGATCCACACAAATTTGTTCTTGGTTGTTATCTTGTATATATCTTTGAGTTTTCCCGTTCATAATATATATGGGAAGACTCAAATGTTCATTATTATGGAAAAGACTTAACTTTTTTTAAGGAAAAACGGCCAAAAATGCGAGAAACCGCGCGTAACTGCTCGTAGCGATCGATCGCTTCCATAGGCGATCGATCGCCTCGGGCGCAAAACACTATTATCGTTTTTTCCAGTAGATACGATCGATCGGTTTCGCAGTCGATCGATCGCGGCCGGTCATTTCTCAGTTTTGTGAAAATCACAGTAGATACGATCGATCGATCGCTTAGCGATCGATCGCGCTATCAAACCGATCGATCGGTTCGTAATTTTCACAAAACCAATAGCCGTTCGATCAAAATCAAAGGCTCTAGATGCCACGTGCCTAGTGCAAAGTACTAAGTGCGCCTCTAAAGCGCCACAATGCGCCCATTCGCCCATGCTACGCGCGCGCGTGCGCATGCGCGCGTGTGTGTGCACCTATAGGTGCACCCATAAATGTGTGCACTATCAATTGGGGAGAGTCACCACACCAATATGATACATAAAAAGAAAGATTCTTTCCTCTTATATACTTTAACACACTCATGTATGTTTCCTATGTGGGACTAAAAGAAAACCTCATTAAATAGGTTTTCTTTTTCTCTCCAAACTTAGCACATAACTAAACATTAATTCTAATTCAATCAATCTTAAATGTGGGCTTAAGATGGGCCTATTACCCATACCCAAAACCCAACAACCCATTGTCTTTTCCTTTCTAATTCTTTTGTTCACATTCTAATTCCCCTTACAAGATGCGCCAAATATTAGCGCCAAGCGAGTTCTGAATTAGATCTGTTATAAATATGTATGCTGCAATGTGGGGGGCCTGGCTAGACCGTGGGGGTGGTGAACTACTCATTCTTATGTCATATGCTAAGCTTTAATGGATGCTTGCACATGCGGTGTGGGAGTGTTGCTCAGTATGTAGCAATAAGTTGTTTTTGTGTTTGCTCATTATAGCTTTTGCAAAGATCGCATGACTCTCTAATGAAAGAAAAAGGAAAACTAGCGGTTGATTCTTGATCCTTTTGGCACTATGCCCCAAGGAATGAGATTGAAAGAAGGAATGTATAGTAGAAAAGAAAAGAGGGATATTGAATGAGCATTATGCTAACAGTTTTGATGGTAGGGCTTACAGATCCGAACCAATCAGACCTGTGGGCCCCATATGAAGCATGGGCAGCCGCCTGGCCCAGGCTCCCGGTTCATACATTTTTTTCATTGAACGAAGGAACTTTGTTTTTGTATGGCACGAAAGAAGGAAAGTTCACTGTGCATATATATGGGTCTAATTGGGCCCTCTTACATCTTGCACCGGCATGTGAATTTCAACCCTCCTGTGTGGAACCTAATATGCACAAGGAAGATGGTTTGTTTTGCATGCATTTGAGTTTGGACGAACTTCTAATAATTATATATATGTTTGTTGTTAAAACAATGAGTACAAATCCAAAAAGAACAAGGATTTGGGATGTGCATTAGATTAGATCAAGATTTGCCGGATCAGTGCACATCGATCATTGGCGGAATCTGGTCACCCTGTTGCAGTTCCCAATACCAGCGGCCGGAGCCCAACCTAAGGCAGGATGGCATGAGAAAAGGGACTCAGAAATTGTCTTGGGCAATGTATGCAGAGATTGAGTTCAAATGCACAAGTACCTTGCCTCTTCGTTGCTTGTGTAGGCTGCACGCATCATGGTTAGGCGGCAAAACCGGACTTAAATCCTGGTCAATTCAATTTTTATATAAAAATACAAAAGTTGAATTGACTCTCTTGCGTTTCATTGCAATTCAATGTACATAGTAACTTATTTTCATGAATCACGAGTTTTGCTTAATGGCCCGTTACAAGCAAAACATTGCACTTTACCATTAATTTCCGTCTATATACGCTGCTTATGTTCCACTGTCTTAACAATTCCGTCACGTTTTATTACTTTTACTCCATTTAACTCAAAGCGCATTCACTTTTATAACCCCATTTAACTTAATGAATTACTTACAATACAAGTCACTTTTAATAGATACAGTTGATTTTAAAATATTTGAGAATCAACTGTATCTATTAAAAGTGACCGGAGGAAGTACGATTTATCTCTATAGAGGGGAGGGGGCATTATATGTGTAGGCCGTTTGGGGCCTGATTAAAAGCAAAACATCTATACTGGATGTTTCACTTTTATTATTCATTTCAGGTTTTTTTCATTTTTAGGCTGAAACATGTCCTGAGGTATTTCAGCTGAAAGTGAAAAAAATCTGAAATAAATAGTGCAAGTGAAACATCCAGTGTGGATGTTTTGTTTTTAATCACGCCAAAATGGCCTATTTGTCCAGTTCTCGTAACCCACCCATTTGACTTTAATAATACTCAATATGTACAAAAAATTCAGGCCACATTTAAAAATTTTGAGATCCATGCCTCATATGATATTCTAACATTCATGTACCATTTGCATGTATATACAAGGGGGAGCTTGAAATTTTATGAGTCCCACATACCAATAAATTTACCTCATTTTATAACGAGGCCTCAATTTTTTGGACAAAGGTGATGGAAAGATATGGATTAGTCGTCTACACCTCGAAGGTGACCCACTAGACTGGGGCAAGCTGAAATTGGACACGCGATGGTGAAATTAAACCAAAGGGGTTGTTTGGCTCCCCTTAACGCTCTTCATGAGGAGGGCTGGCCCTTAAAAGAAGAAAATGATGAATGGGATGTTGTGGCTTGAATATTAAACCTTAAAGAAAAAATTTTAGTATTCAGAGGAAGTGCCAAACAGCCCCAAAATGGGAACCGAAATGAACCAAATTTGGTTCCCGCTTGAACCTGGTGCCAAGGGGCAGACAACAGATTTGAGTCCGACTATATCTATAGTGGGGCTCGAGTCCGACTATCCTTAGTGGAGCGATCTCTAGGCGCTGCAACTGGGCAAATGCAATTAGTGGACTTAAATAAAGTTATTACTCGAGATGTACTTGAAACTAAAAAGAGGCCAACTGGGTCTTGCAAAGCATTGATATCTTCCATGAAACAGATTGATGAGTGATAGACCAAATAGAGCATGCAATGGCATTGCTTCAATCGCCAAAAGAAAAAAGAAAGAAAGGAAAAAGGGCATGTCTATCCCATTTGTTCACTTCCATTGGTTTGGCTTAGTGACAATGACGAATGGATACACTTGCCAATAAAAGAGTGCCATAGTTGCTTCATGTTGCTGGCAGCCTGGCATAAACAAAATATCTCAAATTTTGTGCTGAATCCCTCATTTGGGAAATCAAATGAGACTATTATATGAGTGATAGACCAAAGAGAGGAAAAAATAAAGAAAGGAAAAAGGGCATATCTATCCCATTTGTTCACTTCTATGGGTTTGGCTTAACAATGACGAATGGATAAACTTGCCAAAGAAAGAGTGTCATAGTTGCTTCATGTTGCTGGCAGCCTGGCGTAAACAAAATATCTCAAATTTTGTGCTGACTCCCTCATTTTGGCATTTTGGGAAATTAAATGAGACAATTAATATGGAATGGAGGGAGTATACTAAGAAAAAACAAGAAACGGTTCTTAAGAAAAAGGAATTTAAGAAGGGGAGGTTAGATGGAAGGGCCCGCCTAGTGGTTGGGGCTGATTCTATATAGTCTCTATCCCAGTCTTTAAATCCCCCCATCTCTGTGTCCTATGAAGGCTCCACCTCCTAGTAGGTACTAAATAAACCAATGAATTCATTGGTCCTAGTAGGTACTAAATAAACTAACGGATTGTTGGTAAGATGGCGAAGACCAACATGAGGAAGCGGGACCGCCCGAGTTCAAACCCCAAACTCACTGATGATTTATTAAGTGCATTGCATATCCCAAACCACCAATTTGGCATGGTGGTATTGCCTCTCCCTTGTCGACGAAGAGGTAGGTCCGAGCCTTGCTCTTGCCTATGGCACCTTTGGGTGTCGGTTTAGGGGGCCCTGTTTTCACGATGCCAGAAAAAAAGAAAAAGAAAAAACGCATTACATGTACACAAGTGGATTGATAGACGGCGGGGATCGTTTGCAATGTAGTGTACTGTGTACCCCATCCTCTTCTTGTGGGATCATATGTATCCTTCCTCATTAACAAAAACAAACAAAAGCTACGAAACCAAAACCAGACAGGTATGTTGGACGGAGTATAAACAGGTGATTCTAAATTGATTAGTGAATTTAAGTGCGCACTTAAGTAAAAAGCAAGAGGAATTGGGCTTTGGTGTGGGTGAGGCCAAAAGTTGCAAAAGCTGATAATAGTAGCTGATTCTGCAAGCCCAAGCACAAGTAGTAGTAGTAGTAGGAGTAGCAGAGCATTTAACAAAGCCAAACAACAACATTTTACAAAACGAATAATGGAATCTCCTCCGCTTGTGCGCGCTATAACCCCTTCCTCCTCCTCCTATTGACGCTCCACTTGCAGCGCCGGCTGTCCCTCCAATCGGATGGTAGGCCCCCTCCGACGATCGCCATGTCCAAGATGAAGCACCTCCTCCGCAAGCTCCACATCGGCGGCGGCGGGGGCGCTGGCGTCAGCGACCAGCACCAGCAGCGGCTCCCGGAGTCTCGCCCGCACAGCTCGCCGTCCCCCTCGTCTTCTGCTTCGTCGGTTCCGGCTTCTCCCGGGGTCTCTTCGTCGGCTCCGCCCAGGGCGAGGGATGGTCCGGATCTTACTCCTGTGGAGTTAGGGAGGACCGGAGGCGGCGGCGGGGGGGATGGGCTGGGGGACTTCAGTTTCTTCGAGGAGGAGTTTCAAGTGCAGCTGGCGCTGGCGATCAGCGCGTCCGATCCGGTCGCCAGGCAGGACGCGGAGTCTGTCCAGATCGACGCCGCCAAGCGGATCAGTCTTGGATGCCCGGTTGGTTCTCATGTAACTGTAAGTTTAATTTTTGTGTTCTTTTTAGCATTTTATAGTGGAAAGACATTGCAGGGTTCTAATTTTTGTTGTTGATTTTGGAAATTCATAAATTGAGTAACTTTTAGTGCACTTCTGTTAAGTTAGAGTATTGCATTTTACTTTTGATTAACTCGGTCACTTTGATACTCGATCGGGATCATTTAGATTGGAGCATCAGGTCATTAGGGGTATGTAGGATATGTTTTCTAGCAGTAGAAAATAGAAATTAAATAGCTTCTGCTGGTTTTCTAACTAGGAAGCGTTTCGAGTACATTTACTGGATAGCTAATTTATGTACGACCTGATTTTCTATAATGATAACTCAATTTAGTAATGGTTTTAAATCTTGGCTTTAATTTTTTTTTATCTTTGATAACGAGGGGTGTCAAGTCCTTAAGTACCGACGAGAAGGGGCAGGGCAACGGGTCATTAAAGGAGGATGACCAAAGATGACTTGGAAGGAGCTAGTGAGAAAAGATTTGGCCTATGACTTGGATGTAAAAGTAGTTTCTGATGGGTCTGAATGGTGAAGTAATATCTCAATCATCAACCTCATACAAATGGAGTAAGGTGGTGGTGTTGTTGATGATGACGATGATGATTAGATGATGAAAGTGCACTATTAATTTTCATTGAAGTGGCATATATTATTCAGCAAACAAATGCTAAAATCAACTCTATGAAAACACACCCAAATTTCTCAGTAAAAGAAAAGAAGAAATTATCCCAAACTGCATTTGTTAGCCAAAACCTTAGCAGTTAGGAGAGATTAAGCTTAGTATCTTTTTTGTGTGCTTGTACAAATCTAATTTTGGGACTGTGGTACAACTTCACAATACTAGCTTGAACGATATGTAGTTTTCATACAAATTTTGTGACTGCATGCTTCCAAGTTGATCATAAATGGAAGAAATGTAGGTGAGTAAACACCTGAAAGAGTATGTTCTGCTAAATGTCAAATAAACCTCCATTCTGTTTTAGATGCTACATTTGCAGAAAAGGACAGTCCGTTTTTAGATGCTCCATTTGGTCAAATTTACGTGAATTTTGGACCTCTTCTAACTTCCATTAGCTGGGGTTTTCTCCATCCAATAAAAATCAATTTTTCTTAGATGGAGCATCTACAACAGGACGGAGGGAGTATGAGATTCTAGACTTCAAAGAACAGATTGGGCAACCGGATTAGCTTTATTAGGATTTTTATATTGGATCTGGTGCCTTACTCTTTCTAAAGGCTAGTTGGAATTTCGTTGGAATAGTTGTCTTCACATTGTTCCTTTGTTTTGTAATTGCATTTATACCTATATCTTTGTTCCCAGGGCATAGTAAGAAAACCATGTCTTCTGTGTGAAATACATCATTTAAAGTTAAACTGAATCAGCTGAATGAAAAATTTATGGTAATTGACCCGTATTCTCTTGAAAAAGAATAAAATCGTTAAAGATTGAATTGCAGTATAGATGGAAGCAAAAAATTAGAGTATAAAGCTCGAAAAGGACATTTTTTATATAGATAAAGCATGGGACAAATTTTCTTGTAATATTGTGTCCTCCATTACTTTGAATTTGAGTTCTATGTGATTTGTCTTCAATCTTGGCATGTATGATTTCTCCCATTCAGGAATCAATTTGGAGTGCAATTTTAAAAATAGTTTGGTGTTCTGTTTCAAGTTTGAAATTGAACTTACAAAAGATCATACCTTGTTTTCTTGAGCAGAATTATAATATCGTCAATTACGATGAGAGAGTGATGGATGGATTTTACGATGTGTATGGAATCATATCAAATGAAAACTTTTTGCAAGGAAAATTACCTTCACTGGTGGATCTCCAAGCGATTTCCATATCAGACAATGTCGACTATGAAGTGGTTTTAGTGAATCGATCTGCAGATCCTGCACTACAACTGCTTGAGAGAACAGCACAGTCAATTGCGCTGGAATGTAGAGCAGCTGATCTTGGTCCAAATGGAAGTGGTTTGGTGCAGAAAATTGCAGATCTTGTTGTAGATAGTATGGGAGGCCCGGTTGGTGATGCTGAGGATATGTTACGGAGGTGGAGGACTCGTAGCCATGAGCTACGAACATCTCTTAAAACCATTGTTCTTCCTCTTGGTTGCCTTGATATTGGGTTGTCTCGCCATCGTGCATTGCTCTTCAAGGTCTTATTTCTCGTCCTTCCTTTTTTGATTGTAGTATAATACCTGGTATTGGAATTAGTGACCATAATTTTTAGACACTGATAAAGCTCTGTTATGACTGGTTATAGGTACTAGCTGATAGAACTGGGCTTCCATGCAGGCTGGTGAAAGGGAGCTATTACACCGGAACTGACGAAGGGGCTGTTAACTTGATCAAAATTGATCAAGATTGGTGATTACTTTTCCCTTTCTTCTTTCTTCATCATCATCATCATCATATGTCTTATCCCAGCTATTTGGGGTCGGCGGCATGGATCATATACCGCATTTGACTCTTATCGGAATCAAAATGGTACAAAATCCATACAAAGAAACATAGTGGCAAGTTGATGCCCTTCCTGACGCAACCCTCTAAAGAGGGGTCGATGATAAGAAGATTCAACGTCATCATATTCATCATACACCTTTCCAAATATGTGGATTGGCTTCATGACATGATGGTTGCACATGAAATAATAATATAGCCATCGTCCATCACAAAGCTGGTAACAATGAAAACCAGTCTGCTTTTCCCTTTCTTCTTTCTTATCGTAAATTCTAATGCACATTCTTGTGGCTTGGTTTATGAAATGTGCTTGTGCTAATCGCAAAACTGTTTTTGTAGTAAAATTTCCATTTTCATATGGTAATTGATTTCTGAAAACAAACTAACTGCCAATATAATACTTATTCAACTTTTGTTAATCATTAGTTTGATTTGCCAATCGAGCCTTAATCGCGCTGGTTGGGTCTCTCCAGGTTGTGGGAGAGGGCCAAGGATCGAATTCCATTGGCACAGAGTGTGTAAGGGTGCGTGAGTCTTACCTAAAATTTTTTTAGTTATATTCCTAGTGCAGAATTCGTGAAAGAGTACATTTAAAAAAACATTTATTATTTCCCTTGTTGTCAATTGACATATAAATGCCGACTATGTGTTAACTTGTGGCAGTGAATACATTATTGATTTAATGGGTGCTCCTGGAGCTCTAATTCCTGCTGAAGTTCCCTGTACTCAACTTCAGACTCCCACTTTTGATATATTGAGCTCCACTGCAATTTCCCATTCGGTCAAAGATCTTTGTTCGGCACTAGATGAGAAGCTCAATTGTGACTTACCACAGAGTTCTGGAGGGCTTCTAGGTAGTTCATGTCATTTGAGTTCTGTCCCTACTACGGTGGTTAGTTCCGTATCTGCTGATGCTGCAGAAGCTGAGCGTCTTCTCACTGAGAGTAATCAAACTGCAAAGTTTGAACGAGATTTTGGTAACCTTCTACCTCCACTGGGTAGAACACGAGAAGAATCATCAGGAAACAAGAAAGTTCGTTCATCGACCCAAAAGATGAAAGTTAAAGATGTTTCCAAATATGTAATCAGTGCAGCACAAAACCCTGAGTTCGCACAGAAGTTACATGCCGTCTTATTAGAAAGTGGGGCCTCACCTCCTCCGGATTTGTTTTCTGATATAAATTTGCAGCATGATTTAATGGATGCAAAAGGACCTAGTCAAACCTGCGTGGAAGAAGCTAACAAAACGAAAGAGAAGCCTCAGGTTGGATCTTCCATTCTTCCAAGGGCCGGATGTAAATCTTCAGCTCTGGCTGATTGTCGAAATGAACGGAATTTTTTTGCCGTTGAGATGCCTAAGAATCATATATCAGCCAAGCCAGGTCAAATATGTAGTTACAATGGATGAAAGCTAATTAGTTATTTTTATTATGTTTTTTTACTTAATCAAGTATATTGAATCCCATTGTTATTAACCCCATCCAGGTGCTGATGTGGGCCATGGCTGTAATATGAATGTAGAGGGTCTCTACAATTCATGGATTCATGATCGATCTGCTCTTACATCAAGGTGCAGGGAGGAATATTATGAGATTCCTGTCCAGAGATGTGGTTCAGAAAATGAAATGACAGATTATGTAGCATGCAAGGAGAATGGCTATTTGCCAAAACGTCAAGATACTGGTCAAGATTGCACAGGAAAATCGGTAGAAGTTGATAATGTTCCACAGCTTAGTGCAAATGAAGCAAGCAGTAACAATCGAAACCCTCTTTTGGATGATGTGGCCGGATATGAGATTCCATGGGAAAATCTTCAACTTGGTGAACGAATTGGGCTTGGTAAGTTTGTGGCTTAAAACTCATAGTGCTGTGTGTGTGTTAAAAATAACGTCAAAAATCATGTTCTTATGCAGAATTGGCATATCAGGGCTCTCCGAGTGAAAAGTACAATTATCTAATGTCATTTTTTTTACAGGTTCGTTTGGGGAGGTGTATCGTGCTGATTGGAATGGCACAGTGAGTAACTGAACTTATTCTTCATATTTTTCATGTATATTACTTATCATAATCTAAAATTGGTTGAACTACTCATTTTTAGGAACACTCTGTAGGTAATTTGTGTTAAAATATGATAGCGTGGCATATCACATTTCTTTACAAATGTGGTGATCCATATAGCTGAAATGAGTGTGACGAGGTGGTTGAGTGGGAAGACGGGTAGGTATTCAATTTCAAATCAATTCACTAGAGAAACTTTAAGAATGTTCCTATATAAGGGATAATGTGAGGGAAAGATAATGTGTCAAATGGGTCATTGAGAGCCCCCTGAAGGAATATTCAAAATCCTGTCTGGTTCCTTTACTTGGATTTATGTTTTTTTCTTGTTCAAGTTATATAGAGTATGGTTCCTTCTTTATGAAGTGTAAGTTATACATCAATAATCAATTTCTTCACTCCGTTGTCCACTATGTGTGTGCATTTGTATGCTTGTACTAAAAAATTTTGAACTGCATAGGAAGTTGCAGTTAAGAAATTCCTAGACCAGGATTTCTCAGGTGATGCATTGGACCAATTTAGATCTGAAGTAAGTAGCTATATCAATATGATTGAACATGTAAACTACTTATTTGATATTGACCAGTGCTTATGAATTTATGTTGTAGATTTTCAGATCAAATATCTTTCTAGTGACAATGTGCAGATAAAAATCATGCTAAGGCTGCGCCATCCAAATGTTGTTCTTTTTATGGGTGCTGTTACTCGTCCTCCCAATCTGTCAATACTGACTGAGTTTCTCCCCAGGTCTGTACAATTTTTTCTGAGCATCCAGCTAGAGATTTAGACTCGACATCCCTATGCATTTTGCTTTCTTAAATCTGCGGATCAGTACTTTCCACTGTACTCTTTTTGCCAGCATCATTGTGTAAAGTTAAAAGGATTTGAGGAAAATCTATGGAACAAAAGAAATTTTTTTATTGCAAAAAACTGATGTTATATATCTTTATAGCTCTTCATATTCGCTTGTCTCAGAGGGAGTTTGTATAGGTTGTTACACCGTCCTAAGATCCAACTTGATGAAAAGAGACGATTAAAAATGGCTTTGGATGTGGTATGTGGACTGGTCCCATTCATTTGTTGTTTGTTTCTACCCCCCTTTTTCCTTACTGTAGAAAGTACTTATTTTTCAGTTGCATTTATTATCCTCAGGCCAAAGGGATGAATTATCTTCATACCAGTCATCCAACTATTGTACACAGAGATCTGAAATCCCCAAATCTTCTTGTAGATAAAAATTGGGTTGTTAAGGTAAGGCCATTTATGAATTTTCTTGGTCTTAATGAAACAAGACTCTCAATTTTCTCTGCATTAATACCGATGATGGCTCCGATCTGATTCTATCTTCTTTTTATTCTATCTAGGTATGCGATTTTGGATTGTCACGACTAAAGCATAACACTTTCCTATCTTCAAAGTCTACAGCTGGAACAGTAATAACCCATCTGCTTATGTTTATGTTTTGCATCTTCTCAAGAGAAGTTGTTCATATAGTTTTAAATCAAAAGCATGATTTTGTTGGCCTTTGGTAGCTTTTTTCTATCTATGCTGACTGCTGAGGCAGATATTCTTACATTTCATGTATCCTCGTCGCCACATAGACAATTGTGTGTCAATTTTTTATACTGAATGTGTAATTGTACTACAGCCAGAATGGATGGCTCCAGAAGTGTTGAGAAATGAATTATCAAATGAGAAGTGAGTAAAATCTGCATTAATATTAGCAGATAGAAGTTTATGTTCTTTAACACAGTCTGCTAACGTTTGATACTATTTGGTTTTTTCGTAGATGTGATGTTTATAGCTTTGGTGTTATCTTATGGGAGTTGGCTACATTGCGTATGCCCTGGAGTGGAATGAATCCAATGCAAGTGGTTGGAGCCGTTGGGTTTCAGAACAGACGGCTTGATATACCAAAAGAGGTTGATTCTATGGTTGCACAAATCATACTGGATTGTTGGCACAGGTAAAACTAGGCCTTTGTAGTATATCTACAGCATGTTGTTCCCGTTTTCTCTCTTTGAAGGGGCCATTATCAATTAAGTTTGACAAACGTTGGTGACATTTGCAGTGAACCCAACCTGCGGCCCTCATTTTCACAGCTGATGGGTTCACTTAAGCAGTTAAAGAGGTTAGTAACTGAAGAAACTTGAAGACAATGAATGATAGTGACTCGAGGCACTTGAAGACGGGTGTCAGAAACAATGATGAGATATTCAGCCAAGACATTTGCCAGTGTAGCACAATCCAGCTACTAGAGTGACTAAGAGGTAAAAAAATTAAAATTTGCAAAGAAACTAATTCGTAATTTACAACAAAATCAGGGATGCGGAAAGGTAAATATACACCCTCTTTTGGACGACTGTGCGAAGTACATCGTCAGAAATACAGGGGAGTGGAGACATATTTAACTGTATTCAAAATCATAAATTTGAAAAAGAATAAGGAATGTCATAATGAGTTTTTATGAAGCCTGATTCATGGAAGCATGAAGGCTTCAACAAATGTATACATCTGATTCGGCTACAAACTATTATGAAGAAAAGGAATGAAATTAACTTTACATGGAAATGTGAAACACATGTTTCCTTTTTCTTTTTGCACAGTTTGATTTCATGGGTCTGTTTGCCTTTTCACTTTCCATAACATGGAAAAACTAGAGTTCCTTCTAGGCATCTGCTTTGAAGATCTTACACAGTTTGTGGTCGTTGCAACTATTGGATGATCTTTCAGAATTTGTACATTTCCACTCTATGAATCTAGGTGATTGCAATAATCAATCACATCAAGATAATTTTAATTTTTTTTTTGTGTCTATATTAATGAGAGTGTATTGTTAAGAGATCATGACTTGCAGTATTATATGAAAGCAAATTGTGCTTGTGTGTTTCAAAATTGAAGTTATTTTTAGTTAGTACAGCTTTATGTACGTCTCCATATTAGCAAGTTATCCTTGGCTATCAACGCTCATAGTTTATGAAGACTGCTTGAAGGTGTCTTATCTTCCATCTGTTAATGTTTCAAGGATATGGACGGAATCCACTTTTTTTTTTTGGCAAAATGGAAGCTACATAAAAAAATTCCTACATGGTAAATGAAACCCATTCTCTCTCTATCTTTTTGGTTAACAAAATGCATTCGTTCAATGCAAGGTAAATATGCTCCTCTGTTGCGTCCTACATTCCATAAGCACCAGTTTTTCCCAGTTTTGGGTATTATTAATGCCGTGCAGCATGTAAGCCCCAGCAGATACAGACTTTAGAACCGTTTTATAAACGAAAGTTTAATAAAAAACATAAACACGAGTCTTTAACGAGGAATTTACAGTGCGTGGGAAACAGCGCATTAGGGTGGGAAAGTCTTTACCTATTGCACCAGTCTTTTGCTGGACTATTGTTATGGTTTTTTGTTTCAGAAATTGGGTAAAATTATGTGAATGTTAAATTATACTCTCCGTCTGAAAAAGGTAAATACAATTTTTTTTGGCAAGAGTCTGAAAAAGGAAAATTCATTTCCCTTCTTTTGCTGGCCTATTGTTACATCTTTTTGTTTTAAAAAATGGCTTAAATGATGTGACTTTATAACTATTCTCCTTCAGTCCGAAAAAGATAGATACATTTCCCTTGTGTCCAAAAGAGGTAGACATAGTTAAGCATGTTACTTAGCCACAGAGGCCTTTTCGAATAAGATCCTTTTTTTGAACGCGGCTGAGAGCTTTCGGCCGAATTTAGTAAGAGTAGGAGGGGGTCTAATTGAAAATCCACTACTCAGTGGATGTGAGATGATAACCATATCTGGGTGGATTAATCAATAGGATAACAAGTACCACATGTGCTAGGCTGCAATCTGGTCCAACCCAAGGACCACAACCTTCCAAAAAAAAAGCACCAGAGCCGTTAGAACTTAGAACCCGGAAATGGGAGAATAATCTTTTCTTTTTCCTGGCCGTTGAATTTGGAAAGTCATCCTCCTCCTGGTCGGGGAATTTGGAAACTCATCCTCCTGGTCTGCTTCATAGCAAACCTAGGTAAACTGTGTCACATATAGACTCTCATGGGTAAAAGGTATCGTCCAACTTTGATGCTAATCATGTCAAAGAGTCACAGTCGCCAATGCCCATGACCCATTTAACTTTTGCTTGTCGGATTTTCAATCAAATGTGGAAAGGATCCGAGACAAAAAAGTCATGCAAGTTGTGAAAAAAGGCCAGAATCACAGTAACACTCCCCTTGTCACTTCTTCCCAATTTCCTGCTCTTTGCCTTGTTCTCTAGCTAGCTGCAAAATTAATTTCTAGCCCGTGACTTCTCAGAGATCTTCTTTGCACAATGAATGAATTTGTAGCTTGATGGTGTATTGGTGTTACAAGTTAGGTTCCGGCAAATAGAAAGCAGAATACTGGTTCGATGTAATTCAATTTGAGCATCTCGAGGTAATGTAACTAATCAAAATCTGGAGAAATACTCATCTTGAGCTAGAGGATTAGTCAAAAGAAGGAGAATCAATGAGCATCATTTTGGGTGATTTATTTATTAATGGCATGTAAAGGACGGTCAAATCTGCCAGTGTCAGTGGAAAGGCGGGAGAAGAAAGGTATATATAGAGAAAGGCTGTTGTATTAAAGGGGGTAAAGTAAAGAAATGGTGAGGCACATGCAGGCAGTTGTCATAAATAAAGGAGAAGGTGATGGGGAGAATGAAACAATATGAGAGGAGGGGATAGTGTGGGATGTGGATTGGATGATGCTTTCAGGACCAAAGAAAGAAAGCTCAAGAACTAAACAAGTTTGAGAGATCAGAAAGAATAATGGAGTTAGAGAAGAAAGGGAGATGAGGGACAAAATGGCCCTCAGATGATGATGGAGAGTGGGTTGGATTTATTGAATGGACTTCACATGAACGCACGAGGCCAGCAGCTGCGCTGCCCCAAGTGAAACAGTAGCACGAGACAATCATGGACGTGGCCCCCTCTCTGAACTTCTAGACAGAGAGAGAGAGAGAAAGAGAGGCAGGAGATGAGACCCATCTAATCCTTTCTATATATCATAATCTACCAATTCTATTCTTTTAACACCTAACAAAAGCACAACATTCATGATATAGCCACCTTTCATAGATCCCCATCTACGTCCTTCATTAATATCTGCAGTAACTATAGCTAAGTGTATAGTATATAGACCTTTGAGAAGAACAGAGAAGGAAACCAGTTGCAGTAGTAGTAGCAGTAGTTTCCATAGAAACAAAGAAAGAGAGAGAAAGAGTGACAGAGAATGGACAAGTCGTCGTGGGTCGAGGCGTGCGTGGCAGCAACACTAGTAGTACTGGGTGTTACAATCTTCAACGTTCTGTACAAGGGATGGAGAAGAACCGATTTGATCAGGCTAATGATGAGGCAGCAGCCTTCTGGAGCCTGCAAGATCCCTCCTGGCACCAGAGGCTGGCCCCTCATCGGAGAGACTCTCCAGTTCATCTCTTGTGCCTACTCTCCTCGCCCCGAGCGCTTCATGGACAAACGCCGTACCCTGTGAGTACACATACTATATGTATATGTTGTCTGCCGACATAGGATCATCTTAAGCAAATATTGATAAAATGAGATCAATTGCATTGTAATTTATAGGTATGGGAAGGTGTTCAGGTCGCACATATTTGGGAGTCCGACGGTGGTCTCGATCGATGCCGAGGTGAGCCGGGCGATTTTGCAGAGTGATGCCAAGACGTTTGTGCCTTTCTATCCTAAATCTCTGACGGAGTTGATGGGGGAGTCTTCCATCTTGCTTATTAGTGGGAGCCTGCAAAAGAGGGTGCATGGGCTCATTGGGTCCTTCTTCAAGTCCCCACAGCTCAAGGCTCAGATCACTCAAGACATGCAGAGATACGTGTTGCAGGCTATGGGTAGCTGGAACGATGGCGATATCGTATTTCTCCAAGATGAAACAAAAAATGTCAGCCCCCCCCTCTCTCTCTCATCTCTCTCTCTGCCACACATCTGTATCTACCCTTCTTCTATTCCAGCCATTTCTTTATCACAACCACATAGAAGTGATGGCACTCTCCATATTGCTGTGTTCAGTTCCTGTTCGTCACTTTATGTTTAAGATTTTAATTAACCCGTTTGATATGTCTATATCTCTTGAATCTATTTCTTCAACTATTTGGATAAAGATATATCTTAGTTAGTTGGGAAACTATTACGTATGTTGTACTAATTGTTTTGATGACCAGACCAACATTTTTTTGGTAAATAACATACAAGTAGTTCAATTAGATTTAAGATATTAGATTTTTTCCCTTTATTCAATGTATTTTCCTTTATTTCGTTAGTAAATTTCGTTATTCATTTATTGAAAATCCTTAAGCGAGGTCGAAAACTGCAAATTTATGATCTCTCGTGTGCATTTCTACTGTTCTATCAGATGGCATTTCAAGTACTGGTAAAAGCATTGATAAGTCTGGACCCAGGTGAAGAGATGGAGTTTCTAAAGCAACAATTTCAGCAATTCATTGCTGGCTTGATGTCACTACCCATAAATTTTCCTGGAAGCCGGCTTTACAAATCACTTCAGGCAAGACAAGAAGCATATATGCCCAACCTACTGTTTGACCTGCTTGTTTATAACTGGATATATATGTATTGTTACACCTAAAACTACATTAATGCAGGCAAAGAAGAGAATGATGAAGTTAGTGCACAAGATCATCCAGGAAAGGGAGATGAGAAGCTTTTCAGGAGCTCCAAAAGATGTGGTAGATGTCCTGCTTAATGACAGTAGCAACCAATTAACGGCGGATTTCATATCGAATAATATGATCGATCTAATGATACCAGGAGAGGACTCGGTACCTCTTCTTATGACTCTTGCTGTAAAATTCCTAAGTGATTGCCCTCTTGCTCTACAACATTTGGAGGTACCCACAAGTCATCTTCTCCTTTTCTTAGGTGGATTAGTTTATGTACTCAGATAAGTGACATACACGTGTATTTGTGACTTGATAAATTACCAGGAGGAGAACATGGAGTTGAAAAGAAGAAAGGCAGGTAGGAGCGAAGATTTGGATTGGAATGATTACATCTCATTGCAGTTCACCCAAAATGTACGATTTTTTTCTAGTAACTGCAAGGCTTAAATTAGAGGAGTCGACCTGATTAATAACTAAATAGTCAAACATTTGTTTACTGGACTTAGTAGGTCTTAACTGAGACTTTGAGGATGGGGAACATTATCGTAGGCGTGATGCGTAAAGCAGTAAGAGATGTGAAGATCAAAGGGCACCTTATACCCAAAGATTGGTGTGTCTTCACATACTTCAGATCCATTCACCTTGATGAACACCATTACGAGGGGGCATACCAGTTTAATCCATGGAGATGGAAGGTAAATGACAACTTTTCCAAATCTTTAGAGAATGAATCCTTACATTTAGTACATGGAATTTCAAATATAATACATGCATGCATGGAAGTAAGCATGTTCGGGAAAGATCCCTACGGCTGCATGATAGTATGTAAACTCTAATGTCTATTGAGATTGATGTGTCGGCATTCATCTTCTCTTTGTCTGGGAATTTGACAGGACAAAGACATGGGTACTTGCAGCTTCACGCCGTTTGGAGGTGGGCAGCGGCTCTGTCCCGGTGTAGACTTGGCCAGGCTGGAATCTTCCATCTTTCTGCACCATTTTGTCACCTCTTATAGGTAAGGAAACCCGTAGATTTTCATTTGAGGTGTTGCATCATCTTCATCATTAATCAAAATATATTATGTATTTCTTTATACACCTTTGTGATGTTATGATATGGATAACCTTCAAGTAAAGTTCTAGGGACCATTTGGCCGTCCTGCCCATAATTCACCGTGCTTTTAGGTTTCCGTATCAATGGTTGTACCAGCACTATTATTGATACCGGAAATACTTCCTTCCAATAATTTCAGCCAATAATAGTGTAATAATAATTGAGGGGTTCCCCGGCCCATTATGGTCTCTTCAAACCATTCATGGATGCATATGGCCAGTGAATATCTAAGTGGTCCAGCATGACAGTTCTTTGCCAATGGAGGTGGTGGTCCATTCACAGTATCTGTCATGAAACCCCTTTGTCTTCCATCTCCAAGCAATTTAAACTAAGAATCATGTTTTATAAGTACTTTGTTGTGAGGCTTATTATGTTGATGGTGCTGGTGTCATATCACTGGTAGGTGGGAGGCCGAAGAGGATTCCATAGTGAACTTCCCGACGGTGAGAATGAAGAGAAGACTACCAATAAGGGTGAGGAGGAGAAGGGAGCCACTTCATTGTGAGCAGAAAGAAAACAAGCCTCATGAATAGATTTACTCAACAAAAAAATCATTCAATTTGATGCCACACGTGTAAAGCAATACGACAAGTTGTTCAAGTTTGGATCTTGGTCTCCTCCAAGTCCACTATTTTTTATATTAACACCAACTACTACAGCTGATATTATAATGTATAGTTGATCTATGCAGATGAGCTTCCAATAGATAGTGACATAAGGTCTTATCTTTAAATTAATTACATTGTTAAGGCTATCATTAATCAAGATCAAGAGTAGATAATGTGGTTGCGTCAGTTGTGGGGGTACTAGAAAGGGATATGCATTGAAGGCATCGAAAAGGATGTTCTTAAGGCAAAAAAAATCCATTTCTTTGTGAAAAGAATTGAAGAAAGTTTAGAATGAATTAAGGAGATCAGACAAGAGGTGGGAATATATATATATATATATATATGGAAAAAGTTTAAATGAGATTGCTCTCATATTGCTTATATGAGGCCACTTTGAATCGTAGCCGTTGGATCTTGATCTGACGGTTACAAATATCTATAATGATCTCACCCACTCTTTCATGTGATACATTCACCTACCCACTGATTTGATATCCACCCTCCGATCGGAATCCAACGGTAATAAAGATTAGCCTCATGCTCCTTATATGAGAACGATCTCATGTAAACTCTTCTCTTTCTCTCTCTCTCTCTCTCTCTCTCTCTCTCTATATATATATATATATATATATATGGGAGGGGTTTACATGAGATCGTTCTCATACAAGGAGCATGAGGCCAATCTTTATAGCCGTTGGATTCCGATCGGATGATAGATATCAAATTAGTGGGTAGGTGAGTGTGTCAAATCAGGGAGTTGGTGAGATCATTATGACTATTAGTAGCCGTTAGATCAAGATCCAAGGGCTACGATTTAAAGTGGCCTCATATAAGCAATATGAGAGCGATCTCATTTAAACTTTTCCCATATATATATATATGGGAAAAGTTTAAATGAGATCGCTCTCATATTGCTTACATGAGGCCACTTTAAATCATAGCCCTTGGATCTTGATCTGATGGCTATAAGTATCCATAATGGTCTCACCCACTCCTTGATGTGACATACTCACCTACCCATTGATTTGATATCCACCATCCGATCAGAATCTAACGGCAATAAGGATTGGCCTCATGCTCCTTATATGCGAACGATCTGATTGAAACTTATCTCTCTCTCTCTCTCTATATATATATATAGGAGACGCAGGATTTTCAGGGATGGGGTTAGATCATTTTAAGATGGGGTCAGGTAAGGGAATTAAGCCAATTTATAAGAAAATGGATGAAATGTATATTTAATCTTAGTGAAATAGATGAAACCCAGACCCCCATGCATTACATGTAAGTCCACCCCTTTTCCCTATATATATATATATATATATATATATATATATATATATATATATATATAGATTGATTTATATGAAATCGTTCTCATATAAGGAGAGGCTAACTTTTTGGGTAGTTGGTTTCCGATCCGATGGTGGGTATTAAATGAGTGGGTAAGTGAGTATGAACAATCACTTGCCCTTGTAGCCGTCACATCAAGATCCAATGGCTACAATATGAACTAGCCTCATATAAGCTATATGAGAGCGATCTCATTTAAACTTTTACCATATATATGTATATTGTATGAAGGAAGCAGCTATGGTGGGCAAATGACAACCATATACAAAGCATGCATGGATGGAGAGACGGAGCATGACCACTGATGAAGTTTGTCATGTTGCCCTTCCTTTCTGTGGCGGGCCGGCGAGGGAAAATGGGCTTTCTTAAGAATTATGTTTGAGTGGTAGTAACTAGTGAGGGGACCATAGCAAAGTGCTTGTTCACTTGTTCCTGTCTTACTTCCCTTTTCTAGGAGATACAGAAAAGGACGCGAGGCTTTGATCTTTGATGAAAGCCTATGGACATGAAAGGATGTTGTATAGAGATAGTGATGATTGGTAAATAAAAAGGGATCATGGAGACAATTAAGTTCGTGAATTCAGAGAAATTTGGCAACCCTACTTGTATTACCTTCTTCTCATAAAACATTTGTATTTATAAGATATAAGAATAAATGAACACGAGCCCAAGTATCAATTCGTTGTAGTATAGTGGTGAGTATTCCCGGGGTTGGATCCCCGGCAACGGCTTCTTTTTTATTACGTGAAGTAATACTTTTTTCAGAATCTGGATCCTGGATGCCTATCCATCCTTTTTATTCATTGTTTTTTCTTTTAAACCGCTTATTATTCATTGTTAAGTTTGCCTGGACGTGCGCTGATGAGATGATCTGGGTGCTGTATATTCTGGGCTGCATCTATTGAAACAAGGCGATGAACCTCTTGCTTGTTAGTTATACCTAGCCCACTTATGACCCCAATCAGCTTTCTCTGTCTCCTAAGCCTATTTCAGCTTTGGCCATTTCCATTGAAGTCTTATTTCTTAAACAAGCAAATTCTGGGTTTTATAGTGAAATTAAACTTTTGAAGCACTTAGCTACCTGAGATCACAATGCGACCTGCCTAAAAATGTGGCACTTGTGGCCCCTCACAAGAGGTCAAATGGAGCAAGACCAACATTCGAACCCTGTAAGGTTTGGCCAATTCCCATTGGATCTCAGCCATCAACAAAAGAGGCTGCAAGAGATTAAGAATGTGGCTCCTTTTTGCTTCAGATATCTAGCCTAACGCGCGTGTTTTTGTTTTGCTGAGTGTCAATCATACTATCGTCAAGTTTGAAGCACAAAAAAAACACACACACAAGGATAAACCATTTAGAAGAACACATCTTAGATATAAATATTAGCATGTTAAATGCTGAATGAATAATTGAACCAAGATGGGAAGAGTGAAACGATTCCCTCCTAAATGATATCGTATGAGGAAGTCTGCACCTTAACTTGAAGGGATTTTGCCATATTACCTGGTCAATGAGCCCAAAATTACATATTAACTTATTTATCCTGGCCATGCCATATAAGCTGGTTTCGGGACCTGGTCTTTCCATTTTGGCCTCCCGCCCAATCCTTCATTTTTTACTCACGATGTGCTTATTCTCGAGCTTGGTCGCCAAGATCGCCTCCTCCTCATACGGGAATAGGACAAAGTTGATACCCTGGACAGAGATCCGGTTGTCGGTGTAAATGTTGTCATGCCCGAACTTGATTGAGTTGTCGGCCTCCCAGGCAATTACATGGTGGGGAGGCGGAGCGAATTAACTAATAATGTGATTGATATATTTCATGATTAATATTAGAAGTTATTTTTATTATCTTTATTGACAATTTGACATCATTATCCTTCTTTTAGGACCTAACTAGATGGACCAGGTAAGTTGGGAGACAATACACATTAAATGACCAACATAGCAAGTTATATTCGAAGACACGACTCATTGGAAAAATACATGATAAATTGTTCATCCCCACTAGATAGTGTCTCAAGATCCTTAGGCTATCATCATTAGGAGAAAAAAGAGGAAAAATAAAGAATGTAAAAAGAATGAACGAAAACAGATAAGAAATTTGGGAGATATAACTTGTTGAAGTATGTCACGTTATCGTGTATTTAAATACATGATAGCACGTGTCTTTGGGCAATGCTATCATGTATTTCAATACACGACCTTATTTTTAATCTATTTTTGCCCATTTTTTTGCGTTCTTCTTTATTTTTACTCCTCTTTTTTCTAATGATAATATCCTAAGGATCTTGAGACACTATCTAGTGTAATATGGAAATATAGGTGATAAAATATTCATCCCCAGTAGATAATATCTCAAGATCATTAGGATCTCATTATTAAAAGAAAGAGGAGAAAAAATAAAGAAGAACACAAAAATAATGAGAACAAACATATCAGAAATAAGGGAAATATGACTCATTGAAGTATGAATACACGATAGGAGTGCTACACGATAGCATTGCATACTTCGAAGAGTCATATCTTCGTCATTTTTGATCCGTTTTAGCTCATTCATTGCGCGCTATTTTTCATTTTTATTCTTCTTTCTTCTAATGATGATAGCCTAAGGATCTTGAAACAAT
The DNA here is from genome assembly GCA_039654745.1 of Houttuynia cordata. Classification (NCBI taxonomy): domain Eukaryota; kingdom Viridiplantae; phylum Streptophyta; class Magnoliopsida; order Piperales; family Saururaceae; genus Houttuynia; species Houttuynia cordata. Next base: position 44,906,151 of record CM077502.1, on the reverse strand, counting down.
ATCTAATGAAATATAAAAAAATACACGATAAATTATTGATACCCACTACATATTGCCTATAGATACTTAGGCTATCATCATTAGAAGGAAAAAGAGAAAAAATAAAGAAGAACGCAACAAGAATGGGTAAAAATGGATAAAAATTAGAGAGATATGATTAATTGAAGTATGTCATGCTATCGTGTATTTACAAATTCAACTTCCCCACTAGAAGTTGTGCAAAAATATTTTGGGATATCCTCATAGGGTGAAAACGGATAAAAAATTAAGAAGATATAACAATATTGAATGTTATCCTTAAATCATGTATTTAAATACACGATAGCAGTGCTTTCGTGTAATTGAGGAAACGATACGAGAAAAATCATGTCATCGAAGAAACGATCCCTTAAATACAGACACATTACACGTGTCTTTCATGTGTTCAAGCACACGACTAATAAAAAAAATATTGACTGATATTTCTTACAAATGTATTATATATATGAAAAATATATATATGAACAAAGTAAAAGAAATTTAAGGGTGCATTTTTGACTGATATTTCTTACAAATGTACATATAATTATATATTTATATCTACTTAAAAATTTACATTTCATCCTTATCAATCAAAGTCATCATCAAATTCCTTCTCAATTTTACCCCAGAGCAGAACCTCAGTTATTAAAGGTCGAAATAACATTGTTATGGTTGTCTGATCAAACATTAGTTGTTCTATCCCAGATGCCAATTGAGCTGCGTATATCATTAGGAAGATTATGCAGTCGGAAGAATTCTTTTGGAAGGGTGCATCCTTGATATGGGACAACTTCCATTGCTTAGCTCCCTTGATTTTGAGATGTCTTTGGAGCAGGTTATTCATGAATTCCACTACAGTTGTCGCAACCTACTTGTAGTGGGGGTACAACGCTAGATTCCCTTCTTTGAGATTGTAGACCTTATCAATCAAAGTCATCATCAAATTCCTTCTCAATTTTACCCCAGAGCAGAACCTCAGTTATTAAAAGTCGAAATAACATTGTTATGGTTGTCTGATCAAACATTAGTTGTTCTATCCCAGATGCCAATTGAGCTGCGTATATCATTAGGAAGATTATGCAGTCGGAAGAATTCTTTTGGAAGGGTGCATCCTTGATATGGGACAACTTCCATTGCTTAGCTCCCTTGATTTTGAGATGTCTTTGGAGCAGGTTATTCATGAATTCCACTACAGTTGTCGCAACCTACTTGTAGTGGGGGTACAACGCTAGATTCCCTTCTTTGAGATTGTAGAAACGCGGGAAGTGTAGAATTAGCAAACAAAAATGGTTGGAAGTATGGTTGTTAAGAAACCATAATACATGTGTTTTGTGATTCCTTTAAGCAAGTTCTAAAGCAACTTATGTGTCAACTTTGAATTTTCTCTACCGAGGACAAACTCCTACAAAATAATATAATTTGTGATGGTTAGTATATGACATTGCTTATAATACCAATGTAAAAAAGTGACTTTAGCAAGCTTACATATTTGACATATTTTTTATTGATGTGGCTTCCAAAAAATAATTTGATACACGCATACGTTGTTCTGATTCCTCTGCTTTAGTAATTTCAAGAACTCATCAATTACCTACATTGATTTGAACATAATAAGGGGTTAGTGCATATATCGTGGCAATGCGCACATGATATTACAAATCGTCATCTCTTTGAATACACAACTCACAATGGAGATAGCATTGGTGATATTTCATCTTCTTCCATTGTGGTCGTCTCTGGTGCCATCTCCGTTGGAGGCTGCTATGCTGGCTTCTCCGTGGGTGCCTTATCCGTAGGGGCCTTCTCTAGTTGCTTCTCTGTGGGTGCCTTCTCTGTGAAGGGCACCTTTGCTCGGTTCATCGTTGCGATCTTCTTTGCCCTCTTCTCATCTTGTTCTTTAGGTACCCGCCTTCAGCTGACCTTCAAAAGCTTCTATGCCTTCAGTGCATATTCTCTTAAAACCTTTGCTTCATCTACATCCAAGTTGTCCACTATCAAGGTTACTGTGTTAGTATATTCCTTCATTCTTTGAAGAACTTCAACTACAGGTCCTACCTGAAAGCCTTGCTCTTCCATCTTATCTGACTTTTCTAGGGCGACCTCAATTAGGATACTGATACCCTGAAGAATCCCCTATAAAGCGGTTGTTGGATAAACATACTTCTCCATCCTCTTCCTATGTGAAGGCACACTAGGAGGCTACTTTTGAGATTCCTTCTTCTGCACTTCCTTCTTCAGCAACGTTTTTGCCACACTAGCCGCCTTAGGGGAATGCGCAATGAGGTCTGCCTCTTCAACAAGTGGGCAGATGACATCCACAACTTTTGTTTAAATATGCAACCTTTGAAATAAGTTAACGTAATATTTGTGAAATTGATGGTGTACTTGGATTCCACCTCAAGACACCCTGATCCAGGCCACCTTCTAACTCTTGGAGTAGAAGGATCCATTATAGAGTGAAAGATGGTAGTGTACTAAAAAACCATATATGCGTAATCAATTAAACAACATTAAACAACTACCATATAAGAAAGCACACTTCAAACATATCGTGTTCTTAATAATACGACTAGCACTGCTATCGTGTTATAGAAGATACAACTTAAATCTATCATGTCCTCGAATACATGATAGCAATGACATGATATCGAGGGTACCATTGCTATTGTGCCATCGATGACACAATGCCACTGTTATCAGGTTTCTAGCCACCACATCAAGCAAAATATTGAACGGGTTTCTAGTCACCACTACCTCTACTCATTCGAAGATGCAAACAAAACCCATTTTTTGCAGTCATTCTTTATACTATGGGTATTGCTCTACAACTTTCATACCCTTACTAAGAGCTCATGGGTTACAATGTGTTCGAATACATGGTCGAGGTTTATATCTCCTCTTAATTTGGGGGCCGGAGTCATCCTTCTTGTTCTTCATAGTGTTCTCTTCTCCTTCTGCTCCTCATCCAATAAAGTTTTCTTCTTTGCTTTCTCCGTTTGTGTATCCATCTGTTATGAAAAATTAGGATAGATTTATGCCAAACTAGTGTCACCAGATACATGATAAATAACGGTATCGTATCATCATGAACATGACTATCATTAGGGTCGTATTCTCAGTGACATGATATCATATTGCAGGGTGTCATCGGATACACAATATCAAACCTAAGCAAAAATATAAAATTTAACATATTAACAACACAGAGATTTGAAGCTTACCGGTGGGATGAATGGTCTTTAGTGGGGTTATATTGGTAGTTCATGCGACTCTGTAACCCTTTGCCGCTAAAAAAAATGCACCTGCTCTCCTCTTCTGCCACTTTACCAAGATTGTCACCTTCTTCCCTCTCAAAAAGGTGTTTGGCGCTTGGGCGAAGTGGATTTTATAGTTGAAAGCAAGGCGGTAACAATTCGTCAGAAGGTGGAGTCGTTTCGTATACAGGGGCACATATGTAATTATTGTATGAGATACGATACCTGACAGGGAAGGCAGTTTTGGAATTTCACTGTCGAGGCTTTCATGACATGATTCACAACCCAAACACACAATAGCGTGTATTTAAATAAATAAAATTTACCCTCAAATTGTGTATTTAAATATACGATAGTAGTGGTATCATGTCCTCAATGACACAATAGCTCGATGACACGATACCAATGCTATCGTGTGTTTTGCTAGTTCTATCGTGTAATCGAGGACACGATAGCAGGGAAAAATTCAATGAGTCATATCTCCCTCATTTCTTATCCATTTTTGCCCATATTTTTTGTTATTCTTTATTTTTTTTATCTTCTTTACATTTAAATGATACAAGTGTATTGTGTCTTTATTTGAGAGATCGTGTCTTCGAAGAAATGACTTTTCTTCTATCGTATCCTCGATGGCACGATAGCATTGCCTATCGTGTGTTTAAATACACACTTAATTTGCATACTATCTATTACTTGTAATTCAAAATACATAATACAAATTGAAAATTGCACGTTTAAATTTCTCTTATTTTGTTCATATACATGTTTTTTATATACACAATACATTTGAGGGATAGTGGGATCGTGACTTCGAGGACACAACTTTTCTCTTATCGTGTCCTCGATGACATGATTCACTGTCTGTTACTTATAATACTCAATGTCGTTATATTTCATTGAAGAATGGAGGTGAATGTGGCAATCCAGAACGATGTTTCCCTAAAGTTGGATTTGGTTCATTTGTGGTTGAATGCTTTCTTCGATGCTTAAGTTGTTTCTCAATTGTAGGGTTATTGCAATTGGTTTGGTTGTGACCAAGTTGGCGACAATTACCACATCTCCTTCGGTTCTTAAGGGGTTCTAGTTGTGACTCAATTATGTTCACCCATCGCCTGCCTTTCTATTTTTCCATAATTGGTGGTTCATATTTTGGTAGAACCCCATAATTTAACCATTGATGCCTATCTAACGTTGGTAGAATTAACTTTTTGTAGGTTGCGCAGTAAATTTTCGTGTAGTACTACTTCTCACAATATAGCATTGGGTCTGAACTTCTGTGATCATTTGACTCTATAGCATGTTTACAAGGAAGTCCCATGCTCTGAAACTCTCTACATGTGCATGTCTTCTTTAGAAGGTTCACGTAGTTCTGAGAAAACACATGTTCAATAATTAACATTATGTGTAGTCGTGTATTTTCAGACATGAATCGAAACAAGTTGTATTTCATTTACACGATAATTAAATAATGATTGTATTGAACGGTACGCATGGTGGAGAGAATTCACTTGAAATTCGTACAATGATATGGCCTGCACTTGTATCGTACAACTATGTTCCCTCTTATCGTTTATATACTTTTGGGCATATTTGGTTAAGGGAGTTGTTAGTTGTTGGCCTTTGTATATACGTCTTTCAAAGTGAGCTGTAGCGGTGGCACGCATTTGCTCGATCAATATAATGATTGGCCAACTCGATCCGCGCTTTCAAGAACCTACTTTCTATAGTTGATATTATGAATGTCTTTGAATGCCTCCTCATTGTGTTGCTTAATTTGTTCTATGACCTCATCAAAATATGATCTTCTAAATTTATAAGCAGCTCTTAATAAGATGTTCTTCAAGTGTCTGTCTTTCCATTTGGCTAGGATATTCTATTCTATATGACGGAGGAAAAACCTATGATGAGCCTCTGGGAAGACATCGGGGATTGCTTTGAGAAGTCCCTTATGTCTGTAAAAAATAATTGTGTCTAGTCATGAAGGTGGCTCCATGAAAAAAAGTGCAAATTAACTTGAGGAACCACGTTATGAAAGTAATATAGGATAAGAACTATGTGAGAAAAACACGACTGTAGTTATCATAATAAGTCATTGTAGTTGTGTCATCAAGGACACGACTCATGCAAATAAATATTGGTTGTGTCATGTCATTGGGAACACGATATGCAGTGCTATCGTGTCATCGAGGACACGACTCTTGGATATCATGTTCACAATGACACAACTACAATTAATGATTGTTCTTTAACTTATCAAGTGTTTCTTGTCTCTGCCTCAACAACATATACAACACACACCATTTGTTGATTACCATCAATGGCTGTAGGAATCAATTGACATCCGAGATACATTCCTTTTAAGAATATTCCATCCATAGTTAAGAGAGGCCTATGTGATCTTCTGAAACCTTTTGCAATGGGGCTAAGTATTTAAAACACACGTTTGAAATCGTATCTGCCTAACTCTATTTCATGTATATTAGAAGACCTTTCTAGAACCACATAGGTTTCTAGATTAGACCTTTTCTAATTCCTTGCCTTATGTGGGCAAAATACGATGTGAATCGTTTAGGTTGCTATCAATCAACTCCGATAAATCTTCTTTTGCCTGCCATGTTTTATTATAGTTGACTGTGATGCCCAATGTTTCTCAATGTACCTTATGATATTCTCTGGTGTGATAGTATTTGACTTCTTATGTAAGCCATGACATTTCCTTGCAATCCACATGTATGAAGTTAAAGGATGATCTTTCGTTCCCAGCTTTATATCACATGTATGCTCAAGCTCCCTCCTTGTGACGCTAACAACACATGACTTGTTTGATGCCCGAACATACCACTTGCATCCATTCTCCTTGCACTTTGTAGCAAATGTATCTTTGTTCTCATCAACCATAGTATAAGTGAACATCCTCTTTATTGCCAAATAAACAAATAAACAAAAGTTCTCTTAAAATGTTTAATGCTTTTGAATCGAGCCCTTAGCACAAGAAGAGCTTCGTAGTCTGTTGCTTGCAAACTACCGCTCAACATCACCTCCTCTTCCTTCTTCTTCAATATGAATAAACTATGCTTCCAATGATTCCTAGTTATCGGATACAACAACATTCTTCCTTTTCCACGTGGATGGTTTTGTAGCAGCCACATTTAGAAATTCTTCATACTTAGATAGATTAATTTCTAGACGTCCCCTATTGTGTGTGTAGAGGTAACAACCACCCATCCCCTAACCATGGTTCGTCAGTATCAGTAAATTTTTCATATCATCAACACCTTAATTTATTTGAAAATTGCTCATCCTTTTTAAATTGCTCATTTTCTTTATTTATTATTTTTGCTTCTTCTCCTTGTAATGTATTAGATCCAACCTCCTGGGTAGGAATGTCCTTACAATTTTGTTATTTTCTCCCAAATTGCAAGATATAAAGATGGCATATCAGTATGAGTCATGTAGACAAATACACGAAATGTAAGAATATTGTGTAATCACTTACACGATATCCTACAACTACGACTTCGAGTCGCATGATTGCATCATCGTGCACACGACTTATTTATAGTCGTGTCATTGTCAACACGATGCGAAGTCACATATATAATACACGACAACTTACAGAGTCGTGTCACCAATGATGCGATATTGTGTTTTTACCTTGCTGTTCTAAATACAAGCTCCGACTATTTCCTTCCTTCACCTCCTGATGATTTCAGCTCATCATATGTCAAGTGAACATGTTGATCTGATGGGGATATTGGAAGTCCTCTCCACATATAACTCTAATACTTCCCTCATTGTTTTCTTATGAATGTTAAAAAACAGTTTTCAAATCTTCATCATCCCCCGGGACATATGGTATACATGGGATGCTGATGCACCTAGATATTTAAGGGATAGGTTACCCATTGTATACTTACATCCTAATCTTTGTTCAACTTGAATCAACAGATCTAAGAACTTCACTTGTGTGTCAATGGTCATCAACTTCACTTTCCTGCTTACGTACTCATGAAGACTTTCAAATAATCCATCGTAGCATAAACAAACAACCACTTTTTTCATTACTACCAGTCACCCCCTAAAATCAGAAACACGGAATATTGTCAAGAACACATAATATCTATAATTCAAATATCATGTACTCATTGTCATGAAGTCGTTTCACCACATGCTTAATTCATTGACATTGGAGTCACAAAAAATTCATCGTCCCCACTAGAAGTTGTGTAACGATATTTTATGATATCCTCATAGGGAGAAAGATGAGAAAAACTAAAGAAGAACGGAAAAAGAATGAGTGAAAATAGATACGAAAGGAGGGAGATATGACTCATTGAATTTTGACCCACTATCATGTACTCGAGGAAACATGTATTTAAATACACTATTTGAGGGCAACATTCAATCTTATCATATCTTCCTAATTTCTGATCCATTTTTACCAATTCTTTTTATGTTATTGTATTTTTTTTCATCTTTTTCCCTATGAGGATATCTGAAATTCCTTGAGACACCTTGTGGGGATGACGAATTTGCAAAGAGTAGTTCGTCACTCGGCCACAAGTACTTCTTGGCGCAAAATTTCAACTTTATTTGTTCCCAAAACTTGTGAATAAAAAAAATGATTCTGAGCTGTCTAACCACTTCCACAATAGAATGGGGGGAGGCTATGAAAGTGCTTCTTCGGGTCGTGTTAGCAAGTTCTTCTGCCTGCTCGCGGTTAGAAGTGGTTGTCTGACCCAAGAAAGCTACAAAAAATGTTTGTGTCTGACACATAGTGTTGTCTCTGCCTCCAACATGAAATTTCCTCGTCATATATATGATCATTGCAAAGGAAGCTTGTGTGAAATGGGGCGTGACTCTGGATGGGTAAAACGTGAAGTATTGAGTGGGAGGGCAAAATAGAAAGTACCTGGTCCTGAAAAAAATTAGGTAACATGGCATTCCGGGCTCATTGGCCACGTAATATGGAAAAATCTCTAACTTGAATAGCACAATCCCAAGTGTGCTTGATTAGTTCATAGGATAGTTATATAGGGGCAGTTGAATAGGGTTACATGAGAGAATCGAACCAGGATTCTCTTTGAGGATTAAATAAATTCTTTGAGATATACTTCTTTCGTGGGTTTTAAAAAATGAAGTAAAATCAGTTCATGTTGAAAACTCAGATGTTAATAATAATTCCAAACGGAGGGAGTATTTTTTCATACAACTCCCAAATATGCTCTGAACTGCCCCTCTAGACAGGCCATAAATGTTCGTCAACTTCACCTGGAACTTTTGGCTCCGTATAATCCCACATTTTTCTTTAAATAGCTGCACACAGATATTCGCAAACAAGCCTGAAACTCGGGCACTTGCGAAGTCTGTATACATCGAGTTTTTTCTATATTACCTGGCGCCAACTTTCATATTCCCATATTACATGGTTTTTCCCGTGAAATCTCATATGGCCTGGAATCTGGACTTGAAGTATCGAAAATGCCCTTCTTCGATCTTTTTCGTTCTAATACTGTGCAAAGAGGCGTGTTGTATACAACACGAACAACACAAGGGTATCTCCAGTGATTTCCATTGACGAGTTCGAGCGGCAATTCCACCGGTGACCCCTGCAGATTTTGACGATCCTATTCACGTCCCCCCAGCTCGATTTGGAGCTGCACCCTGCTGGATTTCGACGACATGATTGACGGAGAGTGTGCAAAGGCGGCGATTTAAAGCGGATACCTCCAGGGATTTTGGAGCTTCATGTCGCTGAGTTTCCCCCGCGGCTCCCTGCGCATTCATGTTACCGGCGGAGTGACTGATTGAGCTTCGGTTTACGGCGAGGAAGAGTGTGAAAGGCACCTGCCAGGAAATACACACATACACACGACTAAACCGCGGTAAGTTACAACAATCCTTATTGATTTTAGTTTTAGAAGGTCCGAAATTTGGATTTTTAATTTTTACTATGAACTATAAAGTCGTGTCTTTGAACGATGCGACTATCTTTGAATGACATGACACGACTTTTATGTTTTCGTGTTGCACCGACATGGCTTTTCTACTGACCACTCTACCTATCTCCTTGCAGATGGATACAAAAAGGGATGAATCTATGGAGGAAATACCATTGAAAGAGGAGGAGGATCAGGATTTGGTGTTGGCATCTCGACAGTGACAACAGAGGGCCAGGAAGAGGAAGGCTCGGATGGACCCATCAATAAAGAGAACATACTATGCGCGACCGGCGCTGCGGACGTTTTGTCAACCGGGCGCGATAAAAAAGTGTGCGGCCCTCCTACGGCGTCACCAAAGATGTGGCCAACTAATCAGAGAAGTTGTTTCTCGGAACCTCCTCAACCATTTGGTTAGGTACTGAGATGAGTCGGCGAAGGTCTTCAATATCAAGGGCAAGACGCTACATTTCACAGAGCAAGAAGTTGCTCTTATCACCGGATTGCCCGCAAAGGGCGAAACAGTTGAGGTCGTCCCCTCCTTGCCACGCCGTCCGGAAGGTCAATTCTTCAGAAAGTACTTTGCCGTCAGGATACCTGATATTCCACACATTGAAGAAATCATTGACAAGCTTAGCGAGGGCGAAATAAAGATGGCAGAGGAGGACATGGCGAGGATGATCATCTGCCTCCTCTTCTGTACGGTGCTGTTTCCACACAGCACTAGAGCGCTGCATCCCTATTTGTACCATTACATTGAAGACCTCCCAAGATTGAGCTCATACAATTGGGCTGCGGCCATGCATAACATGTTGGATTCTGGTATAACCCACACCAGCAGACTAGTGGGTGCGAGATCTCAAGGAGGGTCACTTGGCGGTGGATACCTAAACAGCGCCTCATATGTCCTTCAAGTATGTAACATTTCTATGTTTTCAGAGTCTTCGAAAGGCACGACACATAGACGCTAAGTGTCGTGTCTTATGCAACACGACTTCATTTATAGTCGTGTATTATGCAACACGACTAAGTATATATTCGTGTTGCATAAGACACGACCAAATTTCTAGTTGTGTACTATTATAGTCGACTATAATAGTACACGACTTGCCTGTATCTGCACCTTTTACTAATATTTTCATCTGTTTATTATGCAGTTTTGGGTTTTTGAGCACATGACAATCTTCCATGCTGTCGTGAGCCCTACCAATCCAAGGGTGAAAAGGTGGCTAGGAAGTGGGGCCCTGATTACAGAGGTCAAGAAGGGTACACAGAAGAAGCACCATATGACTGACTACTGGAAGGGAGCGTTCCATAATCTCGAAGTATGGGAAGAAGTTGTCGATGTAATCATCCCCATGGCCCAAGAGGTATCTCTCATTGCTTCGTCTCCCTCAGTAGCCCCTCCTCCGTGACGACAGAAGATGGAGAGGCCGGAAATGAAGAGGACTCCCAAACAACCTTCACCCTCTTTCTCGAGGATGGCTGCTCAGTCTACTGCAATGAGGCGATTGGAGGGTTCGCTTCAGGGCATACAGTCACTAATTGAGACAGCTCTGTCTTCGTATGAGGAGATGGAAAGGAGTGTCGGACCTATGCGAGAGGTTCTCACTCTATGAAGGCATCTGCCGCCACAGCGTCAATGCTGTTAGAGGGTCAGATCTTTGAGCATCCCAAGGAGGAGAAGACTGAAGAGCTGACGAAGAAGACGAAGGAATTAGAGAAGAAGGAGAGGATAAAGAAGTCATCGATGCATCACATGGAGCCAAAGAAGCGGCCCAATGACAAGGAGCATATGAAGAAAATTTTGATGGGTATGCGGACAAAGGAGCTGGCGCACAAGTCAGCCGGAGATTCATTGAAATGGGGTAAAGGTAAGTTGTACATGATTATTTAATTTTCGTGTCACATGGTACACGACTATTACATTTTTCATGTTGCATTCTACATGACTATTTAGTTTTTCGTGTTACATGCAACACGACTATGCTCTTTTTCGTGCTGCTACTGACACGCATATGTAAAATGTCGTTTTAGCTCCATCAAATGCATGGATGAGGAAGAGAAGATTCAAAGGGCTACTAAGAAATCCTTCGCGAAGTTGTTTTTGAAGAAGCTCCAACCAGAATTCGACGAACATATGGAGCGTGCAGAAGTCGAGGGCCGTTAGACGTACGTATGAGACCTATTCCCCCCTGGTGTAGTGGTAAGGAAGAGGAGAGCTATCTCTGCTATTGAATTGCAGAGGATTAGGGAAGATGAGCATATACAGAGAATGGCGGTGGAGCAGGCAAGGAGGAATAGGTCCCCTCAGCTAAAAGCCGACTCCGAAGAAACCGTATCCGATTGACAAGCGACCTCTATCATCGATGATGTGATCTCTTCCTTACAGGAGTCGGATATCCAAACGGCCAAGGAGGAGGTGAAGGTGGAGGAGGTGAAGGACGACGAGGAGGCGAAGGAGGCGGTGAAGGAGGAGAAGGTGAAGGACGCCAAGGAGGCGACAGAGGAGGTGAAAGAAGAGGAGGAGGCGAAGGAAGCCACAAGCTTAACCTCATCCCAGCCTGTTGACAATGATGTCCTCCAAACCTCTCAAAAGGCTAAGGCTATAATTGCACTCCCAGAAAACTATGCCGGTTTGGAGTTATGCTTCGATATGGGGCTATTGTTAGAGCGGTATAGAGTGGCGATAGATGGATGGATCGCCAATCCGAGGAAGGCTTATCCAATCCCAATGCTATCCCTTCTGCAAACCACAGAAATAAATACCAATGTAAGTATACATTATATTTTTGTTTTCCTCATATATTTTCCTCCTTTTTGAGTACACGACTTTACCTTAAGTCGTGTATTCGAATACGCGAAAGACACGACTATTATTAAAGTCGTATATAAAATACTCGACTTTTCATTAAGTCAAGTATTTTTGCTAACAACCTAATTAAAAGTAGTATCTTGCTTTACTTCGTCTGTTCTGACTCCTGTTGCTATTTTCTATAGGTTGTAGATGAGTTTTTGAGTCTCTTGAGGCAGTGCAATGAGAGAAACTGGATAAAGTATCCGTGGTGTTTTTTTTGGATGCCACGCATTCAAAGAGATATTCGACAACGTAAGTGTTCCTTGCATCAGTAGCGATAAGTTGACATTCCCAGCATCATTTTCTGACTCTTGCGGGTTTGCAGGAACACAAAGAAGGGGGCAATAATTCAAAATTGATAAAAAAGCTCGGGAGGATGCTTGACGGATTGAACAAGAACATGTTCTATGCCTTTTTCCCAATCCGCACCGGCTCCCATTTCTGCCTTGTCTTTGTACACTTCCCGCACTGTGTATGGCGCTTCTACAACCCGCTGTCTGGCAGATCCCAATTGTACACACATCACAGGAAAGCAGCTGACAAATTCACGCAGTTCATGACTGTTGTGAGGTACACAAGCTGGGGTGGATGGGTTTGCTCGACTGGAAGATGACACAGATCGCCGAAGTGTCCTGTCAAGAGAACTCAAAAGACTGTGGCATCTTCATTATGATGTACGTGGTGCAGTTGGCATCCAATGTCAACCCACCCGAGTTTGATCAGTCCAAAATTACATGTTTGTGGCGCCCAATCATTGCTGCAACTATGATTCGCGGAGTTATTGACAGCGAGTTTGACGACAATTCGATTAGAGACAAAAAACAGAAAGTCACAGTTGCGGGTTTTCTGAGGATGTCAGATGAAGACTAAATTTCTTTTGTCATATATATTCCTTTGTACATATATTCTTCTTCTTCTACATACTTTCTTTTTCTGCTTGTATTCAATTCTACCCACATTGTACAAAGATTATTTAATATACATACAATAGTCTTTCAATAAATTCAAATACATTTTTTTTCATGCAACACGACTTCAACACACAACTACGTATATAGTCGTCTCCCATGCAACATGACTTCAACACACGATTACGTATATAGTCATCTCTCATACAACACTACTTTATATATAGTCACGTACTAAACTACACGACTACGTATATAGTCATGTTGCATAAGACACGATTATATACTTAGTCGTGTATATTCGACTATTATAGTCATGTTAAGTTGACGACACACGACTATTACAGAGTCTTCTTTTTGTATTTACCCGTCATTGACAACACGGCTATAATTGAGATTCACTACTATAATGGAGATACACGTATGATGCATGATAGATTTTTTTGCATTTCTAATAATTTTTTCTGTACAGCTATACATTGCGGTATAAGGTAATATTTGTTATACAAGAATTTCACTATAATCTAAATGAAGAATGGTGGGGGCTTAGGTAAGCTGGAGCGGCGTCTCTGCATTGACTCATTAGTAGTAAGATTGCCTTGTTGAGGGAGTCTTCGATTTCTGCGCTTCCTTGGTTCTTTTGCAACAGTTGGGTTAGTACACCTTTTACAGTTGTGTCCAACTTGTCGACAATTGCCACATTTCAACCTCGACCTTTCTGGCGGGTCAGGCTGTGACTTAATTCTATTTGTCTGTCTCCTCCCCCTCTTCGGAGCTTCAAGTCTGGGCAGTTCGCATTTAAATAAAACCCCATAATCCCCCCACTGATTCCTGTCTAAAGTAGGGAAAACTACTTCTTCGTACGTGGTGCGGTACAGACTTGCGTAGTACCACTTCTCACAATATTCGACCGGGTCAAAACTCCTCTCATCGATACATGCAATGGCGTGCTTGCATGGAAGTCCCATGCTCTAGAAGAAGCCACATGTGTAGGTTCTCTTCGTCAGGTCAACAACATCATGAGGAAAAAAGATCACAACAGCACACAAGGACTGTATCAGTAGTCGTGTTTTTGGCAAGACGACTGTATGAATAGTCGTGTTGTGCAATAGTCGATTATTTGAATAGTTATGTCATCGAGAGACACGACTATATCCGTAGTCGTGTCTCTAACTGACACGACTATTCCGGGAGGACAATTTTATCCGAGATAATTGCAGAATGAATTCTTACCACATGGTATAAAGATGTCACTTCAAACTGCCGTAATGATAACGGTTGCACTCTAACTATTCCACCACTCTTATTCCTCATTTCGTTGATATGATTCTGTGCATACTTTGTTAACAGTGTCGTTAGCCCATTTGCTTCCATGCTGCGTCTTTCGAAATGGGAGGTTGTGGTCGCACGGGTTTGCTCAATCAAATGAGTTATTGGCCAAATCCTAGCCTTCTAAAGCATATTATTGACACTTTCAGATCTGCTTGAAGTGATAGTGTCATATCTTTTACCCGGATATTCCACATTAGCCCAATTTCTTTTATTTATCTTCTGAACATATTTCCAGGCCTCTTCATTGTGTTCCTTCATCTTCTGCATGATTGCATCGAATTCTGGTCTCCTGAAGCATTTTGCAGCTCGGAATAGCAGGTCCTTCAGGTACTTATCATTCCAATGATGAAGCATATTAGCGGCCATATGCCTCAGACAAAACCCATGGTGAGCCTCGGGAAAGACATCAGCAACCACTCTCAGAAGTCCCTTCTGTCTATCGAGACAATTGTATCCAGAAAGGCCGGGGGGTCCGTAAACAGGGTGGCTTTCAGTAGGCTGATATACACATGAAATATACATTTTATTATCTCTTAAGCTTATGATTATGCTAGTGTTTGATTAGAATAACTATTACTTTAATATAGTTTTTGGTTTTTGTAGGAAACAAGAGTAATATATAGAAATGAGGTGAAAAGTAACTCGAATGGTTAAATCATCCTAACTTCGTGTAGAGATGTTGGATTGGACTGATTCAAGTCTCATATTAAAATTCAAGAAGTCAGCTTTCCAACGCCACCAACCACGCTCAATTCGGAGTTCGGGATAGGAAGTTATAGCCATTTGAATTTTATAAACAGTAACTACAATCGATCGGCTATCAATGCGATCGATCGCAGGAGCCGTAAAAGCAGTGTATTAAAGGAAACGATCGATCGGACCTCAAAACGATCGATCGTATCTACTGGAATTTTTGATCCGCACAAGATAGTAACTATGATCGATTGGTATCATACCTTGCCGATCGATTGGAGGAAAATAACGAAGGAATTGCGATCGATCGGCCAGCGAACGATCGTCAACACTAGCGATCGATCACCGTATACGGAAAACCGAAATAAGACCTATTTTGACTTGGATTTGGAAGGGGACTTCGTATTTTCTCTTCACTCTTATAAATAGGCCTTATGGGAGAACGTTTTGGGCATTCAACCTTGGAGAACCAGAGCTTTATTAGAGGCTAGAGAGGAGGAAGAGAAGAAGTCTTTTGAAGCAAAGAAGAAGAATGATTCATGCCGATGGATCTACATAAACAGTCTTTTCTTTTCTCTCTTTCTATGTGTAACTAAATTCCTTGTCAAGGCTTGATGAAGCCCTAGATGTGTACTGCTACTCTTGATAGTTTAATTTTATACAGTTGATTATGATTTATGCTTAATGCGATTTCATGAGTTTCTTTTGAGTGCTTGACCATAGACTTGATTGATTTGCATGAAATTAGATCTTTTCAATTCCTGCGCTGTGCTAAAAGTAAGCTGGTGTTAATTCTATGCCCGACCAAGGATAGGATCATTAGCCCAAATGATAATTCTATGCCCGACCAAGGATAGAATTATCTACATTAATTTTTAGTGGATGAACTCTCGTGTCCGACCAAGAATGTGAGTGAATTCATTGTGATTTGTGTGTCTGACCATGAACACAAATTACCATATCATGTCAATTTGAGCGTAATAATAATTGAGAGTAGTAATTGCATGTCTAGTGGTGGATTCTCTGCCTTGATATTTCTCCATATTGATTAAATCTTAGTTAGATTAGATAAAGTCCATTGCTTTCTTTAGAATTAATTAAACTACATCTTTTTCTTCTCTTGAATTTGGTAAAAGATTAATCCGTCCCTAAGGTTCGACAACCCTTTAATACTTGCCGCAGTACAATTGCCTTGTGCACTTGCAAGGGTTTATATTTAAACGATCATAGACCGAGGAACCACTTCCTGCAAGTCAAAAATCAGAGTGAAACCATATTAAAGAAAGAAGTGATAGGTTGTAGATAGTCGTGTATCAAGCAACACGACTGTATGAGTAATCGTGTCTTCGAGTACACGACTACTTATACAGTCTTCTTTGCATACGTACTACGTATTTATGGTCTCTTTCCCGACAACTGCATATGCAAGGCACATTAATTGTTGGTTCCCGTCGAGTGCTGTTGCAATCAATAAAACTCCAGGGTACTTTCATTTTAGGAATGTTCCATCAATAGTGAGCAGCGGACTTAGTGATCTTCGGAATGTTCATGCGACTGGGCTGAACATCCAAAAGACATGTCTGAAGTCGTATCCGGCTACCTCAATTTCAATTTCAGGTATATCAGAAGATCTTTCTATCACCACATGTGTATCTGGATTAGACCGCTCTAATTCCTTTCCGTAATATAGCAAAATCTGATATGCGTCTTTCGGGTTACCATCGATCAATCGAATCAATTCCTCTTTCGTCCTCCATGCCCTTTTATAGTTGACTTTTACGTCCCAATGTTTCTCAATGTACTGTTGCATATTAGCCATTTTTATGGAGTTTGAATCCTTGTGGAGACCATGACACTTCCGTGCAATCCATAGGTGTGAGGCCAATGGATGATCTTTAGAACTTATCAAAGTGGCACATGTATGCCTTCCTTCCCTCCTTGTCATGGTGACTCCGTCAAGTAGATTTGAAGCCCGTATGTACCATGTGCACCCTCTAATCTTGCATTTTGCAGCAAATGTGTCCTTATTCTCGTCCACCGCTTTGAACATGAATTTCCTCTTGATTTCGAAATCAGTAAGAACCATCTTGAACTGCTTCAAGCTTTCGAATCTAGCCCCTAAGGCAAGTTGTGCCTCATAGTCGTCTGCTTGCAAACTGCCGGTCAACATCGTCTCCTCCTCATAATTTTTTGCAGGACTAGCATGTAGTGAATAGGTACCCCAATCCCAACCACTGTCACCATCATCCTCTAAATCTTGCGGCTCCGATGCGACAGATTTCCCTTTAGATGTGTCACCTATTGTGGGAACTCTAGAAGTCGATGCTATTGCTGCATGTTGGAGTTCTATATTGGGCACAGAGTGGTCTCTTCCTATTGGATATGCCTGACGAAAATTTGGTAGTGGAAGAGGCTCATCCCACGCATCTGCAAACCACAGTAATTCTTCTTCATCGAAGAATTCTTCCTCACCTGCATCTTCATCTTCATCTTCACCTTCTTCCCCATCTCCCAATCTACGTGAAAAAATTTGTATGAATGGACTTGAGAACACGACTGGAAGTAGTCAAGTCGTGTCTTATGCAACACGACTTATATATGAAGTTGTGTTGCATACGACATGACTAAATTTCTAGTCGTGTATTATTATAGTCGACTATAATAGTACACGACATGCCTGTATCCGCGCCTTAGAAGTCTTACCTCGCAGCTATAAATGAATAATCTTCATCTCTTCCTCCTTCAACTGCTGATGCAGGTGTCTTATTGCTTGGGCTGGATGGCCTCTCTGGCGGTATCTTACTGGCCGGCCTTACTTCTGCCTCTGATATCCTCTCCTCCTCTTTATTTGCACTGGAATTCATTTCCTTATTGAGAGTGGAAGTCTCCATGTTATTTCCAGTAGAAGTCCACTCCACGTACAGGTGGATTGGTCCATTTGTGCCTTGGTTGCTCTTGTGAAGGAGAAATATTGACTCTACATCTTTATCATCTTGAAGGAGGTATGGGCATTCAAAATCAACACGATATGACACAGATAATGTACCAGCTGCAGACTTTAGTGGTAATCTTTCTTCCACTTGCTGCAACAGTTCTAGGTACTTTATTTGTGTATCTACAGGCACGAGCTTCCATTTCCCGCCCACATACGCATCAGAATTTGTAAAAACTCCATCGTAGTGTAAGCACACATGTATCTTCTCCATCAGTACCTGCCATTAAAATACCGAAATAAGTCAGAAAACTGTAAGACATGATATATTAAAAACCGTATATGAGTGAAAAACATCTTCTATGAGTCGTATTGCATAAAACACGACTATTGTTACAGTCGTGTTGTCGAAAACACGATATTATAAATAGTTGAAAACTTGTCAAGTTTTCAACTATCTTCTCTGGAACCAACTTTTATTATAAAAATCATAGTATTTGAACTTGACGTACCGTTTTTTGATGTACGATGCCTCCGTTGAAGTTGTTTTTGCGTACCCGGTCTTTCCCGCTCGTTTTCTCACTTTTTGGCGTGAAGATGACCTTTCCTGAGTTTGCCGGCGTCAGCGATGATATGGGGGGAGATGCCGGACGGAACTTCTCCGGAACACTCCGCCTTTTTCTCGGACTGAACGATCCTCACATTCCGGATAATATGGAAAAACGCAGAGTGATGGCTTATACATCTTCTTGGGGGTATTTTGGACACTTTTCGGGTCATATAGAAGAAACTAACAGATTTCGGGTCATATGCCAAAACGATAGTTGGCGCCAGGCAATATGGAAAGAACTCGGAGAGTCCGCTTATTAATTAGAAGAATTTTTCTAACTAATGAATCTGGCCCCGGCGTCAGAGTAAAGCATTTTCCAGTGAATCTCTATCCAGATTCCAAACGGCCCCAGGCATGAGAAAAGCTTAACAGGGTCCTTTGAGAAGCTTTTGTTCCATATTAATAGCTCTAATGGTATTACGTGGTGGATAAAGGACAAAGGAATACTAGTGGAGAGAGTAAAAGAGGTTAATTAATTGACTTCACTCTTATTCCAAACGGGATTATTAATATAGGACAGAAGGAGTGTTACATTAGGTGAGCCTCAGAAGGGAAAGGCACATGCAGCTAGTGTCCCATGTTATTTTGAAAGAAAATCATTTTCTTTTCATTTTCATAGAAAAAGCCATGTCAGAATTTCGAAAAAATCTACAGCATGAAAAACAAGTAAAATTTGGCATGTATTATATCTCACAATCGTGGCATTGATATGGCTGCACTAGCTGATTCCTAAACAAATCTTTTTTTGTGTGGCACTAAGACCCGTAAAACAATTCTAGAGGGTATAAATAGGTTTCATTTGGTATATTTGTCAGGTTTGAGTCGGAGAAAAGAACAGGTAGCCACAGGTATTTGCGTCAAGGTGAAGCCAAAACACTCAATCATTGGCGATGTGTCATGACTCCTTACCAAAGATTTAGAGGCCTAATTCTCACCACTCATGCCTTATCTCTCCCTCCCTCTGTTTAAATAGTCCCGCTTGCTACCTCATCAGTCATCACATCAATCACGGTTCATTCCTCAAAGTTCAAACCATAGTGCCAAATAAAAAAAAAATCAGCTACAGAAATATATAGCTTAAATTGACCAGATGGAAAATCTAAAATGAGATTGTCTTTTTTTCTTATGGAACGATTAAAACAGGATGGGGGAGTATTTTTGGTAAATTACTGATTGATGACAGTTTAGAGGGGGATGAGTTACCTATTTATCTTTGTATAGAGAAAAAAGAGTTGCCTATTTCGTTTCTTTGGCCAAAAAAAAAAGGTTTGCTATTTCTTAAACTTGAATGCACCAACTCTTTGAATGGGATGCGTTATGAATCATAAACAATCAGCACTTGGCATATAACGAATAGGGTTTGTTTATAACCCTAAGCTTTGCCAAAATAGCACTTACACCCTTGACGTTTAACATTTTACATACACCCCTTGCCATTAACAAAACCGTTAGTATATATTTCTAGATGAATATAAAAGATATGTATGAGAGGATTATGACTAGTATACAAACTATTAGGGGGGGTAACCAAGGAATTTTTGGTTACGATAGGTCTTCATCAAAAGTTAGCCTTAAGTTCTTATCTTTTCGCTTTAGTTATAGATGAATTTACTACACATTTACAAGATAATGTACCTTGGTGTATGTTTTTTGTAGATGATGTAGTTTTAATTGATAAGAGTAAAGTAGGTTTGAATGTGAAATTGGAAATTATGGAGGGAGCCCTAGAATAAAAAAGTTTTAAAATAAGTAGGACTAAGACAGAGTGCATAGAATTTAATTTTAAGGAAGGTAGAACTATAAGTAGAACTTTAGTTGAAATAGATGGGCAAAAAGTGCTAAAGTGTGATCAATTCCGTTACTTAGGATCCATTATCCATAAAGAAGTAGATATTGATAGTGATGTGGTGCATATGATAAATACAGGGTAGATAAAATGGAGGGCAGCCTTGAGAGTGTTGTGTCATAGACGTGTGCTAAAAAAGCTTAAAGGCAAGTTCTATAAGATGACCTGCAATACTCTATGGAGCGGAGTGTTAGGCACCAAAAGAAGTCATATAGATAAGTTGAATGTAGCCGAAATGAGAATGTAAAGGTGGATGAGTGGGATAACTATGAGAGATAGGATTAAAAATGAATTGAATATATTCATGAGAGTTTAGGGGTAACTCATTTAGGGGAAAATCGAAAAAATGGAGGTTGCCTTGGTATGAGCATATGCAAAAAGACCAATAGATGCCCTTATAAGAATATTAGAAGTGATGCATGTAAACGATGCTAAAAGAGGGAGAGAGAGACCTAAGAGAATTTGGATGGAGTTAATAAAAAAAATTTGACTTTACTATATCTTACAAAAGAGGTAGCCCAAAACAAGCCTGAATAGAGGAGTAAAAACCATATCGCCGACCCCAAATAGTTGAAAAATGCACTACTTGATTATGATTATGATACATTTCTAGATGAATAACCACCAAGGGGGCAAGTTTGATAGGGAACATGGCGGGGAGAATGGGTGCTTTTGCCACACTCCCCATCAGTCGAGGATCCTGTAACCCATTTAGCGCTTAAGTGATTACGGATATTTTCATAATTTTAAAATCATCTAAATAGCGCTTTTGTTTATGGCAGGGAGTGTGTGTGAAATTTTTTATATGCCAAAGGGCATTAGTGCATTTTTGAAGAAGATTGGGGGTGTAAGTTCTATTTAGCCTAACAAATAATGGAGGTGATTCTGTGTTCACTATCTTAAGGCACACTTTAAAATGGAAAATAAAGAATGAAAATGAAAGAAGTTGCCGAATAAAAGGAGACTATAAAGTCTAGCAAAGCAAAGAGACTACAAAGGCTGATGACAGTATGATGATCGACTTGATTTGGGAAGGAAGTAGAGAGACAGGGAGAGATCCCAGTGGACAAAAAATAATTTTCAGGAGGGGAAGCCATGAAGCAAACTTGACAACATCTATCTTTAATGATAAATTATTTGATTAACATGACTGGTAATTTCATCACCAATCTGCTTATGATAAACCACACAACTACAACATTACTTGATGAAAAACCCTTATTCTTGCTTGTGTCATGGCTTCATCTCACACACTTAATTCCTTAAGTCTCTCTATCTCTGAAAATACTCTCTCAAACTGATAATTGAGCCCAGATCCTATGAATAATAAAAACAAGGCATGATCGTCAATGAACCAAGCCACATGAAAGTGCCATTAGCAAGATCGCAGCTTCTTTCTCGTCCTGCGGGAAAACTTGATGGAATGCCGAACTTTTGCTCAAGCTTATCTTGAGTTCATCGAACTGAATCTTCTTCTTCGAGCGTGGAGCACCCAGCTTGCACCTCTTCTTGTATTGGGTATTCTTTTCCTTGATCGCCTTATTCTTACTAGTATTTGTTGCAGCAAGCTGTAGTCCTCCATTAGCTGCTGCAGCTGCCATCGCTCGTTTCGCCTTCCTTTGTCGAATTCCACAAGCGTTGCAAAGGGACTGCACCACAACCAAAGTATATATTGAGTTAATGAGATACATCTTAGATGGAGCTCACTAGAGAGAGAGAGAGAGAGAGAAGATGTACCTTAGGCCCTTGAGGTCCACTCCTCCATAGAGGGGTCTTGGTGGTGTTACAATCTGAGCAGACTCTGATCTTGTTGTTGGGTGAATTGTTGTTGCTTGGTTCATAATCATGATCATGGTGAAGAGGTGATCGGGGCCGAATATAAGATGGTTGCTCCTTCCTGGTGATTGAGCTGTTTGTGACAGTTTGATCTGAGGAGCTGATCATCATCTTCTTCATCAGCCTCATCTTGGAAGACATCCATTTAACCGACTCATTGCTGCACTGCTTGTTAGCATTTCTATCACCTCCCTCGTGGATCAGAGGTTTGAAGCTGTTGAAGTTGTTGATGTTGGTCTGATAGTTGGGCGTCGGAAGAGAAGTTGGTGAAAAAAGCTCATCTTCACTAGACATGGTTGGCGAAAACATGGGATCACCCTATAAACACAAGAAGATCAATAAATCAGATCACATAATCGTCTAACGGACGGGAAATTTTCATACATGAAGAAAACATGGTTATCAACCAAATTAGTTTACCTCTTCCTTGTCTTGATCTCCTGCATAATCATCTTCCACTTGATTCATGTTTTCTTTTTGTGGGTAAATGTTGATATATTGGACTGAATAGGAAGATGTCGAGTTGAAGGTCAGCGAACTGCTTAGATCTTCATGATCACCTTCTAAAAGAGGAAAATATGAAGGTGGGTTCAGGTGGAAGGGATTCATAAAAGAGGAGAAAGAGAAGTGTGGAGGGAATGAGCAGGACCGGTCTTGTTCAAGCAGAACAAATGATATATGGGGGATCCGGAGGTCACTGTGTTGGCAAATGAGCCTTTTTATGCTGGTAAATATCTTTTTCTAAAACCATAATATTATTTTAAAACTATATAATAAGGAAGGGAGGGGTGCAAGGGGCTCTCACGTGACACCAAATACAAAGAGATCCAAACACTCCTGGTTGAAGGACAGGAAAAGGCAGTAGTGAGAATACTACAACACAGCCAAAAATGACAAAACCCTATCTGTAAAATTCACCTACAAGAGTTTCATTCAAATTAATGGCATTTCTGGAGTTACAGGAAGGAATTTTAGGAGATTGTGCAAATTGAGGAGATGGCGGCTTCTGCATGGGGACATCATGCACCTTAGTCTTGCCAAAAGGCATTGAATGCTTGTACAGGCAAGAGACAAAGACAGACCCTTCTCTCCTCAGTCTTTTTACTTTTTTCAAACCACTTTTTTCACTTGATTATCAGCTAATCACAGACATTGCCAGCCTTTCTCTTTTCTCTCTTCTGCACTGCTTTGCAAAAATAAATCAAGGAAAGCGAGAAGACTTTTCTCTTTCACTTTTGCACTACTGCTTCTGCACTGGAGCTGTATCATGATGTACATCTCCGATGATCCAAATCAGGCAAAGTCATCTTACCATCTTTCGGGACTCAAACGGGCAACCTACCAGGATATCTCAATTTTACTGTAGCAATTGTCCAATTTCACCAAAAAATTAGCTAGATAAGTCATTTTTTACTCCAGAGGAAAATTATCCCTTTGCATCAATTCAAAACAGAAATCCTCATTTCTTTGTTAATTAACGCATGACTTAGCAGACAACTTTAATTGATAACAAATATTGTTTCAGTTGTTTTCACTAGTATTTACTTTATTCAATGGAATTTATCCTCTTGACTTTGATTAAGACTACAAAATTTTGATTACCAAAAATATATTCTTGACTTTGTTTGCTTTATCATGTAAGAGTTAGCTGCTAAAACTGAAAAAGATCAAGGAAGTTTCAAATGTCTACGTCGCCATTTAAAGAAATCTGTACATAAGTACTCCCAGGTTGTTAGAAAACATGATCAACAACCTGATCAGAGAGGATAATAAATGCGTGGGGTGTATATTTTCGAGACAATAGTCATCAATGAGAATGCTTAGAAATCTTGGTTGTTCATTTATTGCAATCCATAACGACCAATCACTGCTATACGTACACATAACTGTGTTTCATCTCATACATTAGTCACGGATAATAAATGAAGAGGCACATCACAAATATCCCCCCCATGGCAGGCAGAACTACTAGTAGGATAGATAGAAACCCCTCCCTGCTGACTGAAGAGTCTGATTCAGCCAGCAGAGATCCTCCCAGACCTTCACTTCCTTATCTCATCCCCATTGATGATGATAAAATCTAATTAAAGCTATGAAAGGAAGAGAGATATCTCTGTTCCTGGGGCGCCCAGAAACTTTAATTAGATGACATATTTGCGATCACAAGGGATGCTACGTACACCAAGTGTGAGTCACTGAGGGAGAACTCGTGAGGGCGATAGTTGTCCCTTTTCTCTCATTGTATGGGCTACAGTCCAAGGTGCAGGTTGCTTTCGCAGAGCTGCTGGTAAATCTAAGGCCCATGGCCTACAAAGCTAAATGACAGCAGCAGCCAGCAAGGCCCCCATGCTGCGCCCAGGGCCACTCTTGGACAAGGACGTGCCACTGTATATTCTGGAATTTCAACAATACACAACAAGAATTTCTTAGCATGCAATTATATATGGAGGATCTCATCTGCAGCAACATCATGGCTCGGGTTTTCACTTCCCAGGTTCTTCTATGCTAGCTCTCTTCTACCGACATAATGTCAACTAGGGATGCATTTGGCATCTTCATTTGATATACAGCCATCACATATTGGGAATTATACACGGCGGCAAGTAGAGACAAGTTCAGATAAAAGCATGCATGTGGGTATTTAAGACAGAAAAATCCAAGGCAACGATCAAGTTGGATAGTTGGTGTTGTGTATGATAGATGTGGGTTAACAGTCTTAAGAGTTTTTAAGGGTTGGAATTGTTGTTCAATGGATGGCCACCAGAAGAACACATTTTTCTCTCAAGGAACATATATGGATAAGACCGTGATACAAATCAACAGATAATGTTGTGAACTTACATGATGTTAGATTACATAATTCCACAAAAAGCTGGGTCAACTTTTTCACATTTCACATAAAAGCTAGAGCAAATGTGGTGTACGGAGATAAATAGTCAAAACATGGAGATTACGATATTTGCAACTTCTCAAACGTTAGGACGGGAGATCATTGAATGGTCCCTCTTGTACTGAGGCACAAGGTTTAATTTGTAATACACTATGGTGGCCCATGCAACAAAGATGGACCACTTACAGATGCTCTTCTTCCCTGGAGATGATAGATATGGGTCTTTGACGTCTGCATGTAAAAGCTAGGCGCAAAGATCAGCCTCGATATCGTGTGTAAAATCCTGCCGTTATCTTTTACGTTACAAGTCTATCCAAGTGTTTCACCCATAAAAAGAAGTTCATCCAAGTGAACTTCACCTGGAAGTAACACTTGCTCACTTCGTATGTAGAACCAGTCCAAAACTTGGACAGTTGGATGGGCCTGAATTAGGTATGTCTAAAACGTTTTGAATTAATTACTAAGACTGCAATTTGCCAAACAAAATTTACGAACGCTTCCAGTACTAGACTTTGGGAAGATTGTAGATTTCCAATTTCCCCCCTTCCCCGGCTTTCATCCTTAATTAGGAGCTTGCAGTAGATAGTACTGAGACCTGAGAAATATATAGATAGTACTGAGACCTGAGAAATATATATATAGTACTGAGACCTGAGAAATATATTGGCAGCTCTAGCTTTTGGGAAACAACGCTAATCTATATCTAAAACCCTACTATATTACAAGCAAAAGGGTGGAACATACAATTCCGAGTGGGCAACTATTTACGTACCACTTCATCCTCTACTTAGTAGTAAGCTAAATAAATATGTGATTAACCGTCTAATTTAAGTTCTTGTGAGATTTCAATATTAAACGACTAATAATAATCTAAATTCGGTATATTATTAAAAATAAAGGCGGTGGAAGGGGCAAGTTAATGTTGTGCACCAAAAACCCTGGGCGGTTTTCGAATATGCGGAAAATTTAAATTTTTAAAAAAGACAAAGAAAAAACTTAGGAAAATTTCATCTTTTATCTACTGTGATATCGGGACCTAGGTTGTTGCTTCGAGTCCTCCTGGATGCAAATGTGGCCCCTGTGATGCGGGGGATGCGAATGAGAATGTTAGGTTTTGTATCGGGACAACCTCTTACTAGCCTCCTTGCTGACATGGCAGTTATTGTCATGGGTCAAGGTGATTGAACAACATGTTTATGGGGTATAAAGAAAAGAGCGTGCAGAAAGTTAATGTGTCATGGTGCATCACTCACTGTTGATGTGAGCCACGAGGACACACAGTTACCATTTTTTATTATGGTGCTATTCAAGGCCACTTTTTTTATGGCTCTTAAGTTAGTTGTATGTAAATAAGGAATTGTAAATGTGGTTGCGTGGATTTATATCACTTTGAATTAGATAAAACTGTTATCTACCATTTTCTTTTTCTTTTATTTTTTATGTAATACCACTTTCTTTTTTAATTAATGCAACTCATTAAGGCTTTTAGTGGTATTGTAAGAAAGGAATCATTCGAACAAACAAGAGGATCAAGCAACTCCTCTCTCTAAATGCTCCAAGACTCCAACAATTTAACTTGACGAGCTAAAAGATGTGCCACGTGGTTTCCTCTTTACAAACATTGCTGATTTGAATCTGTAAAAGGAGGTAATTGTCTCGTACCTCTTTTATCATGTTGTGTTAATGAGTATGTATGCTAGTTGTTCCACTTGGTTTTTAATTGTGAATTACGACCCTTTAGTGTAAGCCAGCTACGTACATCGTTCTACTACATATCTTTAGATTAAGCATTCATCACTATTATGAAGATGAAATTCTTAGGTCATATTTTCCTGAATGAAATCTAAAAGTCATAAGAATGACGCCCAAATTAATTCTAAAACTCAAAAGTAAGTCCAATACGTAGATGGTGGTAAATTAAACTCTCTACATAGAGTTTCAATTCTTTTAATTATTATTAATTGATCCTCTAAGAACCACCATATTGTATTGCACAACTACTTCACTAATAATGACCGTCAAGTGATCTTTGACCCATTAATCTTATGTTATTTTGCTTTTCCTTTTTAATGTCTCTCTTTTAGCTCCTTAATTACGAGACCATTTCAGTTCCAAATTGAGGAAATAAAAAAGGGTATAAGATACTGTTGAGTAGAAGACCATCTTTCCTTGGTGATAAATAGGAGAAGGGATATATATCTAGCTTCTCAACTGGTTGACCAACATCCATTCTTGTCTTCAACTATAGATGAGGAGACGAAAGATTAGGAGTACAGAAGTCTTCTTCTATTGCCTTGTTATATATTGTGTGTTGAAATAAGAGAGATTCTTAGTGGTGGAAATATTCAAATGTAGATTACTATGGATATTGCTATCATTGTTGATATTTTTATTTGCTTTACTTAACAGTGTAATCTGACCTTGTCCGTTTTACAGAACCTTTTCCCCCAATCAATTAACCCTTTTTAGTCCATCTACTAATTGCTGAGAACTTGAAATGGGACAATTTGTTTTTCAAGTAAGGCTACTAATAAAAATCCTGTATTACTTTAACTACTCTGTTGCCTCCAGTAGTTCTCTAGCAATTTTCCCGATTTAGAAAATTACCACTTCCTCCCTTCTCCTTCTCCTCCGGCGCTGGTGCCAATACTGCCGCTGGCCATGCTTCGTCCTTCCCACATCAGTCATCACCGAGCACATCTTCGCCATAGCTTTAGAACAATGCTATATGGACATCAAGAATGTCTCATTTCTTTCATTCACGTAACAAGAACGGCGTTTAGGGCTTTAAAATGTTACTCCCTCCATTCCAAAATATTGTGTACATTTGAGAAAATTCCCATTTTTATTGGACCATCAAGTCTACAAAGAATTCACATGACTTTTTCTCCCTTATATCCCATCCAATTCATATGATCGTTCATGAACAAAGTTCTAGTCAATCCTTCTAAGTCTCCTTCAATTTTGGAAAGAGGAAGTCACGTGATTTGGCAAAATATATACAATATTTTAAAATAATAATATTTCTAAATATACATAATATTTTGGAACGAAGGGACTATTATGTACAAGAAAATTTCATTTCCTCTTCTACAAATGTTTGAGCCTACTCATTTTTGTTGGGCCTTCGAAAAATTTCATTTCCTCTCCTACAAATGTTTGGGCCTACTCATTGTTGTTGGGCCTTCATTTACCACTTTTTTTTTTCTGATAATGACTTTCACCTTTTAAATCATACGCATGTATAATGGGCCCACTTCTTTCCTCTGCCTCCAGCTCTGACCATATTCAAAGTTCTACCAAAACGAAGACTTTGACTACATTATTTTTTCAGCAAGTTGCCATTTCTTTCTCTTACTAGCGCTCCCCCCCCCCCAAGCCACACTTTTATAAACCGTACAGTACGAAGAAGGCCTGCACCTTCTCGAACACCAAAAGGTGACGGGAGAAATAGAGAGATGCGCCACAAAATTCTCATGCAATACAGCCTCTAGACTTCGAAGTTCTCATCACTTTCCATGCATTTTCTTCATGGAATTGTTCTTCTTATTGAAACAGACACCTCATGAATTGCCTTTCTATGGTTGTTAGCCAGATCCCTTGAATACTCCAACAATATTTGCATACGGGATTACTCTTCTCATCCACCCAAGTAAGGCTCTCACCTTTGTCATGTTTTGATGATTATTTGAATACATCTCTTCCACACATAATTCTGTAATCAACTTGCTCCTCTAGTCATCTTCCATTCAAAATTTTAATTTGCTTGTTTGCAATTTTTCTATTTCTTACGAAAGAGTTGGCTCAAGACAGGTTCGGATAGAGGCATAAGATCCATCATGTCGACCTTAAATTATTGGAAAAATGCGCTAATTGATTATATTCAAAATTCAAATAAGTTTTCCTAAATGCGCATATCCTTGTTGCAGGCAAAGTTTTAAGCTCGTTCCAAAAGTTGTATCGCGGTCATTGGAGCTTAAAGTAGGCATAATGAATTTCAACGCTGAATTCTTACAACGAAATCAATCGGGAGAGATGTGGCAGCAAACCGATCACAGCTGGCCATCCTCCTCTTCCTCTTCCTTGCTTTCTCGCTCCATAGACAGTCCGGAGTGCTCATCCCTCTTGTACAACGGATCAATCACTTGTGAACCAGATAACCTTATCGAAATCCCAGCCAATTACAACAACAAAATAACCAGGCCATTAACATCTTCCATTAATCGGCCTCACCCGCTCTCTATGCAATCTTACTCCCAACAAGGGTCAGTTTGTAAGATAAGACTGCCAGCTCCTGATAAAGATGATGAAGCGGTGACAAAAGCCATGCTTGCCGTGATTTCTTCTGCTCCAACTTCCTTCTCCTCTTATAATCCTACACAGAGCTATTCCCGGCCTCATCAACCCGAAAGGAGAAACCGAACAGGAGCTTTCAAGCCATATAACTCAGCTCTGGGGCATGTAATTGACACAAGATCAACTAGTACTTTTCGGGGGCAGAGTACGATGAAGCACGTGATGGCCTTCTTGAGAAGATTGTCTAGCATGAAGGTGAACCCACTTGTACATCAAGAGAATAGGCTTCTAACGGCCAAACAATTGAATCATGTCATGTCTGAGCGTAAGAGGAGAGAAAAGCTAAATGAACTTTTTGGAGTTCTCAGAGGTCTACTTCCTCCAGGAACCAAGGTAAGTTTCTTGTTAGTTTTGAAATTCACTATTCATTAATATTACTAAGTACACAAATTTTTTTTTGGGATAATTACACATAAGATGTTCTTTTTCTCTATTTTATTTCAAACTTACCAGAATGACATGTTTTATATGTTTTCAGAGAGATAAGGCGTCTATGCTGTCAACTACAATAGAAAGAGTAGGTACTCTCGGAAAACAAGTGTATGAACTCAAGGAGAACAACAGGTTGCTACACCGGCAGCTTTCTGGTGATCACGAACCTTCTAAGCACAAAGCTGGAAATGGGTCAGAAGCAGTTGAGATCCTGATAAGTAAGGTGCGCCCAGAAGGAACATCCGAGGAACAACACATTGGCATGCAAGTAGCCGTCAAAGACGAAGTCTGTAGTGACATCACCGATTTGGTAATATGCTTGCTAGAGTGCTTGAAACTGATGAAGATAGTGAGCTTGACGATTTTAGAAGCTAAAACCCAGGTGAAGCAGGCGGCTTTGTTCAACTATGTGAACATTAGACTGAAAATTAAGGTAAGATTTAGACACCGTTTCAAATTTCAATCATTTAGTAAGTAATCAAGCAGTGGTTTCATAATTCCATGTCTTGGATTGATAAAGATGTTAAAAAGCCTAAGAAGATGGTGGGGCCATAGAAAATCGTCTCGCCGATATATCGGTATCGGCCCTAAACCGATACATCGATACCAATCCGTATCGTTTTTCCGAAAAATTTCAAATATCGCCGGTTTCGGACCGATATATCGGTATTTTTTGAATTAAAAAATTATTTTTTAAAAAAAAATTTTTTTTTGAAAAAAAGACCTTTCATGTTTGTTTTCTATCCTAATATGCATATTTTGAAATTTATTCTTTGTTTAAATTAGTATAACTCATTTTAGAAGCTAGATTGTGAAAATATACGGTAAAAACTAGTTTTTGACTACTGATATTTTTTTACACAATATCTCCGATATATCTCCGATATTTCGTCTCTTTGGCCGACCGATATTTTACCGATATCCGATACGACATTCCATGGGTGGGGCACACTGCGATTGTCACCACGTTATGATGTGTTTGATTTAAGGTCCAGTGTTAATGTTCATAGGTTTTGACTAGGGCCATCTTAAAATGACCTGCAGATCCTTTCTAGCCACATAATTAAGTCTAGTAAACTGCCACTGGACGCATTCTCATGCAACATGTATGTTCAAATTATTGTTGGACAATCAATCTTAGGAACTAGCTCTCACCCCGCAATGCTTCAGCCTGAAAGATAATTTCAGAATAATAAGATGAGCCACTTTTTTTTGGCAACAATAAAATGATCCACTTGAATCTCGATGGTAGGCGCACGCTTTACCATAATCATTTGAAAATTAAGATCTTATTATATGTACACTGTACAAGTATTAGTTATACAAAGGATAAACTGACCGAGCAAAAAAAATAAAATAGAGCCTTCCATGGGTTCATTGGCACATTTGTTTATGTATTTATTCACTTAATGTTTATTGATTTTTATGGCAATCCAGTTACGCTTTCCACTATCTTTTTTTTTAATATGGAGTCGAAATTTTTAATTATTAGTTCAAGTTTATTTTTATGTGGAAGACCCGAAAGTTTCGTATTAAATGAAGTGCCTCATGAAATCCTTCTCCGCTATCTTCAAGTAATTGTCATGATTTGGAACATAACTTGTCCGATATTTCTTGTCCAATTTTCCGATATCCTTCTCACACTAATTGGTGGATGGTTTAAAAAAGATTAGTAATTAATGGAGTAAAAAGGTTAACAAATTGGCATCCTTAAACAGCACCCATGGACGGGAGTTAGGGAGTATTAAAGAAGCATGAGAGAAGTTACTAACTTTGTTTACCGGTTCAAAAAGTACTGATATGTTTAGTTTACATGCCTAGTGCAGACAAGCGAGTGGGACGAAGAGAGTTTCAAAGAAGCCATGACCAGGGCAGTTTATGACGTGAGGAAAGGAGAAGTAGTTGGCTGAGTCCTGGCTCCTGGGGGGTGTCTACTGTCGCCGATATTGACCAGAAGATCATGCATAACTTGGGTGACTCTGCTTTCGGAAAATGAAAACCATATCCAGAGACAAAGTTGACAGCAACCCATCTGTTAAGAAGGAAAGAAAAGCTACAATTTGGTGTGGCTATAAACGAATGTCAATTCATATAGTTTCCATGAGCAACAGATAAAGTTATTGTTTCTTGCTTTGAGATAAGGTGGTGGATGGGATGGTGATTTTTTTCTTGGCTAGTTTTTCTAGTTGCAGCTTCCATTTGGGTGCATTTGGTAACCTTGATTTAGATTTAGAGGTGTGATTTTTGGAATCACTTTATTTAAAGAATCTCGTGTGATTTTACAAATGACAGGGTCCGGCCTGTCATTTTGAGCGACCTTGATTACGTCATTCTAGGGTGAGATTTTGGGGAAGAATCAAATCACACCCAAGAAAGAGATGTCAAACGCAGGATTTAAACAAATCACAGGATTTAAATTAACATTGCCAAATGCACCCTTTCCGGCCTGTCATTTTGAGCCACTTTCTTTCACGTTATAATAAGAATCACGTCATTCTGGGGTGAGATTTTGGGAAAGAATCAAATCACACCCAAGAAAGAGTTATTAAACGCAAGATTTAGGGGCCGTTTGGGGCGTGATTATTGCAAAATATCCAGACTGGATATTGGATATTTACTGTAGTATCCATGTGGATTTTTACATCCAGCTGAGGTGTTTCAGCTGTAAAATATCCAGATGCTACAGTGTAGCAAAACATCCCGTATGGATGTTTTGCTTTTTATCACGCCCCAAACGGCCCCTTAGACAAATTACGTGATTCTTTAAATCACAAGATTTAAATCAATGTTGCCAAATGCACCCTTATAGATTGTTGGTCAAATGGAAGGGAAATGGAACAGATAAATGGAGGCGTGGAGTTCGGCTGAGCGAATGCATACAATCTGAAAGATTTTACCATTCAATGCCTCTCTCTGTTTTGTACTTATCCTCGGAAATTAGATAAGTAAAAAATTTGGGTAACAACAATTTGTATCCTTTATAAACCCATGTACTCATCCAGAATAACTATAAGAGTCGGGGGCTGGAAGCCGTCAAATCAGTGGGGCCCACTGATCTGATGGCTGCCAGCCCTACAGAGCACCAACGCTGTGCGCTGGCTAGATTTTTCCCAACTATAATTACTGGGCGAAAGATCAATGTTGTAAGACATCTTTTTCTTTTTTCTTTTGGTTCGAAAAAGACATGAATCCACTTGTATGGTTCAAAAGCAGCGGTGAAACTAAGGCCCGGGCTGGCTCGAGCCTACCCAGCTCGCAATAAAACGGGCTAGGCCATATTTTTAGGCCCACCTTAAATAGGGTCTTGCTAGGATTGAGATGCAAAAAGGCCTCAAGCCCGGTGGCCAAACACCAAGTATAGAAAATATTATTCCATACAGTCATACATTGGGTAGGAATGGGAAGGGGAAAAGGAGGACGTTGTGTATGTTTAACGTTTTTTTAGAAGTTCTAAGCTTGCAAATCATAACACTTGCTTGTGAAGATTTTAATTAAAGGCTTGGCCTATGATCTTGTGCCTTATGAGATCACTAGTGGGACCCACTCAAAGGTAATAAGACTATTCTATTGAAAATTAATTTTTCATCAAAATAGAAATTACAATTTTATTTGAAAAAAACACACAGGGCTTGACTTTTGGAAGCCCGCTTAGGATAGGTCGAGCTCTGGCTTGACCAAACCCGGCCTGGTTGCAGCCCTATTCAAAAGTAAATAAAGAAAAGCAGTAGACGAGACCTATGTATCATTATCTTAGAATGGTCAAATGTCAATGCTTGCTCTGTTTTTTTAATGTAAAACTTTGTAGGTTAATAAGGCTCCGTTTGGTAACCACTTTTAGGAGTAGGAAAGTGGGATTTCCCAAATCAAGTGAAAGTGGTGAAATAAGGTGTTTGGTTGAGGAAAAGCTGATTCTTAGAAAGAATTTAGGTCATAATGGCATTTGGTATAATTTCCAAAAAATAACAGGGGTAATTGTTAAAAAAACACAGTTTCATTACCCCTGTCGTTAGAAACCGTATTTTTTTTAATAATTACCTGTTATTTTTGAGAAATTACACCAAATGCCATAAGGAGAAGTTGTGCTGAATTCTTTTGGGGAGATTTCCCACCAAACAGGGCCTAAGTATCAGAAATACAATTGTTGACTTGTAAGATTTATATATATCTGAATATATGTCATAGATTTTAGATTTTATAGAATCAGTTCATTTTTAAAAACCAATTAAGACTATTAATATTAGGATAGGCCTATATTGACTATGCATCTTTATGATTTTCTAGTCATTTTTAACTCTCCCTTTGGGGAGAGACTGTCACCCACAAGTAAAAGAATAAATGTCTAGTTTGATCTCCTCTCCACGAAAGAGTAATCAATTGGTCCACAAACAACCAATTGCAAGAAGAGCACTTTAATGTAGCAAAAAAAAGAGCTCTTTAATTCTTTCATGTTTTCTCCTCCCTTAATTGAAACAACTCCTTGAGACATATATGGTGAAAATTATATTTTATTCTCAGTTTACAGTTCTGTCACAGCTTGATGACTATTTAAAATACGTGTGGCATGGATGTTTAGTCATGAGGTAGGAATTAAAGCTGAAGGAGGGGTCATAATTTTGTCAAATATTGGGGCCATTTTTATGTGGCGGGGAACTTTCCATCGGTTTTTTAGCCTCACATCTAAAGGTGAAGAAGCTACCCGAACTTTGTACCAAAAGAAAAAAGACTACGTGAGCTTGGATGGTGCCGGGTCACATACAAATGTAGGCATGT
This sequence comes from Houttuynia cordata, assembly GCA_039654745.1. Lineage (NCBI taxonomy): Eukaryota > Viridiplantae > Streptophyta > Magnoliopsida > Piperales > Saururaceae > Houttuynia > Houttuynia cordata. The sequence continues at coordinate 44,871,475 of CM077502.1, read as the reverse complement.
ATTTGGAGTCTCATCATCCCCAGCCATTCTTTTCTTACATGTTCCATTGTAAGATTTCATTACGTGTTGCCCTGGTGAACTGAACAAGGTTATTTGCGGAGTCTGGTCGGGAAACTATGCTCCATAAGATATGACAATTACAAGTCATGAAAGAATTTTGAGAATAGGAATTTATCATTATAAATAGAGTTCCTTGCCTAAAACAATACCAATTAGTTCATTGTGAAAAATCTATGTGTTCAAAGTACTCAATGGTATTGGAGCTAGCACTGTTAAACTTCATCTGGAAATAATTACGTTTGAAATTTGTTAAAATTGATCCCAGGATTCGAACAGTTAGGACCTGTATCCATATTCATGGCACGAAACCTTTGTTATGTAGTACATACTTTAGCAATGTGTCTTACTTCATTTTTCTTATGTTGCCTTCTTAGAAAAAATGGCACATTTGAACTAAGAAATGGCTTGCCATGACCTTGCATCATCCCCATGATGACAATTATGCCCATTTCATAGCATGCTTGACATGCCATAGGAAGACATAAAGGACAGCATCATGGAATCCAGAATTGCATATGCATTTTTTTAATGCTTTTGATTTTCATTATCATTAATCAGGTGTATGTGATGAGGAAGAAGCTCATAATGATAATAAGTAACCATACGATACTCATGAGTAACGACCAAAGAGCATTTGGAATAACCTAGTCAATTTCTTGATTTCCATATAGACTACTTTGATCATGTTCGAGTGAGACTAATCAAGGATCGAGAAACCAAATGAAAGAAAGCATCTGACTTGGCGGTTAGCCTCCATCCAACTTACGTACATCACCATCGTCAAATTGAGTGCAGATACTCTAACATGTGACTTCTTGTCCCCCCACAACCCCCACTGAGCAAAGACAAGCAACAATGGGGGCAGAAAATCCTAAATTGATTTGGCTTCAAGACTGCAACTTTCTACTTTAGAGTTATTAGTTGAAGTGCACATGCAAATGCATGTGGTAAACACATAGCATTGACTATTTCTTTACATTTTTCATATTTGAAGTACTGAGAAAAGAAAAAGTGCACATCTTTTTCTAAAAAGATTATCTAAACATGCAAATACACTCTTGTCCTTGTAATATTTGATACAAATAGCAAGAATCCACAATTATATATGGTAAATTTTGTTTATTTGTAAGCGAAGATATAAAAAGTTGAAGGGAAAATAATTGTAGCATGTTCCTTGAACAACTTAAGGAGAGGGCTTTTTACATATTACCTGGCACCAAGTTTGGTTTTATCATATCACTTGGAAAAAGATAGTTCCTTTCGTATGACCTGGAAGCTATCCAAAATACACTTGTCTTGTATACAAGGGTTTTTGCAATTTGTTGAGAAGGCGTTCTAGAGAAGAAGGAAAAGGCGGTCCGAAGAAGAAGGTGTTTCGGAGAAGTTCCGTGCAACAGCTCCGGCCATAACGTCGCCAGCGCCGTCCAAACCAGGAAAAGTTATCTTGCTGCCAAAATACGAAAAAAGAGCGGGAAAGCAGTGGATACGCAAACACAACTGCCAAAGAGTGATCGTCCATTCAAAAACGGTACGTCAACTTGAAATTCAATGTTTGATATAATGCAAATTTGATCGAGAGATGAAAGTTAAAAATTTGCAGAGTTTTCTACTTTTTCCTACTGTCGTGTATTCCCTAACACGACAATAACAATAGTCGTATATTTTACAACATGACTATTACACGACTATTTTCAATCACGGTTTATTTATTCATTTCGTTATTGTAATGCCAGGTAAGGATGGATTTGATACCTTTGTGCTTACACTACGATGGAATGTTCACAAATTCTGATGGGTATGTGGGCGGGAAACTGAAGCTCATATCTATTGATACACAAGTAAAGTACATGGGACTGTTGCAACAAGTGGAAGAAAGATTACCGCTGAAGTCTCCATCCGGTACATTGTCTTTGTCATATCTTGTTCATTCTGGAACCCGATACGTCCTTGAAGACGATGAAGACGTGAAGACAATATTCGTCCTTCACAACAAGAGGCGATGCACAGATGGACCACTCGATCTATACGTGGAGTGGACTTCTGCTGGAAATAACAACACGGATAATTCCATTGCCAATAAGCAAATGATTTCCAGTGCGGATAAGGACGGCTAGAATTCAATGCCTCCAAAAGGGAGGCTGGCCAGTAAGACACCACAGGAGAGGCCGTCCAGCCCGGGGAATAAGTCACCTGCACCAGCAGTTGAAGGAGGAAAAGATGAAAATTGTTCACTTGAAGCTGTAAGGTAAGAGGTGAAATTAACGAGTGGACATATCTTAAAGTCGTGTTGCATACGACATGACTGGAATTCAAGTCGTGTTGTATATGATGCGACTAGAATTACAGTCGTATTGTATACAATACGAATGGAATTCAAGTCATGTTGTCGACAACACGACTTAAAAATCAAGTCATTTAGACGTTTTTGTACAATATGCATGCCATTCTTACAATGTTGTTCTCTCAGATTGGGAGATGGTAATAAAAATATAAAGGATGAATTTCCGAATGAAGTCGATAACCAGTTTCAAATCATTAGGTTCAATAATGAAGATGAACATGAGGATCAAGACGAGGATGAAGAGAAAGATGAAAATGAAGACGAAGATGAAGATGCAGATGAAGAAGAATTATTTGACGATGAACAATTACCGTGGTCTACAGATGACTGGGATGAGCCTCTCACACAACCAGTTTTTTCCGGGCCGCATCCCACAGGAGGAGACCACTCTGTGTCAGGTATAGAACTCCAACAAGCAGCGAGAGCATCCACTTCTAAAGGAAAATCTATCGCGTCAGGAGCACAATACTTGGACGACAATGAGTACAACAATATTGATGGTGAAGGTGGTTGGGATTGGGGTACCTATTCACCGTAGGCCGGTCCTGCAAAAAAATATGAGGAGGAGACGATGTTGACCGGCAGTTTGCAAGGAGACGACTATGAGGCACAACTTGCCTTAGGGGCTGGATTCGAAAGTATGAAACAGTTCAAAGTGGTTCTTACTGATTTGGCAATCAAGAGGAAATTCATGTTCAAAGTGGCGGACGAGAACAAGGACACATTTGCTGCAAAGTGCAAGATTACAGGGTGCAAGTAGTACATACGGGCTTCGAATCTAGTTGACGGAGTCACCGTGACAAGGAGTGAAGGAAGGCATATATGCGACATTTTGATAAGTTCTAAAGATCATCCATTGGCCTCACACCTATGGATTGCACGGAAGTGTTATGGCCTCCACAAGGATTCAAACTCCATAAAAACGGCTAATATCCAACAGTACATTGAGAAACATTGGGGCGTCAAAGTGAACTATCAAAGAGCATGGAGGGCGAAAGAGGAATTGATACGATTGATCGATGGCAACCCGGAAGACGTATATCGTATTTTGCCCCATTATGGAAAGGAATTAGAGCGGTCTAATCCAGGTACATATGTGGTGATTGAAAGATATTGTGATATTCCGGAAATTGAAAATGAGGAAGCCGGATACGAGTTCAGACGTGTCTTTTGGATCTTCGGCCCGGTCGCAAGAGCATTCCGAAGATCACTTAGGCCGCTGCTCACTGTTGATGGAACATTCCTGAAAGGAAAGTACCCCGGAGTGTTATTGGTTGCAACAACAGTCGACGGGAACCAACAATTAATGTGCGTTGCATTTGCAGTTGTTGACAAAGAGACTATAAATTCGTGGTACGTATGCTAAGAAGATTGTATGAGTAGTCGTGTCTTCGACCAACACGATTACTCATACAGTCATGTTGTTTCATATACGACTGTGTACCCCCTATCTATTCTTGAATCTGCTTTCACTCTGATTGCTGCCTTGCAGGAAGTGGTTCCTCAGCCTACTCAAATCCACCCTCTTTACGGACCCCCCCCCCGGCATCTCCGGATACAAGGGACTTCTCGGATAAACAGAAGGGACTTCTGAGAGCGGTTGCTGATGTATTTCCTGAGGCTCACCATGGGTTTTGCCTAAGGCATATGGCCGCCAATATGCTTAATCAATGGAAGGATAAATACTTGAAAGACCTTCTATTCCGAGCTACAAAATGCTTCTGGAGACCAGAATTTGATGAAATCATGCACAAGATGAAGGACCACAATGAGGAGGCATAGAAATATGTTCAGAAGATCAATAAAAAAAATTGGGCTAACGTGGAATATCCAGGTAAAAGATATGGCACTCTCACATCAAGCATATCAAAAAGTGCAAATAATATGCTATTGAAGGCTAGATTTTGGCTAATAACTTGGTTGATCGAGCAAACTCGTGCGACCACGACCTCCTATTTCGAGAGACGCCGCATGGAAGCAGAACGGCTAACGACGCCATTAACCAAGTATGCACACAATCATATCAATGAAATGAGGAATAAGAGTGTTGGAACAGTCAGAGTGCAACCGCTATCATTATGGCAGTTGAAGTCACATCTTTATACCATGTGGTAAGAATTCATTCCGCAATGGTTTTTGATAATTCAATTCCAGAATAGTCGTGTCGTGCGATACACGACTAATTATATAGTCGTGTTGTCGACTACACGACTAATGATATAGTCGTGTTAGCCATGACACGACTAGTGATATAGTCGTCTTAGCGACGACACGACTATTAAAATAAGAAAACTATTTCACAACAAGACTATTCATGTTGTTGTCATATTTTTTCCTCAGGATGTTGTTGACCTAACGAAGAGAACCTGCACATGTGGGTTCTTCTAGAGCATGGGACTTCCGTGCAAGCACGCCATTGCATGTATCGATGAGAGGAGTTTCGACCCAGTGGAATATTGTGAAAAGTGGTACCATACATGTCTGTACTGCACAACGTATGAAGAACTAGTTTTCCCTACTTTAGACAGGAGTCAGTGGGGGGATTACGGGGTTTTATTCAAATACGAACCGCCCATGCTCAATGCTCCAAAGAGGGGTAGGAGACAGACAAAGAGAATCGAGTCATAGCCTGACCCGCCAGAGAGGTTGAGGGTGAGATGTGGCAACTGTCGACAAGTTGGTCACAACGGTAAAAGGTGTACTAACCCAACTGTTGCGAAAGAAGCAAGGAAGCGCAAATATCGAAGACTCCCGCAACAAGGCAATCTTGCAACGGATGATTCAGCGCCGAGGTAATGCTCTGGCTTACCTAAGGCCCCACCCTTCTTCATTTAGGTCGATGACAATTTCATGTATAACAAAGATTACTCTACCGCAATGTATGCATGAAGTCGAATATTTCTTTGAATGCAAGTGTCGTGTTGTATAAGCGCCCTCCCGTCGTTGAAAGACGCCGATAATTCTTTGTTTCCTCACGTACATGATAGAAAAAAAATTAGACTCCGTCATAGTCAGCGCAGAGTCGACATAAGAGGAATATAATTGTCGACTACAATATTATACAACTAATAATACAGTCGTGTCTTATACAACACGACTATATAGATAGTCGTATATGATACAACACGACTATATAGATAGTCGTGTCGTATGCAACACTACTATATCAGATGTCGTGTTGCATAAGAGTCGACACTAAGCGGCTTTCCAATACACTATAGACATGAAAAAAAAATGAATTTGAATTTATTGAAAGCATACTGTATGTACATGGAAGAATATTCAGAAAACCACAAAAAAGAGTCGACTGTAATAGTTTGCATGTACAAAAAAACACGAAAAAGAATATTAGTCTTCATCCGACATCCTCAAAAACCCCACAATTGTGACAGCCTGATTTTTCTTTTCAATTGAATCGTCGTCAAACTCGCTGTCGATAACCCCGCGAATCATAGTTGCAGCAATTATTGGGTGCCACTTTCGTGTAATTGTTGACTGATCAAACTCAGGTGGGTTGACATTGGACGCCAAGTGCACCACGTACATCATGATGAAGATGCCACAGTCTTTTGAGTTCTCTTGGCAAGGCGCTTTGGCGATCTGAGTCATCTTCCAGTCGATACAACGGATGAGTCCCAATGTGTGTGCCATGACAAGGTTCATAAAGTTCGTGAATTTCTCAGTTGCGACCCTGTGATGTGGATACAACTGGGGTTTGCCGGATAGGGGGTTATAGAAACGCCATACACCAACTGGGAAGTGTACATAGACGAGGCAGAAATGGGAGCCAGTGCGGATTGGAAAAAAGGCGTAGAACATGTTCCTGTTCAATCCCTTGAGCATCCTCCCAAGTTTTTTTTATCAATTTTGTATTATTGCCCCCTTCTATGTATTCCTGCAAAATCGCAATAGAATCAGAAAATCACGAACTAGAAACGTGAAATTAGCGCTCGTGATGCAGGGAAAACTTACGTTGTCGAATATTTCTTTGAATGCGTGACATCCAAAAAAATTGAACGGATACTTCAGCCATTCTCTGTCATTACGCTCCCATAATAGACCAAAAAAATCATTTATAACCTGTATAAACCAACAACATATTCAAAAATTGGCAATATTCAAACAATAATCGACTTTAGGAATAGTCGTGTCTTCGACATACACGACTATGCGTAAAGTTGAGTATTTTATATACGACTTTATGAATAGTCGAGTAGTTTATATACGACTTTAGGCATAGTCGAGTATTTTATATACGACTTTAGGAATAGTTGAGTATGTATACTTACATTGGTGTTCGTTTCTGTTGTTTGCAGGAGGGATAAGTAGTCATCATCACATAGCGTTGGGATTGGATAAGCCTTCCTCGGATTGGCTATCCATCCTAATATTTCTACTCTATCCCGCTCTAACAACACCCCCATGTCGAAGCATAACTCCAAATTACCATAGTTTTCTGGGAGTTCAACTTTATGCTTAGCCTTTTGTGGGGTTTGGAGGACATCAATGTCAAGAGGCTGGGATGATGTTAAGCCAGTTGCCTCCTTCACCTCCGTTGCCTCATCCTCGTCCTTCTTCTCCTCCTCCTTTGCCAATTCATCCTCCTCCTTTGCCCATTCATCCTCCTTGGCCGTTTGGATATCCGACTGCTGTAGGGAAGAGATCACCTCATCTATGATAGAGGTTGTTTGTCGATCGGATAAGGTATCTTCAGAGTCGGCGTTCGGATCTTCTGCCAAATTCTTCCTCGCCTTCTCCTCTGCCATTCTCCGTATATGGTCATCTTCCCTAAGCCTCTGCAATTCCCTCGTGGAGACAGTCCTCATTCTCCTCCTTACCACTACACTAGGGGGGAATCTGTCCCGGCCGTACGTCGGACAGGACTCATCTTCTACATGCTCCATGTGTTCGTCAAATTCTGGTTGGAGCTTCTTCAAAAATAACTTCGCGGCGGATCTCTTTGTAGCCCGTTGAATCTTCTCTTCCACATCCGCCTGCTTTATGGGAGCTAAAATGACATTTTGAATATTCGTGTTAGTAGCAGCAAGAAATATAACATAGTCGTGTAGAATTCAACACAAAACATTGCATAGTCATGTCGAATGCATCACAAAAAATTAGCTAGTCGTGTTGAATGCAAGACGAAAAATTAGCTAGTCATGTTGAATGCGACACGAAAATTAGCTAGTCGTGTTGAATGCGACACAAAAATTAGCTAGTCGTGTTGCATGCAACACGAAAAATTAATAATCGTGTTACAACTTACCTTTATCCCATTTCAATGAATCGCTGGCTGACTTGTGCGCCAGCTCCTTTCTGCGCATGGCCATCGGAGTTTGCTTCACGTGGTCCTTGTCATTGGGCCGCTTCTTTGCCTCCTCCTTGTGATGGACCGATGACTTCGTTATCCTCTCCTTCTTCTGTGATTCCTTCGTCTCCTTCTTCGGCTCTTCACTCTTCTCCTCCTTGGGATGCTCAAAGTTGTGACCCTCTAATAGCGTTGACGCTGTGGCGGCAAATGCCTTGATAGAGTGAAGAACCTCTCACAGAGGTCCGACACTCCTTCCCATCTCCTCATACGACGACAGAGCGATCTCAATTAGTGACTGTATGCCCTAAAGTGAACCCTCCAATCGCCCCAGGGCAGTAGACTGAGCAGTCGTCCTCTAGGAAGAGCGGGTAGGTTGTTTAGGATTCCTCTTTATTTTCAGCCTCTCCGTCTTATGTCGTCGCGGAGGAGGGGCCGCTGGGGGAGGCGAAGGAATGAGAGATGCCTCTTTGGCCATGGGGACGATGATATCAACGACTTCTTCCCATACGTCGAGATTATCGAATAGACCCTTCCAGTAGTCGGTCATACGGTGCTTCTTCTGTGCACCCATCTTCACCTCTGTAATTAGGGCCCCACTTCCTGGCCACCTTTTCGCCCTCGGAATAGTAGGGCCGAACGCAGCATAGAAGATTGTCATGTGCTCAAAAAACTAAATCTGCATAGTAATCAGATGAAAACATTAGTAAAAGTCGTGGATACAGGCAAGTCGTGTACTATTATAGTCGACTATAATAGTACACGACTAGAAATTTAGTCATGTCGTATGCAACACAACTACATAATTAGACGTGTTGTGTAGTAGACGACTATATATCAAGTCGTATTGTATAATACACGACTATAAATAAAGTCGTGTTGCATAATAAACGACATTAATAAAAGACGTATTGCATAATACATGACACTTAGAGCCTTTCAAAGACTGTAAAAACATACAAATACTACATACCTGAAGGACATATGAGGCGCCGTTTAGGTATCCACCTCCTAGCCCTTTACTTCTCCCACCCACTAGTCTGCTGGTGTGGGTTATACCAGAAACCAACATCGTATGAATAGCCTTAGCCCAATTGTATGAGCTCATTCTTGGGAGGTCTTCAATGTAAGGGTAGAAAGAGGGATGCACCACTCTCGTGCTATGTGGAAATAGCACCGTGGAGATGAGGAGGCAGATGATCATCCTCGCCATGTCCTCCTCTGGCATCTTCATTTCGCCCTCGCTAAGCTTCTCAATGATTTCTTCAATATGTGGAATATCCGGTTTCCTTACGGTGAAGTACTTTCTGAAGAATTCACATTCCGTTCGCCGTGGCACAGAGGGAAGGACCTCAACTCTTTCGCCCTTAGCGGGCAATCCAGTGATAAGAGCAACTTCTTGCTCTGTGAAATGTAGCGTTCTCCCCTTGATATTGAAGACCTTCGCCTCCTCATCCCAATACCTAACCAAATGGTCGATGAGGTTCCGAGAAACAACTACATCCTCACCTTCAAAGATGACAGAGAACCCAGCTTCTCTGATCAGTTGGCAACATCTTTGGTGACGCCGTAGGAGGGCCGCACACTTTTTCATCGCCCCCCGGTTGACAAAACGTCTGAACCGCCAGTCGCGGATTGCATGTTTTCTTGCCTGATCGGTCCATCGGAGCCTTCCTCTTCCTGCCCCTCTATCTTCGCTCCCGAGGTGCAACAAAGAATTCCTGATCTTCCTCCTCTTCCGATGGTATTTCCTCCATATACTCATCTTCTTTTATATCCATCTGCAATGAGATAGGTAGAGTGGTCAGTAGAACAGTCGTGTTGGAAACACAGGAAATCATAATAGTCGTGTTGTCGCGTACACGACTAACGCTCAAGTCGTGTTGTATATAATACGACTTTATGCTTCATCTTAAAAATTTGAAATCTTAAATTCTGAGCTTCTGGAACTAAAATAAGTAAGAATTTTTCTAACTTACCGTGGTTTAGTGGTGTGTATGTGTGTATTTCCTTGTACGCACCTTTCACACGCTTCCTCGCCGCAAACCGAACCTCAATCGTATACTCCGCCGGTTGCTCGAAGGCGCGGGGAGCCGCAGGGGAAACTCAACTTGTTTGTCCCTCGAAATCCAACAGGGGGCGCTGGAGAAATCGAGTAGGGGGGGACGTTAAATCGGATCTTCAAAAACCTTGGTGCAACTGGAAATCATCGGAGGACTCGCCGGTGGAGTCGCCTCTGGAAATCGCTGGAGAAATCGCTGGAAACCCTCTTTTTTTTCGTGTCGTATCCAACACGCACTATTCGCCCAGTAATAACACGAAAAATACACAAGAGGGGCATTTTTAGTACTCCAAGTCTAGATTCCAGGGGATATGAGATAAAACGGGAAAAACCAAGTCATATGGAAAAACCAAACCTGGCGCCAGGTAATATGTAAAAAAGCCCCTTAAGGAGATAAGGTTCTCCTATAATTCATACTACATACAACTTAAATAACATAAGCTTGACATTGTTTGATATATCAAGGTAAATCTCCTATTTCCTTACAGAATTCTACATCCATTTCTCCTATCTTAGGGGCCGTTTGGGGCGTAATTAAAAGCAAAACATCCACAGGTCATGTTTCTTCCACTGTAGCATCCATGTTTTTTCTATATCCAGCGTGACGTGTTTCATGCTGGATGTGGAAAAAACATAGATGCTACAGTGGATCTCAAAAATCTACTTGGATATTTGCTTATAATCACTCCCCAAACGGCCCCGACAGCCCTGTCCAGAAGCATAAGCTCACACCCTTCAAAAATGCACGTGAGGCACCCTATGATGCGTGTACAAATAGAGTTGGACAACATAGTTATCCAATGAACTGTCTAGAAAATATTCCTGATCATGTTGCAAAGTTGATAGTGTGTTCCTACTCACTATGATAAACTTTGTTATTGAAGAAGGGCACTAATGAGAGTTGATTTCTATCATGAGTATAATAATACACAAGTTTTGATATCTACGTGATTCCTATGCAAGATTACATTCCAAACATATCAATCGAATTCACACATGCAAACACAAACAAAACAAATTTATAAAAGCCATAGAACAAAAAGGTAAAAAAGGTTGGAAACTAAATGCACTTAGGATATCAAACATACAGACATGCCACAAGTTCTGTCAGCTCTATTTTCGCTAGTTTCCATAAGATATCTATTATATCACCTCTTGTATATGTTCATGTCGAAGTAATTTCTCTAATCATGACAATAATCTTAAACATTTAAAAAATCACAATTGGTACTATCCTATCAGGGGCAAGTCCTTCCAAAACAACCAAATATTTTCCCATATGCTGCCTGAAGCAAAGCCTTCCTTGTAGCGGAATGTGGAAGAAGCTGGTCATATGAAAACTTACATTTCATGCGAGAGGCATCTGTTATGTCCAAGGGGGAACACAAGCGGTACCGAACTTCAAGTAAGAGAAAGGGAGGAGAATTGACGAAGGAAGAAGAAGAAGTTGTTCTCTAATTGCATAACCATCCAAAAGAAGGAGTCTCCCTTATAAGGGAGGCACGGCTCCCTAGGGAGTAGTGCTAGCTAATGGGCCAGCTGGTGGGCAATGTGCCATGGGCTAGCCATGGTCTCTTACATGCAAATCTCATTCCCTCCCCAAATTACAGCTTATTAAATTATAAAAGAAAAAATACTGAAGAATAAAGTAAAACCTAACATAGTAAGACCTAAGAATGAAAAGTAGTGCAACGCGGAATAGACCTCTCTTAAGTGGCGTACATAACACTCCATCACGCTTCACTTTCGCTTTGTCCTCAAGGTGACCAAGTAGGGAAACGCTCTAGAAACTCATCGTCCATCATCTAAGTAGCATCCTAAAAGACTGACCCTACTAAGCTACAAGCATCTCAGTGACAATACGGCCAGAACGACGCACCCATCGCTTATCAGTCACAGAGGCGGGTTGTTGTTGTTTTAATTAATCTATTAATTTTACTCGCAAGTGTACGAATCGTATTTAGAGTACAGTCGCACAATTTTACGAGGTCGAACCCACAGGGACTTGTATGGCGGAAATCTAATCGAACCCTAATTAAACCCTTGAATAAATTATAAAATTTAGAAAAATTGATTAATTAACTAACGACTAATAAAATCAATTAACGAAATAAAATTTGAACTTTATCAAATTAACAAAATACTAAGGCTTTAGAATTGGCATGCAATAAATTATAGAGAACCATAAATTTTCAATCATTTATCATTCTCTAAAATACTGGTAACAATCTAGAATCCTATTCACGTTGTTACGGAAGATCTTACTTTAACGCACAAATATTCGTACAAAAATCATGTCCTTAATGCTATTTAAATTAATAATTCAAATCATTAGATATATCCAATTACAAGAGAATCACAACTAGTGTCCAATTTGTTATTTAACAATTGAAACAAGCATGCATTGCAATAGTAATCCTAAATCATAACAAAAACATGATTGGTGCTATATCTGAAACTAACTAAATAATTAACACAAGAACGCATAACATTAACGCACAATTCGAAAAGAAAAATATCAACTTTCACATGCACGGAATTCTCTACAATCACTACAGCCTCATCCTAGCTTAGCAACTAACCTAGCCAATCATATTAAAAAAAATGCATGCATAATTCATAATTAAACTCATCTCAATTGAAAAATAAAATTGACTTACAAGAAATTTAAGATTAAAGCAAATAGAAAACTATTGTTCCTCTCTTCCAGCCAGCAAGCAACTAGCCGATACAAATTAGTACATATTCACAAAGGAATGCACTCTATTCTCTCTTGACCGACAACAGCAATGGCCGAGATGATAAAGAAAAACTTTCAACTATAAAAAAATAAAAATTGTTTGTTGTCTTCTCCTACTCGACTGGTCTGCTCGGTTTATATAGACAGTAACAGTTCTCTTCATCCCAAATCCATCACCTTTCCATTCTAGCTGCCTTCCAAATCAATTATTTGCCTTTCGAATTGCATCAAATCCCGTCCAATTGTAGCAAAAACCCATCTTTAAACTCTTGAAATAGTGCCAAAAATCGCCCAAATGTGAAACTTCCTTTTGTTGATCCAAATCAGCCTCTTTTCTGTTCAAATCTGCCCCTTTTGAAATCTCAAATCGAAACGAAAATGGAAGCTTACCATTATGATCCGGATCTACACTCAGATTTCCCTATTTAGCTCTGTCGCACCTTCCAAATCGAGAGCTTCCTTTTTCTGTTCTGCTCTTTGCTGCTGCGCCGAAACCATTGTGACTGCCTCCTTCGATCAATTGCCTTCGGCCTCTTCTCCTCTCGATTGCCGGAATCCATGGCCATCATCGGGTCGCCGTCCTCCAGTCCGCTGCTGCCTCCTTCTCTGTCAGCCTCGCCGTCGATCGCTCGCCAGCTCGAGCCTTCGCCTCAGAACTTCCGCCGTAACCTTGCCGTCTCACCGTCGCCGTCGGCCTCAGTCCACAAGCACCTCCACCTTGCTCAGGACCCTCGGCCCATAGCCACTGGCTTTTCTCCGTTAGCGCTCAAGCAAAGAGCTCGAGCGCTCTCTGTTCTTCGACTGGAGCGCCTGACCAAACCAGTTTGGTTCGAGTCAGTTTTGTTTTATTTTACTTTTTTTTTCTTTCATAATACCCACTGAACCGGTTCTCCTTTGTCCCTCTTTCTTCTAATCACCCGACCGAACCAGTTTGGTTTGGTTTGGTTTCCTTTCTTTCTTTCTTTTTTCTTTCGCTCGGTTAAAACCTGATTTAGCAATCTCATCCATTGGATCAAATCCGAACGGCTTGTACTTTAATTCAGCGTTCATCTTCTCTTAAATAGACATCAACGGTTCATATCTTTTTCTGCACTTGATCTCAACTCTTGGGTCACTTTGGCACATCAAAACATGCCTAATGGCTTCACTTTTGGTCGTTCTGCAGTCTGAGGACTTGAACCTATAGAAAATAAAATATGTCCCATATTAGACACACCAAATAATTCATAAAATTACAGAACATATTTAAATTGAATCATTTAGAGAGCATTATTTATTTAATTCTCTATTACTAAACTATTTACTAATAATCCACTTTATTCTTTATTTTAACTAGAAATTATGACTAATAAATAGGTAAAAAGGCATATAAAAATGTGTATTTTTCATGCGTAACACGGGTGTGAGTACTTCGACCTCTGGTGGACCCATCAGTAGCATAGGTGGGGCGCTAGAGACCAGGGTCAGACCCTCAACAAAGCGTCGGAGGCAAGAGACATGAAAGACCGGGCACTAATGAGCTAGAGGGCAACGCCAAGCGATAAGCCACGGGTACAATGCATTCGACAATAGAATAAGGACCGTGGTATCGAGGAGCTAACTTAGTATGCTCAGCCTAGAACAAAGTGGTATGGTGCTGAGGAAGCACTAAAACATAAACAAGGCCACCCACCTGAAACTCCCGATCGGAACATTTCTTGATATACACTTGCTTCATGCGATTCTGAGCAGAGGCCAAGTTGAGTTTGAGATGCCTGATAACCTCATTCCGAGTCTGCAACATATAATCAATCTCAGCCACGGAAGAGCGGTTGGGCACATATGACAACATGGTAGGGGGAGGTCGACCATATGTTGGGTCACAAGGTACCGGATCGACGAAAGGGAAGAAGAGGGAAAAAACGAAGAAAAGAAAAGTACTTGTTTATTGTATAACCTCTAAAGAAGGAAGAAGCCCTCCTTATAAACAAAAGGGGTGTGTCTCCTAGGGATGCGCACCAACTAGTGGTCCTTGCTAATGGGAAGCCATTGCAGCCCTTTAGAGTATAATCAGGCCTTTATTACAATCACTAATGGATATGAAAAGGGAAACTAATCCTAATCAATAGCTAGTCCTGCATGCTGACGTACACAATACTCCACCACGCTCTGCTTCCGCCTTGTACTCAAGGCGACCAAGAGGGAAAACGCTCCAAGAAGTCATCTTCCAGCATCCACTCAGCATCCTCTAGAGGTGTACCCTGCCAGGCCACAAGCGCCTCGGTCACAATGCGCCCCAAACGACGCACACACCGTTTGTCAAGAATAGAGGCAGGAATAGGCGTTTCAGGTTCCACAAGCCCCATGAGCGGCGGGGGCGCACTATCCATAACCAACGCCGGGTCCCCCACGAAATGTCGTAGACGCAACACATGAAAGACAGACCAACGACCCGGAGGGTAAGGCAAGTCGATAGGCCACCGGACCTACGCGCTCCACGATAGCATAAGGACCATGATATCGAGCAGTGAGCTTAGTATGTGATGTCCAAAATAACGTAGTCTGACGCTGAGGCAGAACAAACACATACACCAAGTCCCCTACCTGAAACTCCCAATCAGTGTGCTTCTTATCGTAAACCTACTTCATATGGTTCTGAGCCGAAGCCAGGTTGGCCTTAAGCTATCGAATAACCTCATCCCGAGTCTGAAACATATAGTCCACTTCTGCAATAGATGAACGATGAGGCACATAAGAGAGCACCGAAGGAGGTGGTCGACCATAGACGACCTCGAATGGCGTGAAACCGGCTCTGGTGTGGTAGGCCATGTTATATGACCACTCCGCCCATGGTAGAAGCTGAAGCCATCGTCGAGGCTGATCCCCGACAAAACATCGTAGATACTGCTCCAAGCACCGATTAACTACCTCTGTCTGTCCATCTGACTGTGGATGATATGCCGTACTCATGTGAAGCTCTGTACCTTGCAGAGAAAAGAATTCCCGCCAAAATTGAGAAAGGAACACCCAATCCCGATCTGACATAATAGTACGGGGCATGCCATGGGCATACTTAGACAAACGATCCACCACTACCAGAATGACAGATTTTCCCTGGACCACGGGTAATGCCTCCACGAAATCCATAGATATGTCCTCCCAAATTTTTTTAGGAATGGGCAACGGTTGAAGGAGTCCCGCTGGTGTAGTGGTCGCTGATTTTGCCCGCTGGCAAGTGTCACATGCGGCCACATAGTCACACACTGATAAAAAACTATGAGTAACCCGTTTGTACGTCCGAAACGAACCTTTGTGACCAGCAATTGGGGTGTCATGGAAATGGGACAAAATGCGGCGGCGCAAGTCCAAAACATCAGGTACCCACAATCGGCCTTTCCAAAATAAGATATCCTTCTGCTAGACAAAAGGGGGGTCTGCCGTCGAGTCTGCCTATAGACGGTTAATCAAACTCCTTGGTGGAAGGGTCATCCACATAAGCCCACTTCAGATCTGGAAGGAAGGGACAGCAGGGAACTGATAAGGCCAAACAGACCCCCTCCACAGGCAGTCGAGACAGTGCATCGGCGACCGTGTTTTCACCCCCCTTTTTTTACACGACCTCATAATCATATCCCAACAGTTTGCTGACCCAACGCTGCTGAGACGGAGTAGATATACGCTATTCTAGGAAGTATTTCAATGGCTGATGATCCATCCGAATGAGGAAACGGCGGCCTAGAAGATACGCCCGCCACTTGGTAACGGCGTGCACAATAGCGAGCATCTCTTTCTCATATGCAGATAATGTCAAGGAACGCCCCGAGAGTGCCTTACCAAAAAAATGTAATATGCCATTCTTTCTGTATGAGAATAGCCCTGAGTCCAGCATCTGATGCATCTGTCTCTATAACAAAGGGAAGGCTTAAATCAGGAAGAACTAATACGGGCGTGGTAGCCATGGTTTGTTTCAACCTGTTGAAAGCGTCCTGAGCTTCGTCCGACCATGAGAAGCCCCCCTTTTTGAGAAGAGATATGAGAGGTCCAGCAAGGACCCCATGTTTTTCGATGAACCGCCGATAGTAACCTGTTAGACCCAAGAACCCATGGAGAGCCTTCACACAAGTGGGAGTCGGTCACGATAGCATGGCCGCCACCTTCGAGGGATCAGTGGCCACCCCGTCGTGAGAGATAATGTGGCCTAAGTACTCCACCTGTGCACTGCCAAAGAAGCATTTCGAGCGCTTCAAGAATAAGGAATTAGCTCTCAATATAGAAAAGACCGACCTGAGGTGTTGTAGATGATCCTCCCACGAGGTGTTGTAGATCAATATGTCGTCAAAGAAAACCAAGATGAACAGGCGAAGGAAGGGCCAAAACAAATCATTCATAAGCCTCTAAAAAGTGGTCGGTGTGTTGGTCAGTCCAAAGGGCATAACTAGAATCTCAAAGTGGCCATCATGCGTACGAAATGCGGTCTTGTGAATATCATGGGGTTGCATTCGAATTTGATGATAACCCGAACACAGGTCAAGCTTGCTGAAAATTGCCGCCCTTGCCAACTCGTCCAACAACTTTTCGATCATCAGGATAGGATATTTATCTTTTACCGTGATGGCATTGAGCGCCCGGTAATTAATACAAAACCGCCAAGTCCCATCCTTCTTTCTGACCAGCAATACAGGGGACGAGAAGGAACTATTGCTTGGCCGGATAATGCCTGATTGCAGCATCTCATTCACTAATCGTTCGATTTCAACCTTTTGGATGTGCGGGTAGCGATAAGGCTAAATGTTGGCGGGTGACGCTCCTGGAATGATAGGAATGTGGTGGTTGTGGCGCCTTGCTGGGGGAAGGCGAGAAGGTTCTGAGAAGATGTCCTCGTGCTCAGCCAAGAGCGCGAGCATATCATCTGGCATATCCGTTTGACTCACCTCCACTGTGGCACGTTGCTAGAGAAATAAGCCCTGAGGTGAGAAACGGAAAAGAGAACTGACCTCCTGGGTGGTTGATCTATACATGAAATATGCATTTTATTATCTCCTAAACTTATGTTTATGCTAGTGTTTGATTAGAATAACTACTACTTTAATATAGTTTTTGGTTTTTGTAGGAAACAAGAGTAATACACAGAAATGAGGTGAAAAACAACTCGAATGGTTAAATCATCATAACTTCGTGTACAAATGTCGGATTGGACTGATTCAAGTCTCACGTTAAATCTTAAGAAGTCAGCTTTCCAACGTCACCAACTACGTGCAATTCGGAGTTCCGAACAGAAAGTTATAGCCATTTGAAGTTTATAAATAGTAACTACAATCGATCGGCTATCAATGCGATCGATCGCCATAGCCGTAAAAGCAGTGTATTGAAGGGAACGATCAATCGGACATAAAAACGATCGATCGTATCTACTGGAATTTTTAATCCGCGCAAGACAGTAACTACGATCGATCGGTATCATACGGCGTCGATCGGCATAGCAATCGATCGGAGGAAAATAACGAAGGAATTGCGATCGATCGGACAGCGAACGATCGTCAATACTGAGTGACCAATCGCCGTATACGGAAAACCGAAATAAGACCTATTTCGACTTGGATTTGGAAGGGGACTTCGTGGTTTCTCTTCACTATTATAAATAGGCCTTATGGGAGAACGTATTGGGCACCACATATTCATCCCTTGGAGAATCTAGAGCATTATTGGAGGCTAGAGCAAAGGAAGAAGAAGATGATGAAGATGAAGATGATGGATTCTCTTCCCATGCTTGGCTAAACACCTTTCCAAGGCGTAGATGAAGCCCAATAATCTGGTTGTGTAGTTTCTTTTCTCTCATCTTATATTTTTACTCTAGTTGGTGTATGGATTTTATTATGTAATCACCGTTAAATTAAAAAAGATTTGTTCTTTGTACTCGAGAGAGGCAAGAGTGAATTCTTGTGAGTTTCAATCCGAAGAATACTTGCGTATCCGAGAGGAACGTGAGTAGACTGAGGTGTTATATATCAATAAAATTTCATTAGTTTATACTCGAGAGAGAGAGATCACAATTCCATGTTTTAATTGTTTTATGTGTTACATCCGAGAGGAGAGCACTATATTTTGAGTTGACAAGTGTATGTCCGAGAGGAATATGCTAGCCAATTGGAAATCTTTATTCAAAAGAGAGAGAGAGAGACGATACACTAGTTATTGTGGTGGATTCGAAGCCTTGGTCTTCTCCACATTGATTAAAACTCAGCTTAGTAGTTAAAGTTCATAGCTTTATTTAGATTAAACAAAAACTGCAACTTTCTTCTCTTGAATTTGGTAAAAGATTAATCCATCCCTGAGGTTCGACAACCCTTCAATACTCACCGTAGTACAATTGCCTTGTGCACTTGCTAGGGTTTTAATTTTAAACGATCAAGTTTTTGGCGCCGTTGCCGGGGACGGCATAATAGTTTACTAAATTCTTAGCATAGTTAGTTTTAGAGTAGTTTAGTTTAATTTAGATTTATTTTCAGTAGCTTAATTTCGTTCTTCTTCTTTTGCAGGATTAAGAGAGGACGCTGATTTTCGTCATCGTCGGAAGGGCCATCCCTTCCCTCTGTTTGCACTCTCTTAACCTTCTTTTAGAGTAACTTTGGGTGCTTGGTATTTTTCTTTTCTTTGTGGGAATGCATGACGTGCTAGTTGTCGCTATTAGGTTGCTAGTTGTCGCTATCTAGGGTTGATGCTTGCTAGTTGTTGCTATTAGGATTGCACAGGTTTTGTTTGATTTTTATTGTGCATGCATGGTCGTCGCTCCCTGAACCCCGACCTTGCCTTTGATCCTGATCCTGAGCGCCTATATAGAATCTGTAGAACTCCTAGCAAACCAATCCCTAAAATTCATCCAATGGCGGACAACATGAACCTTGGGGGTGGGAATGGCCTAAACCAGAATCCGCTAATGCCCCATGCCCCTACCCTGCAAGACTACTACCGTCCCACTGCCTACACCTCCCCTTCCTGTATCCTACTTCCTGCAACCGTGGCTAATTTTGAAATTAAGCCAAACATCATCCAGATGCTGCCCACATACCATGGCCAATTAAATGAGAACCCCTATAGGCACCTACAAAATTTCCTAGAGGTTAACACAACCTTTAAACTTACACTATCTGATGACCAGGTACGCCTTAGGTTGTTCCCCTTCACCTTAAAAGATAGGGCCAAGGAATGGCTATACTCCCTTGAGCATAGCTCTATTTCCACTTGGGAGGAACTTCAAGCCGAATTCCTCAAGAAATACTTTCCTGTGGGGCGGACCAATAAGATCTGCCATGAAATCATCACTTTTACCCAGACACCTAATGAACAATTCCATGAAAGCTGGGAGAGGATGAAATCCTTACTCCGGTCCTGTCCCCACCATGATGTGCCCAAGTGGCAATTAGTGCAGAGATTTCATGAGGGTGTGTGCGATCAGCATAAGACCTTAATAGACGCCTCCTGTGGAGGCACATTCATGAAGAAAACCCCGGATGATGCTTGGGATCTATTAGAGGACCTAAGCGAAAACTCTTTACACAGTGCCACCCTCTATAGATCTGAAGGCCATATGCCTGGCAGGAATGCCTCATGGGGAGGTATGTATGATGTTAAAGCTACCACGAACCTAGAACACCAAGTGGCATCCCTTACTGAGAGGTTTGACAGGTTTTTCTCACAGACTCCACCTTATACCCCAACCTCTCATGATGCCTGCACCATCTGTGTCAGCCCTATGTACACCATTGTTGACTGCCCTTCAGCCTTCCAATATCCAGACCTAGTACAAGAGCATGTCAACAGTGCACAAACTTTTCCCATAGCCAACAATCCATACTCCAACACTTATAACCCCGGGTGGCGTGATCACCCTAATTTTTCTTGGAGGCAACCTAATCCAGGGCCTACTTTTAATCAGGCCCGAAGACAGGAATTTCAAAACCAACCTCAACCGTACCAACCATCCTCAGCCCCGCAATTTGGCCAATCTAATAAGAAACCAACCATTGAAGACCAGCTGAGCCAAATAATGGCCACCCAATCCACCCTGCTCACGGTTTTAACTGAGCTGACAACTGAACAAAAGTCCCAGGCCCAGCTTGTCCATTCTCATACACAATCTATTGCCAAAATAGAGACCCAATTGGGACAGCTAGCTCAATCCATGAACCGTAGAGAAGCAGGAACCTTGCCTAGCCAACCTCAGCAAAACCCTCGAGGCCAGTTTGTAGCTAAGGCCTCCCATTACCCTCCTGAACAAGTGCAAGCCATAACTACCTTGAGGATCGGTAAACAAATTGACAATAGGGTTCGGGATCCATTTGTTGGCCCTTTGAGTGAGACACCTTCCCATGAGGAAGACAAAGAACCCAATTCCATCAAAACTATACCTGTTAGTTCTAAAACCCATCTGGATAACCAACCCGAGGCCCAGAAAGAGAGATCTTATATTCCCAGGGTACCATTTCCATAATGCCTGGACAAACCCTCTCCATTTAATAAATCTCATCATAAGATGGAGGAGATGTTCGAGGTGTTTAAACAGGTTAAGATCAATCTCCCATTGTTAGATGCCATAAAACAGGTCCCTGCCTATGCCAAATTCCTGAAAGACCTTTGTACCCAAAAGCGAAAAGCTAAATCTAATGTGACTAAAAAGGTCTTCCTTACTGAGCAGGTGAGTTCCCTAATAACAAACAATCTTCCACCGAAATATAAGGACCCCGGATGTCCAACAATTTCATGTGTTATAGGGAACCATACTGTTGACAAGGCATTATTAGATTTGGGGGCGAGTGTAAATTTGTTGCCTTACTCTGTGTATGAGCAACTTGGGTTAGGGGAATTGAAACCGACTACAATAACACTACAACTTGCAGACCGATCCATTAAAACTCCACGTGGTGTTATTGAAGATGTTTTGGTACAGGTTGACAAATTTTTCTTTCCTATGGACTTCATTGCCTTAGATACACAACTTGTACCGAACATTGGTAGTCAAATTCCAGTAATTTTGGGACGTCCATTCCTGGCGACATCCAATGCTATTATAAACTGTCGGGATGGGGTGCTGAAATTGTCTTTTGGAAATTTAAATGTCAAACTGAATGTTTTTAATGCCCAACAACAACATCCACCACCAGATGATTATTACGCAGTTCATATGATTGATACTCTGGTGGATGGTGCACCCCCATGGTTTTGTCATACTGATTCATTTGCTCCTTCTTTCATTAATTTTAATGTGTGTAGTAGGACCACAGAGGGACTGAATGTTGGCTTGAAAGACCCTGGATAAGTTGGACTAAAGGAGTTTCGTCTGGCTGAAGACGTTAAACTTAGCGCTTGGTGGGAGGCAACCCACGTATTCAGGTGTATTCTCTCCTTTATTTTGATTTTCTTTGCTATATGCTCATTGTCATGCTATATTTTGTTCACATTGAAGGCAATGTTCATACTAGGTTTAGGGGAGAGGATATGCTAATAATAAAAAAAAAAAATAAAAAAAAAATCGAAGAACAGTAGATACGATCGATCGTATTACACGATCGATCGCTATCCGATCGACGCCTTACCTATACGATCGATCGCCATGGGGTACATCGACACCGTTCATCTTCAATCTAACGGGTACTGTTTCTTGATTTATAAAACGATCGATCGGATAAAAGAGCGATCGATCGCGGGTCGTCTTCCTCGCGCTTAAATTCCGAACGGCCGCGGCGAGAGAAATCTATTTCCGCTCGCCGCCGCCGTTTCCGACCCGTGTTTGAGCTGAAACTCCGGCCCCCAACGGATTTTTGCACATAGATTCCAGATCCGGTGTCTGTTTCCGGGATTTCCCACTCATTTCATCTCAATCACTCATTTTTCTTCCGGTAAGCCGAAACTTAAAAACTCAATTTTTCTTAGTTTCCGGTGGATATTGTTGTGATTAATCTTATGCATTCTCTTTTAATGACTATTGCGATGCTTATGCGTGACTTTCAGCTTTTGATTCTTCGATTTTAGGTGTTTTATTTCATTCTGAGGATTTGTGTTCTTCCGGTGAACAGTGTTTTGTTTTAAAAAAAAATTCGAAATCTGATTTCGGTGATATAGATCCGTCGGATGCATACTTCTATATTGATGATTGTGATTTATGTTATGCATGATGATTAATTTTGATTTCCTAAGTTTTCATAAAAAATTTTATTTTTATTATTTTTATTTTATTATTTTTAGGAAATTTATTATTATTTTCAAAAAAAAAAACCCGAAAATTGTGAAGTGGATCTGTTATTACATGCTTGCTGTGATATTTAAGTATTGCAAATTACATGCTGCATATTCTTGTACCTTGATTGGATCTTTACTACTATCTTTAGTTTTCAGGTACAATGCCTCAGAAATCCGTCACGTCCTGTTCCTTCCACTCCTGCACCTGCGACTCCTCCATTGCCCCGGCCGCTTCAGTATGAGAGACAAGTCGTTCTTAATCCCGGCATTCCTGATTTGTCGACACAAAGATGGATAGAGACCCGGCCAGATTGGGTGCATTACTTCACCCATATTGCATCTAAGCATCAGAATGTGTATCAAATGGTGCACGAAGATTCAGTATGAGAGTTCTATTTGAATGGCACCATTGAAGACAATGAAGATCCAGAACAGATGACCATTAACAGTATGGTATGTGACACTCCTATCTGTATCTGCGCCGCTGATATAGCCAGGGCCATGGGTTGCGAACGAGGTACAATTCGTCATCCCGACTTCACTCGATATAAATTTCCTACGCATCGCAATGTTACTGATCGCTTGACGGGGTCAGCAGTAGGTCTTGGGCATGAAAAATCGTCTCGCCGATATATCGGCGATATATCGGTATCGGCCATAAACCGATACATCGATACCAATTAATATCGATTTTAAAAAAAATTACAAATATCGGCGATATATCGCCGATATATCGGTTTCGGACCGATATATAGGTATTTTTTGAATTAAAAAATTATTTTTTAAAAAAAAAAATTCAAAATTTTTTTTTTTTTTTTTTTGGAAAAAAAACCTTTCATGTTTGTTTTCTATCCTAATATGTATATTTTGAAATTTAATCTTTGTTTAAATTAGTATAACTCATTTTAGAAGTTAGATTGTGAAAAAATACGGTAAAAACTAGTTTTTGACTACCGATATTTTTTTACACAATATCTCCGATATATCTCCGATATTTCGTCTCTTTGGCCGACCGATATTTTACCGATATCCGATACGACATTCCATGGTCCTGGGTGTACGACATATATTTCAGCAATCAGCATGCTACCAGAGTTCCGTTTTGCTTTCTTGATTCTACAGCATGATGTATGGTCGGCTCGGAAGGAGAAAGTCGATCTCACTATGACGGATCTATTATATGTATTCGGCGACGATACCCGACATGGTGATCTTGATTTACCTTCATTCTTTTTTGGGCGGATGAAGCAGATGATGGTGGGGCGCAAAGATGAGCGATTGCCATATCCCTTTATTCTTGAGCGGGTATTTCAGACCTATGGGGTGCGCTTTCCAGATCATGCACGATTATCTCGCGGACTTGGCCCCATTTGAATTGATGCTTATAACCGTATGATGGGCCACACACGTCGCGAAGCTTGGCCACGAGTCCACCGTCCTGAAGAGATACCTGAGGATCGGCAACCACCTTGGGCAACTATGCAGCAGCAGATCACCGACCTCACTGGACATGTGCAGGAGATGCGGCAATCTCAATAGGAGATTAGGGCAGCCCAGCAGGCACTTCAAGATTCTCAGCATGCTATTACGGAACGCCTCGACTCCATAGTCGATTTTCTTCATGATTGGCGTTTCCCTTCTTCGGGTGGTGCAGACGGCGATGACCAGGACTCTTAGTCCGCTCTTTCTCTTGTGTTTTCCTTCCTTCTTCTCTTTTCCCTTTTTATGATCATTGTATTTTATCTTTGTTGTGCATTGAGGGCAATGCTTATATTAGGTTTGGGGGAGAGGATGTGCTTCATTGTCAAATCAGAAAAGGAAAATAAATAAAAAAAGAGTTCAATTTGTTTGAGTAGTTTTAAGTTTTTTTTGTTAGTACTTTTTCATAAGTTTTGATAGTTTATCCCGTAATGATGCATGTTACAATTCTTAGGAGATTAATTTACATTGGAAGTGTGAGTAAGTATACTGGAGGATAGATACACTTAACTGAGCATATCTTTCTGTTACAGTCCTCTTGGAATAAGTGCCTGAACTAAGAAAACTCACTCATACACACTAGTGACATAAAGTAATGCCATCTAGAGATTTTTTGAATGTTAATCTACAGTGGGATGTCTTTAGTCATAGTCATTGGATGATGTGTAGTTATCTGTTGAGCTTAAAAGATCATGATAGACCATTTACTTGGCTATGGCAAGGGATTGGAACCGGAAATAGGTTGAGAGTATTATACAGCCTAGACAAAATAAAGATGTGCTGAAAAATATGAATGATGAAAATGAAAATACGAAAAAATGAAAACAAAATGAAAGAAAGGGGCTGCTTGACTTTATAGGATTAACTTAGGCTGATGCTCGGGCCCGAAGCGGTCTCTTAAAACCTAATGCCCTAAGCTAATTTGGCTGGGAGTCATTGGCCTGAGTCATTGCTAAACCTAAGCATCTTGAAGTCAGGCCTTACACAGTCCTAGCGAGAAAAAAAAAAGAAAAAAAAAGTTTGTGGTGTATTATCCTCTCAAATCTAGAATGTTGGACCCGAAGGAGGCGCGTAAATCTGTGCTATCATGAACCTAAAGATTACGATGACTATGTAGATTCTGATGTTCTTTGGTTAATGGGTAACACTGGATCTGTATAAACAGAAATTTAGAATGTATTGCTACAATGTTCTACACTTTCTACTATTTATGATTATCATGCTATGTAATATTTGAGCAGAAATTTCCAAGATGAAAGTGTGGAATAAAACCACTTACTTGAGGGCTTCTATATTCCTGTTGATTATTAACCAAGTACGTGTGGTTAATTCTCTTAAGCATTGTAGTTTGTATTTGTCGGGATAATAGGTTTGCTTGTTTTGCACTATTTTTGTTTTGCTTTGTTTTTGCACTTAGGTTAATTAGATTAATAAATACATGTTTGTGGGTAGCATGGCTGCAAACCCTCACGAGACAACACTCGTCCTACGAGGGACACCTGGAGGTTTAACGGCTTGTTGCATACGCTCAATGCAATCGTGTTCCCTACGAAAGTGGTGTTTACTTTTATGCATTAGTTCCTTTAGTTTGATTGTTTGATTTTATTTTTGTTCTTATTTTGCTAGGGACTAGCAAAATCTAAGTTTGGGGGTGTGATCTATACATGAAATATGCATTTTATTATATCCTAAACTTATGTTTATGCTAGTGTTTGATTAGAATAACTACTACTTTAATATAGTTTTTGGTTTTTGTAGGAAACAAGAGTAATACTCAGAAATGAGGTGAAAAGCAACTCGAATGGTTAAATTATCATAATTTCGTGTACAAATGTCGGATTGAACTGATTCAAGTCTCATGTTAAAGTTCAAGAAGTCAGCTTTCCAACGCCACCAACCACGCGCAATTCGGAATTCTGGACAGAAAGTTATAGCCATTTGAAGTTTATAAACAGTAACTATGATCGATCGGCTATCAATGCGATCGATCGCCATAGCCGTAAAAGCAGTGTATTGAAGGGAACGATCGATCGGACATAAAAATGATCGATCGTATCTACTGGAATTTTTAATCCACGCAAGACAGTAACTACGATCGATCGGTATCATACGGCGTCGATCGGCATAGCGATCGATCGGAGGAAAATAACGAAGGAATTGCAATCGATCGGACAGCGAACGATCGTCAATACTGAGCGATCGATCGCCGTATACGGAAAATCGAAATAAGACCTATTTCGACTTGGATTTAGAAGGGGACTTCGTGGTTTCTCTTCACTATTATAAATAGGCCTTATGGGAGAACGTATTGGGCACCACATATTCATCCCTTGGAGAATCTAGAGCATTATTGGAGGCTAGAGCAAAGGAAGAAGAAGATGATGAAGATGAAGATGATGGATTCTCTTCCCATGCTTGGCTAAACACCTTTCCAAGGCGTAGATGAAGCCCAATAATCTGGTTGTGTAGTTTCTTTTCTCTCATCTTATGTTTTTACTCTAGTTGGTGTATGGATTTTATTATGTAATCACCGTTAATTCAATAAAGATTTGTTCTTTGTACTCGAGAGAGGCAAGAGTGAATTCTTGTGAGTTTCAATCCGAAGAATATTGTGTATCCGAGAGGAACGTGAGTAGACTGAGGTGTTATATATCAATAAAATTTTATTAGTTTATACTCGAGAGAGATAGATCACAATTCCATGTTTTAATTGTTTTATGTGTTACATCCGAGAGGAGAGCACTATATTTTGAGTTGACAAGTGTATGTCCGAGAGGAATATGCTAGCCAATTGGAAATCTTTATTCAAAAGAGAGAGAGAGACGATACACTAGTTATTGTGGTGGATTCGAAGCCTTGGTCTTCTCCACATTGATTAAAACTCAGCTTAGTAGTTAAAGTTCATAGCTTTATTTAGATTAAACAAAAACTGCAACTTTCTTCTCTTGAATTTGGTAAAAGATTAATCCGTCCCTGAGGTTCGACAACCCTTCAATACTCACCGTAGTACAATTGCCTTGTGCACTTGCAAGGGTTTTAATTTTAAACGATCAGTGGTATGCAATGTGCTAGGCTGTGACTCATGGAGATGCACACGCTGTCCACCCACCTCGAAGTCCATGACCATATCTCGTAAGTTCCATACTACGTCGCCTAATTCTTGGAGCCACTGGACCCCTAACACCACGTCCGCCCCCTTCGTGGGCAATAAGAACAAATCGGTGGTGAAAGTGTGTCCTTGAATCGTCAATACCGCCTGCGCACACATGCGAACACTTTAAAGGTGCTTGTCGTCCCCTATCAGTACGTCAAATGGATTAGAAATTGACACATAGCACCCCAAACGCTGCGCCACTTTGTCATTAATAAAGTTGTGGGTGGAACCACTATCGATGAGAACCGCAACCTATTGTCATTTGAGATGTCCTTGGACACGCATGTTCTGTGGTGTGAAAGCTCCTGAGAAGGCGTGCACGGATATCTCAGGTTACATGTTGTCAAAAGGGCTTGGCGCCTCTTCTGACATGACAATTTCCTTGTCCTTGACCTCTTCGACGAGGAAGCTACCACGGACTGAGCAGCAATGCGGGTATAAACTTATCGTCGCACTAAAAATAGAGACCCTGGGCACGCTGTTCGTCCATCTGGGCTGGTGTCAGGCGACTCACCGGTGGGTAAGCAGGGTCGGAAGGGGTGGTCCGGCTGGGGTTCGGGCCTGGCGCTGGCATAGGGGCCAGCGCTGAACTGATAGGGGGTCGCATTGCAGGTCCCCCTCAGCCTCCCGGACGTCATGCAATCCCAAAAAGAAAGTGGAAAATACAAAGCACACAATTTATACTAAAAGATAAGGTTAAGAGAGTGCAAACAGTGGGAAGGGATGGCCCTTTCAACGTTGGCGAGAATCCACGTCCTCTCTTAATCCTGCAGCAGCAAAGACACAAATTAAGTTTACTAAAAATAAATCTAAATTAACACTAAGCTACTCTAAAACTAACTACGCTAAGAATTTTGTAAACTATTGACTTACGTCCCCGGCAATGGCGCCAAAAACTTAATCGTTTAAAATTAAACCCTTGTAAGTGTACAGGGCAATTATACTACGACGAGTATAGAAAGGGTTGTCGAACCTCAGGGACGGTTAAATAATTTACCAAATTCAAGAGAAAGCTGCAGTTTTTAATTAATCTAAAGAAAGCGATGAACTTTAACTAATCTAACTGAGATTTAATCAATATGGAGAAGGCCAAGGCTTCGAATCCACCACAATAAACTAGTGTATCGTCTCTCTCTATCTTTTGAATAAAGATTTCCAATTGGCTAGTATATTCCTCTCAGACATACACTTATCAACTCAAAATATAGTGCTCTCCTCTCGGACGTAACACATAAAACAATTAAAACATGGAATTGTGATCTATCTCTCTCGAGTATAAACCAATGAAACTTTATTGATATATAACACCTCAGTCTACTCACGTTCCTCTCGGATACGCAAGTATTCTTCGGATTGAAACTCATAAGAATTCACTCTTGTCTCTCTTGAATACAAAGAGCAAACCTTAATGAATTAACAGTGATTATACATTAAAATCCATACACCAACTAGAGTAAAACATAAGATGAGAGAAAAGAGACTATACAACCAGATTATTGGGCTTCATCTATGCCTTGGAGAGGAGTTTAGTCTTCATTGGAAGAGAATTCATCATCAAGTCCTTCATCTTCTTCTTCTTCTTCTCTCCTTTCCTCTAGCCTCTAAAATAGCTCAAGATCTATTCTCTAATGCCCAATATGTTCTCCTTTAAGACCTATTTATAAGGTTGAATAGAAACCACGAAGTCCCCTTCCAAATCTGAGTCGAAATAGGCTTGATTTAGGTTTTGCCGCACAAACCGGTCGATCGCTCTGTATAGCATATCAATCGCTTGCCGATCGATCACTATCTTTCATAATTTCCTTCGTTGTCGCGCCGATCATCCGTTTTATCTCATCAGCCGATCGATCATTTTTATTCCCGATCGATCATGTTTACTGTAATGTGTAGATCCAAAAACTCCAGTAGACACAATCGATCATTTTGACTGCCGATCGATTGTTTTCTTCATTAACATTGTTTTCGGCTCTAGCGATCGATCGTGTATAAAATACCGATCGATCGTAGTTACTGTTCATAATTTTCAACTGGTTATAATATTTTGCTCCAAACTCCGAATTATTGGTGGCGTTAGAAAGCTGACTTCTTGACTAGATCACAACTCCATGTTTTAATTGCTTATGTGTTACATCTGAGAGAAGAGCACAATATTTGGAATTGACAAGTATATATCCGACCAAGAATATGTTAGCCAATTAGGAATCTATATAAAAGAGAGAGAGAGAGAGAGAGAGAGAAAGAGGTGATACACTAGTTTATTTTGTGGTGGATTCGATGCCTTGATATTTCTCATATAAGTAAAACTCGTTTCAGTAGCTAAAGTTTATTGCTTTCTTAGAATTAATTAAAACTACAACTTTCTTTCACTTGAGTTTGGTAGATTATTCATCTGTCCCTTAGGTTCGACAACCCTAAATACTCACTGTAGTACAATTGTCTTGTGCACTTGCAAGAGTTTAATATTTAAACGATCAAGTTTTTTGGGCATGTCTGATCTACACATGACCTCTCGAGCATAAACCAATGAAACTTTATTAATTTATAACACCTCAGTCTACTCACGTTCTTGGTCAGACACGCATGTATTCTTTTGGATTAAAACTCACAAGAATTCACTCTAGCCTCTCTCGAGTACATAAAATAAACCTCAATGAATTAATATTAAAAGTTAAGATGAGAGAAAAGAAAACAATACAACCAGTCTATTTGGGCTTCATCTAAGTCTTGGAAAGAAGTTTAACCTAGCATTTGAGGAGAAACAATCATCTTCTTCTTCTTCTCTCCTTTGCTATAGCCGTCAAAAACTCTCCAAAGGAACTCTCTAAGACTTCCTAGATCTAGTCTCTAATGCCCAAAACGTTCCCCCTTAAGGCATATATATAGGGGTAAAGAGAAACTATGAAACCCTCTTCCAAATCCGACTCAAAATATGGCTTAATTTAAGTTTTTCGCATACGGCGATTGATCACTATAGTGCCGATCGATCACTTACTGTTCAATCATAAACTCCAGTAGATACGATCGATCGAAAGGTGATGATCGATCGCATATATCACATTTTTTTGTTCTGGCGATCGATCGCCTCATTTGCTGATCGATCGGTTACTATTCATTCTGCATCACAATCTTCCATTGGTCATAACTTTTTGCTCCAAACTCTGAATTGCGCGCAGTCGGTGGAGTTAGAAAGATGACTTCTTGAATTTTAAATGAATCTTGAATCAGTCTAATCAGAGATATGCACACGAAGTTATAAAGATTCGACCATTGAAGTCACGTTTTCCCCACATTTGCAACTTACACTTATTTTACACCAAAATCCAAAAACTACATTAAAGCAGCACTAAATCTAATCAAAATACTAACATAAACATAAGTTTAAGAGATAATAAAATACATAATTCATGTATAGATCACCATGTAACTTGGCTATCTCCCGAACATAGAGCTCGGCTACTGTCTTGGCGGTGAACAGATGACCCAGAGCAAAGAAATATGCATACTTGGACAAACGATCCACAACCGCCAATATCACTGACTTGCCCTGTACCACTGGTAAAGCCTCCACGAAATCTATAGACACATCTTCCCAAACCTTATCGGGAATCGAAAGGGGGTGAAGTAACCCTACGGGGGACGTAGTGGCAGTCTTCGCACGGTTGCAAACGTCATAAGCAACAACATAGTACTGAACCGCCCGCCTAAGTCCCTGCCATAAGAAGCTCTGACTGACCCGCTTATAGGTCCGAAAAGAACCCTCGTGGCTAGTAAATGGTGTGTCATGGAAGTAAGAGAGAATGCGCCGTCGGAGGTAGAAGGCATCTGGCACCCAAAGTCGTTCCTTTCAAAAGAGGAGTTCATCGTGCCATACAAAGAAAGGTGCATCAGCGGGATTCGATTGCAAACGAGCAATCAACTCACTGGTGGTTGAATCCTCTAAATAAGCCCGCCTCAGATCTAGAACAAACGGGCAAGAGGGTGTAAAGAGTGCTAAGCATGAACCCTCAGAAGGCCGGCAAGAGAGTGCATCCACCACAGTATTTTCTGCCCCCTTCTTGTATGCCACCTCATAATTATACCCCAAGAGCTTGTGGACTCATCACTGCTGAGCCGGAGTGGAAACCCGTTGTTCGAGAAAATATTTCAAAGGCTTATGGCCTGTGCGGATGATGAAATGTTGGCCGAGAAAGTAAGGGCGCCATTTGGTGACAACATGCACTATAGAGAGCATCTCCTTCTCATATGTTGATAAAGTTAAAGAACGTCCATAAAGTGTTTTGCTGAAGAAGGCAATAGGATGTTCCTGTTGGAGTAGGACGACACCAAGACCGCTATCTGATGCATCCGTCTCGACGACAAAATCTGGGAGCATTAACACTAGGGCAGTAGCCATGGCCCGCTTCAGCCACTCGAACGCTTCTTGTGTTGCCGCTATCCATGTAAATGCCCCCTTCTTTAGAAGTGCGGTGAGTGGACTAGCAATCAACTCATACTGACTAACTCCACTTGTTCACTGCCAAAGGAGCATTTCAAGCACTTAAGGAATAATGAATTAGCTCACAAATTAGAGAAAATATACCTAAGATGATCCAAATGGTTTCCCCATGACATGATGTAGATCAATATGTCATCAAAGAAGACCAAGACGAATCAGCAGAATAGATCATTCATGAGACTCTGGAAGGTGGTAGGAGCGTAGTCAACCCAAACGGCATGACCAAAAACTCAAAATGAACATCATGCATGCGAAAGGTCGTCTTATGGATGTCGGTGGGTTGCCTTTGGATTTAATAATAACCTGAACGAAGATCAAGTTTGTTGAAGATGGTAGCTCCGGCCAACTCGTCAAGTAACTCCTCAATCACCGGAATGGGATACTTATCCTTGACGATGATGGCATTAAGTGCCCGGTAGTCCACACAGAATCGCCAAGTCTCATTCTTCTTATGGACAAGTAATACCGGAAAAGAGAAAGAACTAGTGCTCGACTGGATGATATTTGTCTAAATCATGTCTAACACCAAGTGATCTATCATGAAATATGCATTTTATTATCTCCTAAACTTATATTTTTGCTAGTGTTTGATTAGAATAACTACTACTTTAATATAGTTTTTGGTTTTTGTAGGAAACAAGAGTAATACACAAAAATGAGGAGAAGAGTAACTCGAATGGTTAAATCATCATAACTTCGTGTATAAATGTCAGATTGGACTGATTCAAGCTTCATGTTTCAAGAAGTCAGCTTTCCAACGCCACCAACCACGCACAATTCGGAGTTCAGGACAGAAAGTTATAGCCATTTGAATTTTATGAACAGTAACTACGATCGATCGGCTATCAATGCGATCGATCTCCATAGCCGTAAAAGCAGCGTATTAAAGGAAACGATCGATCGGACTCAAAACGATCGATCGTATCTACTGGAATTTTTCAATTGCGCAAAGACAGTAACTACGATCGATCGATATCATACGGCGTCGATCGGAAAAGCGATCGATTGATGGAAAATAACGAAGGAATTACGATCGATCGGTAGGCGAACGATCGTCAATACGGAGCGATCGATCGCCGTATGCGGAAAACTGAAATAAGACCTATTTCGACTTGGATTTGGAAGGGGACTTCGTGATTTCTCTTCAAACTTATAAATAGGCCTTATGGGAGAACGTTTTGGGCATTCAACCTTGGAGAACCAGAGCTTTATTGGAGGCTAGAGAGGAGGAAAAGAAGAGGTCTTTTGGAGCAAAGAAGAAGAAGGATTCATGATGATGGATCTACATAAACAGGCTTTTCTTTTCTCCCTTTCTATGTGTAACTAAATTCCTTGTCAAGGCTTGATGAAGCCCTAGATGTGTATTGCTACTCTTGATAGTTTAATTCTATAAAGTTGATTATGATTCATGCTTAATGCGATTTCATGAGTTTCTTTTGAGTGCTTGATCATAGACTTGATTGATTATGAATGAAATTAGATATTGTGATTGATTTTATGCCCGATCAAGGATAAGATTAATTGCATTATAATAGAGTTGTGATTGATTCTATGCCCGATCAAGGATAGGATTGATTACACAATAGTGGATGAATTTTCGTGTCCGATCAAGAACGTTAGTGAATTCATTAGTAATTCGTGTGTCCGATCAAGAACACGAATTACCATATCATGTCAATATATGCTTAATAATAATTAAAAGTAGTAATTGCATGTCTAGTGGTGGATTCATTGCCTTGATACTTCTCCATATTGATTAAATCTTAGTTAGATTAGATAAAGTTCATTGCTTTCTTTAGAATTAATTAATCTACATCTTTTTCTTCTCTTGAATTTGGTAAAGTATTCACCGTCCATGAGGTTCGACAACCCTTATTAATACTCACCGTAGTACAATTGCCTTGTGCACTTGCAAGGGTTTTAATTTTAAACGATCAAGTTTTTGGCGCCGTTGCCAGGGACGGAAGCCAATAGTTTACCAGATTCTTAGCATAATTAGTGTTAGAGTAGTTTAGTGAGTCTTAACTTAGATTATTTGTCAGTAGTTTAATTTGTGTTTTTCTTTCTTTTTGTAAGGTTAAGAGAAGACGTGGAATTCTCGCCAACGTGGAAGGGCCACCCCTTCCCCTAGTTTGCATTCTCTTATCCTTCTCTTTTTAAATTAATTTGTGTGTTTGGTGTTTTCTTTTCTTTCTGTGATAGAATGTTGTGTTAGTGTGGCTATTGGGACTGCTAGTTGTCGATATCTAGGACTGATGATTGCTAGTTGTGGATATCTAGGGTTGTTTCTCTGATTTGTGGATGTGTGATATTTTGGTTCGGTTGATGAATGCATGGTGAAAAGATGTCTTTACCTTTCTATGGATTTAGCCATAAGAACCCATACAGGAGCTTTAATGATTATTGTTCTTCACACACACCTAATCCCCTTCCCTATGAAATGCCCTACCACCCACACCCCTTATATGTTGGAACCATGTGCCCTCTGTTTAAGTCCCATTCATATACCCGTAGAGTGCCCTTTGGCCCATGAATACCCTGATTTTGTACGCAAATATGTTAATGAAGCCCAAAGTCTTCATAGGTGGGAGGATCATCCTAACAACCCTTGGGAGCAACCCAACCCTGGGCCCACTCTTCATCAGGCCCCTAGACAAGATTTCCTAAGCCCACACCTGCCTTGCCAACCAGCCATTACTCCTCAGTTTGACCAACCCACTAGACAATCTACCTTAGAAAACCAAATGAGCCAACTGTTAGCCCTTGTAGCTGAGATGGCAGCCGAGATAAAAACTGAGATTAAAACTGGATGTGAGGAGATGAGAGTTGAAATACGGACCCATGCCCAGATTGTCCATTCCCACACACAGGCTCTTGCCAACATTGAAATACAGTTAGAACAGCTAACACATGCCATGAATATGAACGAAGAATGCATTTTACCTGTCCAACCTCAATATCCGATGGGCCAATTTTCTGATGAAGGGATATGTTTTTCCCCTGATTATGATGTTACATCCCTTCATAATGCCCAAAGGTTTGACAATGAGCTTGAGTGGGCTTTGCATAGTGATCAAGAGGGTGTAGAAATTAAAGAAGAAGTGAGTGTGTTGATAGAATTAAATTTTCAACCTTCTTCTATATCTGAGGAGTTGCAGTCTACAACACTGTTAACAGAACCTTCTATTCCTGAAGCACCATTCATATCTTGTCTAGATCAATCTAACTCTTTGTTTAATGAACATAACTTAGACTATTTCATAGATAGTTTAGTTGATTCACTAATTGAGGAAGCTTTCCCAATTGGGTTACTAGAAGAGGTCCATAAGGCCAAAATGGTTGATGTGGGGGAGGAGGTTCCCTTTATATTAAAATTTTCTGATGACCTTCTTCCATGGACAATACAAGGACCCATACCTCCATTGTTTCCTCACCTACCATTCCATCCTTTTATTCCACGATATGCTCCATACATAAGCCACAAGGATAGGAGTGTGTGGGGAAATCATTAATTTATCCGGCTGAATTCTTGATGATCTAAATCCTGCAAACAACTGTGGCTCAGTCTGGCTGAAGACGTTAAACTTAGCGCTTGGTGGGAGGCAACCCACGTATTCAGGTGTATTCTCTCCTTTATCTGATTTTCTTTGTTGTATGCTCATTGTCATGCTATAGTTTGTTCATATTTAGGACAATGTTCATACTAAGTTTGGGGGAGAGGATATGCTAAAAAAAAAATCGAAGAACAGTAAATACGATCAATCGGATATGAACGATCGATCGCTATCCGATCGACGCATTATATTTGCGATCGATCGCCATGGGGTACATCAACACCGTTCATCTTCAATCTAATGGGCGTTGTTTCTCGATTTACATAATGATCGATCGGCTAAAAATGCGATCAATCGCGGGTCGTCTTCCTCGCGCATAAAATCCGAACGGCCGCGGCGAGATAAATCTATTTCCGCTCGCCGCCGCCGTTTTCGACCCTTATTTGAGCTGAAACTCCAGCCCCCGAAGGATTTTTGCACGTAGAATCCAGATCCGGTGTCTGTTTCCATGATTTTCCACTCCTTTCATTGCAATCACTCATTTTTCTTCCGGTAAGCCGTAACTTAAAAACTTGATTTTTCTTAGTTTCCGGTAGATATTGTTGCGATTACTCTCATGCATTCCCTTATATTGATTATTGCGATGCTTATGCATGACTTACAGCTTCTAATTCTTCGATTTTAGGTGTTTTATTTAATTTTTAAGGATTTATGTTCTTGCGGTGAACAGTGTTTTGCTATTAAAACAAAATTCGAAATCTGATTTCGGGGATATATATCCCTCTCATGCATACTTCTATATTGATGATTGTGATTTTTGTTATGCATGATGATTCCTTTCGATTTCCTAAGTTTTCGTAAAATTTTTATTTTTATTTTTTTTATTTTTAGGAAATTCATTATTATTTTCAAAAAAAAAACCAAAAATTGTGAAGTGGATTTGTTATTACATGCTTGCTGTGATATTTAAGTATTGCAATTACATGCTAAATATTCTTGTACCTTGATTGGATTTTCACTATTATCTATGGTTTTCAGGTACAATGCCTCAGAAATCAGTCGCTCACAAACGTTCAAGGGGTGAAGCTTCTTCATCACGCCCTGTTCCTTCCACCCCTCCACCTGAACCTGTTGCACAGCCACGACCCATACAATATGAGAGGCAGGTGGTCCTGAACCCGTCTATTCCCGATCTTCCGACTCAGAGATGGATCGAGGACCGGCCGGATTGGGTGAACTATTTCACCCATATTGCTGCAAAAAGGCAGAATGCATTTACAATGGTCCACGAGGACCCGGTTCGGGAATTCTATGCAAATGGCATCATTGAAGACAACGATAATCCAGAGCAGGTGACCATTCAGAGCGTTGTATGTGGTGTTCCTATCCGAGTCCGGGTCGCTGATATTGCTAGTGCTATGGGGTGTGACCGAGGTACGATTCATCACCCTGATTTTGATGGATATCAGTTTCCTCCCTACCGGAATATCACAGGGCGATTGATTGGGTCTGCAGTAGGACTTGGGACCTCTACCTACCTGGCCGCCATCAGCATGCGAGCTGAGTTCCGCTTTGCCCTTTTAATTCTACAGCATGATGTATGGTCGGCCCAGAAGGAGAAAGTGGACCGAACCATGACTGATTTACTCTATGTATTTGGCGACGATACTCGGCGCTGTGATCTTGACTTGCCTTCATTCGTCTTTGGCCGGATGAAGCAAATGATGGTGGGCTGAAAAGATGAGAGGTTACCATATCCATACATTTTAGAGCGGGTATTTCTGACTCATGGGGTGCATTTTCCTGAGCATTCTCGAGTATCTCATGGTCTGGGGCCCATTGGAGTGGATGCGTATAACCGTATGATGGGCCATACACGACGCGGGTGGCCACGAGCTCCCCGTCTTGAGGAACACGCTGAGATACCTGAGGGTGAGCCTGCTCAACCACCATGGGCGACGATGCAGCAGCAGATCAGCGATCTCACTGGCCATGTGCAGGAGATTCGCCATCACAGCAGGAGATTTGCAGTCACAGCAGGTGCTTATGGACTCCCAGCATGCTATTACGGAACGTCACGACTCCATAGTCGATTTTCTTCATGCATGGCGTTTTCCCCCAGGCGATGATCGGGATTTTTAGTCCACTTCCTCTAGTGTTTTCCTTCCTCTTTCTCTTTTACCTTTTTGTGATCATTGTATTTTGTCTTTATTGTGCATCGAGGACAATGCTTATATTAGGTTTGGGGGAGAGGATGTGCTTCATTGTAAAATCAGAAAAGGAAAATTTAAAAAAAAAAGAGTTAAATTTGTTTGAGTAGTTTTAAGTTGTTTGTTAGTAGTTTTTCTTATAGGTTTTGATAGTTTATCCCGTAATAATGCATGCTTCAATTCTTAGGAGATTAATTTACATTGGAAGTGTGAGTAAGTATACTGGAGGATAGATACACTTAACTGAGCATATCTTTCTGTTACAGTCCTCTTGGAATAAGTGCTTGAACTAAGAAAACTCACTCATACACACTAGTGACATAAAGTAATGCCATCTAGAGATTTTTTGAATGTTAATCTACAGTGGGATGTCTTTAGTCATAGTCATTGGATGATGTGTAGTTATCTGTTGAGCTTAAAAGATCATGATAGACCATTTACTTGGCTATGGCAAGGGATTGGAACAGGAAATAGGTTGAGAGTATTATACAGCCTAGACAAAATAAAGATGTGCTGAAAAATATGAATGATGAAAATGAAAATGCGAAAAAATAAAAACAAAATGAAAGAAAGGGGCTGCTTGACTTTATAGGATTAACTTAGGCTGATGCTCGGGCCCGAAGCGGTCTCTTAAAACCTAATGCCCTAAGCCAAACTGGCTGGGAGTCATTGGCCTGAGTCATTGCTAAACCTAGGCATCTTGAAGTCAAGCCTTACACAGTCCTAGCAAAAAAAAAAGTCTATGGTGTATTATCCTCTCAAATCTAGAATGTTGGACCCGAATGAGGTGCGCAGATCTGTGCTATCATGAACCTAAAGATTACGATGACTATGTAGATTCTGATGTTCTTTGGTTAATGGGTAACACTGGATCTGTATAAAACAGAAATTTAGAATGTATTGCTACAATGTTCTACACTTTTTACTATCTATATTATCACGCTATATTATATTTGAGCAGAAATTTCCAAGATGAAAGTGTGGAATAAAACCACTTACTTGAGGGCTTCTATATTCTTATTGATTATGAACCAAGTACATGTGGTTGATTTTCTTAAGCATTGTAGTTTGCATTTGAAGGGATA
The DNA here is from genome assembly GCA_039654745.1 of Houttuynia cordata. Classification (NCBI taxonomy): domain Eukaryota; kingdom Viridiplantae; phylum Streptophyta; class Magnoliopsida; order Piperales; family Saururaceae; genus Houttuynia; species Houttuynia cordata. The sequence goes on along the minus strand of CM077502.1, from coordinate 44,832,775 downwards.
ATAGGTTTGTGTGTTTTGTAATGTTTTATTTTTGCTTTATTTTTGCACTTAGGTTAATTAGTTTTATAAATACATGTTTGTGGATAGCATGGCTGCAAACCCTCGCGAGACAACACTCGTCCTACTAGGGCTACCTAGAGGTTTAACGGCTTGTTGCATACGCTCAATGCAATCGTGTTCCCTACAAAAATAGTGTTTACTTTTATGCATTAGTTCCTTTAGTTGATTATTTGATTTTGTTTTATTTTGTTTTACTAGGGACTAGCAAAATCTAGGATTGGGGGTGTGATCTATACATGAAATATGCAGTTTATAATCTCCTAAACTTATGTTTATGCTAGTGTTTGATTATAATCTCCTGAGGTTTGACAACCCTTATTAATACTCACCGTAGTACAATTGTCTTGTGCACTTGCAAGGGTTTTAATTTTAAACGATCACCAAGTGCTCAATCTAAGCCTTCTATATGTGAGGATAACAGTAAGGGTGGACATTAGCGATTGAAGCATCTGGGATGATCGGAATCTGATGGTCATGGCGTCGCACCGGCGGAAGCCGCTTTGGCTCAGAAAATATATCCTCATGCTCAGCCAAGATGGTAAGCAGGTCCTTCAGCAGACTATCCCAGTGCACGTCTACTGTTGCACGCTGCTGGAGAAAAAATCCTTGACGTGCAAATCTAAAGAGTGAACTCACCGACTGGGAGGACTGCAAGGAGCCTGGCTGCGAGCCCTCACCCACTGCCCGCGCACCTCAAAGTCCATTATCATGTAGCAAAAGTTCCACACCACTTCACCCAGTTCCTGTAGCCACTGGACCCCTAACACCACGTCCGCCCCCTTCGTGGGCAGCAGGAATAAGTCAATGATGATGGTATGGCCCTGAATAGATGATGAAGCTTGCGCGTACATCCCCACGCTCTGAAGATGCTTACCATCGCCAATCAAAACATCAAACGTTTGGAGTCCGACACATAACATCCTAACCGTTGTGCCACCTTATCATTGATGAAATTATGGGTGGATCCACTATCGATTAGGATGGCCACCTGTTGTCGCTTGAGATAACCTTAGACGTGTATGGTACGAGGAGTGATGGCTCCGGAGAAGGCGTGCACATAAATCTTCGGCTGCATGCTGTCATAAGGGGATGGTGCCTCCAAAGAAGAGGTAAAATCCTCCTCGTCGGCCTCCTCGACGAGCAAACTACCTCGAATGAAGCAACGGTGGCCGAGCACAAACTTCTCATCACATTTAAAGCACAAGCCTTTAGCGCGCCTCTCCTCCATTTGGGCAAGAGTGAGGCGACAAACTGGAGGGCCAGCAATGGCAGAGCGGCTGGTTTGGCTGGTGGTAAGGTCTGGCACTGAGAAAGAGGGTGGCTTTGGGCTGGCTGGAGGCCGTGGAGAAGGGCCAAATCGACCCCCTCGTCACTGTCGGACAAGCTTTTCCTCTTCAATTCGTACATAACGCACTACTTCCCACATTGAAGCACAAGGGAAGTGGCGCATCTCATCCAAAATTTCCGGTTTGAGCCCCCTCTTGAAGGTCCCCACTAGGGCCGCCATCAGCCAATCGGGAAAACGGTTGGCGATCTTCATGAATTTGGAATAGTAGGCCCGCACTGTGGTCGTCTGGCACAAGGTAGAGAGCATCTTGTTAAAGTATTGGAACTCATCAGGACCAAACATGACGCAAAGTTCATTGGCGAAAGAAGCCCACGTCAGGAAGTAGACCTCCTTCTCAAAGCTCTGGAACCATACAAAGGCATCGTCATCTAAGTGAAATGCGGCGTGTGTGTTCCTTGGTAGGTGAAGAATTTTTTAGCCTTGTACAGCCATTCCACCAGATCGTCATCCCCATTATAGCGTCGAAACTGAAGGCGAGCCAAACATGGCTCAGCCTCACCCCGAGGTCCTCTGCGAGGCCCAGAGTACTCGTCCCAATCCTCCTCGAACTCGTGGGACATATTTCTGTGAGTCTGTGTTATTGACGCTTTTAACTAAACACCTGGGGGGGGCTCGCATGTCCAGGCATGCATGTCCCTCCTCCTTGGTCTGATTGAAGGGAAGGTACCAAAGCGGACAGAATGAGGAGGGTGCACAACATTCTCGAATGAAGCTTGAAGGCAGGGAACACGAGAGCCAAAGGGTTGGGAGGGCATGCCCATCTCCGCAGGAGCTGTCGGTGGTGTGGCCAAAAGGGGCGCTAAAGTTGTGCGACTGCCTTAGTGAGTTGCGGAATTTGGGCGGTCATTGTTTCAAACATGGCGATCACAATGGCATTAGCCAAGTCTGCAGCTGGTTTGGGGTTGTCCTCCACATTCTCTGTTTTTCTCGGCTGGCATCTCTTGGGTCATGGCCTGCTACTTGTCTCGCGCCATGGCAGATTGTTGAGGCTCTGATACCAATGTTGTGTCCCGAGGGGAACACAAGCGGTACCGAACTTCAAGTAAAAGAAAGGGAGGAGAATTGATGAAGGAAGAAGAAGAAGTTGTTCTCTAATTGCATAATCATCCAAAAGAAGGAATCTCCCTTATAAGGGAGGAGCGGCTCCCTAAGGAGTCGTGCTAGCTGGTGGGCCACGTGCCATGGGCTGGCCATCAGCTGGTCTGTTACATGCAAATCCCATTCCCTCCCCAAATTACAGCTTATTAAATCATAAAAGGAAAATACTGAAAAGCAAAGTAACCCTAACATAGTAAGTCCTAGGAATGGAAAGTAGTGCAACGCGGAATAGATCCTGCTCCTAAGTGGCGTACACAACAACGTCCATTTTATATAAAAAATTTACACATTTTAGGTACTCCCTTCGGTCGGAAATATTGTGTACATTTGAAAAAAAAGTTGTTCAGGTTTCCTCTGTAGATTTGAAGATCTCACGTGACTGCTTGAGGTTCATCTCCTAGCCCACTTATTCTGTTTTGCACTTTTCTTGTTCATTTTATATTTTACCCCCGGCTCCTTCCCTTTTGATTAGAGGGCACCAACGGTATTGAAGATATTTGTCAGTCAAAAGCTCTTCCTTTTTACACTTAGCCACATGATTTTTGGTGGGACCTATATTCTAATAAAAGTAAATTTTTTCTTAAATCGAAAGAGTAAATCCGAACGGATGGAGTACCATTTATACTTCCCAACTTGGCTAGGCTTCCTCTAAGGCTATTTTGATTAAACTTGGCTTGACATTTCGGCCACATCCTCTAAGTTAGGTTTTTACCTCAATATTCTACTTGTGGAAGGACACTTTCTTCCTATGCACTCCATGGATGTGCCACCTTCTAGTGCTCTGCCATCTTTCAATGATCTTTTCACCTTTAGGTTGAGTCTGCACATCCTCATAGTAGTTTATCTGGGATGAGGAATCGTCATCGATACCACATGGATGTGTCAATGGGAACGTGTATCTGAGGGTCCCTTCTACTTTACCCATTCCATATTTGTCATATGTAATACATCATTATCAATATCTTATTCTTTATGAATAATGCTTATCTATTATAACCATAAACTTCCTTAATAGATATGGATATAAGTAAAAAAAAATGGAGTCGGTCCAATTGAACTTTTTAGCAATGCTTGCTGTAGAGAGGTATGACATTTTTTTCTTTTTGACAGCATAAGGTACACCATAAGCTAATCAAAGTTAAATCCCCTTTGTTAAAGTTTTACCATTTTGTTTATCATGTCATCATATGAACGTGTGATGTAATACTCTCTCCATCTAAAAAACGTAGGCTGGATTTTGTATTCAAGTTGGAAGCACCGTCCAAAAACGTAGGATATAAGGCTAGACATACTGCAAAATACATGCCCAGCTCATTTTCAAATGTTGCCAGCGTTTTTTTGGACGGAGGGGAATATATACTTACTGTGACACGAAGTTGCTGGGTGAAGACTGGATTAAAAGTAGACGATGGTTAAGATTTAAATATGGAAGGAAATGAGACTTTTCAGTCAATCAAAGAGGACCGGGAGAAGAGAACAAGATCATGAAGGTGTAGATCATTGTTTCTAGCCTTTTCCGAGTTCAGAATGTCTCGAAGCTTTCTACTCGTAACACATCCTCCCATCACTAAAAAGACCGTTTCCACTAATAACAGGTGCCTGCTAGGTAAACTTCCATCGCCGCTCAGTAGATGATTTTAAATAACGAGAGAAATGCAAAGGAGGACTGATATGAGGAGCTTGTCAGCTCAGTGAACAAAGCGATGAATATATATACTCTTCCTTTCACCGTTTCACGTGAGAACAGTGTGAGGCAGTATAGTGGGCTATACCCAAAGGTCCTTATAAATTCAGCCCCATGAATGATCCTAGATACAATGTTAAACTTGGACTACGCAAATCAACCCCCTCGCTTGCCCAAGTCCAATTGCCCAACCACTCACACCGGTCCTCCCGTGATCATTTCAACCCACATCTTGCTAAATTGGCCCACAAAAAAATAAAATAAAATCATATCCTTATTGACAAAAAGAATTCATCTTGGAAGTTTAGACCAGGCCCGTTGGGTTGTCTTCGGAGAGGGCCGGGGAGGAATCTGAAGGTGAGAGGTTCTGGGTCGATGCCGAAGAAGACTTCGGCCCACCACGGACCAGGATATCTTCTACCATTTTGCTCACCACGCTCATCCTGGGCCGATCCTGGGCCCGGTGGGCCAAGCAAAGCAACGCCACCTGCAACATTCCCACCATCTCGTCCTCCACTTCCTTGCTCCCCACCATCAGCTCCAGGTCGAACGCCTCCGCCGCCCTCGCCGCCGGCCTCCCCACCCACCTCGCTGCCTCCCCATCTCCTCCTCCGGCCGATTTTCCGGTCAGAAGCTCCAGCAGAACCACCCCGAATCCGTACACGTCGGCCTTCTGGGAGGCCGCCGCATGGCACTTGTGGTGGTGCGGCAACAGTTGGTGCAACCCGAAGTCGGAGACGCGCGCCTCGCCGTCGCCGCCTACGAGGATGTTGGCGGATGTCACGTGGCCATGTGCCAACCTCTTCTCGTGTAGAAAGGCGAGTCCTTTCGCGGCGCCATCCGCCAGCTTCAGCCTCACTCCCCAGGCTAGCGGCGTTCTCCCCGGCCCCCTGTTTCCTGCACCCATTTGGATCAAAGATCACAACAGAGTTCCATCAATCAAGAAATGATGTAATGGAAGAAGGGGACTGACCATGGAGGAGGAAGTGGAGGCTGCCGGCGGGGAGGAAGTCGGAGATGAGGAGGAGCTCGTCTCTGGAGCAGTAGTAGGCCCGAAGCGCCACCACATTGTGGTGCCTAAGCCGGTTGATGTCTCTGAGGACTTGACCCACCTCCTTGCAGCTCCGCTTGTCCCTCACCCGCTTGACTACCACCACCTTCCCGCCGCCCTCCAGCGCCGCCTTGTACGTCGTCCCCACGGTTCCCCGCCCCAGCATCTCAGCTGATGCTCGCAGCAGGTCCTCCACCCGCTGGAATCCCTCGCAGCCCTCGAATAGAACCATCGCTTCCCTTCCCTGCTTCGGCCTCTTCTCTGCTACCCAGTACTCATCCCACTGTCCCTGCTTCTTCTCTCTGCGATTCTGCTTGTTCCGTTTCTCCACTAGTGCCTCCTCTTTTCTGTGGCAACTGCAGTACAAGTAGGCTGCTATGAGTACTAAAAAGACTGCAATTATGTTGCCCAAGATGATGATCACCAGCATGATGTTTCTGCCGAATCTATGTTGCGTATGGTTGGATTGAACTGAAATCGGTAAAGGGTCGTTTTTTATCATCTTGCTCGAGCAGTTGGTCAGCAATGGTCTCCCGCAGAGGTTCTCGTTTCCGGCGAAGGAGGAGAAGGGGAATATAGAGAAGGATTCCGGGATTCGACCCACGAATTGATTATCGGAAATGTTGAAGTCCGAGACAGCCGGTGGGAGATAAAGGCCCGAGAGATTCCCGGTGAAAGAATTCTCCTCGAGGCGCAGCGTCGCCAGTCGGGGCAGGCGGCTGAGCTCGGCAGTGGGGATGCCACCGGAGAATTGGTTGTGCGAAAGGTCAATACGGCGAAGGCGGCGGAGGCTGGAGATGCCAGAGGGGAAGGCGCCAGAGAGGCGATTAAAGGAAAGAAATAGGAGCTTAAGGTTAGTACAGGAGGAGAGGTCTAGAGACGAGCCCCGGGAGGAGGAGAGTCGGTTGTGGTGGAGGGAGAGAAGGCGCAGCTGGTCGAGACCGCGGGTGAGGGGGGTGATCGGCCCGGTGAGGTTGAGGTTCTGGAGCACCAGGCGAGTCACCCGGTTGTTGTGGCAGGTGACGCCGACCCACGACGAACCGGAGGCGCAGGGGTCGGAGGAGTAGGACCAGGACGAGAGGTAACTCCGGGACGGCTCTTCCAGAGAGGCCTTGAACTCGAGCAGTGGGAAGATGTCTGGGTTGGAGACTGAAGCAAAGACATAGCCGAAACCATGCATTAAGAGAAGACGGCAGAGAATATGAAGCAACAGCATATCTTGCTTCTTCTCCTTCATCTTTTTCATCCGATTCTTGGTGATTTACAGAGGAGAGATGAGAAGATTGGGAGTATTAAAAGGGAAATGGGGAAGAAGAGAGACGTTGGCATTGATGGAGAGGGTGATAGTAACGAGTGGGAGCGGATTGGACGCGGGACTCATCCTTGTCTTGGACCTCTTGGTGGTCCAGACTTGTTTGCATGGTATTCTGGACTTGGACTTCTACACGTATGTGGGCTGGAGATGGCACCTGAATTTGGGGGAGATTTTATGGAGAAAGCCGACTTGCAGAAAGACAGCTAGCTCATGAGCACAAGTATGAACAAGACAGGTTGGCTTCGTCTTTTTAGAGTTTGTCTAATAAATGGTGCTGATAATGTGATTGGGAAGCTTTTGTGGCCTTTTTCTTTTTTACGGATTTCTTTCTTTCGGTTCCATGGCATGATTGTCCCGAGAGTGACATTAATTGGGGAAATGGTAGATTATTGCATTGCATTCATGGCTCACATTGTGGTAGCTTTACTTGTCGTATTTGTAAGCTGGCATTCTTGTTAAATGTTACGTTCCCTTTCTGCTGACCTTGGATCTCAATTTCACTATTGAGTTATATCTAGTGTCTCCCATGTTGTCGCAGCTTCAAAGGTTTGCACTATTGATGCCGGTACGGTGAGAAGTGAGAAGTGAGAAGTGAGAAGTGAGAATTGAGGTATGGTCTGTTCAATGAATCAAGCCAAACTTGTTAATTCAGGGTAGATTCTCTTCGTATCTACCCCTATTCAGAGAGGGACACAAGAAAATGTCTGTTTTTTTTCAAACCGTGATAATTTGGGACTTTGGGAGACCCAAATTGCATGTCCACTTGATCTACGTACATGAGGTCCACAACAACCATGTTTGGCAGGCGATCACGTATATGGACCAGCCTTATTTATGTTCTCAGACTTCAGAAATCAATAACATACATTGCCCTAGGTTACTCGACTACAGTGCAATGTGGACCCGTATCCATTTAACATTACCTAAGGGCTAGGACTTAAACGTACATGCATTCTATTATTGTGCCCCAGCATTTGGGTAAATTAGCCCACACTTGCTCCCTCATAAATTTATAGCTACTTCAGTAGATTCGATCAATTTTTCATGGATTAAGTAGCTGCACTAACATCGTAAATTCCAACCTAGTCTCTGAACTTTAAGATCATTAAATCGACAGACAAATTGTATCATAATATATATCATCAGAAAAACTTAAATTGTCACCCTTGTGACAGTCTTTAGCTTGGGGCTGGTTGCCTCCGTCAAATTTCAGGTAAAAGCTTTGCGATAGCTTGAAGCAGATATCTTCGTACAAAAAACAGAAGATTTCTGGCTTGCCGCCATCTTTATGTACAGGAGCTGGTGCTGAACTACCAATCATCCTACGATTGCATGGGCATCTTCATCCGTCCAAAGAAGTCCTGATGGGGGCAACATCGGGTAGCAACATCAAATCGGTACATTCGGTGTTCCGTAACTTGATTTTCAGCACTGGAGCGTGCGTCGAGTTTGGCATCCGTGCTCCAAATGACCGCAAGTTCATGTCTTTTATCCTTCGTAAATTAAATCCAATTCGATCGTATCATGCACGTTAGCCGACTCAATCGAAAGTCGTGACCTATAATAATAATATCTGCCAGCGCCAAGGACCTTTAGTGTTGGAGTTTTTTCCATATTACCTGGCGCCAACTTTTGTTTTCCCATATTGCCTGATTTTTCCAGTAAAATCCCATATGACCCGGAATCGACACGAAAAGTATCTAAAATACCCTTAAGTTTAGGTATAAGCACCCACACTCTTTGTTTTTCCATATTACCTGGAATCTAAGGAGGTACCTGGAGAAACTCGTATTCGGTCGGAGAAGAAGGCATTCCGTCCGGCATCTCCGCCCATATCAACGCCGGCGCCGGCGCCGTCCAAATCGGGAAAGGTAATTTTCGCGCCAAAAAGCGAGAAAACGAGCGGGATGAAGGGATTTTGATATAAAAACAGCGGGGAAGCCCTCCCAACTACAAAAATTAAGATCTACATGTAAAAAAACACATATAAAGATCACTCATTGGTGTTGGACCGCTCCTGGACATGAAATAAGAGGATAAAAATGGACAAAAACGTGAAATACCCTTCGGCGAGTAACAAGTTTAATTTATATATCTTTCTATGATCCTAATGAAGGGGAAGAGGAGGAAAAATAAAGAAGAACACAAAAAATGGGTAAAAATGGATGAAAAATGAGCGAGTTATCACATTTTGAAAATTTCTATTTTATCGTGTCATCGAAAACACGAAAATATCCGACTTGAATTAAGTCGTGTTTTGTATGACATGATAAAATGGGAATGTTTAAAATGTCATAACTCGCTCATTTTTTATCCGTTTTTGCCCATTTTTTTTTCGTTCTTCCTTATTTTTCCTCCTCTTCCACCTCATGAAGATATATTAGGATAAAAAAATAAGAAAAAATAAGAAGAAAGAAGAAAGTGGAAGCTCTTCGCCGGAAAGCTTCTATTTTTTTTCTTCTTATTTTTTCTTCTTGTTTCATCCTAATATATCTTCATGAGGTGGAAGAGGAGGAAAAATAAGGAAGAACGCAAAAAAATGGGCAAAAACGGATAAAAAATGAGTGAGGTATAACATTTTGAAAATTCTAGGAAAAACATGTTTTGAAATACACGACTTGCAGTATAGTCGTGTCATCGCGTACACGTACACGACTATACTGCAAGTCGTGTATTCCAAAACACGTTTTTACTAAAATTTTCAAAATATCATAACTCACTCATTTTTTATCCGTTTTTGCCCTTTTTTTTTTTCGTTCTTCCTTATTTTTCCTCCTCTTCCACTTCATGAAGATATATTATGATAAAAGAGTAACAAAAAATAAGAAGAAAGAAGAAAATGGAAGCTCTTTGTTAGAAAGCTTCTATTTTTTTCTTTCTTCTTATTTTTTCTTCTTGTTTCATCCTAATATATCTTCATGAGGTGGAAGAGGAGGAAAAATAACTAAGAACGCAAAAAAAAATAAGCAAAAATAGATAAAAAATGAGTGAGTTATAACATTTTGAAAATTCTAGGAAAAACGTGTTTTGAAATACACGACTTGCAGTATAGTCGTGTCATCGCGTACACGACTATACTGCAAGTTGTGTATTCCAAAACACGTTTTTACTAAAATTTTCAAAATGTCATAACTCACTCATTTTTTATCCGTTTTTGCCCATTTTTTTTTGTTCTTCCTTATTTTTCCTCCTCTTCCACCTCATGAAGATATATTATGATAGAAGAGTAACAAAAAATAAGAAGAAAGAAGAAAATGGAAGCTCTTTGCTAGAAAGCTTCCATTTTTTTCTTTCTTCTTATTTTTTCTTCTTATTTCATCCTAATATATCTTCATGAGGTGGAAAAGGAGGAAAAAAAAGGAAGAACGAAAAAAAATGGGCAAAAACGGATAAAAAATGAGTGAGTTATGATATTTTGAAAATTCTAGTAAAAACGTGTTTTGAAATACACGACTTGCAGTATAGTCGTGTACGCGATGACACGACTATACTGCTATACTGCAAGTCATGTCTTTTAAAACACGTTTTAACTGAAATTTTTAAAATGTTATAACTCGCTAATTTTTCATCCGTTTTGGCCCTTTTTTTTTGCGTTCTTCTTCATTTTTCCTCCTCTTCCACCTCATTAAGATATTGTAGGTTGAGAAAAGAAGAAAAATAAGAAGAAAGAAGAAAGTAAAAGCATTCCCACGTTCGGAGATTCGCCGCACCACCCACGCTAAAAAACTATGATCAAGAGATTTTGATGTAAGAGCAGCGGGGAAGCCCAGCCAACTATAAAAATTGAGATCTACATGTAAAGAAACATATATAAAGGTCACCCATCGGTGTTCGACCGCTCCTAGACATGAAATAAGAGGATACAAAATAGGCAAAAGCGTAAAATACTAATCGGCGAGCGATAATTTAATTTATATATCGTTCTGTGATCTTAGTGGCCATTTGGGGCGTGATTAAAAGCAAAACATCCAGATGGGATGTTTTGCTACACTGTAGCATCTGAATATTTTATATATCCAGCTGAAACACCTCATGATGTGTTTCAGCTGGATGTAAAAATCCACCTGGATGCTACAGTAGATATTCAGAATCCAGTCTGGATGTTTTGCAATAATCACGCCCCAAACGGCCCCTTAATTAGGTGAAAGATGAAGAAAAATGAGGAAGAACGCAAAAAAATGGGCAAAAACGGATGAAAAATGAGCGAGTTATGACATTTTGAAGATTGTCATTTTATCGTGTAGGATATACACGACTTGGGTATTTATCGTGTATACGACATACACGATAAATACCCAAGTCGTGTATATCCTACACGATAAAATAACTGTCACGCCCCAAAATTCCTGATCTCGATCGGAGTGCGGAAGCCTTTAAGTAAACTAAATAAAAGCCGAGATAGGAACCTTGGGACGCGACCGAATACTCGATCACTCGGGTCAATTACATCATTACAAAAGAACGTGTAATCGACATCACCAGGAACTCATAACGAAACTTAGAAATTGAGAACTAAGAACTTCTTCATCAAATTTGAAATAACATTGTCAATGTAGCAAATGGATCCTACTGAGATTATTACAGCAGATTAAATAAAAACTATCAAACAAAGCAAACATCAAATTTAGGCACACACTGGCCAACACTAACGAAGTTCTAACAAAGTGCAATAGAATAAATAAAGCAATTCTTCAAGACATCTTCCACGCATCTGCTACGCCTTTCTGAACTGCAAAATCCTGACTTACTGATCTTTGAGGCCTGCATCAGAGGATGCATGAGTATTTCGTAGAAATACCCAGTAGGATGTAAAAACCCACCAGGAAGATAAAATAGGTTATGAAGAATAGATCACTCGGATAAACAGGAATAAACACTCTCTGAAAGACCACTCATAGGTTTATGTTGCAAGAATAGCAAGGTCAGATGATAACAGTTCCAATAGAAAAGTTATCGGAAAGAATAATCTCAATATGACTCCAAACAAATATCGGTGTAAGGAGAGAATGGTTAAAATACCAAAGGCTCCAGGCATCTAAAGTGCAAGGAGTTACAATTTCTGCTCGCTGAATTTACCGATCACCCGCAAGTGATTATACCAGAATCATGCTAGAGGTTCTCTTTTTGGAACCCGGCCACGCGTCTAGACATGCTGGCCCCATCGGTGCTTACGGGCACAATGGGCGGAGACTGCAGACCTTCCGTAATATCATACAGCCTAAACGTACGTATTTGCCTCCTTTCGGGCAATAGGGAACCCATGTTCCATAAATATCGGAGGTCACTCATGACCTAGCAATGGCTCGTGAGCATACTATGATTCCACCTTTTTTAATAAGTGGAGAAATGGGTCAATGTCAAACTGGACAATGATTCAACAATAACAAAGGTCTCAACTTTCTGAGAATAGGGTAACTCTTACCGCAATGACTCCCTCATGGAGTATGAAACAGATAATCAAGGTTTCTCAACAATATATGGCTCTCTCTCAAGGAGTAACAAGAAGATTCACATATCTCGCGTAATGAAGAGAATAATGAAGACTCACAATCTGAGGAATAATGAATTTCACTCTTAGATTACACGTCATGCATCATGTCTTACCTTTGATAGGGATATCTCTAAGTATAGAATTGTATTACTTTTAATCTCAAGATACCTTTCTAAGAAAGTTTGATCTCCAATTGGATACTCAAACCGACACCACGATGAACCATAGAAACAAGACCAAATTGACTCTTGTGCACGCTGACTCGTCCCAAAGTCTTAATCTTTTAAACTTCTTCACTTATTAGAGTGACTCATAAATAGTTTTGTCTTACTATATTAATATTATTTTAATCAGATTATATCATATTATGAGTAATAATACTTACTAGTGCTTTAAAACCCTAATTCCAGTAAACTGTTTTATACAATACAGCCCACTTACGACTGACGCCACTGTCAATACAGAAGGAATCTGACTCTGAAAGTTTAACAGAAGATAGCCCTATGAGTCTAGTTTATAACCCCACTGACGGCATATTTTTATGATTTTTATACATTTAATTATGATTTTTATACTGAGCACTGTCGGCGCAGAAACAGTTCTGGCCGAGAGTACATTACTTACTTATAATATGTAATCATGTACTAATACCCATTAACCATGATAATATAACATTAATACCCTTAATTACTCCCCTCCTAGAGTAATTCTAGACTCTGGTATGTTCTGGAACTTAATGATTATAATGATTCTAATTGATGATAATACCTTAAACTAGATTCAAGGCATCAACCTTGATCTAATTAAGCTTTTAACATTATTAATACATCCCTTAACTATATTGAACTATTAAATCAGGACATATCAGAATAAAGAAGATAACTTTCATGACCATCCACGTTCAAGAGACATGACCTATAGATATTCCCATCAAAAGTAGGCATATATGCATCAACATGAAGCATTAAACAAGGTATGACATTATGAGCACTCTTATTTATCAAACAACAAGGAATCTCTCATGAAACAAACATTAGGCACTCTTATCTCTGAGATAATATGAATAGGATCATAAATTAATCACAATATGAAAGAACCAAAGAAGTGCAAACTGAATTGGTTGGGAAAAACCATCCTACCACTTAGATGTATGCGAAATACACCTCCACGCGTAGCTCATTCTTTCTCCTTCGCAACGACGCCTCCACTCCTTCGATCGCACGAGAAAAGAGGTTGAGGGGAGAGGTATAAGGTTGCTGGAATTGGTATCAAGGCAAGGGAGAAGGGCTAGGGCTTTGCACAAGACGTCCAAAGCTTGGAGTGAAGCATGTGGGCGTCCTCCTCCTTGGCTTTTATAGCCAAAGCCTCCTCCAACTAGGATATCTCCTAATTAGATCCTTCCTAATCCCAAATCCCAATTAACCAATTAAAAGGTCTCCCTAATTAGTAAGGGACGTTCAGCTATGTTAATCCATTGTGTTTTCCTTATTTAATTAGGATTTCAAATCTCTAATAAGATTCGTTTACTATCTTAATCCTAATTACAGCACACTGTCATATGCATAACAGTCCACTTCCGACTCTTCCCACGGTCAGTCCAATTGAAGATGGACTCTGAAATTTTTATTGGAGTTAGACATATGTGTCTAGTTTCTAACCACACTAATTTTATATTTTTCCTGTTTTTCCTGAATTAGTTATGATTTATTTACTACAGACTGTCGACACAGAAATATTACTGGCCGAGCTTACAATCTTAATCATACTTTACATATCTCGTTCCAAACTAGTAAACTACCATATCTAGGCCAACCAACTAGACGTCCCCTTCCTATTGGTTGATTAAAAATGAAATATTTATCTCTTTTTAATTAAGATTTACCTTCCCTAATTATCTCAACCGAACTGATACTTCCCGATCCTCCGCGATACTTACCATATTTATCGTTATTAGGTCAAAACGTAGATTTTGCTCCAAGATTCACTCCAATCCTCTAAAGATCTCCTTGTGGCTACTTACCCACGTTCACATGACTCCCTGGGCCTAGGCCACATGGCCCTGCGCCCAGGTCTGTGCGTCTACAGCTAGAGTCCTCCGCACACATGACTCTGGTGTCCCGCGGTTGTACTACTCATTACACTATCTCGTGTAGACCACGGACCACGTATAAAACTAAAATTAACTGATTAATTATGAAATTCAAATAGGTCTCATCCACTTGAACACATGCCCTGGCGCCTGGCCCCACTCCTGGCGTCAAGTGTTCTCAGACCCTGGCGCCAGGCTCGCCTAAGCACCAGGTTGTGCCCAGTGCTAGGACCAACCCTTGTGTGCTGGTTTTCTACTACTAATAGTCATGCGATTAACAAATTATATCACATCATAAACATTAAATAACACATCAAAGCACATCGCACAACCAGAAAATCAAATCAGGCAATGAACTTTCCTATTTTAGAACAATTACCTAAAATAGAAACTTTTAGTTAACGTACAAATTTTTCGGGTGTTACAATAACAATCTTCAAAATGTCATAACTCTCTCATTTTTCATCCATTTTTGCCCATTTTTTTGTGTTCTTCCTCATTTTTCCTCCTCTTTCACCTAATTAAGATCACATAAAGATATATAAATTGAATTATCGCTCGCCGGCGAGTATTTCAAGCTTTTGCCCATTTTTATTATTTTATTTCATGTTTAGGAGCGATCGAGCACCAATGGGTGACCTTTATATGTGTTTCTTTACATGTAGATCTTAATTTTTGTAGTTGGACGGGCTTCCCTGCTATTATTATATCAAAATCTCTTCATCCCGCTCGTTTTTCTGCCTTTTGGCGCGAAGATTACTTTTCTGATTTGGACGGCACCGGCGCTGGTGATGATATGGGGGGAGATGCCGGACGGAACTTCTTCTCCGACTGAACGTGAGCTTCTCCGAGTACCTGCTCCTCAGATTCCGGGTAATATGGAAAAAGGCAAAGTGTGGGTGCTTATACCTAAACCTAAGGGTATTTTGGGTACTTTCCGGATCATATGGAAGAAAGACAAAGATTCCGGGTAATATGAGAAACCCAAAATTGGCGCCAGGTCATATGTAAAGAGCTCTTAGTGTTGTTTTACTAGGAATCAACATTAAAGAAAAGGGAAATGGTACTTCAGGATATCCATTGGCTGATCTTTTTAATTGTTTAACCAATTTGATCAAACAATGTGACCAGTTGTAGAATAATCCAATTTACACACTGAAGAATCGCGTGAAAAACATATCTTGCCTGACCCGATGCAATGAGAAAATGGGTCTGAACAACAGAAATTTGATTTATTAATGCACCAAAATGTTGGAAGCATTTGAGCTAATGCTCTCTGAATCTTCAGCGAGTCAATGAACCAGTAATAAGGAAACTGTTTTCTACATAGAACAATGCTAGCTTTATTGTCATTTTCTTTTTACATAATTATTGTAAGATAACCAAGTTTTTCAAAAGCTCGAACTAATATGAAACAAAAATCTTATTTATTTATCTATTTTATTGTCCAACATTCCGACTTGCATGCAAGCGCCCACTAAGGGTGGTGCGTAGAAAACAATTTTGGAGCCTAATACCATTACCACCAGGTTTCCCAAAGCCTCGAGCTGTTGGGAAACAGAAATCGTATTTATTTCGTTTATATTCCAACACTTTTCTGCCCATTTCACCTCAACAGATTTCATAGCATATGGCAATATTACATCTCTATGTCGGGTTTTGATACATGCGTAGTTATACGTCAATAAACGTTACACATTGCACTCTTAAGAGTATTGAGCAATAATACGAAATATAGTGCATAAACAAAAACTGGGAAATGAGAAATTTAAAAAAAAACACTAGTACATGAGAAATTGTTGTTATCAGGATCAAACGACATCCAGAGTACGTATTTACTTCATCTCTTGCAAGGACTCAATAGGGAGTATAACTATCCAAGTCAAATGTAGTTCTGATATGGAGTCGGATGATGATGAACAACTTTCTTGATCAGTTTTTAGACGTATAAGATTTAACTGATGATTTATTAAAGTTTTTAAGCTTTTTGTAGAATAAACTTCTAATATGCATGCAGACGAAAAGCATAAGCCTTATTGTAGCATGAGTATTACACTCAGCCTTTTTTTTCTTCATAGAAGTACTCTGAGGTTAATTTTTGCCATCGTGAGCAAATTTTACAACAAAATCTATGTTAATTATGGGCTTTCAAACAAAAAACATATCTTTTTGCCACATGCAAGATTTGCTTGTCCTGCTACTATTGCTTCTGAGTCTGAAGTAATAATGGTATTGTACAGTGTAGACAAATGAATTTAATGAGCTCATATATCAAGATATTCAAGTAGCTCAAGGAGCTAATATGTGCCAACAAATAAGATTTTACTTTTTCAAGTTTTGACTTATAATTAATCATCTACACCTTATGTACTCTGCGTGTGATTTACATTGACCACTTAATTTGTTTTCATACTAAGTTTATGAAAATAGCCTTTATAAGTCAATATGGCAGATTTGCGTTTTTATCTTTTCATACTCAGTATATAGCAGGCTTGCATTTCTAATTGGCTCTCTAACTAGAGAAAAGAGCAGGATGTTTCAGCATTATAGTATCATCATCATCGTCTACTAGTACTCCTCAATTCCCAAAAAAAGAGGGTGCCCTTGCAAATATTAAGTAAGACCAATGGAGGTGGCCACAACTTGGGGATCCATGCAAATACGTTGGGTGTCAACTGATAGGACAGGCGCCTCCCCTTTCGTAGGCGCCAGCAGGGCAGGGGAGGACCGGGAACCAGCTTGGGCATCAACATTGCAAAACCACGTAAAAGTTTTGCATTTCTTGTTCCTGTTTTGATTTTCTTCATGCATACACTGCTTCTTATTCTCCCAGCAATCATCATGCCCACCTCCAAATCATGAAGCGAATATAGGGTAAGCTGCAGCTTTTGTATAGAAATGTCCCGTAGCAGGACCATTCTCTGCCTTACCGAAGTGAACCACCCTATAATGATACAACACACAAAAAAAAGACAATTTCTAAATGAAATATACTTGTATATAATGCTATACACATGACTACCTTCATACTTGATCATACAATGTGTATTTTTTTATAAAAGAATTACATCAGAAACACAAAACCGTCTTTGAGAAATGTTGGAGACCAACAATCCCCTCTGTTTTTTTATGACGAGAGTATATGGGTTTTCTATAGAGAACTTGTATAGTATAACCTAATTTGCATTTATTCAATCATGAATAGTTCCTCCTACAGTCCTACTTATGGCGATCAGCTTTTGTATAGAAAACTTGAAGCAAGACCATTCTCCGCCTCTTGAGATGATGAACCAATCACATTTGGCGAATAAGCACTTCCCAGATTGCACTCTACACTGCAAACCAGCAGTAGCGTTAGCTCAACATATTTGCACCATGAATGTGATACACAAGTAATATCGCAACATGTAAGATAGGATGCATACCAGTACCCCAGAGCTTCACGTTCATTGGAGCCGGAGCCAGAGCCGGCGCCGGTGTCGCGCGGATTCGGGCTCCGGTAGCACGACGATTTAACGTCCATGTACTCCGCGTCGCATACGGGGCTCAGCTTCGGCTTCTTCATATCCTTCACCTCAAATTCCTCCACCGGCTAGTTCACAAAACCACCCAAATCATCAAAAAACAAATTTTACAAAAGAAACGGTACTATAATCAATCATGGAGTGCATATATATGAAGAGGAAGAAGGTTAGGCCAAACAAGGTGGAAGATGGTGGGGCTCTTGGGATGAAGCTGAATGACCGGACCGGCCACCGGCGGGGACGAGGACGAGGACTCGGCACTGCCTTCCAGCTTCATAACGACCTGGTGTGACGACCTCTCCCGGAGGCGCACCTCTTGGAGCTGCCTTCTCAAGAAATCTCGCTCCCGCTCGGCGGCCTGGATCTCGTTGCGGAGCTTAGCAATGACGCCAACCACGCCGTTGACGGGGTCGACGCGGCGGGCCTCGGAGTGGAAGATGAGGTTGTCGACGGCGAGGCGGCGGCGGTCGGGGGAGACGGAGTTGATGAACTTGACGATGTTGCTGACGCCGAAGATGCGTTGGGCGTTGATGAACTTGTCCGCCATGTTCGCCGGGAAGTACGGGGCGAGGGGGCACTCGGGGGTGCACTTGCGGCGCTGGTGCTTGCAGGCGGCGCAGGCGTGGTGGGCTTGTCCGCCTCCGACTGCGGCGGCAGCGGATCGGTTGTTGGCAGTAATGGCGGTGTCCAAGGAGGCGGGGGATTCGGGGGCGACTCCGACGGGGGAGGCGGTGTGGGTGGTCATGTTTAATGGGAGAGATTTTCGAAAGAGACGGGGGGAGAGATTGCAGGCTTGAAATGAGGAGCGGAATTAAAATTATTGTAATATTTGATATTGGAATTAGATAAGTGGGAAGAAGGTGGTGGTGGTGGTGGTATGGAAAGGTAGTTATGGAGAGAATCGGGGTGGGATTTTGGCAGCCAATGGAGATACTGTGTATATCTTTTTTTCCTCTTTTGGTACTTTGAATCGGGTCAATCAGAATATTTTTTTGCCATTTTTAGGGATTTAATGACTGGAGCTCTGGTCTCAATTGACAAATCTATTAGTATGAAACAAACACTTCACGAAAATATACAGTCAGTGATAAATTTACAGCAGATTCTTACACATCGATGTGATTCCACAGTTCACTTACTCATTTCTATACACATCAGTTGTGTACGAAAAATATACAGAAATCTGCTGTATAAATATCATTTCTCAAAATATATCAAAATTATTTATAAAAAAATTAAAATCCTGACACATAATTCCATTTAGATACGCCTACTTTTCTAGTATCATATTCCATAAAGAAGATATTGTTTTTTTATTGGATTGAAAAGAATGGACGTCGGTGGGGAGAAGCTAAAGACAAAATTGGTTTAGCAGTTAGGTCTGAATAATCTCGAAATTGCACCTTTGCCTTTGAAGGAGAGCACGTGGCACGTGACTATTGTATAGGCCTGCATGGCCGTACGGTATCAGGAATTAGGAAAGGCGGCGGGAGGGTGGGCACGTTTGTTCTGGAAGAATCTAGACACGCTGTGGAGTCGGTGACGACTTCTTCCGCTACACTACTGCAGGTCTAATTCTCAGAGCAACTTTGAAACCGTCAATTAGTTTTCTTCAAAATGAGGAAAGTTTCGTGCCCTCCTATAAGGCAGTTCCAGTCTTTTCAGCCACCAAAACAAATCTCACCTAGACATGCATTTGGATTCGGAAATTTCACTGCAAGTGGTTTCCTGAAACTAATTACAAATGTTTAATAACACCTCATACTCAATGTCAAAAACTGCAGGGTAGTTTACACTTTTCATATAAAAAGAGGAGGCTTGTAGGTTGTAGATCCATTGATCCCCAAAGGAATTCATAATGGGGAAAGGAGAGAAGAGACGGATTAGGGATAAGAAACTAACACCAATTTAAACTACTCAACAACTAAACTTTATTGATCTCATTGCAATGAAACTAGGGCATAGCCCTAGCCCTTACATATTTATAGATAATTTAATGGGCCTACTAACAATGAATCCTAAAGCCCATAATAATAAGCAAAAGATAAATAACTCAACTAATTATTCAATTGCCTAACTAAATATTCCAAACCTAATTAAGGCAGACCCAGCCCCTGGGGCGGGACATAACACAGGTCCATTAGTGTTCAGCAGGGTCATATGCAACACCCTTCTCGAAGTTAATACAAACGCTCAATCAATCAACAAGCAACAACTTTGATCTCAATCCCAATGCCAACCCTATCCGAACAAAACTCTCACAAGTTCAGGAAAGTGTATCTCAATATCTAAAATCTTTCGATTCCTCAGTTTTGGAGCTTTTGAAGTTGAGCTATCATCGACATTATTTTAATCATAATTCGGATCATCAAACTGAGGCATGCGACTTGGAGTACTATTTTCACCTGGATGCTCAACAATAGCTGCCTCAGTTGTCGTCAACAGCATAGAGATACTGCAACCAAAAACTTGAATGTGGTAATGCTGGATACAGAATTGGGATAGGAAATGTCTAAAGACTAACACGTACACCAGATTAGGCAGCTATCGCTTTTACCTTGCAGCATTCACTAAAGCAGTCCTGATAACTTTGACAGGATCAATGATTCCAGCTTTCACCATGTCAACATATTCACCTGCTCCACATATTAATGCAACGTTTATGAGACTATGAACACTAAGAGGGAC
Organism: Houttuynia cordata; assembly: GCA_039654745.1. NCBI lineage: Eukaryota > Viridiplantae > Streptophyta > Magnoliopsida > Piperales > Saururaceae > Houttuynia > Houttuynia cordata. The sequence continues at coordinate 44,812,427 of CM077502.1, read as the reverse complement.
ACCACCATCATTCAGTGATTCTTTTTTTCGTAATAGGAACCATCAGTGATCCTTAATAAGCATTTTACTGACAACATGAGGTAAAATTAACAGAAGAAAGAAAACAATCACGAAAAAGTATAAAACAGAATAGGGTATGAAACCATTGCCAAAAAATAAATGAAACTTTGCAACTCGTATAATACAGCATGTACTACACTATTTGTCAGCTCTTACCTCAGGAGCTTGGAGATTATAGGCAACGACACATATGAGTTACACGGTGTAACTTACACCTGGTCAATTGTTTGACAAAAAAACTAAGGTGCATATATTTCTATCTGCCTGTCCACCAAGCAATCATATTAATTTAGGAAAATGCTTTGTTTACATCCAAAGTGGATACTAAAGTGATACGTGATGTATCTCAACCTTGTCTTGGAAAATGGGATCATGTTTTGAGAAATGGGCCCCAGAAGTCAACAATTTTGTTATGATCAAGTAACTTCATAACGTCCATAATTGACATCTGTATAGCATTACTAAGTAAAACCTAGACAGAAATCACAGATAAGGCTTCTTTGAAAGTCTTCCTAGAACATATTTTACCTCATTCAACTTACTCCATTTATCGCACATTAAGTGTGATTTTGCATATAAAATAATTTTGGTTCCTTTTGACAAACAAAATAGGACACTTAACAATCAACCTTTGGCAGCATCATAGCCAAGATTTTCATTCTCCTGCTCTAACAATCTGCTAACAATGAAAGCGCCATCAACACCAGCATTGGAAGCTATAGTACATATAGGTGCCTGCATATGCCAACATTCATTAGTTAACAACATAGTACACAACAGAGAAGAAAAAACGGTAGCAAAACCTTTGATGCCATAAAACCTTCAAAGCATTTTGGATAATTTGCACTCCAGCCCTTTGGCCAATATTTGAAGTCTGAATCTTGTTTAGTTCTCTAGCTGCATACAGAAGTGCAACACCACCGCCTGGAACACACAATGGTGTCAACAAGAATACATGTATTAGGACGAGTAAAGCAGGAAAGCACAATGTACCTGGAACAACACCTTCCTCCATAGCTGCCAATGTAGCCTGCAAAGCATCTCTAGCCCTGCCTTGTCGTTCACCCATTTCTGCATCACTCACCCCCCCAACCTAAAGCATAAACGTACACATAAATCAGAAGGGACCTAAAGCACCAGAAATTTATAAAATACAAACAAGTGGAGATGGCAAACCTTGAGGACTGCAACACCTCCTGACAGCTTTGACAATCGTTCATGGACTTTCTCTTTGTCAAACATTGTAATACTTTGCTCAATGGATTTTCTTAACTGGTTAGCAGCATTTTATATTAGTTTCTTGCAATTTGATTTACAAAGCCACGCAAATACATATACAACAGAACTTAATTTCATTCATAACACATATATCTGAGTCTTTAGACCTTGTAAATATTTAAGTCAAAGCCAGACAACCATGGAGATGTCAATAAATTCTAGGGATGACTATTTCCATCTCACATTGAATGACTATATCTGACAAAAGTTATTTAATTTATGAATAATCATACCCTTCGTAACAAAAATTTCAAATGACAAGTTCCTTTAAAACATAAAACACCACAGAAATCCTATAAACCATGAAATTTTTACATATAATTGGAAATAACAGCTAAAAAAAACAATGAAATATTCAATAAGTTATTATATGTATATTAGCTCAGTATATTGTTGTCTATCGCATCCGAAAGTTACACCTATTCTCTCATTGAAAAACCCACAAAACCACAACTGCAAATAATAGGCATCAAACATGAGAATTTAACATTATAACCTGGTCACATCTTTCCTCAATTCGCATCTTGTCGCCACCACCATGTACGAAAATAGTGACATCAAGAGACACTATAACCTTTTTGGCAGTACCAAACATTTCAGGTTTGACTTTGTCAAAAGTTAAACCTTGATCTTCAGAAACAACCTGCAAAATAAACAATCACTGGTATAAATGCACACTAAAAAGGATGAGAGAATAGGTCAGAAAGATTGCATCACTAACCTCTCCTCCGGTAAGGATGGCTAGATCTTCTAAGTTCGCTCTTCTATTATCCCCAAAGCCAGGAGCTTTGATTGCACAGACCTACAGCTTAAGAAGAAGCATAATGTTAAAGACCAGAACTAAAGTGACACAATGTATTCAAATCCAACGACATTTATTTCTTCGACAACTTACAGAAAAAGAACATGATGCCTTCAAGACTCTTATTTTAAAACATTAAAAACACTTAAAGATAAGTGTCAACCAGTCTTTCGTGATTGATAGTGTCATTCTTTTGCGCTAGATAGCGTGGATGCAGTTACCCTACAATAAGCCTATCACATCCAACACTAAAATTTATTGACCTCAAAAAGTAGACGTGAACAATATAAATCTCATCATGTTGTTCATGCTTCTCCGGCCTTGATCAAACACCCTTATCGACAACTAAAAAAGCAAACAAATTTGACTAAAAATTCTCATTCGCTACTTTTCCACTTCAAGAATTCTTATTTGCTAACTTATTTTCACTACTTAAATCCATTATATCAGTCCATCTGCATCTGTGCTGCAATACGACCACAATAGAGTTCCTGGAGGCTAGCTGGAAAGAATACAGTTACAGGTAGCATACCTTTTCTAATATAAACAATCTTATGGTGTGTTTAACATTTTAGCACTGAATTTTCAGTTATTTTGTCAGGGTGTCCAACGATCTGTCCACTAGGTACAGCTATGGGGCTAAGTGTTGGCCCATTGAAAAAAAACAATTGATAACATGGTCTACTGAAACAGGAATACTAAGACAAATCAGTAGAGATTAATCATATGATCGCCTTGCAAAACTGTTCAGGAATAACCTTTGTATCAGATATTTTAAAAGGTGAAGACATGAGAAGATAAAATATTCATGATCATAGGGATGGATGAAAGACAGCAGATCTGTGACGGCCTAAAATAGAGGGTCAAGGGGAACTGTGTTTAGCTAGAAACAAACTACAGATACTTTTGTTGTGTATAATTGGTACAGAATAGTTGGACATAACTTTAATACACAGCACAATAAATTTGGTACACAACTACCATTGAAGATATCATACAAATTAGCAGAATATATCACTTTAAAGAACTTAATGCATTGAAATATCGGTATATGAGCTTTTCATGCAAAACACTGTTAAGCTACGTTTATATTATTCTAACAAAGAAAGCATCCTGAGTCCATTAACTTCTTGTTCTCACTTGATTTTCTGATTCAATATAAGCCTTCTAACTATAAAGATTAAGATAGAGGAATACCTTATATCCAAGCCTAAGCTTGTTAAGCAGAAGCAAGGTAAGAGCATCATTTTCCACATCTTCAGCAACAACTAAAAATGGTTGTTGTTTCTATCCAACACACATAAAGAGAACAGTAATATAAGTATCTGTTTATGCTCGTAAGAACAATTGTATAGGAAAACATTAACGATGAAAATGGTAATACCGCAAGAACCAGATCCCATATCTTGAGAAGAGAGTCTGAGTTTGAGATCTTCTTATCATGAATAAAAATCAAAGGGTTTTCTAGTTCCTGTAGCAGGCAATATGTTGTGAGGCAGGAATAGAATATGTTTATGAGCTATTTGATAAAACATTAGACCTGAGACATGCAAAAATGATATAAGCTCCCTGTCTGACCATTATTTTGAGAAGCGAAGGGTAATATAACTATGTTATCCTCACTTGCAACAATCAAGAAACCAACAGTACGGCACGACTTAGCAATCCACCCACTAAGCCACATTACTCCTGGCATGCTCTCTCCACAGAGGCCTGCCCTCAATACCAGACTCATGACCTATCCAGTCTTAAACCAGTTATGATTTCTTTTAAACAAGTTTTTTTGTTGTTTAAGTTAATGGTAATAATCTAATAAGAAATAAAAGAAGTTTTTAAACAATGGAAAGAAGCAAAGGCTCTTCATTAATATTCTTGCTTAAACTTTTGTTAAAACAGCTCATACAACATATGCAAACACCCAATAACAATGTCTCTATCATGATAAAGGATCTCAATTCTCAAACATAATGAATAGATTGTCTAACAGTCAAATGAATGCACTTACCAACTATGTAAACAAAAAAAGTGAAAAAATGTAGATGTTGAAACCTTTTGCAGAGAAGTTAAACAGTCTGCTGTAAGATAATGGCATGACACAGGTGAGTTCAGTTAACTGGATTAAAGGTGATAAAAAAATGAAGGTGAAAAACCAGACTTACGCATTTCTGAGTGGACTGGTTACTAATAAAATAGGGGGATATATATCCTCTTGCTAGCTTCATTCCCTCCACCACTTCCAACTCATTAAATAATGTGTTACCATCCTGCAAATTTGTCATGCTGACTTACATAATAAAACCAAGCATCATAAGACGCCATAGAATGTTGGAGGAGGAAGGAATACCAATCAAAATGAGAGAATACTCACTGATACTGTAATTAATCCATCCTTCCCAACTTTCTCAAAAGCTCTAGCTATTAATTCACCTATATCACGATCATTATTTGCTGAGATTGTTGCTACCTTCACATGAAGATGGCATATGACATGTAGCCTAACCAGTTACCACTGGTTTTTTAACAGAATTAGACTTAAAAGGGACAGCTACATAATCGTGAACAGAATTGTTTTCCACGTGCTCTCTACCTGCACAATTTCCTCTGGGTTGCAAATCATGACTGCCTTGCTCTTCAAAAGAGAAACAACAAAATCAATAGCATTATTGATGCCATGGCGCAAGTCCATGACATTTACACCTGCTGCCATTGCCTTGCACCCTTCTGTTAGTATCGCCTGGGTCAGGACGGTTGCACAGGTAGTACCTGAAAAACAAACAGATCAAACCATCTGATCTCAAACTCTAACTGAAAAGGCTACTATAGATCAGTTGCCATGTAAAAATTCCATCTGTCTAATTTTAAGTACCAAGTTGTACATGTGAGCTGCATATAGAGACACAAAATTTCACTAATGCCACCATAAATGTGCTGAGCCATTTAGCTTATATTTGAAATACCTTAGCTCAAAGATTTTTTTCCGAACAGATGTTGGGACGCCATTTTCTATGATAGGATGCTCAAAAGAGTGCGTCCCTAGATGCTACATGTATGCCAATAAATACTCCCTCCATCCGGAATTAGGAGAAAAAATGGTTCTCAAAAATGAACTAAAATCAGTTCATTTAGGAAAACCAAATTACTACTAATTCCAGACGGAGGGAGTAACAAAAACAAAAACAACTACTACGATATTATCATTTATGATATTAGCATTATCATCTCCCACTGATTTATTAGCAGACTTTGCAACTTGCTTTACAAGATCAGCACCAGCATTTTTGGCCTTATCTCTGAACGCAATACTCACTGCAACTGTAGCACCTTCTTTTGTGACTTTCGGATTACCACGGCTTCTCTCAATGACCACATTGCGCCCCTACATTTAGGTAACAAGATAATCTCTTACATCAGACATTTTAAGTTTCAATTTGGATAAAAAATACCTATGCAACAGTACATAATTGAACTTAATCCAATACCTTGGGGCCCATTGTAACTTTAACTGCATCAGCAAGATCGTTGACCCCCCTAAGCATCGCTGCACGAGCTCCTACCCCGAAACTGATATCCTTGGCCGCATATCCTCTAACAGCCAGTAATCTACTGACCACCTTCTCAAACCCATTCAATATTTACAACAAAAAATAATTAAAAATCAAACAGAAAACATAAATTGATACTAGCATTGTGAAGTCATGCAAAATAACAAACGAATAATGAAAACATAATGCGATCGAGTGATTTCATTGATGAATGAAAAACCTGTTTCCTCGACGAAGCAGAAGCGCTGAGAAAGTTGAAAAGGTAAACGCAATCGTGTTAGCGACTCGACATTTTTGTAAGTGTTAAATGGTGATGAAGAGCAATGAAGAGAGCAAGCTTATTGGGCCACCTGATGGAAGAAGCAATGGCAGCAGCAGCTCGGAACATGCCGCCAAAATGCACCAAAATGGGGAAGTCGTCTACTCGCGCACGGGGAGTCTAGGAAAGGTTTGGGCCTTTGGGGGTTTATGTGGTCGGGTGCCCGGTTCCGCCCGGTTAGGAATCGATGATGGAGGGCCGCGCCAAGCCTGGTTCGAAGGGTTTTGGTTCAAGAAACTACTCCCTCCGTCTTGTTTTAATAGCTCTTAACTAAAAAAATGTTGATTTTTATTAGATGGTAGAAACTCCAATTAATGGAGAAGAAGAGGTTCAAAACCCACTTAAATTTGCCATATGGAGCATCTAATGCGAGATTGTTCTCTTTTCCAGATATAGCATCTAAATCAGGATAGATGAGTATTATATTTTCATGTAACTTTTTTCGGCAACATTTTTCAGGTAGTAAATCTCCACTTCACTTACATTTATGTTGAAACTATTTTTATGGGAGAGTCATTAGTTTATCTATAAGTTAACAACTATCTAAGGGTGAGGTGAATGTCAAACTCATCAGCTAACTTGTGGTATCAGCGGCTTGACTACATGAGTGAGAAAGCTTTCGAGCTCTTGATGAAGAAGAATGCACTCCCAAACCTAAAAGGTACTTATTTGACTCATTGTGATCATTATTTAATTGGTAAATATAGAACTTTATTTTCTACAAGTAATGCTCGAAAAACAAATGTGCTTGAGCTTGTTTATTCAGATATTTGTGGACTAATGAAGGAGAAAATATTTGGTGGCTCTTTATACTTTGTTACTTTCATTGATGATGTACCTAGGAAAGCATGGGAGAATGCCACAAAGAGTAAGGGTAAAGTGTTTGACACATCTCAAAAAATTTATGTTATGGTTAAAAGAAAAATCAAAAAACTTCTTAAATATCTTTGTACCGACAATGGGAGAGAGTATACTTTAAGGAAATTAAATGATTATTATAGCAAACATTGAATAAGGCACGAGAAAACGGTGTATTATACTCCTCAACACAATGATGCAGCGAAGAGAATGAACCAGACTATAGTAGAGAAAATTCAAAGTATGTTATCTGTAGCAAAACTTATGAAGAACTATTATAGTGAAACTATTAGTATTACTTGTTACTTGATTAATCGGCCTCCTTCATATGTGTTGCATTGTGAGGTACCGGAGAAAGTGTAGAGTGTGGAGTGATAGAGATTCATCCTACTCACACTTTAAGGTATTTGGTTGCAAGACATTTTTACATGTCTAAAAGGAGCAAAGAACAAAGTTAGATGGCAAGGCAATTTAGTATATCTTATTGGAATATGATGATGATGATGAGTTTAGTTATAAGTTGTGGGACCTAAATAATAAGAAATTCATTTGAAGTAGAGATGTGGTCTTTAGAGAAGATCAAATAATTAAAGACTTTGGCAAAGGTAAAGCAGTAAAGCAAGTTGTGCATAAAGTCTATGATGAGTTCCATATTCCATAAGCTTCACAAGCTGTTCAATCTATATATGGTGATGATGATCATGTAGAGAATGAGGTGGAGCATGATGATGTAGATTTCAATATTGATGATTTTTTTATAATAGAAGTGACTTAGTTGAATATGGTAGTTCTATTCAAGAGGAGACAAGATCATTAAGGAGATCAAATAGAGAAAGGAAGTCATCTATAAGGTATCTTTCATCTACATATGTCACACTCACTGAGTATGGTGAACCGGAATTGTAGAAGCTCTAGCACATGAAAATAAGGATTTATGGGATAAAACAATGCAAGAAGAGATGAAATGCTTGTATGAGAACCTTACCTATAAGTTGGTGAAGCTTCCTAAAGGCAAGAATGCTTTCAAAAATAAGTGGGTATATCGGTTGAAGGCTGATTAAAGTAGTTCACATATAAGGTACAAGGCAAGGTTAGTTATGGAGGGTTTTAGGCAAAAGAAATGTGTTGATTTCAATGAGATATTTTTCACCATGATGAAGATGTCATTCATTCAAGTTGTGTTCGGTCTAACCACTAGCATGGACCAAGTTGAGGTTGAGCAACATGATGTTAAAACGGTTTTCCTTCATGGTGATTTGGATGAGGAGATTTACATAGAGCAATTTGAGGAATTTAAAGTCAAAGACAATGAGCAAATAATATGCAAGCTAAATAAGAGTTTGTATGGGTTAAAGCAAGCTTCAAGTTAATGATATAAGAAGTTTGATTCTTTCATGATGGGTCGTGGATAAAAGAGGACAAATTTGGATTATTGTGTGTTCACTAAGAGGTTTGGTGATTGTGATTTTATTATTTATTGATGATATGTGTTGATTATTAGGCATGATACTAACAAGATTGTTAAGTTAAAACATGAGTTAAGCAAGTCTTTTGCCATGAAGGACTTTGGGAACCGCAAAATAAATATTGGAAATGACAATCAAGCATGATAGAAAGGCTAAGAAGCTATGACTATCACAAAATAAGTACATTGAGAATTGATTTGAGATATTTAACATGAAGAATGCAAAACCTATTAGCACCCCACTTGGAAGTTATTTCAAATTGTACAAGAAACAAAGTCATTCAAATGAAAGAGAGAATGGAGAAATTGCTAAGATCCCCTATGCATCGGTGATAGGGAGTTTGATGTATGCAATAGTGTGTACAATGCCAGATATAGCACATATCGTTGGAGATGTTAGTAGACATCATTTAAACATTGTGAAGGAGCATTGAAATGCGGTGAAGTGACTTATTGGGTATCTATGAGGTTCCTCTAAGGTATATTTATGTTTTGGAGATGATAAATCTTTGCTTGAAAGATTTACAAAAATAGATATGGCCGGAGTTGTTGACACTAGGAAGTGTACTTCGGTGAATTTGATCATTTTTGCAGATGAGACACAGTATGGTAATCAAGGTTGCAAAAATGTATTGCATTGTCTACAACGGAGGCTGAGTACATTGCAATTACTGAAACTTCCAAAGAGATACTATGGATGAAGAGATTCATAGACGAGATTAGGCTAAACCAAGACAATTATGTTGTACACTGTAATAGTCAAAGTGGTATCCATTTGTGCAAAGACAAGTTTCTACTCTATGAGCAAATATATTGATGTGAGGTATCATTGGATAAGAGATGTGTTGGAAAGGAAGCTATTAGAGTTGAGAAAGATTCATAGCGACAAAAGCATTCTTAATATAATACCAAGACTGTCCCTAAGGTGAAACATAAACTTTGTAGTGGTTGAGCCGATATGGGTGAGGTTGGCCTTCATGTGTAGTATGAGGGAGCTCCCACATGACTAGGGAGGAGGATAATTGTTGGATTTTTCCCTCTTCATGTGAGGCTCTTGTTTGGGCTTATCTCTCATGTGGAGAGGCTCACTACTCGACCCCCCTTGGGGTTAAGCAAAGAAGAGCTTCTTTGTAAAAAAAATTAATTATTTTTAAAATATGGTTCTTTTGAGAAAAAGAAGATAAGATAAAAAAACTACAACTTTGAAGGAGCTTAGGCATCCTCTTTTGAAAGACAAGTATAAGAGATGGTTTTTTGGAGAATTTTTTTTTAGAGGAAGATTGAGAAGAAAAAAATAAATTTTTGAAGTGCAAGGCATCCTCTCGTGAAATAGAAGAAAAATCATAGGTGGTTTGTAGTAATCTTTCCATTTTTATTCTTTGTATATTCCACATAAGGGTGAGATTTCTCCCTACCTTGTAAGAAAATATTTACCCTTGAATGTTGATATAATCTCTATTAAGTAGAATATATCTAAAGTTGATAGTAGTAGATTTGATATCTAGACCTTGTGGACGTAGCCATTGCTTTTATTCCGATTATCGCCACCATAAATTGTTGTGAGTCTAATGGCCATCACTACAGGCTTATCAATCGAACCAGTCTCAACACCAGCATTCCATATTATTGTTCACTAAGACAATTCTGTGTTCCTACATGTATCACACTAGATGAGACCAATTAGTCATTATGGTCTCAACTCATGGAGATGCGTTTTGGTGCTCGCAACAAAATTGAATATCTCACCAGAGATGCGAAAAAACCTGGTAGTGAACCACGTTAAATTTGTGTATTCCCAGTGTTCGATGAAATGTTTATTTATTAATCTTACTTTGTGTGTGTGTGATAACTTGTGCATCTTACATCATAGAGGTGTAGAAGACTCACTTGTATCATTATGGGTGTGAAGAAGTGTGTGTTTGATTGTATTTATTGGCTAACTTAAAAGAGAGAAAATGTGTAATTTTCCTAACAAATTGGAACCGAGCAGCTTGGGACAAGTCGGGAAAGAGTAGTTCGCGGGCCAGCGGGAGTAGGGCAGCTGGTGTTGTAGTGCACAGAAAGTGTCCTGACCTCGGCCGCAGCGGAAGACCGGGGCGGGCCGAGGCCGAAGGAGAGCGTGGGTGGAGGGCAAAATGGCGGAGTCGTCGACGAGGAGGCAAAAGGCGAAGAGGAGGGTGGTGCGGGGCGGCGGTCGGGTGGTGGCCTCTTGGACTTGTCATCCTTGGAGTAGTGGGCGGAGAGGGGGAGGATGGGCGGGGGGGGGGGGGGGGGGGGGGGGGGGGCATTTTGGTGATGTGGGGGGCCTGCTGAACTCGGGAGTTCAGATGAGGTGCAGTTGAACCAGATAGTGACAAGGGAGGGAGTTGGTCCGATTTGTACTCCGTTAGAGCAACTAGTGGAAATGAGGAGGCCCAAAAAATGTGGGGGATTGTGATTTGTTGTAAGTGAGGATGTCTTTTGGAAATGTTTTTTTTTTAAACGGAGTTGGAAAGGTTTTGATTACGGGAAGTTGGCTAATGTTTACGTAATCATTGCTATTTACTAGATACAGCCTTGAATGTATCTAGATACGATAGAATACTAGATACGGTCTTGAATGTAGCGAACTTACAGTCTTGAATGGAACAGACGATTCATGTTTTGTTAAAAATACTATTATACTCCCTCCGTCCAATAGTACCTGTTTGCATTAGAAAAAGGAAATGTACTGATTTTAGTTCATTTTGTTTTTTTAATGCAGATAGGTAATATTGGACGAAAGGAATATAAAATTTAATTTCTTACATTTTCTTATGGCAAGTGGAAGATGTAGTTTCAGTATATGTAATTAGGAAATCAAGTAAGAAAAATAATAACTAGGATATTTTTTTCTCGAGTTCATTTTTATTTCCAATCTAGTTAATGAATATATATAGAGTGGATGCTTCGTTAGTCGTCTGATTTTGATCCAACGGTGTAGGTTGATGGAGGGCGGGCTTGGGAGGGTGATTCAAACCTGCCTGCTCCTACATAAACACGCGCAGCAGGATCGAAATCCAACCACGGGCAATGCTTTGGACATGTGCTCATACTAGGGAGGTGTTTCAACATCCACAGTGAAAAATCCGGAAATGAATAGTGAAAGTAGATTTTCATTGTAGATGTTTTGGATTTTTCACGATCCAAACGGCACATAATTAACTTGACTCATTTGTATCCCATTGAACATAGCTTAATCGTATCATATGTGTAAACGTTGTGACAAAGACAGAAATGAAAATTTAACAGCAATTACTAGAAACACCACTCAAAGGTAGAAATAGAATTTTGTTACCATAATTAGGCTAGATCTCAAATTCAGGAACAGGGAGATCCTCATCAGGAGGTTGGGCAAGGTACCAATCCCCATCATCCCCCAGCACCATCCCCTTGTTCTTCTCCACCCACCAGGAAGCTGGAATCAGCAACTCCTCCTTGAGGAAATCACATGACTTGTTCACCAGAGCAGGACATCTTTTCACCTGCAACTCAAAATCCTTGTCCTTGCCATTCCACCCTGCAACCACATGCAGCATGGCTTGGAGATTATGCCAGTCACTCGGATTCCTGGAATCCTTCAGATACGTTGATTTCCTTGTATCAATGAGCAGCTCTACCCCAGTGTATTGATAACTCAGAAGCTTACTCGGGTAATGAGGAATTAGATCTATCTCATTCCTGATGTGCAACACTCTCAGATTGTTCATATTCTTGAGAAGATCATTGAAAGACTTGTTGCCGACCTGCGGCGACCCGAACACGATGGCTGTCACGGGGAACTCCGGACGGTCGCCGACCTTGGACAGGCCGTTCTCCACCATGTCGAAGCAACTCACAATGGCCAAGGAAGCCCCGAGACTGTGCCCGGAACATGTGATGCTAATGTTCTCATCTTTGTGCAGGCCAACCAATTCCCTGATCTTGGCTAGTAGCTGATCTCTGGCGCTTATTTTGGTGAAAGGGGATCTTGGATCACTAGAAGTGTAGAGGGTGAACCAGCCCTTCATGATCTGTGGCGGCTCTTCTTCCGTGTCCAATATAAGATCATACCAATGCGATTTGTACTTGCTCCTATCTTTTGCGGACAAGAGTAGCTCGATCGACTCTAGCTTTGCGTCCATCACGTCCATCCACTCCAAGCCCCTGATCGTCCCCCGCCAGGCAACGTGAATCTCCCGCCGGCCGAGCTCGCTGCTCCTAGCGTCGTTGCTGACGGCGATGTAGCCGATCCAATTGGATTCCCGATCCCACGCCTCGCGGGAGCGGGACTTGACGAGGAATTCACCGGGCACGTCGACATCGGCCGTGGCGTAGAGGAAGCCGGCAACGTAGAAGCCGGATGCGGCTTCCTCGAATTCGACCTTGCGGAAGAAGTCATGCTTGCCGTAGCGGCTGCTACCGCAGTATTTGGAGTGGGGGTCGCTGTTGAAGGCATCGTAGGTGGCCTGCGTGAAGTCGCCGGAGAGGAGGATGAGCCGCCGGAGGTCAAGGTTGAGGGGGGTCGAGGAGGCCAGCCCAGCTGTTGCTGCCTAGAAGCTCCGGCCATGAGGGGTTGCCGTTGGCAGCAGCCGAGTCCATAGGAGCTTCCGACATCGATCGTACCGGTTTGGATGTGAGAACTTGTGGATGGCAATGCACTACTGCATTCTTATGCAAGGATTTTAGGCAGGAAGATAAAGTAACAGTTAAACATGTGCATATAAAAGTAGCATATATCTTTGTTTAACCAAAAGATTCGACCAAGTGGTTGATGGAGGACACGAGTCGTGAAAAAAAGCTGTGCTGCATTGAGTTTGACGGTGTCAAAGGTTGTTGACGGTCCCAGTTTGCATAGGGACGACGGCGGGCGCCATGGTTGATCTTTTTACTTTTCAAAGTTGATTAGGTTTCGATTAGTTGATTTTGGTTGCGGATTTGTGGCATAAAAAATGTGCACACAAGAAGTAGGTTGCATTGTGCAGGCTGTGTTTTGTTTGCATGGTTTTTACAGTTTAGAGCAGGGCTTGCTTTCGAGTTAACTAAAGCATTAATATTAGTTAGAACCATGGAATTCCGTATCGGATATCGGTATCGTATCGGTCGGCTTAAGAGACAAAATATCGGAGATATTTGTAAAAAAATATCGGTGGTCAAAAACTAGTTTTTACCATATATTTCATAATTTAGCATCTAAAATGAGTTATACTAATTTAGACAAAGCATAGATTTTAAAATATGCATATTAGGATGGGAAACAAGTGGGAAAGTTACTTTTTTTTCCCTTTTTTTTTTTAAAAAAAAAAATTTTTTCGAATTTTTTTTTCGAAAATATTATTCTATTATTAAATAGTGATATATCGGTCCGAAGCCGATATATCGGCGATATTTGAAAAAATTCAAAAATCCGATATTTATTCGTCTCGTTTTATCGGGTGGGGCCCCGATATCGATATATCGGCGATATATCGCCGATATGGAATTCCATGGTTAGAACTTTGAACCAAAGTCAGCATATTCGTCGCAACGCGCATAGGACGTATTTTGCAAATTCCTTTCAAATTCGAGCACCTAATCTGTAATTTAAACATAAATATGAGAAATAATACGTACAAAATGAGTCTATTTTTAATGGTTTATCCTATTTTGCAATATTCTTTTTTTTCGACTTAAATTTTGAAATATTCCACATGCTCAAAATTGATAAGTCATCATAAGTTTCTAGCATTTGTAAATAGATCACTTAAGTTGCCTTACCATTAGCTAATTCAAAACAGGAATATTATTAGCATTTTTTATGTTACTTGTCCAGAGTAGAAAACCAAATTGAACTTACTTTAGTCAGGTAATTTTGGATGGAGATAAATAGTTAATTCTCTTCAATGGGGAAAATGAACAAAATTCATTCATAAGGATAAGGATTTTGAACTATTCTGGAATTGTAAATCAGTTAGCACTAAAATGAGGAGCCAGTCACACAAGCACAAGGTTGAGCCTCAAATGCAGTGGAGGTATTTATTTATATATTAAGGGGCTGTTTGGATAGTGAAAGAGGGCTGAATTCACTGTCAATTCAGCCCTCTTTCAGGTGAAAGAGTGTGAAACAGGTTTGTGTGGTGAATTTCAGGTGAATTGAAAAATTCACCTGAAAGAACAAATTCAGGTGAAAGAGCACTTTCAGGTGAAAGTCCTCATGAGGACTTTCACCTGAAAGTGAATTCAATTCATCTACGAAAATACAATTCTGCCCTCATCATGATTTATGAACAGTATTCCCTCCATCCCAAATTTGTACCAAGATTTAGTTTTCCAAATTAAACTAAAATTAATCCATTTTGGAAAATTATATGGTATTACTAATGTCGGACGGAGTGTAGAAAAGAGGTCATGCAGGGGTAAAATGGTCAAAATGTAAAAAATTACTTACTGTATCACATTCACTATCCAAACACATGACCAATTATATTCATCTTAAAAATTCCACTATCCAAACGAATTTCACATTCATCATGAAAGCCAATGAATTTTTTCACCTGAATTTGATTTCACATTCATGACTCTTTCACTATCCAAACAGCCCCTAAGTCCTCCGTTCCATTTTGTAGCAAAAAAAAGTCCTTCCTTCCATTTAACTCACTTTAGAACTTGGTGATTCAGGCAGTAAGTTCTAAAGTGAAAGTTTTTAGAGAAGTGTTTATTTGATTCCCGATAGACGGCTAGAGCCTCCGTCTCCCGTTGGAGATGAAGGGGCAAAGGACTTGTACTCAACCCGAACTGCACTTGGTAGTCACTAGTCCGCGACCACCCAGGTCATGTCATTCTGGAAGATCCAATGACACACCTCGATTTTACCCGGTGCACCACCGAGGGCTAAGAATGAGCCATGCCTTGGGCCCCATGCCGAGGTGTCGATGTGACAGATGGCTAGCCCACGGTTGATCTTCTGCTTCGTCTTGGAGTCTAGAATGTCCGCCTCGTACACCCGCACCTTGGGCACGGAGTGGCAAAAGTAGACCAGGTACGGGAACAAGCTTTGGTGGCACGACACGCTCTTGGTGATCCTTCCACCGTTGATCCCCTTCACTCGCCCAATCTCGACCGTCCCCTTGTTCCCTCCCAGCCCCTCCGTTGTCTTCACCGTCACCTCCCGCCCCAGAACCTCCACCGCGAAGTCGATCACGTCCTCCGCCGACGCCACGCACCGCTTCGTCTCCCCGCGGCTCGGCGCCCGCTCGCACTCTCCCAGCGTCCTCTTCACCATCCGCGCCAGCGCCGAGTTCTCTTCTGAATTGAACACGCGCAAGAGCTCCCCCAGTCGGGCGCTCGAGAATGGGATCTTCTCTGCGATCGATCGCGGGAGGAACGACCGCTCCGGCATCTTGTCCTCTATGTCTGGCATCTTAATCGCATTGCCCTGCTTCAGAGCCGACTCTCGGAAGAACTTCCCTTCTTCTACCATCCACTTGTTCGACGAAATGCTCGAATGACGGGCAGTCGAAGAGCTGCTCGATGCGGGAGGAGTAGTTTTATAGGTAGCGAAGGAGATGGTTTTCTTGTCTGTGTAGTCTGTGAAGGTAGTGTTTACTCCATAAGTCTTGAAGCCAATGTGCTGATTTGCTGCGCCTTTGCCGTAGAGTTTGAAGGTATCAGTGCCGATGTTTACCGAGTGCCCGTAGTTTATGAATGTCTCTTGTGTGGAGTTTGAATTCTTTGCATAGGAGCTGAAGGTGTCATCCCCGATGTTTGATGTGTCCCGGTAGCTGGTGAACGTGTCCGCTAAGCCCTTCCCGCCGTCACCGTAGCTGCTGAAGTTGTTCTGCGGCACGTTCGCGCTGAAGGCATAGGAGGTGAAGGTGTTAGTGGCGGCAATGCCGTCTTTACTATAGCCGGTGAAGGTGGATCCGACCACGTTGGAGTTATTCGCGTAACTGGCAAAATCGGAGGACATCCCCGTCCCGCTTTTACCGTAGCTTGAGAAGGACGGGGCACCGGCGTTGGCGTCGTCATTGTAGGAGGTGAAGATCTGGGATAGGTCGATCCCGTCGGCTTTGGCATTTTTCCCATAGCCGGTGAAGGTGGACTGGATCACATTTGAGGACTTCCCGTAGCTGGCAAAATTGGTGGGAATACTTGTCCCGCTCTTGCCGTAGCTTGAGAAGGTCTGCCCACCGGAGTTGGTCTCGTTAGAGTAGGAGGTAAAGGTTTGGGAGCGGCCGGCACTCTCGGAGCCATAGGAAGTGAAGTTGAGGTCGGGGGCGTTAACCTTGAAGTCGTAATTATTGAAGTCGCTTGACCCGCCTTTAGCCGAGACGCCGTAGCCGGAGAAGTCATCCCCGCCAATGTTAAACTCGGGTGTATAAAAGGCAAACTTGTCGGATCGGCCGGCCGAGTCGCGGCTGTAGCGGCCGAAGGAATTGAAGGCAACATCTACTGAGTAATTCTTGAATGAGCTGACGCCGCCGTGGCCGGAGGTGCCGTAGTTGGTAAAGTTCTGGTCAGTGTACTTGAGGAAGTCGCCAGGGTCACGGTGCTTTGCAAGGCTGGTGGACAAGTCCGGGAAGCAGAAGAGGTGTGCCCAGTAGCAGAACGCGGGGAGTTTGGTTGAGAGGGTGTTCTCGTCAGCCAGTCTGAGGAAGGCTGCTGATTTCGCCGGTGTGAGCGGGGAGAGCTTGGACACCAAAAAATCGGGCCTGGGTAGGTTGCCTGAGGTCTTCTTGGACCAGTAGCGCAGCGCTGCGGCCTTTGGGGAGAAGGGATTGGTGGCGGTGGCGGTGGCGGTGCTACTGCTGTTGCTATCACTGAGTGCCAAGGAGATCTGCAATTAAAAGGAACCAGCAGAGAGATTTATGAGTAATGTGGTATAAGAAGAACATACATTTCTTTGGCAAAGAAGAGTGGAGGAGGAGGTTACCGGTAGGCAAAGAGGGAGAAGGAGGGAGAAGGGGAGGAGGAGAAGAGAGGATGGTTTGGCCATTTTGGTGGCTCAATGTAGCTACCACTGTCGGTAGAGCGTAGAGAGTAGAGAGTAGAGGAGGTGTCTATAAAATGAGAAGATAACTTTGGATACCTTGTGAGCGATGTGGATGGTGCCGGACAATCGTCCTGTAAGTACTGTTAGCAATTTTGCTTCAGTTTGGCAATCTCATGATTTACGTGGATTAGGCATCTCAAGTCAAGACAGGTCCAGCCTTGAATGCCAAATTGTTTAGAGGCCAACAGAAAAATATATCCCCCATTCCCCATTGTTGGGCTTCCCCATGTATTCTGGATTTTATTTCACCTGTTGTCCACCTGATAAAAAACACTGTTTTGATGAGCTGATACCGAACTTAATCAGGTATTTGCGGCCCTGAATTGTTCCGGCGTTGGAGTGAGGGCTCGGGTGCCTTAGGACTGTTAGTAGGCATTACTAGAGAGTAGAGAGAGGCCGGAGGAAGAAGAGTATGAGATGAGACTGAGGAGAGGACATTGGAGCCATATATTCTTACTTGATTCAATTTGATTGTTGGGCATTATGTATTTGATTTGATTTTCTAATGGGTAGAGTTCAAATGATCGCCTCCCCCATCTATCCCCAGATGAGGCTAAACTTGGTGACCTGTAAGGGACTGAACCCTGTAGGTGAAGACACGGTGATGGGCCATGATCCATTGGGTGGTGACTGGGGAAAAGTTATTCGAGAGCCGCCATTTGAGACTTCCGGGGGTCTGTCTTTGCAGACAAAGCTCTTTCTAGTCTATACTTCATGAAAATGGTAATTGGCCACAGGTCATCATTTTATGTTCTTGTTTGTTTTTTGAAATGATTCATCTATTGAAGACCATGGTATTTAACGTTTGCAATCTCTTATTTATTCTCTGTTTTTTCTTCCTTCTGATTCCTGATTGAGT
The DNA here is from genome assembly GCA_039654745.1 of Houttuynia cordata. NCBI lineage: Eukaryota > Viridiplantae > Streptophyta > Magnoliopsida > Piperales > Saururaceae > Houttuynia > Houttuynia cordata. The sequence continues at coordinate 44,794,216 of CM077502.1, read as the reverse complement.
GTGCTCTGTAAGTTTGAATAGTGATTAGACAGCATCTTTCAATTTCTTTATCGTTTTAGTTTGTTCTTAATCATTTTTTAGTGAAATTTTGTTCTCAATGACTAATGGTGAATGTGATTTGGAAGTAGCAATCCAACTGTTTACATGGCCAGTTTCAACTCATTAGTTTGATTATGAGTCGGAATGCACAACGCCTAATTCTTGTCTGATTATCATTTTAAGCATGTACACTGAACCAGATTATAATGCAATTGGTATATGATACTTAGCAGTCTTGGCTGTGACTGTTTGTGAAGGGATCGGTGTTTCAAATCGTTTTTGTTCGAGTCCATAAAACGGAGTTGGGTCTGAACTATTCCATCTTCATTCTTAGTGGATGGTCTCTGTAAAAAAATCAGCAAAAAACGACTTCGAACTACTCAGACTTTAGGCTCGTTTCATTTCATTTGATGCTATGTGGTTCTGAATAGTTATTACTCCCTCCGTCCAAACATTGTTGGCAGCATTTGAAATTGAAAATGAGTTAAATTTATTGGATTGTAGGATCCACAGCATTTTAAGCCTTCACTTATCTCGCACATGCAGGTTCATGAGGATCTATTTGCATGTAAGGCAAATTCATGATCCGTAATTTTTCAAATGCAACCTGGTTTTTTTTTACAGAGGAAATCGATACCATCTGTTAATATCTTTTGTCGTTTTAGTTTGTTGCCGATGACTTAATGGTTGATGTAGTTTTGAAAGTAGCACTCCAATTGTTTACATGATCAGTTTCTTCTGAGTATGTGGAATTTTGAGTCGACTAGTGTTATTCCTCCCGCTTATTTATCGCGGTCATGGAAATACCAAGTGTTTACGTGATCATGTTATGGGCCCCAAGGCTAATCATGAATGCCCCGTGAGGTTGACCGTGATAAATAAGCGAGAGAAGAAGCATTTTTCTTTTGAAGAATGCACATGTCAATAGGGCTGTTCTCGTACCTGACAAACCTCGTACATAGGTTGTTCGTGTCCATGTCCGTGAACAGCTTGTCTGTCACTATATTGGCCGTGTCCATGTCTATATGTCCGACAGACACGGACACGGACATCTCCTCCTCTCCCTCCTTCCCCTAGTCTCAGCTCCCCTTTATCTATTACCACGGGCCTGAGCCCTGTCCCTCCTCCCTTCTCTTCTCCTCTCCTGTTGACTCACACCCACTGGAGCCAGCCTGCCTCCTGCCAATCCTTTCCTACTTGTCCTATTTCCATCTCTTTTCTCCGAGGTTCATTGGATAGTGATCATAGTGTATCTGGGAGAATGACAAATGAGGGAGAGTCTGATTCTCATCTGATCGTGTCTTTGAAGAGGAACTTCTTCCATGGCGGGAAGTAACCAAATCAACGTCAACGAATCCAAGGTATGCTTGCAGCTAGCTTCCCTGTCAAATTCACGTCATCTCCCCTCTTTTCGTTTTCACTTCATCCTTTTTGTGATTTCAATTTCTGAACCGGAAGGTATGCTTAGAGCTTTCTTCAATTGTTGTTCAAGATACAAAATGACCCAGTTGCAAAGCTATTAGCTTTAATGGGCAATTCATTCTAGTCTGTAATTGTGGTGTATATGACACAACTGTTTGTTGCAGAATGCGTGCCTCTGAACACGTGGGTCCTCATTTCCAACTTCAAGCTCGCCTACAGCCTCCACCGCCGCCTTGACGGCACCTTCAACCGCCACCTCGCCGAGTTCCTCGACCGCAAGGTCCCCCCCAACGCCAACCCCGTCGACGGGGTCTTCTCCTTTGACGTCATTGTCAACCTCCCCACTTCCCTCCTCAGCCGCGTCTACCGCCGCCCTGTCTCCCCTGCCTCTGCCACCATCCTTGACCTCGAGACATCTCCGTCCCCTGACCCAGAATTACACTACGAGCCCTTCCCGGTGATCATCTTCTTCCATGGCGGCAGCTTTGCCCATGAAAGTTCGCATCTTTCTTTGTGGAGACAGTTCGGGGAGGTCAAGGCACTGTGCGACCAGGTGCAGGCGATCCTCGTGGAGGAGTGGAATGTCTAGCCCATCACTCCTGCCGCCCCACGCTCCCCCCACTGCCCTCCTCTCCTCTCCGCACTTCGTCCTATGCTCTCCCCTCCTCGCCTCTCCTCTCTCGCTCTCCGGCCGCCCTCCTCGGTCCTCGGACAGACCTTGGCCGTGGTCGTGGTCCTCGGACAACTCATCCTCGGCGCAGACACTGCCACAGACACTTCGGACACAGACGGCTCCGCGGACACAGCTGTCCGCGAACAGCCCTACGTGTCAATGACTAGTGCTTGTCTAATCATCTTCTTTATCATCTCCACTCCACCTTAATCTTTAAATGCAGAGGTGCTGGCAGGCTTGGCTGCGACCATGGAATGTCGTCTCGCCAATATCGCCGATATATTGGTATTGGACCCTACCCGATACATCGAGACATTATAATATCGTTTTTCGAAAAATTTTAATATATCGTTGATATACTTTAAAAAAAAAGGTTTCTAAAATTTTTTTTTTGTCTCACATCCTAGTTTTGAATTATATATCCATTTTTTTGCATATTTTAAAATTTATGTTTTGTCTAAATTAGTATCACTAATTTTAAAAGTCATATTGTGAAAATACATGGTAAAAACTAATTTTCGACACTGATATTTTTTTTGCATAATATCTTCGATGCTTTGTCTTTTTGGTCGACCGATATTTTATCCGATACGGCATTCCACACTGGGACTCTTTGTGAATGGATTGGTGTTTCAAAATCGTTATATTTTTATCCAAAAACAATTTAAAGCAGATGACAGATAAGACATCACTTGCTTCTAAAGAGTCGACCGACATGGGGACAGCAATGAGTGTTTTACACATTCAGAAGTTACTTATTCAGGGTGACTCTCAAGGCTCAGGTTTTACTCAATGCGCAGCTTTGAATGGACCACTTTTTAAAGAGGATCATGCACATTGCATTATCATCCAGGTTCCCCTAGCGGAGAATGGCAATTATTCTTGCCAACTTTGGTGCCACAGTTTTCCTGCTACTGGTTTAAAATCCCTCCTCCAATAATTCTACACTTTAGCAAATCGCATCTTGCTCGAATAGGGCGGCGCATTCGCATTTGCTCGCTCTTTGGCTGACGTTGAAGGAGCACAAGCAGTGGCTGAAGTTGAAGCAGAAGCACGACCTTCCTCAAGCTCGTCAGCTAAAGCCCTAGCTTCCTAAAGTGAATGTGCGGGCATTGCGCTTCAGCTTAAGCAAAAGCAAGGAATTTTCATGCTCTCGTAAATGATCAGAGAGGACAATTCTATTCTCGAGCTACTCCGTAGTACATTTTTTTTCTTTGTTTTTGATACATTTATCATTCTTTGTATGTATAAAAAAGAGTGGGTATCAAACTTAGGGAGTTGGGTATAGCCGCTGAATCATTCCATCTTGGTTCACAAGTTACAAGAAGTTATTAGGTGCGCGTCACGTACCTGGATTTCATGCTTATCACCAATTGGTGGTTGACACGAAATCCAATTTATGGGCGCTCAGGTTAACCAAGAAGTCGTGTCAGTCACCCATAGGTGGTGAGCATGAGTTTCCCATACGCTATAAGTGCCTAATAATTTCTCGCCTTAAGACCGTAGAAGATATTTATGTAATTTTTGTTTAGGGTTTCCTCTGTTAGGAAGATAAGGATCAGTTCTCCTCTTATATAATTAAGTCTCTTCAATTCAATAACATAGTTTAGTTCTGAAAATTATAACATGATATAAGCGCCAGCGGCTTGCTGCCTTAGTCAGGCAGGGCCTTGTGGTTGTGGTTTTGGTAGTGGGGTGCAGCTCCATGATGTTGAGCTTTGATCGCCGCTTTCCCAGCACCCGCTTCTCTCCTTCCCTCAGCTCACTTTGCAATCAGAAATGCCCTGCCATACAATCAGGATGACTTCAATTCTATTTTGAGGTGCCCAGTTCTATAGCTGTAGAAAATTGGCAAGTTGTTGCTTCATTTTCTCTTCCCGTCGACACATTTCATGTTGCTTGTTGATTCATTTTGTCTTCCCGGCCGGGCCTCGTGTCTGATATGCTCTTTGGCTTCTATTTGCTCTTCTGCTAGCCAGCGGAGTGATTGCTTTTCCGCCACTGCCGCTACCTCCCTTTTGGACTTGGGAGCTTCTTCTTCCCAATTCTCTTCGCCACTCCTTCGCCCTATCTCTCATCTGTGATCCATGTCAAAAATAGAGAAGAATCGGAAAGATGGAGAGGCTCTTCAATATAAGTTGTCTTTTTATGAAGTGGCTCTTCATCTGCTTCCCTTTGGTTGGCCCCTGAAAAATTGGTTATCTCCTTCTCCTTTGATTGTTGGTTTTTTCTATTCACATGGTTCCACTTTGCTACTTTGCCTGTCTGCCACTTTTGCCATCCGCCACCATCATTGTTTCTGTCATATGTTATTGTTGTCCACTTTCATGCAAACTCTCGATATTTGACACAACTAGAGTTTGGGGGAGAGTGTTAGAGGATATTTATATAATTTCCTATTTTATGGTTTATTATGTTAGGAATATGATCTCTACAAGTATCAATTCTCCTCTTATGTAATTAAATCTCTTCAATTCAATAATACAGTTTAGTACTGGCAATTGTAACAAAGACAATCTACAAGCTACTGTGTAGAAGGCAGTACGATGAGACTGAAGAGTATCCACAAAAAATAAAGAGATGAACGAGGTTAGTGGGCCATTGTGAAAGCCCAAGTTTCACCTGGGCCAAAGTCCACTAGTGTAAGCGGTCGTTTGGGGCGTGATTAAAAGCAAAACATCTAGATGGGATGTTTTGCTACACTGTAGCATCTGGATATTTTATATATCCAGCTGAAACACCTCAGGATGTGTTTCAGCTGGATGTAAAAATCCACATGGATGCTACAGTATATATCCAATATCCAGTCTGGATATTTTTGCAATAATCACGCCCCAAACGGCCCCTAAGTTGTAGTCCAGGATCCAGCTAAAGCTGGTTGAGTCCCCGGCCCAATCCATGAACCAATCTTACAAAATGCTGACTCCTCCTCCCCCGTGGGGCAGTTGAGAAAAATGCCAGATTGATTGATGAATGTGCGAAAAGGCAGGAAGAGATGAGAGATCGGGCAGCATGCGCAGCTGGAACATCGATCCGGGTTTGCACGATTGGAGTATGATTTGAGGATGAATCATTGAAAGTCGAAGAAGAAAGATGGAGGAGAAAGAAGAGGAGATCGGGGGATTGAGGATCAAGATGTGGCAGGCGATCAGCCTGACGTTGGCGGCAACGGCCAATCTCGACCGTCCCCTTGTTCCCTCTCAGCCCCTCCATTGTCTTCACCGTCACCTCCTGCCCCAGAACCTCCACCGCGAAGTCGATCATGTCCTTCGCTGATGCCACGCACCGCTTCATCTCCCCCCAACTAATGGTGAATGTGATTTGTTCACCCGACTAGGGTCTTCACCGCCACGCACTGATGTGATTTTCATGAACACTTTCTTTAACCCCTAATAGTTTTTTACGAAAAAATCTATTTTTTCATGAAAGTTTATTTTTCTGGAGAAAAGTATTTTCGTAGAAATTTTTTATTTTCAAGCCCCTAACCCACCCTTAGTGAGTAATCTTTTTCTTTTGGGGATGGAAAATGCCCCAAAAAAGCAAAGTGATTAAAAAGGTGAGGAAAATTCTCCTGCTCTTATTCTAAGAATAGTGATCTCGGGCAACATTTACTGGCTTCGCATGTGTTGAAATTTGACTTGAAATTAAATAAAAAATGAGGCGATCGATCAGCCAAATTGACACAATCGATCGCTAAGGTGATTGATCGGCTTGATATACGTGGTTGAAAGTGATTGATCGCTAAGTGATTGATCAGACATAAAAGTGATCGATCGTATCTACTGTCATTTTTCTGAAATGAATTTTGCACTTGTCCCGATCTATCGGCTGGAAAAGTGATCGATCGGTACGACGGTTATCAAGAAAAAATAGCCGTTTTGGCTTCTTAAAATTGTGTCTTTTCTTCCATCTTCACCAAAACTGAGTCATCCTTAATATTGAGAACCAAAATTCTCATAAAAGGGTTGTAAAAAGTGATCAAAATTCTTTTCTTCTTCTCTCTTAATTCTTGGTCCATCATTAAGCAATAGCATTTCCTATAATTGAGATTCAGTCAGTTTGATTTTAAATGCACCTTTAAACGGACAGAGTGGTTCGTTGTATCTCAGGAACGGAACGCCTTTGATTGCCTGTGCACGGAGGGCAGCATATCTGTTTTAAGGACAGCGTATTGCATGCCTCAAACTAGGTTTTATTTCTTCTACTCTCTGGTATTTTAGATAATAATTTGTCAATTGATTGGTAGTATTCTAGCCCTTTTTTATGTGACAATCCCAACAACAACAAATAAATTTGCGTTGCAGTAGACACGAATGATGAAGATCCTCCGAAATTATAAAAGCAAAGCACTGTACTAGCCACACATACTAAACAATGCACGAAGGATATTGTGCATGAGGTTGTTGAATCAGCATCATTCACAAGGATAAGGATTTTGGACTACTTCTGGAATTGTAAATCAGTTAGCACTAAAATGAGGAGCCAGTCACACAAGCACAAGGTTAAGCCTCAAGTGCAGCGGAGGTTTTTTTTATGAAAAGTGCAGTGGAGGTATTTATTTATATATTAAGTCCTCCGTTCCATTTTGTAGCCCAAAAAAAAGTCCTCTGCTCCATTGAACTCACTTTAGAACTTGGTGATTCAGTAGTAATTTCTAAAGTGAAATTTTTGAGAGGAGAACTATTTATTTGATTCCTGCAAGAGCCTCCCTTGGAGATGAAGGGGCATAGGGCGTCACCACACTTGACAGAATGGGGCAGATAACGACTTGTACTCTACCCCAACAGTACTTGGTAGTCACTAGTCCGTGACCACCCAGGTCATGTCATTCTGGAAGATCCAATGACACACCTCGATTTTACCCGGTGCACCACCTAGGGCTAAGAATTCGCCATGCCCTGGGCCCCATGCCGAGGTGTCGATGTGACAGATGGCTAGCCCACGGTTGATCTTCTGCTTCGTCTTGGAGTCTAGAATGTCCACCTCGTACACCCGCACCTTGGGCATGGAGTGGCAAAAGTAGACCAGGTACGGGAATTTCCCTGAAGTTGGATTTGGTCCATTTGTAGTTGAATGCTTTCTTCAATGCCTAGGCTGTTTTTCAATTGTACAGTTATTTCAATTGGTTCAGTTGTGACTGAGCTGACGATAATTACCACATCTCATTGGGTTCTTAGGGGGTTCTAGTTGTGACTCAATTATGTTCACTCTTCGCATGCCTTTCTGCTTTTTCATAATTGGTGGTTCATATTTTGGTAAAACCCTATGTGTTAACCAATGATGCCTATCTAACGTTGGTAAAATTGACTTTTCGTAGGTTGTCGAGTAAGTCTTCGTGTAGTACACTTCTCACAATATAACATTGGGTCTAAATTCTTGTAATCAATTGACTCTCTAGCATGTTTACAAGGAAGTCACATGCTCTGAAACTCTCCACATATGCATGTCTTCTTCAGAAGGTTCACGTAGTCCTAAGTAAGCACATGCTCAATAATTAACATTATGTGTAGTGTATTTTTAGACACAACCCGAAACAAGTCGTACTTCATTTACACAATAATTAAGTAATGATTGCATTGAATGTACCACATGGTGGAGAGAATTCACTTAAAATTCGTACAATGATATAGCCTGCACTCGAACTGTACAACTCTTATCCCTCTTATCATTTATGTACTTCTGGGCATATTTGGTTAAAAGAGTTGTTAGTTGTTGGCCTTTGTATATACGTCTCTCAAAGTGAGCTGTAGCGGTGGCACACGTTTGCTCGATCAATATAATGATTGGCCAACTCCGCTCCTTCAAGAACATGCTGTTCGCACTCTCGGATCTGCTTTAGGTGAGAGTATCATATCTTCTACTAGGGAATTCAACATTAGCCCAGTTTCTATAGTTGATATTATGAATGTATTTAAATGCCTCCTCATTGTGTTGCTTAATTTATTCTATAACCTCATCAAAATATGATGTTTTGAATTTATGAGTGGCTCTGGATAAGAAGTTCTTCAAGTGTCCGTATTTCCATTTGGCTAGGATATTCTATTATATATGACGGAGGCAAAATCCATGATGAGCCTCCAGGAAGACATCAGAGACTGGTTTGAGAAGTTCCTTTTATCTGTCAGAAACAATTGTGTCTAGTCATAAGGGCAGCTCCATGAAAAGAAAAGTTCAAATTAACTTGATGAACCCCGTCCTTAAAGTAATATAGGATAAGAACTCTGTGAGAAAAATACGACTGTATTTATTATAATAAGTCATTGTAGTCATGTCATTGAGGACACGACACCTGCAAATAGATTCACGACAATCTGCCCGTGTCATGTCATTGTGAACACGATATGCAGTGCTATCGTGTCATCGAGGACACAACTCTTGCATATCATGTTCACAATGACACAACTACAATTAATGATTGTTCTTCAACTTATCAAGCGTTTCTTGTCTCTGCCTCAACAACAACATAAGCAACACACACCATTTGTTGATTACCATCAATGGCTATAGGAATTAATAGACATTTGAGATACTTTCTTTTTAAGAATATTCCATCCACAGTTAAGAGAGGCCTATATGATTGATATCTACAAAATATACGCATTTTATATACCTTTCTTCCTATATGTTAGTCGTAATTTTAGTGAAAGTAGGGATAATTAACGGTTAATCATGATTAGGTGAGTAATTAGGAGTTTAATGAATAAATGCATTTAATTGATTAATTTAGATGCGTTAATTGGATTTAATGGATTTATGTTTAATTATGCGTCTAAGTTATATTTAATTTTGTTTATGCAGGTTTTCAGAGTCAAATTGCAGATCGCCAAAAGTGGAGCACGTCAAACGGGTTTTGAAGATCCGGCGGCTGAGATTATGACGACGGGTTTTAAGTCTTAACCCAATGAAAAGAAAAAAAAAGAAAAGAAAAAGGAGCACTGAACCGACTGGTTCAGTCCCGGTTTGGTTTTAAAAAAAAAAGAAGAAGAAGAAAGACGACCCGAGCCAACTGCTCGGGCTCACGATGACAGACAATGGTGGTCACGACGGTCCTGAGTTCGACGGCGGCGAGGAAGCAATCGACGAGGGCAAGATCACGAGCAATAGAAGAAGGAATGTTTTGATTTTGGAAAATTTCAAATCAGGAAGATGAAAGGCATTAACGAAGCTTCAATTTAGGCTCTGTCTCGAAATGGTAACTACCCAAAATCCAGCTCAATTGAGGATGTTAAGAGGTGTGGATTTGGCTAGATTAGGAAGCTGCATTTTTGGGTGATTTTTTGGCTCTGTTTTGGGAAAATAAAGTTGAAATTTTTACCTTAAATTGGGACATGAGTGAAAGCAATTCGAACTGTAAATTGCTTGATTGGGCAAGAAGCAAGTGGAATTGGATGTTACACACGAGTTGGATTTGGAAGTTTATTTTGATTTGGGGGGAATGAACTGCTGGCAGTACCTCTATAAAAAACAAAGGCCGACTGTTCTGTTGGAGGGAGACAACAGAGAGAAGAAAGGGGGTTCTGTCTGGTTCGAGGCAAGGGTCGACTGTTCTGGGCTGTGCCGACAAAAAGAAAAAAAAACAGAGAGAAAAGAGAGGCCGGCTGTGGAGAGAGGAGTTTTACAGAGAGAAACAGACCGAAAAAGTGGAATTATTGCCAGGATTCCAGTGGGGTTTTGGCCGGAAGAGAGATAAGGAGGAGGAGTCGATCGCCGGGCTAGATTTTGGACTGTTGAAAACTGCTGGTTCGAAATTGCTATAGTGCGCATCTCATCGGGGGAGACAAGAGAACAGTGCAGGGTGAATAGTGATTTCGCTACAGTGCGCGTGAACCATGGAATTCTATATCAGCGAAATTTTGCCGATATATCGATTTCGGGCCCCACCCGAGAAATCGAAATGACAAAATATCGTTTTGTAAAAAAAATTACAATATCGGCGAAATTTCGGTTTCGGACCGAAATTTCGCTATTTCAAAAAAAAACATTTTCAAAAAAAAAATTTGGAAAAAAATTTTTTTTTTTAAAAAAGGGAAAAAATAACAAGTTTTCCCTCGTTTCCAATCCTAATATGCATTTTTATGCATATTTTGAAATCTATGCTTTATCTAAATTAATATAACTCATTTTATAAGTTAAATTGTGAAAATATATGACAAAAATTAATTTTTAATTACCGATATTTTTTTACAAATATCTTCGAAATATCTCCGAAATTTAATCTCCTAGGCCGACCGATATTTTACCGAAATCCGATACGGAATTCCTTGGCGTGAACAATGTTGCTGCAAATGATTTCTCCGACGAACCAGGCTTTTTCTTCCTTTTCATCCATGTCTAGCTAAATTTCATTGTACTAAGACTAGATGAAGCTCTGCTGAATTGGTTGACTCTCAATATTTATTTGCAATTCTAAAGTAGTGATTTTTATTCTATGTGCTTAATATTTTGTTACGATTATTCTGTTGCTCGAGAGAGGGTAGAGTACTTGTCAGTGAAATTAAACTAAGGGTTCGTTAATGTTCGAGAGGTCTTAGCGAATTCCAAGGTATTATTTGAATAAAAATTGCATTTTTATGATTGATCTTTGCTCGAGAGAGGGAGATTAATTAAGTTAGAATTAATTGTTTAGTTGCATGTTCGAGAGGGCTGCACACATTACGATTATTCGTGACTTCGAGAGGGGCACGGATAATTGATCACTTGGAATTATACGGGTTTAACGGAGAGGAAAACTATTTGGTTTGGGTGGATTCGAAGTCTTAGTATATTTCTCATCATATTATTTTTACATAAATTTCATTGCTTTGTTAAATTAGAACTTTTAATTCTGTTATAACTAGTTTCATAAAAAAATCAAATCTTTCATTAGAATTAAGTTGAATCAGTCCAAGTCCTTTGGGTTCGACCTCGTTTCCACTAGTCTATACATAGTCTCGTGCGATTGCGAGTAAAATAGTTAAAAATTCAATCAATCAATTGGCGCCATTGCCGGGGACTTGGTAATGGTTTGATTTAATTCTATTTAGTTTAAACATTTCTTTTTAGGATTTTAATAGTTTGTTTTCTTGTCTTTGTAGGGATCACATTGCAGAGGTAAAAGTGACACGTGGATTTCACGCCAACGTGGAAAGACCATCCTTTCCCACTGTTTGCCATCTATTACCTCTCTTTTTAGTTTAATTTGAGTGTTGCGTGATTTTTCTTTTATTTTTGTGACAGCATGCAGTGCTAGTTGTCAACATCTAGGGTTGTTTTTGTTATTTTTGTTTGCGTGATTAGTTTATGCAAGGGCGTAGGTCATTGGGTGAAGACTTAGCAGCCTTCGACAGTGAAATTGAGAGAACTTTTAGACAAAACCAAAGAGGCCAATTAAGTATCACCCACCCTTTGCCTGCAATGGCAGAAGAACACATGAAAACTCTGAAAGAGTACTACACTCTAAATGCCTATATATCTCCGTCCTGCATTCGAGTAGCGACTGCAACAGCTGGTAACTTCGAGATTAAGTCCAACATAATACAGATGCTACCATCATTTCATGGGCGAAATCACGAAGATCCATATAGGCATGTGGATGAGTTTTTAGAAATCTGCACAACTTTTAAATTGAACAATCTTACAGATGATGCGGTAAGAATGAGACTATTCCCATTCTCCCTTAAGGATAAGGCTAAAGAATGGCTCTACTCTCTAGAACCCGAATCTATTACCTCGTGGGCAAAAATGCAACAAGATTTCCTAAAGAAATACTTTCCCATAGGTAAAACCAACCAAATGAGAGATGTCATCACTACCTTTACCCAACAACCTTCTGAACAATTCCATGAGAGTTGGGATAGACTAAAGGACCTTCTGCGGAAGTGTCCTCATCATGCCGTACCTCGTTGGCAATTAGTGCAGAGATTTTATAGAGGATTGACGGATCAGAATCGTCATCTTGTAGATGCTTCCTGTGGAGGCACATTCCTGTTAAAAAATGAAAATGAAGCGTGGGAACTTTTTGAAAACTTGAGTGAAAATTCGTTGCAACATACGATGGCTAATAGGAATTTAAATGATTCTTTTTCTTCTACCCTCTCTAAAGGTGGTATGTATGAAGTGAAACAAATAGATGATCTTTCTAACCAAGTTGCTACATTATCTAGGAAGATAGATCAAATCTTGGGCCTAAAGTCACAAACTCTTGCACACACTCAAGAAGCATGCGTTCTATGCTTAAGTCCCATGCATTCTATCCTAGAGTGCCCATCTGCCCCACAATTCCCAGAGCTTGTTCAGGAGTATGTCAATGCTGCCCAGACTTTTGCTCGAACAGGCAATGATTCATTCTCCAACACATATAACCCGGGGTGGAGGAATCACCCAAATTTTTCCTGGCGTCCACAAAACCAGGGTGTTCCTTTTACTCCACCCCAAAGAGCCAACTTTCAAAATAACCCACCAGGTTTTCAACAACCTACCATGCCTTCCCAATATTCACAACCCTCTAGAAATTCAGAATTTGAGGACAAAGTCTTGTCTGCTCTACAGAGTATTCAAGCCCAGGCACAATCACAAGCTCAACTTGTGCATTCACATACTCAATCTATAGCTAAACTAAAATCTCAGATCGGCCAATTAGCTAATTCAATGAGTAAGAGACAAGAGGGTCAGTTGCCTAGTCAACCAATGAATAACCCAAAGGGTCAGTTTATGCTTGAACAACAAACTACTTCCAATGAACATGTGCAAGCTATAACACCCTTGCGGAGTGGGAAACAATTTGAAAACCGAGTTAGTGTTAATGTGAGAGAAGATAAGGATCAGGGAAAAGTAAGTAATCCAGAGACTGATGAAACTGTAGAGACACCACCTAATTCAAGTCAACCAAAATAGAAGGAAACTGTTTCTCCTTCTGAATCTTCTTCAGGAACCAAGTCTCAGGCCAATCATGAGGTACCTTATGTACCCCGTGCTCCATTTCCTCAGTGCTTAGACATGCCTTCCCCTTTTAATAAGAACAAAGCTAGGATGGATGAAGTGCTAGAAACCTTCAAACAAGTTAAGATAAATCTTCCACTCCTAGAAGCCATTCAGCAAGTGCCCGCGTATGCAAAATTTCTTAAAGACCTGTGCACGCAAAAGCGGAAGTCTAGGACACACATTTCTAAAAAGGTCTTTCTTACTGAGCAGGTCAGTTCCATTCTGAAACATGACACACCACCAAAATTTAAAGACCCTGGCACACCTACTATTTCATGTGTCATTGGCGACCACATCATTAACAGGGCTCTTTTAGATTTGGGTGCTAGTGTCAATCTCTTACCTTACTCAGTATATGAGAAATTAGGATTGGGAGACTTGCAACCAACATCGACAACTCTGCAGTTGGCCGATAGATCCATTAGAAAACCCCGTGGCCTTCTTGAAGATGTTTTAGTTGGGGTTGAAAAATTCTTCTTTCCAGTTGATTTCTTGGTTTTGGACATGGAACCTATGTCTCATGCTTCTCACACCATTCTAGTCATTTTATGCTGCCCTTTCTTGGCAACGGCCAATGCATGTATCCAATGTCGATCTGGAATGATGGAGATATCTTTTGGAAACATGAAGATCATACTCAATGTGTTCCAAGCTTCAAACCAAGGAGCCACTGACAGTGAACAAGAGTGTTCTTTTATTGATGAAATTGATGACCTTATGGAAGAGACATTCTTGAATGAGCTCATGTCTGACGCTCAAGATCCTACTCTACTCTATTTAAGGATAGAGGATTCTGACATAGAACCACCCATTGAAGAAATTCATGCGATGTCAGTTTCCCCTCCCTATCATGACTCTTTTCCTTATAAAAATAGAGTAGAGCCTTTACTAATATCTCCCAGTCCATCACTTCAACCTTCTATTGAGTCTCCTCCTCAACTTGAGTTAAAACCACTTTCGAGTTCACTCAAGTATGTTTTTCTAGGTCCTACTGATACTCTCCCTGTTATCATTTCATCTAGCTTGTCTAGCAGCCAGGAGAGTCAATTGCTTAGGATTCTAGTTCAGCATAGGAGAGCCATAGGGTGGACTGTAGCTGATCTAAGAGGCATTGATCCTTCAGTATGTATGCACCGAATTCATTTAGAGGATGATGCCAAACCTTCAAGAGAGAATCAGCGGAGATTGAATCCCAACATGAGGGTTGTGGTCAAGAAAGAAATTGTGAAGCTGCTCGATGCGGGTATCATATACCCATTTCTGATAGTGAGTGGGTCAGCCCGATACAAGTTGTGCCTAAAAAGTCTGGCATCACCGTGAAGAGAAACTCTGATGGAGAGTTAGTCCCAACCCGTAAAACTACTAGGTGGAGAGTGTGTATTGATTATAGAAAATTGAACACAAAAACTAAAAAAGACCACTTTCCATTACCCTTTATTCAGGAAATCTTAGAGAAACTAGCAGGTCAACAATTTTATTGTTTTCTTGATGGTTACTCTGGATATAACCAAGTCCCAGTGTTTCCTGCAGATCAAGAGAAGACTACCTTTACTTGTCCCTTTGGTACCTTTGCTTACCAAAGAATGCCTTTTGGGCTATGTAATGCACCTGCCACCTTTCAACGGTGCATGCTAGCCATCTTCTCTGATATGGTTGATAAATTTTTAGAAGTGTTCATGAATTATTTCTCTGTATTTGGTCCATCATTTGATGAATGTCTCTATAATCTGTCATTAGTTCTCAAGCGTTGTGAAGAGAAAAATCTTGTCTTGAGCTGGGAGAAAAGCCATTTCATGGTGCAAGAGGGAATTGTTTTGGGACATGTAGTCTCAAAAAGGGGAATTAAAGTCGACAAAGCCAAGGTCGATCTCATCACCCATCTTCCTCCACCATCTTCGGTGAAGCATGTTAGATCGTTCCTTGGTCACGCAGGCTTTTATAGGCGGTTCATTAAAGACTTCAGTAAGATTGCTCGCCCCTTGAGCAATCTTACTAGCCCAAGATGTGCCTTTTGTGTTTGATGATGCATGTAGGCAAGCTTTTGATGCTCTTCGTACTTTATTGTCTACTGCACCTATAATTCAGCCCCCTGACTACTCTCTTCCCTTTGAAATCATGTGTGATGCTTCAGACTATGCTATTGGTGCTGTCCTAGGTCAGAGAGTGAATAAGGTTCCTTATGTCATATATTATGCTAGTAAGACCCTTTCTGATGCTCAATTGAATTACACCACTACGGAGAAGGAACTTCTAGCAGTAGTATATGCCCTTGATAAATTTAGGTCCTACCTTTTAGGTTCTAAAATCATCATTTTTTCTGACCATGCTGCATTAAAACATCTCTTATCCAAGAAAGACACCAAACCTCGATTGATTAGATGGATTTTGCTCTTACAATAATTTAATTATGAAATCCGAGATAAGAAAGGTGTTGAGAATGTAGTAGCCGATCATCTCTCTAGAATCCTTGTTGAAACATCTAAAGATGAAGAGCCACTA
This sequence comes from Houttuynia cordata, assembly GCA_039654745.1. Lineage (NCBI taxonomy): Eukaryota > Viridiplantae > Streptophyta > Magnoliopsida > Piperales > Saururaceae > Houttuynia > Houttuynia cordata. Next base: position 44,778,624 of record CM077502.1, on the reverse strand, counting down.
CATGATTCTTTTCCTGATGAACAATTGTTCTCCATCTCCCAAATTAAAACCCCTTAGTTTGCCTTGTGAACTACCTTGCCATAGGTTAGATTCCATCCCATTGGACAAAACATGACAAAGATTTGTTCTTTTCTAAGGTTAAATCTTACTTTTGGGATGATCCGTACCTCTTTAAAATATGTTCAGACCAGGTAATTAGGCGATGTGTGCCTGAGAATGAGTTTCATAGTATTTTACATTCTTGTCATTCTCAAGCATGCGGGGGACATTTTGGAGGCAAGAAAACCGCTGCCAAGATTTTGCAGAGTGGATTTTATTGGCCAACCTTATTTAAGGATGCTCATGAGTTCTACAAATCTTGTGATAGATGTCAACGGTTAGGATCTATCTCTCGACGAGATATGATGCCTCTCCAACCCATTCTTGTGGTGGACCTCTTTGATGTTTGGGGAATTGATTTCATGGGACCCTTTCCACAATCCTTTGGACACCTTTATATTTTAGTTGCAGTAGACTATGTTTCTAAATGGATTGAAGCAATTGCAACTAAGACAAATGATCATAAGGTTGTGGTAAAATTTTTAAAAGATAACATTTTTTGTCGTTTCGGGATCCCTAGAGCAATTATCAGTGATGGAGGGAGACACTTTTGTAATAGACCTTTTGAAGCCTTCCTGAGGAAGTACTCTGTTACCCATAAGGTTGCTACTCCATATCATCCACAAACAAGTGGTCAGGTAGAATTGTCTAATCGGGAGATTAAAAAGATTCTTGAAAAAACTGTTAGACCCGATAGGAAAGATTGGTCCTTGCGCTTAAATGATGCTTTGTGGGCTTACAGGACTGCGTACAAGACTCCCATTGGTATGTCGCCTTATCGACTCGTTTTTAGAAAAGTTTGTCACTTACCAGTGGAGTTAGAGCATCGTGCATATTGGGCAATCAAGGCTTTGAATTTTGATATGCATATAGCAGGGTCCGAACGCAAATTGCAACTCAATGAATTGGAGGAGATGCGTCTCGATGCTTATGAGAGTGCAAAACTATATAAAGAACAGACTAAGCTTTTTCATGACAAATCTATTTTAAGAAAGTCTTTTCAACCTGATCAAAAAGTTTTGCTCTACAATACACGATTGCATCTATTTCCTGGGAAACTCCGTTCTCGATGGTCTGGACCATTCATTGTGAAACAAGTATTCCCCTATGGCGCAGTAGAAATTCAAAACCCGAAGGATGGCAGTATCTTCAAAGTTAATGGTCAACGATTAAAACCGTACTTAGGAGACAATTTTGACCAGGAAATCATCTATCCCTTGGATGACCCAAAGACCCCTGAGTGAATTGAAGGTCGTGGTCTGGCTGAAGACGTAAAACTTAGCGCTCTTGGGAGGCAACCCAAATTCTATGTTCTTGCTTGTTTTATATTTATTTTTGTTATTATAGGTTATTTCTTACCTGTGTGCGGATGCTACAGTTGAGGTTTGGGGGGTGTATTTAATTTTTCCATATTTATATTATCTCCTCATTCTTCGCTTATGTGTTGCATGCTTTATATCTACCATGAGGCTCTTCATTCAGGTGATTTCCTTCCTCACTCCTTTTCCTTTATTAGTCATTGTCGTATTATTTTGGTAAAACATTGAGGACAATGTTTAGTTTAGGTTTGGGGGTGTAGAAAAGAAGTGTTTATCATATATTTTCGTTTATTTCAAAAAAAATAAAAAAAAAACCATAAAAATTTGATTAGTTTTTAGGTTGTTTGTTACTTTTTTTTTCTAGGTTTTGGTAGTTTATCCCGTTAAGATGCATTTTACAATTCTTAAGAGATTAATTTGCATTGGAAGTGTGAGTAAGTATACTGGAGGATAGAGAACTTAATTGAGCAGTATCTTTCTGTTACAGTCCTCTTGGAACCTGTGCTTGAGCTAAGAAAACTCACTTACACACACTAGTTACATAAAGTAATACCCTCTAGAGATTTGTTGAATACTAATATTCAGTGGGATGTCTTTAGTCAGAGTCATTGGGTGATATGTGGTTGTCCTTTGAGCTTAAAAGATCATGATAGACCATTTACTTGGCTATGGCAAGGGCTTGGAACCGGAAATAGGTTGAGAGTATAATACAACCTGGACAGAATAAAGATGTGCTGAAAATATGAATGCTGAAAATAATAATAAAAATACGAAAAAAAACAAAACAAAATGAAAGAAAGGGGCTGCTTGACTTTATAGGATTAATTTAGGCTGATGTTCGGGCCCGAAGCGGTCTCTTAAAACCTAATGCCCTAAGCCAACTGGCTGGGAGTCATTGGCCTAAGTCATTGCTAAACCTAAGCATCTTGAAGTCAGGCCTTACACAGTCCTAGCGGAAAAAAAAAAGTCTGTGGTGTATTATCCTCTCAAATCTAGAATGTTGGACCCGAAGGAGGTGCGCAGATCTGTGCTATCATGAACCTAAAGATTGGGATGACTATGTAGATTCTGATGTTCTTTGGTTAATGGGTAACACTGGATATGTGTAAAACAGAAATTTAGAATGTATTGCTAGAATATTCTACACTTTTATTATTTACATTATCATGCTATATCATATTGAGCAGAAATTTCTAAGATGAAAGTGTGGAATAAAACCACTTACTTGAGAGCTTCTATATTCCTGTTGATTATGAACCAAGTACGTGTGGTTAATTCTCTTAAGCATTATAGTCTGCATTTGAGGGATAATAGGTTTGTTTGTTTTACAGTGTTTTGATTTATTTTTACATTTAGGTTAATTAGATTGATTCCATAAATACATGTTTGTGGGTAGCATGGCTGCAAACCCTCACGAGACAACACTCGTCCTACTAGGGACACCTAGAGGTTTAACGGCTTGTTGCATACGCTCAATGCAATCGTGTTCCCTACGAAAGTGGCATTTACTTTTCTAGTTTAGTTTATTTTAGTTGTTTTTGTTTTCTTTGCTTGATTTTGTTTTGCTTGAGGACTAGCAAAATGTAGGTTTGGGGGTATTTGATATCTACAAAATATACGCATTTTATATACCTTTCTTCCTATATGTTAGTCGTAATTTTAGTGAAAGTAGGGATAATTAACGGTTAATCATGATTAGGTGAGTAATTAGGAGTTTAATGAATAAATGCGTTTAATTGATTAATTTAGATGCGTTAATTGGATTTAATGGATTTATGTTTAATTATGTGTCTAAGTTATATTTAATTTTGTTTATGCAGGTTTTCAGAGTCAAATTGCAGATCGCCAAAAGTGGAGCACGTCAAACGGGTTTTGAAGATCCGGCGGCTGAGATTATGATGACGGGTTTTAAGTCTTAACCCAATGAAAAGAAAAAAAAAAGAAAAAAAAAAGGAGCACTGAACCGACTGGTTCAGTGCCGATTTGGTTTAAAAAAAAAAAAAAGAAGAAAGACAACCCAAGCCAACTGCTCGGGCGTCGGTTTCAGAAAATAGAGCAGCGCTCGAGCTCTCGAGCGCCGCTGGGTCTCATGGCATCTTGAGCTGGGCGAGGCCGGCGAGGGGAACCAGACGGCGGTCGACGGGGAAGATGAGCTCACGATGACAGACAACGGTGGTCACGACGGTCCTGAGTTCGACGGCGGCGAGGAAGCAATCGACGAGGGCAAGATCACGAGCAATAGAAGAAGGAATGTTCTGATTTTGGAAAATTTCAAATGGGGAAGATGAAAGGCATTAACGAAGCTTCAATTTAGGCTCTGTCTCGAAATATATGGTAACTACCCAAAATCCAGCTCAATTGAGGATGTTAAGAGGTGCGGATTTGGCTAGATTAGGAAGCTGCATTTTTGGGTGATTTTTTGGCTATGTTTTGGGAAAATAAAGTTGAAATTTTTACCTTAAATTGGGACATGAGTGAAAGCAATTCGAACTGTAAATTGCTTGATTGGGCAAGAAGCAAGTGGGATTGGATGTTACACACGAGTTGGATTTGGAAGTTTATTTTGATTTGGGGGGAATGAACTGCTGGCAGTACCTCTATAAAAAACAAAGGCCGACTGTTCTGTTGGAGGGAGACAACAGAGAGAAGAAAGGGGGTTCTGTCTGGTTCGAGGCAAGGGTCGACTTTTCTGGGCTGTGCCGACAGAAAGAAAAAAAAAACAGAGAGAAAAGAGAGGCCGGCTGTGCAGAGAGGAGTTTTACAGAGAGAAACAGACCGAAAAAAGTGGAATTATTACCGGGATTCCAGGGGGGTTTTGGCCGGAAGATAGATAAGGAGGAGTCGATCGCCGGGCTGGATTTTGGGCTGTTGCAAACTGCTGGTTCGAAATTGCTACAGTGCGCATCTCATCGGGGGAGACAAGTGAACAGTGTCGGGTGAATAGTGATTTCGCTACAGTGCTACAGTGCGCGTGAACAATGTTGCTGCAAATGATTTCTCCGACGAACCAGGGTTTTTCTTCCTTTTCATCCATGTCTAGCTAAATTTCATTGTACTAAGACTAGATGAAGCTCTGCTGAATTGGTTGACTCTCAATATTTATTTGCAATTCTAAAGTAGTGATTTTTATTCCATGTGCTTAATATTTTGTTACGATTATTCTGTTGCTCGAGAGAGGGTAGAGTACTTGTCAGTGAAATTAAACTAAGGGTTCGTTAATGTTCGAGAGGTCTTAGCGAATTCCAAGGTATTATTTGAATAAAAATTGCATTTTTATGATTGATCTTTGCTCGAGAGAGGGAGATTAATTAAGTTAGAATTAATTGTTTAGTTGCATGTTCGAGAGGGCTGCACACATTACGATTATTCGTGACTTCGAGAGGGGCACGGATAATTGATCACTTGGAATTATACGGGTTTAACGGAGAGGAAAACTATTTGGTTTGGGTGGATTCGAAGTCTTAGTATATTTCTCATCATATTATTTTTACATAAATTTCATTGCTTTGTTAAATTAGAACTTTTAATTCTGTTATAACTAGTTTCATAAAAAAATCAAATCTTTCATTAGAATTAAGTTGAATCAGTCCAAGTCCTTTGGGTTCGACCTCGTTTCCACTAGTCTATACATAGTCTCGTGCGATTGCGAGTAAAATAGTTAAAAATTCAATCAATCAATGATCTTCTGAAAGCTCTTGCAACGGGGCCAAACATTCAAAACACATGTTTGAAATCGTATATGCCTGACTCTATTTCATTATATCATAAGATATTTCCATAGCCACATAGGTTCCTAGATTAGACCTTTCTAATTCCTTGCCTTATGTGGGTAAAATGCGGTGTGAATCGTCTAGGTTGCCATCAATCAATTCCGATAAATCTTCTTCTGCCCACTGTGCTTTATTACAGTTGACTATGATGCCTAATGTTTCTCAGTGTACCATATGATATTCTCTGGTGTGATAATATTTGACTCCTTATGTAGGCCATGATATTTCCTTGTAATCCATAGGTGTGAAGTTAAAGGATAATCTTCGTTCCTAGCTTTATGTCACATTTATGCTCAACCTCCCTCCTTGTGACGCTAACAACACCTGACTTGTTTGATGCCCGAACGTACCATTTGCATCCATTCTCCTTGCACTTTGCAACAAATATATCTTTGCTCTCATCAACCATAGTATAAGTGAACGTCCTCTTTATTGCCAAATAAACAAAAGTTCTCTTAAAATGTTTAATGTTTTAGAACCGAGCCCCTAGCACAAGAAGAGCCTCATAGTCAGTAGCTTGCAAACTACTGCTCAACATCACCTCCTCTTCTTTCTTCTTCAATATGAATAAACTCTGCTTCCAATGATTCCTAGTTATCGGATACAACAACATTCTTCATTTTTCACGTGGATGGTTTTGTAGCAGCCACGTTTAGAAATTCTACATACTCATGCAGATCAATTTCTAGACATCCCCTGTCCAACTCAGGGGCTTGTGTGTGTAGAGGTAGCAACCACTCATCCCCTAACTATGGATCGTCTGCATCAATAAATTATTTGTCTCTATCAACACCTTTATTTGAAAATTGGTCATCCTTTTTAAATTGCTCATTCTCTTTATTTACTATTTTTGTTTCTTCTCCTTATACTATATTAGATCCAACCTCCTGGGTAGTGAATGTCCTCAAAATTTTGATACTTTCTTCCAAACTGCAAGATATCAAGATGACATATCAGTATGAGTCATGTAGACAAATACACGAAATATAAAAATATTGTGTAATCACTTACACTATATCTTACAACTGCGACTTGGAGTGAAGTCATCGTGCACAAGACTTGTTTATAGTCGTGTCATCGTCAACACGATACGATCACATATATAATACACGATAACTTGCAGAGTTGTGTCACCAATGATGCAATATTGTGTTCTTACCTTGCTATTCCGAATACAAACTCTGGTTGTTCCTTTCCTTCACCTCCTGCGATATTGTGTTCCTTCACCTCCTGATGGTTTCAGGTCATCATATGTCAAGTAAACAAGTTGATCTGATGGGGATATTGAAAGTCCTCTTGACATACAACTCCAACACTTCCCTCATTGCTTTCTTATGAATGTTAAAAGATAGTTTCCAGATCTTCATCATCCCCTGGAACATATGGTATGCATGGGATGCTGATGCAACTAGATATTTAAGGGATAGGTTTCCCATTGCATACTTGCATCCTAATCTTTGTTCAATGTGAATCAACAGATCTAAGAACTTCACATGTGTGTAAATGGTCATCAGCTTCACTTTCTCACCTACGTACTCATGAGGACTTTCAAATAATCCATCGTAGTGTAGACAAACAACCATTTTTTTCATTAGTAGCACTCACCCCTAAAATCAGAAACAAGAAATATTGTTAATAACACGTAATATCTATAATTCAAATATCATGTACTCACTGTTATGAAGTCGTTTCACCACATGTTTAATTCATTGACATTGAAGTCACAAAAAATTCATCATCCCCACTAGAAGTTGTGCAAAGAAATTTTGGGATATCCTCATAGGGAGAAAGATGAGAAAAAATAAAAAAGAACACAAAAAGAATGAGTAAAAACAAATAAAAAGGAGGGAGATATGACTCGTTGAATTTTGACTTGCTATCATGAACTCGAAGACACATGCATTTAAATACACTATTTGAGGGCAACTTTCAATCTTGTCATATCTCCCTAATTTCTGATCCATTTTCTCCCATTCTTTTTACGTTATTGTATATTTTTTTTCGTCTTTCTCCCTACGAGGATATCTCAAATTCCTTGATACACCTTCTTGTGGGGATGACAAATTTGTAAAGAGTAGTTCGCTACTCAGCCACAAGTACTTCTTAGCGCAAAATTTTAACTGTATCCGTTCCCAGAACTTGTGAATAAAAAGAAATAATGATTCTGAGATGTCGAACCACTTCTACATTATAATGGGGGGAGGCTGTGAAAGTGCTTCTTCGGGCTACATTAGCAAGCTTCTTTTCCCTGCTCGCAGGTAGAAGTGATCGTCTGACTCGAGAAAGCTATTGAAAATGTTTGTGCCTACCACATACTGTTGTCTCTCCACCGGCAAGCCTATGCCTCAAGCAGGGGACTTCCTCATCATATGATCACTGCAAGGGAAACTTGTGTGAAATGAGGCATGACTCAGGGTGGATAAAACATGAAGTATTGGGTGGAAGGGCAAAATAGAAAGACCAGGTCTTGAAACTAGGTTATATGGCATGAGCCTGAAAAAAATTATGTAATATGGCATTCCGGGCTCATTGGCCAGGTAATATGGAAAAATCTCCAACTTGAATGGCACAATCCCAAGTGTGCTTGATTAGTTCATAGGATAATTATATAGGGGCAGTTGAATAGGGTTACATGAGAGAATTGAACCAGGATTTGTTTAGAAAGATTTTAGTAATTCATATACTCACAAGTTAATCCTTGCAAGATATAGAGAATCACTTCTTTTTTTTAGGTAGGACGACCCTCCTTTTACAAAGCCTTCGATTAATTGACAAAGATGGAGGAGTTTTGAAGTAGGATTAAAAAAAAAAAGAATTTGATGTCAAACAATGGCTACAAAAATTACACCAATTACACAAAGAAAGAAATAAACATAAAAAAATTATAAATATCTCATGTAGGGATTCCTTCTTTGCATGTTATTTCTTCACTTCAAGTTGTAAGTTCTCATTTTCTTTACTCTTCCACTCAACTTCAAGCCTTATTTTAAAGGATTTGATAGTTGAGTGTTTGCTTTGGTGTAGAAATCCTTCCTTGAAAAATCTTCTTCTTTCTTCTTGGAAGATGCTTGGTCTCTTTCCCTTTGATTTTCTAAAATCTTTTCTAGAGTTTTGGGTGTGTAATGGCTAAAGAGAAGACCTTTTTCACGTTTAGAAATGAAGGGGTATATATAAGGGTGTGGGTATGTAGTGAATGGGGTAGTGGGTAGGTATTTTGAGTGGAAGTGGGTAGTTATTGAGAAACTGAGGAGTTTTGTGTAATTTTTAGAAGGTGAAGTGGGTGGTTATTAGCGGTTTGGGGGGGCTTTCTGTGATTCTAAAATGTGAAGTGGGTGATTATTGGCAGTTCGGGGAGTTTTATGTAATTTTTAGAAGGTAGAGTGGGTGGTTGTTAGCAGCTCGGAAAGCTTTCTATAATTCTAGAAGGTGGAATGTGTGATTGCTGGCAGCTTAGGGAGCTTTCAGTAATTCCAGAAGATGAAATTGTTTTATGGGCCATGCTAGCTTTGGGCCTTTCCCAAGACCAAAACAAGCCCATTTCTTTTTGTTTCACTACTAAACTTGGGCTTTGAGCAAGCCTTCCTTTGTTTTGGACGTGGGGCCCATAAGCCCAACCCATTATAATTTTTTTTCTTTTTCTTTCATTTCTTCTTTTATGTTCGTCTTTTTTTTTTATCAACACTTAATGTGGGGCTCATGATGAGCCTCATTTGGACTTTGAAGGGGTAATTTTAATGTGAAACATAATGTCTCACATAATCCTTACAATTTCTTTAGCTAATTAGATGTGGGACCCATAGTGTCTCACTTGGCCTTTGTAATTTCATGGACCAATTTAATGTGGGACATATAATGTCTCACTTAGCCCTTTAGAATTTGTATGGCTAATTTGATGTGGGACCAATTAGATCTCGCTTAGCCATTTGAAATTTGTATGGCTAATTTGATGTGGGACCGATTGGATCTCACTTAGCCTTTAGAATTTGTATAGCTAATTTGACGTGGGACCGATTAGATCTCACTTAGCCCTTGTAATTTGTATGGCTAATTTGACGGGGGACCGATTGGGTCTCGCTTAGCCCTTTTATAATTTTGTTAGGCTAATGTAATGTAGGATCCTTTGAAGTCTCACTTAGCTTTTGAATTCTTGTTTTCTTTATGCACTTTGAATTTATATTTTATTTATCTTTTGACTCTTTTAAGGTTTGAAATAATCGCTATAGTTACGATTTATTCTAACCATTTTTTTATGCGAATAGGATTCTCTTCGAGGATTAAATAAATTCTAAGATAAAAAGTAAATGAAGCGGGAATTGGGAATATAAGAGAGAGTAAGACGTTTTTTATCGACCAGAATTGTAGGGGTGATGTACTTTTTCGGACGCAAAATTTCTGCTTATGCTAACAATAAATTTGGACAGAGGGAGTATTTTTAGTGAGTAATCTTTTTTTTTTTTGGGACAGAAAACGCCCCCCAAAAAGCAAAACGATAAACCTTGAAAAAGCACGAGCAACATAATAAACAACAAGGATTAAAAAGGTGAGGAAAATTCTCCTGCTGTTATTCTATGGTTACACTAAGAATAGTGATATGGAGCAACATTTACTAGCTTCGCAGCAAGTAAATTTGTGTTGCAATAGACACGAACGATGAAGATCCTCCGAAATTATAAAATCAAAGTACTGTACGAGCCACACATACTAAACAATGCACGAAGGATATGTTAGAATATGCAATAAATGAATAAAAAAATTTCTTTCCTAATAACTCGAGCTTTTGGGAAACTTAATTATCTTACATGGTATCAGAGCTCCAGGTTGTGGAAGGTTCTGGGTTCTAGTCTTACTGGATGCGTTTATATCCTAATTATGTTCCACGTGCTGCGCTTTGTGGACGCTTGCACGTGAGAGAGATGTTATAATATAAAATAAATTAATAAAAATTTCCCTTTCATAACAACTTGAGCTTTTAGAAAACTTAGTTATCTTACATGATATTGTGCATGAGGCTGTTAAATCAGCTTCATTCTTAAGGATCAGGATTTTGGACTACTCCTGGAATTGTAAATCAGTTAGCACTAAAATGAGGAGCCAGTCACACAAGCACAAGGTTGAGCCTCAAGTGCAGTGGATGTCTTTTTTATGAAAGGTGCAGTGGAGGTATTTATTTATATATTAAGTCCTCCGTTCCATTTTGTAGCAAACAAAAAAGTCTTCCATTCCATTTAACTCACATTAGAACTTTGGCGACTCAGGCAGTAAGTTCTAAAGTGAAATTTTTAAGAGAAGTCTTTATTTGATTCCCGCCAGAGCCTCCCTTGGAGATGAAGGGCCAAAGGACTCTACTCAACCCGAACTCCACTTGGTTGTCAGCCGTGTCAATCACCTGTTGGGTGGTGAGCTTACGCGGCGCGTAACTAATAATTTTTCGGTAGGAAGTCAGTAGTCCGCGACTACCCAGGTCATGTCATTCTGGAAGATCCAATGACACACCTCGATTTTACCCGGTGCACCACCTAGGGCTATGAATGCGCCATGCCCTGGGCCCCATGCCGAGGTGTCGATGTGACAGATGGCTAGCCCACGGTTGATCTTCTGCTTCGTCTTGGAGTCCAGAATGTCCGCCTCGTACACCCGCACCTTGGGCACGGAGTGGCAAAAGTAGACTAGGTACGGGAACAAGCTTTGGTGGCACGACACGCTCTTGGTGATCCTTCCACCGTTGATCCCCTCCACTCGCCCAATCTCGACTGTCCCCTTGTTCCCTCCCAGCCCCTCCGTTGTCTTCACCGTCACCTCCCGCCCCAGAACCTCCACCGCGAAGTCGATCATGTCCTCCGCCGACGCCACGCACCGCTTCGTCTCCCCCCGGCTCGGCGCCCGCTCGCACTCTCCCAGCGTCCTCTTCACCATCCGCGCCAGCGCCGAGTTCTCTTCTGAATTGAACACTCGCAGGAGCTCCCCCAGTCGGGCGTTCGAGAATGGGATCTTCTCCGCGATCGACCGCGGCAGGAACGACCGCTCTGGCATCTTGTCCTCTATGTCTGGCATCTTAATCGCATTGCCCTGCTTCAGAGCTGACTCTCGGAAGAACTTCCCTTCTTCTACCAGCCACTTGTTCGACGAAATGCTCGAATGACGGGCGGTCGAAGAGCTGCTCGATGCGGGAGGAGTAGTGTTATAGGTAGCGAAGGAGATGGTTTTCTTGTCTGTGTAGTCTGTGAAGGTAGTGTTTACTCCATAAGTCTTGAAGCCAATGTGCTGATTTGCAGCGCCTTTGCCGTAGAGTTTGAATGTATCAGTGCCGATGTTTACCGAGTGGCCGTAGTTTATGAATGTCTCTTGTGTGGAGTTTGAATTCTTTGCATAGGAGCTGAAGGTGTCATCCCCGACGTTTGATGTGTCCCGGTAGCTGGTGAACGTGTCCGCTAAGCCCTTCCCGCCGTCACCGTAGCTGCTGAAGTTGTTCTGCGGCACGTTCCCATTGAAGGCATAGGAGGTGAAGGTGCTAGTAGCGGCAATGCCGTCTTTACCATACCCGGTGAAGGTGGATCCGATCACGTTGGAGTTATTCCCGTAACTGGCAAAATCGGAGGACATCCCCGTCCCGCTTTTACCGTAGCTTGAGAAGGACTGGGCTCCGGCGTTGGCGTCGTCATTGTAGGAGGTGAAGCTCTGGGGTAGGTCGATCCCGTCGGCTTTGGCATTTTTCCCATAGCCGGTGAAGGTGGACTGGATCACATTTGCGGACTTCCCGTAGCTGGCAAAATTGGTGGGAATCCTTGTCCCGCTTTTGCCGTAGCTTGAGAAGGTCTGCTCGCCGGAGTTGGACTCGTTAGAGTAGGAGGTGAAGGTTTGGGGGCGGCCGGCACTCTCGGAGCCATAGGAAGTGAAGTTGAGGTCGGGGATGTTAACCTTGAAGTCGTAATTATTGAAGTCGCTTGACCCGCCTTTAGCCGAGACGCCGTAGCCGGAGAAGTCATCCCCGCCAATGTTAAACTCGGGTGTATAAAAGGCAAACTTGTCGGATCGGCCGGCCGAGTCACGGCTGTAGCGGCCGAAGGAGTTGAAGGCAACATATACTGAGTAATTCTTGAAGGAGCTGACGCCGCCGTGGCCGGAGGTGCCGTAGTTGGTAAAGTTTTGGTCAGTGTACTTGAGGAAGTCGACAGGGTCGCGGTGCTTTGCAAGGCTGGTGGACATGTCCGGGAAGCAGAAGAGGTGTGCCCAGTAGCAGAACGCGGGGAGTTTGGTTGAGAGGGTGTTCTCGTCAGCCAGTCTGAGGAAGGCGGCTGATTTCGCCGGTGTGAGCGGGGAGAGCTTGGACACCAGAAAATCGGGCCTGGGCAGGTTGCCTGAGGTCTTCTTGGACCAGTAGCGCAGCGCTGCGGCCTTGGGGGAGAAGGGATTGGTGGCGGTGGTGGTGGCGGTGCTACTGCTGTTGCTATCACTGAGTGCCAAGGAGATCTGCAATTAAAAGGAACCAGCAGAGAGATTTATGAGTAATGTGGTATAAGAAGAACATACATTTCTTTGGCAAAGAAGAGTGGAGGAGGAGGTTACCGGTAGGCAAAGAGGGAGAAGGAGGGAAAAGAGGAGGAGGAGAAGAGAGGATGGTTTGGCCATTTTGGTGGCTCAATGTAGCTACCACTGTCGGTAGAGCGTAGAGAGTAGAGAGTAGAGGAGGTGTCTATAAAATGAGAAGATAACTTTGGTGACCTTTTGGAGCGACGTGGATGGTGCCGGACCGCGTCTTGTAAGTATTGTTAGCAATTTTGCATCAGTTTGGCAATCTCATGATTTACGTGGATTAGGCATCTCAAGTCAACGGGCTCAAGACAGGTCCAGCCTTGAGAGCCAAATTGTTTAGAGGCCAATAGAAAAAGATATCCCCCATTCCCCATGGTTAGGCTTCCCCATCTATTTTGGATTTTATTTCACCTGTTGTCCACCTGATAAAAAAACACTGTTTTGATGAACTGAGAGAAGGCTTTTATCTAGTTACCGAACTAATTCTGGTATTTGCGGCCCTGAATTGTTCCGGCGTTGGAGTGAGGGCTCGGGTGCCTTAGGATTGTTAGTAGGCATTACTAGAGAGTAGAGAGAGGCCGGAGGAAGAAGAGTATGAGATGAGACTGAGGAGAGGACATTGGAGCCATATATTCTTACTTGATTCAATTTGATTGTTGGGCATTATGTATTTGATTTGATTTTCTAATGGGTAGAGTTCAAATGATTGCCTCCCCCATCTATCCCCGGATGAGGCTAAACTTGGTGACCTGTAAGGGACTGAACCCTGTAGGTAAAGACACGGTGTTGGACCATGATCCATTGGGTGGTAACTGGGGTAAAGTTATTTGAGAGCCGCCATTTGAGACCTCCGGGGATCTGTCTTTGCAGACAAAGCTCTTTCTAGTATATACTTCATGAAAATGGTAATTGGCCACAGGCCATCATTTTATGTTCTTGTTTGTTTTTTGAAATGATTCATCTATTGAAGACCATGGTATCATCGTGTTTAAAGTTTGCAATCTCTTATTTATTCTCGGTTTTTTCTTCCTTCCTGATTCCTGATTGAGTGTGCTCTGTAAGTTTGAATAGTGATTAGCCAGCATCTTTCAATATCTTTGTCGTTTTAGTTTGTTCTTAATCATTTTTTTAGTGAAATGTTGTTCTCAATGACTAATGGTGAATGTGATTTGGAAGTAGCAATCCAACTGTTTACATGGTCAGTTTCAACTCATTAGTTTGATTATGAGTCGGAATGCACAACGCCTAATGCTTGTCTGATTATCATCTTAAGCATGTACACTGAACCAGATTATAATGCAATTGGTATATGATACTTAGCCGGCTGGCTCTTGGCTGTGACTGTTTGTGAAGGGACCGGTGTTTCAAATCGTTTTTGTTCGAGTCCATAAAATTCAAGGAGTTGGGTCTGAACTGTTCCATCTTCGTTCTTAGTCGATGGTCTCTGTAAAAACAATCAGCAAAAAAAGACTTCGAACTACTCAGACTTTATGCTCGTTTCATTTCATTTCATGCTATGTGGTTCTGAATAGTTATTACTCCCTCCGTCCAAACAATGTTGGCAGCATTTGAAAATGTGTTAAATTGATTGGCCTGTAGGATCTACAGCATTTCAAGCCTCCGCTTATCTCACACATGCAGGTTCATGAGAATCTATTTGCATGTAAGGCAAATTCATGATCCGTAATTTTTCAAATGCAACTAAGTTTTTTTTACAGAGGAAATCGATACCATCTGTTAATATCTTTTGTCGTTTTAGTTTGTTGCCGATGACTTAATGGTTAATGTAGTTTTGAAAGTAGCACTCCAAGTGTTTACATGATCAGTTTCTTCTGAGTATGTGGAATTTTGAGTCGAGTAGTGTTATTCCTCCCGTTTATTTATCACGGTCATGGAAATGACAAGTGTTTACATGATCAGTTTCTTATGAGTAGCTTCTGGAAATGCTGTGGCCCCATGGCGTGAGGTTGGCCGTGATAAATAAACGATAAATAAGCGGGAGAAGAAACATTTTTCTTTTAGTCAGAATACACATGTCAATACTAGTGCTGGTCTAATCATCTTCTTTATCATCTCCACTCCACCAAAATTTTTAAATGCATTGGTGCTGTGCAGGCTGGCTCTCGGCTAGGGATGGAACCGGGGCGGGTTTGGGCCGGGTATTGGCATACCCGGCCCCGGAACCATTTTAATTCTTCAAACCCAGAACCGTCCCAGACCCACCACGGGTCCAGTTTCAAGGACCCGGACCCGCCCCGGTACCAGAACTTGAAACCCGGACCCGCCCCGCCCCGACCCGGTACCAGTTTTTTTATATTTTTAATGTCATATACATTCAACTATTAACTCATTTAATTTTTTTTATTAATAATATATATCTATAAAAATCCAAACTACTCAAATCAAGAGATATGAGTGCTTTCGCCCAAAAAAATATTCATAAAAAAAAATGGGTCCAAGTATATGATATATATATATATATATATCTACCATATACCCGGGTCGGGTCCGGGTTTTACATGAAAACCCGGACCCGACCCGACCCGATGGGTCGGTTCCTCTTTCAGACCCGGAACCGGAACCGGGTATTGTATAAGCAATC
Organism: Houttuynia cordata; assembly: GCA_039654745.1. Classification (NCBI taxonomy): domain Eukaryota; kingdom Viridiplantae; phylum Streptophyta; class Magnoliopsida; order Piperales; family Saururaceae; genus Houttuynia; species Houttuynia cordata. The sequence goes on along the minus strand of CM077502.1, from coordinate 44,763,304 downwards.
CCAGAACCGGCCCAATAAGGCCGGGTCTTGTCGGGTCGGGTAAAAACCCGACCCAAGTTCCATCCCTACTCTCGGCTGTGACTCTTTGTGAATGGATTGGTGTTTCAAAATCGTTATATTTTTATCAAAAAACAATTTAAAGCAGATGACAGATAAGACATCACTTGCTTCTAGAGAGTCGACCGACATGGGGACAGCAATGAGTGTTTTACAAATTCAGAAGTTACTTATCCAGGGTGACTCTCAAGGCTCAGGTTTTACTCACTCAATGCGCAGCTTTGAATGGACCACTTTTTAAAGAGGATCATGCACATTGCATTATCATCCAGGTTCCCCTAGCGGAGAATGGCAATTATTCTTGCCAACTTTGGTGCCACAGTTTTCCTGCTACTGGTTTAAAATCCCTCCTCCAATAATTCTACACTTTAGCAAATCGCATCTTGCTCGAATAGGGCGGCGCATTCGCATTTGCTCGCTCTTTGGCTGACGTTGAAGGAGCACAAGCAGTGGCTGAAGTTGAAGCAGAAGCACGACCTTCCTCAAGCTCGTCAGCTAAAGCCCTAGCTTCCTAAAGTGAATGTGCGGGCATTGCGCTTCAGCTTAAGCAAAAGCAAGGAATTTTCATGCTCTCGTAAATGATCAGAGAGGACAATTCTATTCTCGAGCTACTCCGTAGTACAATTTTTTCTTTGTATGTATAAAAAAGAGTGGGTATGGAACTTGGGGAGTTGGGTATAGCCGCTGAACCATTCCCTCTTGGCACATGTTACAAGAGATTAACTATTGGAAATTTAACCACCTTAAGACAAGAAGTTATTATGTGTGTGTCGCGGTGATTGACACGAAATCTAATTTATGGGCGTTCGGCTCAGGTTAATTAGGGAGGTCGTGTCAATCACCCTTGGGTGGTGAGCATGAGTTTCCCGCCATACATGCCTAATAATTTCTTGCCTCAAGACTATTAGAAGATATTTATGTAATTTCTTATTTTAAAGTTTCTTAATTTAAAAATATAATCTCTAAAGATCAATTCTCCTCTAAGTCTCTTTAATTCAATAATACAGTTTAGTTACGAGAATTGTAACATGATATCAGAGCATTAGGTTCGATTTCCTTAGGGCAGTGACGTGATCTCCTTCCTTCTGGCCGGCCAGCGGCCTACTGGCTACTGCCCTGGCCAGGGCCTTGTGGTTGTGGTTTTGGTAGTGTGGTTCAGCCCCGTGATGTTAAGCTTTGATCGTTGCTTTCCCTGCACCCGCTTCTCTCCTTCTCTCAGCTCGCTTTGCAATCAGGAACACCCTGCCTCATGACGACTTCGATTCTATTTGGAGGCGCCCAGTTCTATAGCTGTAGAAAATTGGCAGCTTGTTGCTTCATTTTGTCGTCCCGTCGACACATTTCATGTTGCTTGTTGATTCATTTTGTCTTCTTGGCCTGATGTCTGATTTGTTCTTTGGCTTCTATTTGCTCTTCCGCCAGCCAGCGGAGTGATTGCTTTTCTGCCGCCGTCACCTCCCTTTCGAACTTGCTCCTTCTTCCCGATTCTCCTTGCCATTCCTTCGCCCTATCTCTGATCTATGATCCATGTGGCAAGGCAATGGGTGTTGGGTAATCGGGCCGCAGCGGAAGCGAATTTATGATTTCTATCCGTTTGATGTGGGTTCTCAAAGATTGAGTTTTTCCTTCTAAACAACAAATACAACTTAAAGTATATCAAATTAGAATCACTAACCTTCGGCCTTTGTGCCTACGAATCATTCCACGGATATGTCCGAGAACACCAAATCATTCACCGATCGAGTGTAGAACGTTGTGTAAAGCTATATTCCCCGAATTAGCTTTTCCACCCAATATCACCAAAACAGAGAGAGCGATGCAATTTCAAACCAAAAGAAGCTTTTTCATTCGCATGGAGGGCGTCCCCTCCATTGCCCTTAAAAAGGCAGAATTTCAGTTACAGAATTCATGCCATTTTCGGTTTCCCGAAACTGGCTCAACGTCTCTCCCAGAACTGATTTCCAATATGGTAACTCTTATTTGACAATTCCATTTTGGTCATACCAAAATAGCTAATTCCAAATAAGTGATTTTCGGATCGGTGATGATTACAGTGTCTCTTCCAATTTAGTGTGGACCGGGCCCACAGAAGCCTAACTACTCCACATGCCTACACTCGCATGAGAGAGCCGACTCCTCTCAATCAAGACAAGTAAAATGGGACAAGAACCCATATTTACTTACATCCCCCACTATGGGTTCTTTGTTCATATTTGCGATCCACAGTGACTCGTGCACTAGTCCTGTCGTAATCCAAAACTATGAACGTGTTTTACAAATAGATCCGTCGTTAAGGCCTTCGTTAACGGATCAGCTAACATCTCAACCGTAGGAAGATGACTCACCGTCAACTTTCCCCGTTGTAGCATGTCAAACACATAAAAGTAATGCACCTCTATGTGCTTAGCTCTTGAACTGATCTCCCCATTACGGAGTGTCGACACAGTTGCCAAATTATCACAATAAATTTGGACAGGAGCATCAGTCCACTGTTCTAGCTGTAACCCAGCTAGAAACTCTTTAATCCAAACTGCCTCGGAAGCTGCCAAACTGCATGCAACAAACTCAGCTTCCATCGTGGACTTAGTAACGCATTTCTGCTTCTTACTAGCCCATGCCACGGCGCCACCACCAAGCATAAAAACATAACCGGTAGTGGATTTTCTGTCATCCTTACACCCGGCATAGTCCGAATCACTATAGCCTTCCAATGACAGGTTCTCAGCCTGATATGTGAGTTTCATATCCTTGGTACCCAGCAAGTATCTGAACACCCGCTTAATAGCTTGCCAGTGTTGCATACCTGGGTTAGCCTGATATTGACTCACAAGGCTTACTACAAAAGCCAAATCAGGTCGAGTGTAGTTCATGGCATACATCAAGCTGCCAATAGCCTGCGCATATGGCACAGATTGCATCTTCAGACGTTCCTCGTCTGATGCAGGTGCCATTCTTTCAGACAAAACTGTCCCTTTATAGATGGGCGAATCTATGGTCTTCCAACCAATCACGCCAAAGCGTTTCAATACACTCTCAATGTACGATTCTTGAGATATACTTAGCCTCCTCGCTTTTCTATCTCTCTCAATCTTCATCCCGAGGATGTAAGATGCTTCGCCCATATCTTTCATTTCAAATTGGGTCTTGAGCCATTCTTTAAGACTGAGAATCATACTAGTGTCATTCCCCATTAATAATATGTCATCTACATATAGTGACAATATCATAAATCTACTCCCATCTCTAAAGGAGTATACACAATGGTCATAGTCATTGGCTACAAAGCCATATTCACTTATCACCTTGTGAAAAGTGAAATACCATTGTCTTGGCGATTGTTTCAGTCCATACAATGATTTAATAAGTTTGCACACTTTAGTTTCCTCTCCAGAAACAACAAACCCCTCGGGTTGTTCCATGTAAATCTCCTCCTCTAAATCACCATTTAGGAAGGCAGTCTTTACATCCATCTGGTGCAACTCTAAATCTAAGTATGACATAATTGCCAACAAACATCGGATCGAGATGAACCTGGACACTGGAGAATAAGTCTCCTTAAAGTCTATGCCCTCTACTTGTGTGAAACCTTTCGCCACAAGTCTAGCTTTGTACTTCTCTATTGATCCATCGGCTTTGAGCTTCTTCTTGAAGATCCACTTACACCCAATGGGTTTTCGTTCGTCTGGTAAGTCAACAATCTCCCAGACTTTGTTCTTCAAGATTGAATCCATTTCCTCTTGAACAGCCTTCCGCCATTCCTTGGAATCTGGACTACTCATAGCCTGCTCAAATGTGACTGGATCATTAAGTACAGGGTCATCTACCGATATTTCATCTTCACCAAGCATGGCATAGTAATCCTTCAACAAAATTGAAGGTCTACGCTCTCTTGATGCTCGAGTTTCAACATCCTCGTTGGATGTGTTACCTTTCACTTGTTCATTACTAGTGACAGTAACTTTCTCTTTCTCAATTTCAAAGAGTTCCACTTTCTGACTAGGAGTTTTAAGGTCTATATCTTCCTCAAGAAAATAAGCATCTCTAGACTCTATAACCCCCACTGTCCCATTATCATGGTGTACTACAAATTGATACCCTTTCGAATGGTCACAATAACCTATAAAATTACATTTTATGGTCTTGGGATCCAACTTAGTTCTTAGTTGATCAGTCACCCTCACATGGGCCTTTGACCCCCACTACTCTCAAGTTCGAAAAGTTTGGACGTCTTCCCATCCATAACTCATAAGGGGTCAATTTGATCGACTTAGATGGTATTCGATTTAGTACATAAACAGCGGTGTCTAGTGCTTCACCCCAAAACTGCGTTCCTAGTTCAGAGTGGTTTAACATGGACCTTACCATGTCCATCAAAGTCCTATTACGTCTTTCAGCAACTCCATTCTGTTGAGGGGTATACGGTAAAGTATACTGATGCACTATTCCTTGGTTTGTACAATAGTCCTTGAACAAATCAGATGTGTACTTACCACCTCTGTCTGTTCTCAGAACTTTAATCTTCCGTCCTAATTGGTTTTCAACCTCAGCCTTAAATTCCTTGAATTTTTCTAAGGCATCGGACTTTCTCGATAACAAGTACACATAACCATATCTAGAATAGCCATCTATAAACGTAATAAAATACATCATTCCCCTTTGAGTCTTGACGTTTATAGGCCCACAAATATCTGAGTGAATGACCTCTAAAAGGTCAATTGCTCGTTGTCCTTTCGAAAAGGGTAGCCTAGTCATTTTGCCAGATAGGCAATCCTCACACATGCGCAAATGATCACTTATTCTAGGTAGTAACCCACTACCCGACATTCGGTGTAATTTTGTCGCATTCACATGACAAAGGCGTAAATGCCACAACAATGCATTATCAACAGCAACACAAGCAACATACTCAGAATCAATCATTTCATTATTAGCAAAGTCATTGGATACATCAAGTTTGAATAAACCATCAACTAAAGAAGCAGTAAATAAAATATTATTCTTCTGCCCCACAGTTCCCTTGCCACCCTTGAACCTGACTTCAAATCCCTTTTGAGTCAGAAGAGGGATTGAAATCAGATTCCTACGAATAGTAGGTGCATACAAGACATCTGTGAGGACCAGAGTGTTTCCTCCTAAGAGATGAACACGAACAGAGCCAATCCCCAGCACGTCACAATAGGTGTTATTCCCCATGTAGATCTTGTGCTCTCCGGGACTAATTTCTTTCATCTCAGCGAAAGACTCCTTTGCCATTGCGACATGACGGGTCGCGGCCGAGTCAAGCCACCAACCCCTAGTGTTAGTGTTCACAATCAGTACCTCAGAAATCATGCATACTATATCCTTTCCACCACCCTGCTGTTTCTTTTTCTCGTTGCCCTGGGAGCTATTAGGACAATTCCTGCTATAGTGACCCATCTGGCCACATGTAAAGCAGGCTCCCTTCTTCTTGTTCTTGGCCTTGTCTCCACCCTGGAATTGAGGCTTCTTTCCTTTCCTCTTGAAGTTCTTCTTTGAAGTGTCAGCATAGGACCCACCTTTCTTAGAGCCAACATGGTGAGCAAGGTTGGCAGATGCATTAGAGGCCCTCATATGCTCTCTCCTTTCCTGCTCCAAGCCCAGCTTGGCAGTAAGGTCATCGAGAGTGAGTTTCTTGTCACTCAGGTTCAACGCCACCACAACTGCTTCCCATGATGGAGGGAGACTAGTGAGTATCGTAGATACTTGGACCCCCAATGAAATTGGATCTCCAAGCATCTCCAACTCACTAGCAATAATAGTCATGGCATTTATGTGCTCAAGCACATTCTTGCCCTCCTCCATCCTCATGTTGGTATAGCGAGTGTGGAGCAACCTGATGTGAGCCTTAGTATGCTCTCCATACCTCCTCTCTATGGCCTGATACATATCTTTGGCCGTTTTGTGCTTCTCAAAAAGCAACTCCATAGAAGGCTCCATAAAGGTAACCATCGTGGTCCTTGCTCGTGCATCCTCCTTCCTGAACTTCTCGTACTCTCTCTTTTGAGCAGGAGTACTACTTTCACCCGAAGGTTCAACAACCTGGTCTAACAAATGACCCAAGTCATCCAGGAATAGAATGTGACGAATGCGCCTCTTCCAGGTAACAAAATTGGCGGCATTCAACTTTTCAGTCTTTGCCAACTCACTGGAGACCATTCTTGATGCCATTGCAACTTTTATAAAATCAGCAAGTGTTCCAATCAAATTGAAGATGAAAATCTTCAATCAATGGAACAGGACAATCAGTGTAAAAATAGCACAATTTGAATCACTATTTAATATATCAACAAACATATAATCAAGTGGCACAAAATACTGCTTCAATATTAATTAGTTTTTCAAATCTTATCCCACCGATCGATCGCGTCAAAATACCCGATCGATCGCTAATACGATCGATCACGTCAATTTCTCCGATCGATCGCAGCTTTCCGCTGTCGATTTTGCACAACTTACAGTAGATACGATCGATCGTATTATACGCCGATCGATCGTTCTACTTGTAAGGTATAATCAATCGTATACCGATCGATCGTGTTAATCTCACCGATCGATCGCGTTGATCGCTGCACAATTGGAATTTTTTTTTCCAGTAGATACGATCGATCGCAATTCGTGTCGATCGATCGTTTCCCTCTTTCAAAGCAACTCAACGATCGATGCCGAACAATGGCGATCGAAGCCGATCGATCGTTTTCCTCTTTGAAGAGACTTAACGATCGATGCCATTGATCGTGACCAGTCGTCTTCTCCGATTTTACCTTCGCGCGATCGATCGCTTTTAATGCCGATCGATCGCGACTGTAAAAATCGAGATTTCCAGTTGGAAAAACCGCGAGGAAAAATCCCACGAATCTCTTGGAACTCTCACACCACAACGGATCCAAAGCTCCGATACCACTGTTGGGTAATCGGGCCGTAGCGGAAGCGAATTTATGATTTCTATCCGTTTGATGTGGGTTCTCAAAGATTGAGTTTTTCTTTCTAAACAACAAATACAACTTAAAGTATATCAAATTAGAATCACTAACCTTCGGCCTTTGTGCCTACGAATCATTCCACGGATATGTCCGAGAACACCAAATCATTCACCGATCGAGTGTAGAACGTTGTGTAAAGCTATATTCCCCGAATTAGCTTTTCCACCCAATATCACCAAAACAGAGAGAGCGATGCAATTTCAAACCAAAAGAAGCTTTTTCATTAGCATGGAGGGCATCCCCTCCATTGCCCTTAAAAAGGCAGAATTTCAGTTACAGAATTCATGCCATTTTCGGTTTCCCGAAACTGGCTCAACGTCTCTCCCAGAACTGATTTCCAATATGGTAACTCTTATTTGACAATTCCATTTTGGTCGTACCAAAATAGCTAATTCCAAATAAGTGATTTTCGGATCGGTGATGATTACAGTGTCTCTTCCAATTTAGTGTGGACCGGGCCCACAGAAGCCTAACTACTCCACATGCCTACACTCGCACGAGAGAGCCGACTCCTCTCAATCAAGACAAGTAAAATGGGACAAGAATCTTTTCTTCTAATCCGTCTTTCCCTTTTCGCCTTTTCGATTTTGGATGCAAAAATATCATTTCTTTTTCAAATTTTGAGCATTTTTCTTGGAATCTTGGGTTTGTGGAGGTTGCTTTGTTCTTAGGCAAACCAGGGGAAAAAAGAGTGCTTGTTTTTGGGGATTTTGGGGGGATGGATTTTGCGGATAATGTCTGGAGGCCCTAGCCATTGAAGAAAAAAGAAAGAGGGTTTTGGAGGAGGAGGTGAGGAAGCAGAGGGCGACGCCAGCGGGCTTGGAAGCCGGCTTGAGGGGTTTGGCTAGGCCATCGGAGAACAGACCAGACCATCGAAGGCTCGTGGAGAGATTTGAAGAGAGGCGATGACCATGATGACAATGTTGAAAAAGAAGTTGATGCCCATGCTTTGCAACCGGTCGATGCCTCTGGGGTTCTTGGTCCACCTCCTCATGAAGAGGACGAAGCAGCAGTCGATGGTGATGGTTGGGGACTCCATTGGGGATACTGATGACTTGTTTTCGAGTCTCATAGAGCTTGCAGCTAACAAGGATGTTAATGGTTTTAAGCAATCGATTGACAGAGATCCTACTGCACTAGATGAGATTGATCTGTAGGGGCTGTTTGGATAGTGAAAGAGGGCTAAATTCACTGTCAATTCAGCCCTCTTTCACGTGAAAGAGGGTGAAACAGGTTTGTGTGGTGAATTTCAGGTGAATTAGAAAATTCACCTGAAAGAACAAATTCAGGGTGAAAGTGCACTTTCATGTGAAAGTCCTCATGAGGACTTTCACCTGAAAGTGAATTCAATTCATCTGCGAAAATACAATTCTGCCCTCATCATAATTCATGAACAGTACTCCCTCCATCCTAAATTTGTACCAAGATTTAGTTTTCCAAATTAAACTAAAATTAATCCATTTTGGAAAATTATATGGTATTACTAATGTCGGACGGAGTGTAGAAAAGAGGTCATGCAGGGGTAAAATGGTCAAAATATAAAAAATTACTTACTGTATCACATTCACTATCCAAACACATGACCAATTATATTCATCTTAAAAATTTCACTATCCAAACGAATTTCACATTCATCATGAAAGTCAATGAATTTTTTCACTTGAATTTGATTTTACATTCATTACTCTTTCACTATCCAAACAGCCCCGTAGTATGGTCGCAAGAAGGGATCAAATCAGATGGCTCACAAACAGCGGACACCACTCATGGTGGCTGCCACCTATGGTAGCCTTGATGTTCTGAAGTTGATTTTAGCCCTCATGTCTGCTGATGTCAATCGTGCTTGTGGGCCAGACAAGTGCACCACTCTTCACCGTGCATCCGATGGATCCTTCTTTTCATCTTTGAATCATTTGTCAGTTTTTACTTACATTTTTAAGAATTTCTCCATTAGGGTTTTGGTGTTGATTCTTCTGATTGCATTTTGTTGATCTTCCTCGCTTGTTTGGTTTTAGGTTTGGTTGTGGTGGAATTAGTAGAAGATTTGATGGGTTTTATTTGGATTTTGAGTGAGTTTTGGATTCGGGGAGTTTGTTGATTTAGGGGCCATTTGGATAGTGAAAAATCTACTTTCACTATTCATTTCCGGATTTTTCACTGGTGTTTCGACATCCATAGTGAAAAATTCAGAAATGAATAGTGAAAGTGGATTTTTCACAATCTAAACGGCCCCTTAGTTTTTGGTTTCTGCTATAACTTTCTTCTTCTTGGGCTTTTGTTTCACTTGCTCTACAATAAAAGTTGTCTTCTTCTTAAGTGACTCTTCTGCTGCTCCCATTTGAACCCTTTGATTGGTCTCTGGAAAATTGGTTCTCTCCTTCTCTTTTGATTGATTTCTAAAAAATTGGTATATTCATTCACATGGTTCCACTTTGCCACTTTGCTTGTTTGCCATTTTTGCCATTCGCCACCATCATTGCTTTTGTCATATGATACTGTTGTCCACTTTTGTGCAAACTTTTGATATTTGACACATCTAGAGTTTGAGGGAGAGAGTTAGAGGATATTTATATAATTTTATATTTTATGGTTTCTTATATTAGGAATACGAACTTTATATCAAGCTCAATTCTCCTCTTATGTAATTAAGTCTCTTCAATTCAATAATACAGTTTAGTTATGAGAATTGTAACAAAGACAATCTCCACGCTACTGTGTAGGAGTATCCACAAAAAATCAAAGAGATGAACCATGTGACCAGAAATGCGTTTAAAACGTGTATAAAATATGTTTTACGCGTTTCAACCACTTAGTCGAAAAACTCCATGTTTAAAAAAGGAACAGTAGAAAAAATGTGTTTTTCCCGAAATAAACGCGTTTAAACACATTTTTTTATTTAAAGTGCAACTCCTTTTTTAAATGCGTAACTGTCACGCCCCAAAATCCCCTACCTCGTTCGGAGTATGGAAGTCTTTATAAATACCATATATGATGAGGTAGGAACCTTAGGACGCGACATCGGATAATCGAACCAACCGGCCAATTTTATCATCTCGAAAGGATGTGCAATTAATATTAATAGGAACTTTCATGAACGTAAGAACTCATCATCAACTCTCAAAATAAAACATTGTAAATGTATTAAATGAAACATACTTAGTCTTTATTACAACAGTTCACATGAATTGTTAATCAAAATAAATCATGAAATCTAAGGCACTCAACGGTCAATAATATTAAACTAAGTAAATAAATAAAAATTCTTTATTCATCTTCAAGTCTTCTACGCTACCTTCCTGTCCTACAATCGTCCTGAATCACTGATCTTTCAAGCTTGCATCAGAGGGTGCGTGATTTTTTCGCAGAAATACCCAGTATGATGCAAAAATCCATCGGAGACACAATAATAATATGAAGAAAAGTTTACTTAATAATAACATGAATATATAATATCTAAAGGACTGATCACAAAGTTTACAACACTTGAATAGAAAGGTTAGTTAATAAAAACAATCCAAACTTGCAAGTATAGGGAAAATATTAATAAAACTCTGAACAATCACGTGTGTAAGGAGAGAATAACAATATATTCAAAAGATCTAAGTATCTATAGTGAAAGGTGGAATTGATCACTCGCAAGTGACTAAAAAATATACCAAAACCACCCTAGGGTTCTCTTTTCGGAACCCTGCTGTGCGTCTAGGATGCTGACCCCACCAGTGCTTACGGACAGATGGGCGGAGACTGAGGACTTTCCGTAATGTCAACAGTCTAACGCACTATAATATTTTTCCTTTAAGATTTGTTCCCAATCTAATCTCTAAATCCTTTTATTATAAGCTTCACATAGGTAGAACGGACATCATAAACTTAATCCTCATTGATTAGTTAGGATTTGATAGCTACTTTAACTAGGTTTCTTAAAAATAACACTTTCCAATTATCAAAAAAAAAAAAACACTTTTCGGATTCAATCGCGTACCCTGCGCGATCGATCGCATACCCTGATCTCATACCAAAATTCAAACTAGCACAACTTTTTGTTCCGAACTCTGAATTACGCATCGTCGGTGGAGTTGAAAAGCTCTCTTTGCGTTCTTTAACACACAGTATAAGACATAACAAATCATAATCTTTACAAGCATCAAAATTTCTTATTTTAGATCAATCTATTTTAGTAAGTATACCGATTTTTTTTCGGGTGTTAGAGCAACTTTGCAATATGTTATTCTTTAACATTTACCTACTATATTGATTTTTTATTTTTATTATTTTTCCATTTTTTCATGTTATTTTCACGTATATTCTATTTTGTGCCATTTTGTTCCGTACGCTTACCTCCCCGTACCGTCACTTATGAGATGAACGAGGCTAGTGGGCCATTGTGAAAGCCCAAGTTTCACCTGGGCCAAAGTCCACTAGTGTAAGATGTAGTCCAGGATCCAGCTAAAGCTGGTTGAGTCCCCGGCCCAATCCATGAACCAAGCTTACAAAATGCTGACTCCTCCTTCCCCGTGGGGCGGTTGAGCAAAACGCCCGATTGATTGATGAATGCGCGAAAAGGCAGGAAGAGATGAGAGATCAGGCAGCATGCGCAGCGGAACATCCATCCGGGTTTGCACGATTGGAGTATGATTTGAGGAGAAATCATTGAAAGTCGAAGAAGAAAGACGGAGGAGAAAGAAGAAGCGATTGGGGGATTGAGGATCAAGATGTGGCAGGCGATCTGCCTGACGCTGGCGGCAACGGCCGGAAACAACATTGGGAAGGTGCTCCAGAAGAAGGGCACCGTCATTCTCCCTCCTCTCTCTTTCAAGCTCAAGGTAACCCCCTCTTCTTGTGACATCCATTCCGGCCTTGTTTCTGTGTTTTTTCTCTGTGCAAAATACGTGTTCAATTTATGACCCTTCTGATGTTCGGCGGATCTCTATGTGTTTCCACTCATGAATAACATATTTGAGCTTTTTCGGTTTCTTCGATTTCTACATTTGTAGTATACCCCTCCGTCCCATATTAATAGCTCCAATTTGGAACATTAGTGATTGTCATTGAATGGAAAGTTTTAGGTTAGGGAAAAAAGAAGAGGAGGCTTTGAGGGAGGATGAGGGAAGGTGGTCTGGAGCTATTAATGTGGGACATAATTTTTTTTACAAATGGAGCTATTGATATGGGACGGATGGAGTATTATTTAATTACGTTTTGTGCATCCGGGTGGTTTTAGTTGCTTGGAATTTGCAAAGATAGCTCATTTTGATCTATTGCTCTGGTAGTGTGATTAGCATGTCAATGTTTCCAGCACAATTTCTTTCCCATTTTACGTGAATGGTTGCTTAGAATGTAATCCCTCTATCCCATATTGAATGTCTGGATTGGATATCAGGAATGAACTAATTGTTATTTTATTTAGGACGGAGGGAAAAGTTTATGAGGTCGCTGATTCTGCTTATCTATCTTTTCAGGTTGTGAGGGCTTATGCCTCGAACAAAGCATGGATTCTGGGATTTCTTATGGACATCTTGGGAGCATTGTTGATGTTATGGGCCCTGTCTTTAGCTCCCGTATGTGTCCTCTTTTAAACATTTTAATTCATTTTCATACATATTGGAGTCACGCTTTGTGATTCTAAGAGCATTAGACGGGAAACAGGGAGAAATTGGTGCAGTTAAGACAATAATAAAATGTTGTAACTTATAGAGTTGAGGAACTAGGAAGTGTTTGGCATATTTTATAGTCGGTTGCTGTATTTGGATTCAATAGTCCTAGTATGACGATCACAAGATACATGTTTATTTCCTCGACCAATCTTATAATGTGTAAATAGGTTCTATCCTATAACCAATTTTATATTGAGTGAATAGAGTTTTTTGGTTTCTTGACTATTCTCAATAAATTTCTTTTTGCTGATGGCATTTCTATAATTATGATGTATCCTCTGATACAATGTGTCTGTCTGGCACTATTATAAATTGCTTAATCTTTTTAGTTCTGCTCTTTAGCACCTGGAAGTATAATCTAAAATATAGCAGCACACTAAGTCTTTCAGAAATTTAACGCTAGCATAGCTGTAATGATGTGCTTCTTTTTAGTTTACTCCTTATATCATTCCATGTTTGTAGAACTTAAATCTGGGATTGTAGTAGGCAATATCAAAGCTTAAACTACCTCTTACATGATTCACCTTTTCCTGGCGCAGGTATCGGTCATACAGCCTGTTTCTGGATGTGGATTAGCAATACTTTCAATATTCTCCCATTTTTATCTAAAGGAGATTATGAACACTCTTGATTGGATAGGGATAACCTTAGCTGCCATTGGCACCATAGGTAATGTAAATTCATAGTGATGCAAATGGTTGGATGTTTTCTTAAAAGTTCATATCCTTTTGTGTAGTAATTTGATATCAGAAGTTTTCATCTTTTTTTCTTCTTTTATGTATAACTGAAGGATTTTAACTGATTGGAGTCCCTTTATAGTTGATAGAGGGAAGTTAATCCGTTTGGCCATTTTAAAAGTTGAAAGCTGTTTTTTATACTTCCATTATTTTTTAATTCTGTTATACATTGTGAAAGAAATAGTGAGGAGTATCCTCCTAAAAAGTTTCTTATTTCCCTTTTTTGTAAGTTTTGGTATAAGAGAATGTACATGTAACCAATAGCCATTATTGTATGTAACGATTAACATCTTTTGAACTGTGTTTTATTTTTGCAGGAGTTGGCATTGGAGGAGAAGAGCAAGAAATTCCTGCAATATCTCTTTTCCATTTACCTCTATTGGGATGTGTGGTTGCTTTCTTGTTTGTAGGTATCATTTTCTTTTCACCACCTTATTTTAGAATTTTCTCTGTAGCTTTATTAGTGAAAAAAAATTGTTGTAAAAACCTGATTCGAGCTAAATCTTTTGTTGTAAAAATCAAATTTTGAAATAAAAGTAGCTTATTGAAATTAATTATCAGTATGTATAGAAACACATGGTTTTATAGGTCAAATGTTTTGTAAAAATGGTTTGAGCAAGCAGGTAATGTCAGAATAAATAAGGCATTTTATTGTTACCAGCTTTGAAATGGAAGATGGCTATATTAATATTTCATATGCAACCATCATGTCATGAAGCCAATCCACATATTTGGAAAGGTGTATGATGAATATGATAACGTTGAATCTTCTTATCATCGTCCCCTCTTCAGAGGGTTGCTTCAGGAAGGGCATCCGGCGTAAAAACTTGCCACTATGTTTCTTTGTATGGATTTTGTACCATTTTGATTCCGATCAAAGTCAAACGCGGTATATAATCCATGCTGCCGACCCCAGATAGCTGGGATAAGGCGTATGATGATGATATTTAATACTCTATCGCACATTAAGGGTGCGTTTGGGAGCCTACTTTTGTGCTCGAAAAGCCGCTTTTAAGCAAAATCACGTTTGGGAGGCAAATTTTGTACAAAAGCTGCTTTGATATAAGAAAAGCAGCTTCTTCTTGGAACTTGGTCCAAAGTCTCCTCAAGTGGAGATTTTTCAAAAAAGCGGCTTTTGTATGTGAGAAAAAGTGGGGAGGGAGGTGGCAATGACTCCACTTGCCCCTCCCTCTTTAAATGGATAATTGTGGTTCATTTCTTCTATGTTTTATAAATGATAAAAGCATTACACGAGGCGTTTATTCTTTGTCCAAAATCTGCCCAATCCAAACAAGATTTCGAAGTTGGTTTTTCAAAAAATTGCTTTAGGGGTGGGCATTACAATATGGGTCATGCTTTTGCTTTGCTATAACAAAAGCTATTTTGTCGAAATACTGATTTTAAGCAAACGCAAAGCAGTTGCCAAATGCGCCCTAAGTGTCCTATTGGTTCTTTTTATACTCCATCCCACATCACGTGTCCTGTTTGGTTTTTTGACAAACCAAAAAAGTCAAATGGGCCCCTTAATGTGGAATGGAGGGAGTAATTCTTTATTTGCTTAACCCTACTAGTGGGAAAGTATTTTATGGAATGATTTGAGTTGGTTTTCTGAAGATATCTATTTTTGTTTTCTAGAAGATTATTTGTAAGACTAATGTCATTTTACTTGGGAGGTAGGTTCTTTTGAATATCTGGCTTCGCATCTGTAAACATCGAAGGCGAGATCAAGATTTAGTAAGTTTTAAATTTATGTCTCATTTTCATTCGCTTCTCAGGTTTTAGAATTTTGGTTCATTGGATCTCTTTCAAAGTCTTCGTCTAGGTGATTTTTATGAGAAGTGTTTTGTAATGCAAAATGTTGGAGGAGGATAAACTGGGAATCTCTTGCAGGGATCAAATTTTTGTTATATGAGGGGGATCAAATAGGATATTAAGATAAAATGCCCTTTCCATTCCGAGGTTCTTTATTTGACAAAAGAATCATCTAAAGTCAGCCACATTTAAGTAGCTGAATGTTAGTCTACAGCTTTGGGTTTTACGTTGCAGTTAGTTCATAAGATAAAGTCCTTTCTTGTATGCCGGACCTCTTTTTATCTTCTGATGGTCTGTCAATTTTCGCAGATGCATTCTGAAGTAGTTGAAGAAATTATATTTGGATTGGAATCTGGCATACTATTCGGGTACTGTTGTTATTACCTTCAACCCTCCTTGTTAGATCTAGTTTTTTATCTGTTTGTTTTCTTTCTGTAAATGAGAACCCTTTTTGGGCAATTTGCAAACTAGAACCTTTCTGACGTGCATCTGGCAGGTTGCAACATGAGATGCCATTTTTTCTTTTTTTCCATATGCTTTTAGTTATGTGCATTTTAAACATGAGACGTGATCCTTAGATTGATGAACTATTGAGCAATATGATTAACTAACGGACTTTTAGAGCAAAAGTGCTGGGTTCATTTTCTGTAGACTGCAGTGTTCCTTCTTGTGTACTTACTTCTGCGTGTATAGTTACGTGCTTAGTGCATATGAAGGGGAGTGGAAACTAAAACTTCCCTAAATTTCCCTACAGAAGAAGTAGTTAATCAACCATTTATAAAAACAATGGTGAACTAAAAGGATGTTCCACATGAAGTTGTTGATGTTTCTAACTTATTAGTCTCCTTAGCTCCTTCCTTCATTATTGCCCTTAGAACTATCAATAGTATCCTATTTTCTTCATACTTGGATTATAGCTTATTTATTCCATATGTTATTCTTTTGCATCTTGAATTGAAGTGAGGTATGTCTCTTTTTTCTATATGGCAGGATGGCATCTGTCATATCAAAGATTGGGTTTATTTTCTTAGAACAAGGCTTTTCCAAGCTTCTGGTTCCTGTCTGCATTTCAGTTAGTATTTGTTTTAGCGCTTCTGGATTTGTATACCAGGTATGTCGTTTGTCATATTATCAATAATCTGTTTTGTTTGTAGAGAGAGGTGATTGTCTTTGCATTTCTTCTAACCTGAAAACATGTGGTAACTTTTAACATTCTGTACTCTGTAATTGTAATTTTATTGTTCTTGTGATTGTTATTTGACCAGAATGCTTGTTGACAGACACGCGGATTTAAGCATGGCCGGGCAATTGTGGTGTCCACATGTGCTGCCATTGCAGCTATATTGACAGGTGTGCTTGCTGGTATTTTCGCTCTTGGAGAACATTTGCCATCAGGCTCAATGGCTCGTTTTCTCCTCCTACTTGGATGGTAAAACCTTTCACTTCCTTCCTCTATTTGTGTTGCTCCTCATTTTTCAATGACTTGGCAATTTGGAATATAAGCCTTCAAATAATTAACCAGGAATGCATAGTTTTCATGGTCTTGTGCTTTATGCATGCAAGTACGTCAATCAATGTGAAACACTAATACGACACAAGTGAGGATCCTGTATTTGTTAATCCTTCTGTCCGAAAAAGGTAGATATAGTCTGAAAGGTCAATTATTTTTTAAGCCACAGTGAACCCCCAGGTGGAAAAAAGTCCTTTGTAGCTGCAAAATAAGCCTAACTGTATCTGTCTTTTTTGGACACAAAAAAAGGAAATGTATTTCTTCTTGCGGGCTGGGGGAGTATTGAGTAAAATAATTGCTTTATTATGGTTACCTTAACAAAAGTCATAGGATAAATATCGGGTGATAGGCAGCCTCGGGAATTCTATGTGATAGGCATGTTCCAAATAGGCTTAAAAGAAAGTTTAATACAACTTAGGCCTGCAATACTCTATGGAGTGGAGTGTTGGGCCCCAAACAAAAGTCACATATATATATATCAAATGTAGTCGCAATGAGAATGCTAAGGTGGACGTGTGGGATTAGTAGGAGAGAGATAGGATTAGAAATGGGTATCTTCGTGAGAACTTAGGGGTAATGATGCCAAAAGAGGGAGAGAGAGACTTAGGGGCCGTTTGGGACGTGATTATTGCAAAACCATCCAGACTGGATTTTGGATATCTACTGTAGCATCCATGTGGATTTTTACATCCCATCTGGATGTTTTGCTTTTAATCACGCCCCAAATGGCCCCTTAAAGAGAACTTGGATAGAGTTAATATAAAAGAATATAACTTTTCTATCTCTTACAGAAGTGTTGGCACACAAAAAGGCAACAATGGAGGCGTAATATCCATGTCGCCGACCTCAAATTGTTGTCGAGTTTCTTTTCAGCTTATAAAGATGTTGCTGATTGGCAGGCTGTTTATAATTGGTGGGGTCGTTCTCCTGGTCTGCTCAGCACGGATTGTATCACTTGTACCCCGGCCATGGCGTCGTTTTCTGAACAAGGGAGCTGAAAGAAACATCAGAAGGTCAGGCTCAGTTCGTGCTAGAGAATCAAACTCAAGCACTGTTATCCAGGCAACCACATTGCATCACCTAATTACATCTCCGGCAAAAGCAAAGGCCTAAGGAGCATTTAGCATAGCAGCATGAATACTTCATTTTGTGCATTGGTTGTGACCTGTGAATAGCATTTGTGAAAGAAAAATATATGTAACCTAGGCAATTAGACCTCAGGGCATGTTCTAAAGGTACTCCGGCACATTTTTTGGACTGAATGAAATGAAAATTCCATCTGATATGCACTTAAACTTGTTTTTCTTTTGGTGCATGATAATTGATATGTGCACTTCAGCTGAGTTGCATAGGCTGCTGTGGAATGTGTCTTGATATCTAACCACCAATGTTATAGCAATGGCACTATCTCAAACAAATATAGTGTTTTTTTTTTCAGATTTTGTTGGTCTTTTTTCTACGGACTTACCTTTTTTGCATTATACTCTGTTCAATGAAGCCTGTCTGCATTTGAAAAAACAAGGGTGCATCATTACATGGCCGATTTTGCTCCCCTCAAGACCCAAAACAGGGGAAGGGGGGGAAGCTCTGTTGAGTGAGCCTAGTCATTTTCAAATGCATACAGACTCAGTGGTTGAGTGAGCCGCATTTTTAGGGGCCGTTTGGGGCGTGATTATAAGTAAATATCCACAGTGGATTTTCCAGATCTACTGTAGCATCCCTGTTTTTTTTTTCCATCCAGCTGAAACACGACCTGAGGTGTTTTAGCTGGATAGAAAAAAAATATGGATGCTACAGTGTAGCAAAACATCCATTGGATGCTACTGTGGATGTTTTGCTTTTAATCATGCCCCAAACGGCCCCTTAATATGGCTAGTTTTCGTCCATTGGTTGCGACCCATTTGTCTAAAATGAGAAAAAAAAGACGTGCAGGGGAAAAACAAAACTCTTCCTGTAAGAAAAATAGAACTGCTTATACAGAATATCTGGAATGATTATGATAAAAACTCAAGTATAATATTTCACTATCCCATGCCACAATGTAATAAAAGATAGAAATACTAGTGCGCCTATTCTCTCCAAATGAAGCTTACAGTCTTTACGTAACAAGTCTTTTCCAATTATTGATCTAAAGTTTGTCTGAAAAAATTGCTGTGCAGCACCTTTGCTAAATCAATTAATTATTAAAAGAAAAAAATGGACAAAAGAGTACCATGCACTGCCTTTAGATCAATTATTATTGGAGCTGAAATAATTTTATGTAAATACGAGTTGCTTCTGTTAGATATCTGCTACTCCTTTTTATCTCTCAATAAATGAGAAAAAAGGGACCTGCAGGGGAAAACAAAATACTCCTTTATAAAAAACAGAACTGCTTATACAGAATACCCTGAATGATTTAGGAGTAAAACTCGTGTAATAATTCATTATCACGTGGAACAAACTACTAGGAGATAGATATACAAAATTGTTTATTGTTGACAATAATAATCGGAAGCGTGCATATTATATAAGCTTACATGCAGAAATATATTACTCTGCATGCAGATTTATGCAGGGAAAGAGAGTAATGGGAAGGACTTGAGCAATTGGGGGATTGATGCCAGTAGAATGTTATTTTCCATGGACGGACGTTGGCCGTGAGTGTGAGTGCTGATCATTGTTTCCTCGCCATTAGCTGGGTCCTTCCAGAGTTATTTCTAAACTGTATCTGGAAGGTCATAAATCACAGCTCCTCATTGTAGAGTCAGAATCATGCCTTTTTTTTGGGGGGGGGGGGGGGGGGGAAGGTGTAATTGAGGCAGAATCATGTTGGTCCAATCAGATTGCTCTTGCACCTCATAATGTGCAAGGAAAGATGAAGATTTGTGGCGAATTGATTCATGGGTGTAGGAAAGGATGCAATTATTGCGCCTCATAATGTGCAAACAAATCGAACAAGAACATGCTCAGAGGACATTTCCCGATAAATGAAGTTCATGCATTTCAAACACAACTTTCATGACTCATTTGCGGAGAAATGATAGAATTTGTTGCCAAAATTTGTTCAGCAAACCGGGAAATTGACTGAAATTGAATTCTTGTTGGTGCATCCAAACATGATATTGCACAAATCGGCTCCAAGTGATGCGTTAATGTGACTCACATTTGCATCATAATTCGGAAAAACCGTTATTTTTGAATTAGTCATGCATATCGTAGTGTCTATTCCACGCAATCCTCCACTCCAACATGCCTATGGTAATGTGAATATTGCACTATATGATGTGATTATTCATAGAGTCCAGTTCACATGAGACATGGCTCACGTAGATTGCATGAGTCGAATCACCTCGAGCTGTGATATTTGGTATCGACAGCGAGTGTCAAATCAGGGGTAGGTGAGTGTGAGTCACCACCCACCGATCAAAGATTGACGGCTCAAGGTAACTTGTCTCATGCAAATGTGCGTGAGGCATATCTCATTTAAACTTTTCCCTTATTCATATTACAGTTTTTTTATATATCTTGTAGTTAGAAGATAGGACAAGGCAAGTAGGTGCCCTCTATTATCAAAAACAGTAAGCATCCGAAGCACAACCTCCTCTAGAATTATTGAGGCCGGTTTCAGCTAGTAGTATTCTGGTCCAAGTTGTTGTCCAAGTCGTTAAGAAAGTCTTTCACATTCATGTCAGCTGCCACCATCCTTGTCCTACCAGCATTTACCTACCAATTTCTGCCCTCTACCTAAAGCAACTGCGACAGTAGAAGTCATCCTCCCCATAAGCACATGACCCTCACTTCCTTCACGGCAGAAATAAACAACTCGAGCTCTCTGTCTTTGCAGCCATTATTCATTCATTGATGGGATATTTTTCATCTTCTACCATAGATGCATAGGATAGGTGGACCAGGAAGCCAGGGAAATTGAATGGGGAGTTTGGAACTTCTGTCCTTTTGGCAACAACTACATTGGAAAAATCTGCTTAAACATTGAGGTGCAAGATATAATTGATCAAAATACCTTGGACACACGCCTTCAAAACAAAAACTTCAACGTGTCTAATTTAGATAATGTTTCACACTCTCCTAATTAAAATGGCTAATGTTTTGCAGCCAAGCATCCCTTTCAAAACGTGTTTCGAGATCCAGGATTTGTATACATTTTCTTTACTGCCCTACATTAACAGGCAACCTTAGGAGTTATTCACTTGAGTTTTCTTTGGTGTTTACTGCACGCGGATTACAATTTTTCCTTCCTTTTACATCTACAAATTTGATAGTAGATGAATTCAAATCAGTCAGCCGGTGAAGTTTCCTTGCAATTGCATATATCGCGCTGCGATCAACGGCTGGGAATTTGCATTCATATTAGACTATTCTACTCACATAATAATGGTAGTAAACCTCGTCCAAGTTACATATAAAAAAGTACTCTCTCCGTTCTACATTAATTGTCAGGATTTAAAATCCAAAATGAACTAAAATTAATTGATTTGAGATTTCTAGTTCGGACAACTAATATAGCACAGAGGGAGTAGAAAATGACCTGGTCCATGGACGTGCGAAGATGGGGCACGTGAAAAGCATGGCATCTACGAATCTTCCGCCTCGGTTGGGCTTCACATGATTCAACCGTCCAACACCGGGCCCAACATCCAAACCCAATCGCCACGGCAGGGCTTGGGCCGGGGCCCAAAAGGGGGGAATAACCGAATCTTTTTCCTTCTTTTTACCAGCTCGAAGAAAAAGCATTAAAAAAATGGAATATTTTCCTTTTTTAAACAAAGGAAAGCTACGCCTCCAGAACGGAAGTCCGCTTCGGTTGGATCAGCAAAGGCGACGGCGACGACGACGACGATGAAACCTCTTCCCATTCCATAATCTCTCTTCCTTCTCTTCCAAATTCTTGAATCTCTACCGGATCTCCGGTCTTGCGGTTGATTTATTTTTCCCGATTTTTGGGTTTTTGTTTTGGAATCGACGTGCATCCGGGGGATGCGGTCGCCAGCTTCGGATCAGCGGTGGGGAGTTGGTTGTTGCTGTGTTTAAGTTATAGTCGCGTTTTTTTTAGGGGAGGTAGGGTTTTTAGAGGAGTATCTGAGCGGCGTGGATGGAGCCGCGAGTGGGGAACAAGTTCCGGCTCGGTCGCAAGATTGGGAGCGGCTCTTTCGGGGAAATTTATTTAGGTTTTGTTTGCGTACACTGATTTTGTTTTGATTTTTGCTGTTTTGATATTCTAGAAAGTAGAACTCTGTGGGCTAACCGATTTTTTGTTTTTGTTTTTAGGGACGAATATCCAGACGAATGAGGAAGTGGCAATTAAGCTTGTAAGTCGCGTTGATTAGTATTCGTTTGATAGATGATATGTTGGGTGTTTAGATATTGAGATACGAATAAGGAATTTAGCTACTTGGGGTTTAGATTTTTTTGTTAGTTGGTTTCACGTTGATTAGTATTCTTTCGTCAGATGATATGTTGGGAATTTGGGGGCTTAAATTTTTATGTTAATTGGGTTCTTTTTAACTACCATATTCGTTTGTTTGTAATGTATTGCACATGTCATACTCCCCTCTGCCCCATAGTAATCGTGTAAATTGGAAATCAGAAATGAAGAATTTTAGTTCATTTTGGATTTCCAAACCAGATAATTAATGTGGGATGGTTGGAGTATTTAGCTTGGACGTGGTATTTTGATACGTGCAAGTAACATATAATTAAAAAAAATTGATTTTTTTGTGAACTATGAATTGCATGAGAGTACTATGTATGATTACTTAGAGGTTAATGAATTTGGTCCTTTGGAAGGTTTCTCGGAAAAATTGTGGAAAGAATTTTTGGTCAAACTATAATAGTGAACTCAGCACATAGCTGTGTTTCGGTGAAATAAAGATGTAGAATTATTATGTTTTGCTATAGTTTTATTACAGCCAAAAACCTCATATGCTACTTGAATTCCTTTCCAGGAAAATGTCAAGACAAAGCATCCACAATTGTTATACGAGTCAAAGTTATACAGGATTCTACAGGGAGGAAGTAATGACAATATAATATCATTTATTCTTAATTTCATTTGTTGTGTCACAAGGCTCATAAATTATGTTGCAATTAATCCTCTATGCCACTCGTATCTTGTTTACATTTGTCAGCAGATGGCATTCCCAACGTCAGATGGTTTGGTGTTGAAGGTGACTACAACGTTCTTGTGATGGATTTATTGGGACCTAGCCTTGAAGATCTTTTCAACTTTTGTACTCGTAAATTGTCTTTAAAGACTGTTTTAATGCTTGCTGATCAGATGGTACAGTTTAAGCTTCCGATTTATTTACTTGCATTGAGTTTAGCAGTCAATTTAGCACTCTTAGTTTTGTTATCTTGTTTGGCATTAGATAAACCGTGTGGAATATGTCCATGGAAAGTCTTTTCTTCATCGAGATATTAAACCAGACAATTTCCTCATGGGGTTAGGAAGGCGTGCAAATCAGGTAACATTGAGTTAGGAATACAATGCAGAACAACATGATACTTTGATGTGTTATAACATGATGCTGTGATTACAGGTTTACTGTATTGACTTTGGTCTTGCTAAGAAGTATAGAGATACTTCCACCCACCAGCACATTCCTTACAGGTAGGAATGATCAAGTGATATCTGCAACCGGTCCTTGAGTTATTTTATTCACCTACTCTATAGCTCCACCATGTTCTTTTCTTTGAGAAAATCAAATGATTGTGCATTTTTTGCATGAACTTCATCCTTTTTAACTCTGTCCCTGATAATGCTCTATTTCTTTAAATTACTGCTTGTGTTTTATTTGTTTTTGTATACAGTTCCATTTATACCATTTGGTTCTGTTTTGATGATACAGCTTATCAAGATTCTTAAGCCTATTTTGTTTCTTTAATTGTACCCTCTTCTGTCTTGAATACTGCAGAGAGAACAAAAATCTTACTGGGACTGCTAGATATGCCAGTATGAACACGCATCTTGGCATTGGTATGCAACTTTATTTCAGTTTGAGACTATTATCTTTTGCTCCGGATTTCCTGTTCTCTAATGGTTGTAGCTGATTTCCGACCATTTTCCTGGACTGCTAGAACAAAGTCGAAGGGATGACCTAGAATCTCTTGGATATGTTTTCATGTACTTTTTGAGGGGAAGGTATTTTTTGTTCTATGTTTTTCTCCATTTTCTTTTGATGAAAGTTATTCTTGTTCATTTGTGCTGTTTCCTGAGGCAACATTTTCTTCTTGAAGCCTTCCATGGCAGGGTTTGAAAGCTGGAACTAAGAAACAAAAATATGAAAAAATTAGCGAACGGAAAGTTTCAACATCTATTGAGGTGGGACTTATTGAAAGCACTGATGGTTATATATTCATATTCAGTTTTCATTTCTCTGTATAACCTTTATATTTTTTCAGGCATTATGTCGGGGTTATCCCACAGAATTTGCCTCTTATTTCCACTATTGTCGTTCGTTGCGTTTTGATGACAAACCAGATTATGCTTACCTGAAAAGATTATTCAGAGACTTGTTCATTCGTGAAGGTTCCGTTATATTTATCCTTTTTTAATGCATGCCATATAAGAAGAAAATGCAGGATGTTTTTTTCTCCTTAGAGCATTTCTAACCACGTACTCAAATCAGCCAACTCAGCACCAACGGCTAGTTTTGTGGTACTCAGTTCAGAAATTTCATCTCCAATGGAGTACCCAAATGCTGACATGGATTTGGGTACCCGGCTTGTTATGACTACACAAAAGGTTCTCATAAAAAAAAAAAAAAGACTGCACAAAAAGTGGGTATCCAAATTTCCTTCATTGTTTTAAATTTTTAAAAAAAAATCCAAAAACAAGCGCAACTGCTCGATTGGAGAGAAAAAATTTGGAAACTCCAAAATTTGCCTACTCGGTTGGAGAGAGAACTGAAATTTGAGTACTCAAATGGTCACTTCAGCATGTGGGTAGTCAAATCTGAATTTGAATACCAAAGATTTGAGTACTCCATTGGAGATGCTCTTAGTTGTAAATTAGGTCTTAGGGGACCTGAAAATAGTATTCCTAGATTTGTTCATTCAATTGTATCTATCCTTCATTAGTGCTTGCAGGATGCTTTATTACGAGAAAATATGCAGGATGTCTTTTTACCCTTAATTTTGAATTAGGTCTTGGGCGCTAAATATGATTGTGCATCTTACTGCTGCACTTATTCATAATGACGTATTATAAATTGTGTTCTCTCTCCGTTATCATTAGTCATATTCATTTCTCTTTTGTTGCTGCAGGTTTTCAATTTGATTATGTGTTTGACTGGACCATTTTGAAGTATCAGCAGTCACAAATTGCTAGTGCACCTCCCCGTCCACTTGTATGTGCTATTGAAGTTAATTTTTAGTGATTACTATGGTCATTTTTGTGGGAGGTTGAATATGTTTGGGATAGAGAACGATGATCAAATATGCCTATCGTGAGTGAAAAAGAGTAGTAAGCAACCCTTCTTACCAAGAGGAATGGTGAGAAGTTTTAACAAAGAAATCTTCCATATTTGGAAGACTAAAGTGGGTTGTTGGTCTAGGATTTTGCATAATATGTTTTTGGATTTTATACCAGAAAGTGGTTTAGTAAACCAGATGATCCAGCTTCTGAGATCCTGTTTATGAGAGCAGTCCTTCTGGAAACTTTGTTTTTTAAGACCAATAATCATGTGGTTACTTCTGAAATTGCCCATATAGTCCATATCCTATTTGCCTCTTTCTGCATAAAAATGGTTTTGCCTTTTATGGTTCCTTCTAATGTCTAATGAATGAGAACCTGTGTGAGGGATATTGGGAGATAATATATACCTTATTATTTATTCTCTATGGCAAAATCAAAATGTCTAATACCTCACATGAAAATAGAGCTTTTACACCCAGGAAATTCAATTATTCTACCCCACATAGATGCAAAATGTAGTGTTCCACTTTGTAATGCTGCTAAGACTGCTAATAATTACATCAACTTGAGTCGCTCTCATGTATCACTTATCTTATATTATGACTTATACAGGGACCAGGTATTGGCCCGAGTGCAGCAGCACTCCCTGCTGTTGCAAATGCAGATCGACAGCCTGGTAACATGTCTTGTCTTATCTGTGGACTATCACTTCACTATTTATTATTTTAAGGATTTGAATATATTTTAGATACTTCTTTCCCTACAGTGTTATATGATTTTTATTTTTGGAACTGTAAGAAGCATGTGGATTAAATGTGTTTGTGTGAATAAAAAAAATGTGTTTCTGCGGTAGACATATATCTAGGAAGATTCATTTATAGAAAGTCCATTGAAGATTTCTATGTGTGTTTTGTGGAGACCAACTGGGAATATTCTTCTTGAGTGTTGAATGGAGCGGAGCACATACGTGAGAATAAGATAAATTTCTTGGGCCCTTTCTGGGCCTCATACCCATTAGGTCTATAATACTGGATGCTTAATACTCTTTTAGTGAACTATCCAAAAAATGCTCTCTGCTCTCTTAGTAAATATTTTGCCTGTCTTTGATTTCACGATATATATCATATTCAGTTAGTGACCAACAGTGTGAGCTTTGATTCAGGTGGTGAGGAGGGAAGAATGCTTGGTTGGTCCGGAACGGATTCATCTCGCAGGAGGTTGTCAGGACCAGCTATTAATGCAGGCAGTTTATCAAAGCAAAAGAACCCAGTTCCAAATGATTCTGCTGCAACAAAAGATGCCCTGGTGAGAATTTTAGTGGCTGCTATAGTTGTGTATATAGATATTAGTCAATTGTTCATCCGAAGATGTGCAGATTCATGTGTCACAATACAAGTGCCCGTTTTGTAGACAATGGATGTGAATCATGTGATTGCTTCGTTAGAAGTGAGATGCTAGTATTAGAGCTAGAGACCAGTATTCTTTCAAGTGTCCTTGGTCTTAATACTTGAGACAACATGGAAATACATGCATAGCACATGACATTTATTTGCATAGAGTAGTGTTTTTTTTTGCTGACACTGTTTTAATTACATTTTGTTGTATTAGGCTAAGAAGATTATAGGTTTTATAGCGAGCTTACGAAATTATAGATATACTTGGTGACACTTCACTTCACAATATCAGCTTAGAAAATTTACTTGGGTTCAGAAGCTTTGCTTTAAAAATCATAAGATCATTAAAATGATCGGCATTTGGATATAATTTTTGTGAAGTTGAAAGGGTTTTCAATATTTTGCTGTCGTTGAGGTTCATTGGTCATCGTTTAATTGCTGTCAATTTGTTATATAGTGCCATGCATACTGTAGATTAGATGCTGTAGGAAACTGGTATTACGAACTTTTTTCTAATACATCTTAGAATATGTCAACATTGAAATTGTTCATTTTTAAATTCATTTATGAAATATTAAATGTTGGAGGAACTTGTGTATAAAAACAAACAAATATAAGATTGATAACACTTAAATGTGCTTGTGAACTCTATTCTAAAGTGGTCTTTTTGCATAAAAGGAAAGAGGCCCTCTTAGTGCTCTATGGTGGCAGCACATTGTTTTTTCCGAGTTTTGCCATATACGTCTTGCTTTCCTTGAAGCTACTCAGTAAATTAAAATCATCAAATATCTTTTGTTCTTTTCTTGGATTCTGCTAAAATATGAATATGTTCAATGACTTCTGGTTAGTTCCAGCTCTTTGACTTTTGAGTATGTAAGCCAGCAGCAGACTTTTTATATGTTATCTATCCAGGCAGTTGACAAATACATTCAGTTTTTTGGTATGGACAAATCCTATTTAATCTTTTTTCATATCTTGTTGGTCACACTCCCATACTACATCTGTGGAGCCCACATGTAAAAAAACCGTTTAAAAGGTAAGGTACCAATGAATGTTAACATGAAAAGTTCTTATTCAGGTTAACATTAGCAGGTTTTTTGGTATTCGCATTGATGTGAATAGGTAATTTACTTCTTGACACAAGTAGGAAAACCAACCCCACACGTCTACATGTAAATATATTGAATTGGTGCCTATATATAAGAGGTACCTTATTGATTCTGATTTCCGATTATTAGACCCAAACCTCATTGGGCCACAATTACCATGATTTAATCCCCCTTGGATCACCCCTCTATCTGACATGACAGGCCCGAATTCAAAAGTTAAAAAGGTAATTATAGAGAGCAATATGCATGTGTATGCCGAACTGCTTTAAGCTAGCTAAGAAGGTGTGAGTTTTGACTAGTATGAGTTCCTAGAAGCTGATTTTTTTGTTTCGTTTTCTTGTATGGACATAATAATTTCAAGTTCATAGAATTTTGCAGATAGAATTAGAACTTGGAAATTTAAACAATCAATATATGTTCCTATTAAGAATGAAAAAACAGTGGTTTTATGAATAGTGTATAAAGATTGTTCACATTTATAGTATTTAATTGTCCTTGAAAATACGCCAATTGTTGCAGCTGCATAAAATGACGAAATGTACTGGTTGATTTGTTCATCTTTGCCGATTTGGAATAAATGTTTATAACTAATTACTTTAAAATTTAGATCTCTAAATTTCTGGAGGATTAAGTTATATATATTGGTGGTTTGGTTTTATAACTGCTTTTTTCTTTTACTCTGCAGTTGTCTAGCTCTGCATTTGTGGGACGGTCAAGCGGCTCATCTAGGCGAGCTGCTGTTTCTAGCAGCCACGAGCTAATTATGAGTGCTGAAGGTGACTCGACCCGACTTAATGCTAATCGCATGACAGAGGCTAGTCCTAGAGCAGTTAGGATGGTTCCTAGCAGTATGCTAAGAAGCTCACCTATTTTATCGGCAGATCCTAAACGTACATCGTCTGGTAGAAATAGCTCTAATTTGAAGAACTACGAATCCACCATCAGGGGCATTGAGTCCTTAAATTTCGATGCTGAAGAAAGGGTGCACTACTAGCAAAGCATGTAGTTATCGTACCCTTTTCCGGCTTCACTCTGAGTTTTAGATCTCACAATTTTGTAAATAATTCACTGATTCAGTTGAAAAAAGTTGATGAGATAACTGCTCGACCTGTTGGGAGAGGCCTGCTTCGTGTCTACTAGCAGACAGTCTGTGAATGTTTAAAAAAGGAATTTGGTCCATTTATAGATTCATTTGTCTTTGAGTGACTTTTTTTACCACATTGTCTTTGAGTGACTGGGGAAACTTCATGTAGTTCGCTTTTTTTTTGGTATTCATTAATACTCCTCTTTCTTATTGATGCATACTAACACAAAATTTTACTTGTTATTATTTTCCTACAAGATAATTGCCAATTTTTATTTCCTTTCTATACTATTTGTTATTTTTCCCATTTGGGTTGGGAGTGTCTGCATGAGTTTTATTTATTTGCTTGTTTATTTAATTTGTTGGTGGCAGCTACATATTTATCTACTAGGACCATGAAAACGGAACATGGTGAAATGGCAAACGAGATTTCCAACAGTAAAAAAAGGGAAAGTGATTTGGAAATAGAAATATGCCTTGCCAAAAAAACAGGAAAAAGAAAAGGAAATTTCCCACGAATGGAAGTAAATTGATCTCTACAACAATCATATATTAAATGAAAATTTCTATAGCAATAGCATTCAAGAGGAAATCATTTTCTTCTTCCTCATGTGCTATAACTTATACACTCTATCCCATATAATCATAATCGTAAGTGTCTTTTTCTAACAATTTGGGGTCGATGACATTGATCTTACTCCTTCATTTAGGCTTTTTTGGGTTACCTCTTTTGTAAGAGATAGTAAAGTCAATTTTTTTTTTATTAACTCTATCCAAGTTCTCTTAGGTCTCCATCTCCTTTTAACATCGTCTACATGCATCACTTTTAATTTTCTTACAGGGGCATTTATTGGTCTTCTTTGGATATGCTCATGCCAACGCAACCTACATTCCTTCATCTTATCTCCTAAATGAGTTACCTTTAAACTTTCACGAATATATTCATTTCTAATCATATCACTCCTAGTTATTCTACTCATCCACCTTAACATTCTTATTTCGGCTATATTCAACTTATCTATATGATTTTTCTTTAATGCCCACCACTCCACTCCATAGAGTATTGCAAACCTAATGGCTGTCTTATATAACTTGCCTTTAAGTCTTTTTGGAACACGCCTATCACACAACACTCCCGAAGCTACCCTCCACTTTACCCACTCCGCATTTATCCTATGCACCATATCACTATCAATATCTCATTCTTTATGGATAATAGATCATAAGTAACAAAATTGATTCACACAATAACATTTCTTGCATATCTATTTCAACTAAGGCTATACCTATAGCTCTACCTTCCTTAAAATCAAATTTCATGCATTCTGTCTTAGGGGCCGTTTGGGGCATGATTAAAAGCAAAACATCCAGATGGGATGTTTTGCTACACTGTAGCATCTGGATATTTTATATATCCAGCTGAAATACCTCAGGACGTGTTTCAGCTAGATGTAAAAACCCACATGGATGCTACAGTAGATATCCAAAATCCAGTTTGGATATTTTTGCAATAATCACGCCCCAAATGGTCCCTTAGTCTTACTTATTTTAAAACTTTTTTATTCTAAAGCATCCATCCATAATTCCAGTTTCACATTCAAACCTACTTTACTCTCATAAATTAAAACACATAATCTGTAAAAAGTATATACTGAGGTACATTATCTTATAAATGTCTAGTAAACTCATCCATAACTAAAGCGAAAAAATAAGGACTTAAAGCTGGCCCTTGATGAAGACCTACTGTAATCGAAAATTTATTGGTTCCCCCCTAATAGTTCGTACACTAGTCACAATCCCCTCATACATATCTTTATGATATCTATGTAACCTCTTATGACACTCTTCTTCTTCAAAACACCCTAAATGAGCTCTTTCGACACTCTGTCGTAGACTTTTTTCAAATCTATAAAAGTCATATAGAGGTCTTATTTTTAATCCTTGTACCTCTCTACTAACTGCCGTAATAAAAAAATAGCTTATGTTGTTGACTTCCCCGACATAAAACCAAATTGACTCTCTGTTATTTTAGTTACTTTTCGCAAACGTCCTTCTATTACTCCATCCCATAATTTCATAATATGTTCCATAACTTTTATACCTCTCAGTCTCATATAAAGTGCCATTTTTTATTTTTCAAAATATCTTTTTATTGGTCTATTTTTTGTGATAAATTAGATAAGACACTGATTATGGGAGAGAGGGAGTATGTGTTTAACATATCTGCAGCCTGAATGCAGTCCATGAGTGTTCACCCGACGATTGATTCTTGTCTTCTTCCCCGTTCAACTCGCAAGATCATCATCATAAATAAAAAATTTCAAGTTCATCATCATATATGGTGTTTATTTTAGGTTGTTGATGCTGATAATTGTGGACCAAAATAGTTCCTTTTGTTGTCAAAAGAAAAATGCTGCCCTACTAATGACACCTTGACTTCAGCAACGGTTGCAAATTAAGCATCGCTACAAGTCAATCGTGATATATGTAGAGTTTGTCCCAATTTACTCAGCAATTCATCAAGAGATGCTAATCCTTCGCTAAACTCAGCTTATGAAGATACCCATGATGTTTGTATTCACTAACTTAATACTGGGTCCCAACTCCCATGCCAAGCAATGATTCCATTAAAGAAAACAATAAAGGCTAGCGAAGTGCAAATGCAACAAGATTCCTTATAGGCGCCTATTTTATTCTCTGCAGTCCACTCTTCCCTTCGTTATATACTCTCGTCATTGATCATCTCTTCCTTGTTTAACCTGTGACACCTCAAACTTTACATAATCTCATGGAGGCTTTGATGAATTTCTTCTCAACATGGGCATATGCTCCTTACCTCTTTACTTCCATCGCCTTGGTAGCAGGTTTCTTCATGTATTTCTATGCACCTTACTGGGGGGTTAGAAAAGTTCCTGGGCCTCCTGCCGTCCCTCTGCTAGGCCATCTTCCCTTGCTCTCCAAATACGGACCGGCTGTCTTCTGTGTCTTGGCTAAAAGATATGGACCTATCTTCAGGTGAGGCAGCACATGTTTCCTTGTCTTTCCTTCACATACTTTAGTGTGTATTCCTCACGTCAGTGATCTAAAATCAAGAAATGTATCTTGTGAACTTATGGTGCAAGCAGATTCCACATGGGTAGGCAGCCACTAGTGATAATAGCAGACCCAGAGCTATGTAGAGAGGCAGGAATCAAGAAATTCAAATATCTGGGCAATAGAAGCATTCCTTCTCCTATTTCTGCATCTCCTCTCCATCAAAAGGGTCTTTTCTTCACAAGGTAAAATTGATGGGTGTGCATACACAATTGACCATGTATACTGATCAACACATATATTAACCATAATCCTGATCCGAGACTTCTCTAACATTAACTAGTCAAAGGAGGAGCTACCAATTAGAATTGTAGCTAACCATAAGTGACTCTTTCAGGGATTCTAGGTGGTCAACCATGAGAAACAGCATAGTCTCTCTTTACCAACCTTCTCACCTGGCCGGACAGGTCTCTACCATGCAGTCATTCATAGACTCGGCTACACAAAATCTGCTGGACAACAATGAAGATATCACCTTCAATAACCTCTCCTTAAAGATGGCCACAGACATCATAGGCCAAGCTGCCTTCGGCGTCGACTTCGGCCTCTCAAAAGACCGGACAGCCGCCAATGAGAAAAAAGCTGAAGATGATGAGGTGACAAGCTTCATCAAGCAGCATGTATACTCCACCACATCCCTCAAAATGGACCTCTCTGGATCCCTCTCCATCATAGTAGGCTTGCTCCTCCCTATCCTTCAAGAGCCACTAAGGCAAATACTCCGGTTAATACCAGGGACCTCCGACCGTAAAATTGATAAAACGAATAAGAATTTGAGTAGGCAATTGGACGAGATAGTGGCTAAGAGGATGAAGGACAAAGAACGAGGGTCCAAGGATTTCTTGTCGGCCATACTGAATGCAAGAGAATCAGATGGAGTATCAAAGCACTTATTCACTCCAGACTACATTAGTGCACTTGCCTATGAGCACCTTTTGGCGGGGTCCGCAACAACATCCTTCACTTTAGCATCGATTTTGTACTTGGTCTCTGCACATGAAGAAGTTGAGAAGAAGCTACTTAAGGAAATTGATGCTTTTGGGCCCCTTGACTTGGTTCCCACAGCTGAGGATCTACAGCACAAGTTCCCTTACCTTGATCAGGTAGCTTGAAATTGCAGATAGTCGTTTAGAATGGTCAACAAAATGGCACATATTTCCTGTGCCACTTACATTTTAATGACATTGGTAATATATGTCATATTTGTTGTGATTCTCATAAAAAGCTTGGACTTATGCCATGTTATTATCAGGTGATCAAAGAATCCATGCGCGTCTACACGGTGTCTCCGTTGGTTGCAAGGGAAGCATCCCAGGAAGTTGAAATTGGCGGTTATTTGCTCCCCAAGGTATTCATTCAACAGTAAAATTAAACTACGTTCTGAGCTTGAATAATAAGATTAATATTGGTCCATACATTTGTATAACAACTTGTCTAAATACCATAAATTTGGAAGTGAATTATCATTAGTTGTGAATTTATGAAATCCGGTGGAATTTGCATTTGATAGCTAGGAAATAATTTAATTACAGGGTACATGGGTGTGGCTGGCGCTGGGGGTCTTGGCCAAAGACCCCAAGCAGTTTCCGGAGCCGGACAAGTTCAGACCGGAGAGGTTCGATCCCAGCTGTGATGAAGACAAGAGGAGGCATCCCTATGCCCACATCCCATTTGGGATCGGGCCGAGGATCTGCGTTGGCCAGAGATTCGCTATACAGGAACTCAAGCTTGCACTAATCCATCTCTACAGAAGGTATGTGTTTCGTCACTCCCCAAAGATGGAGTGGCCCCTGGAGCTGGACTATGGCATTGTCCTCAACTACAAGCATGGCGTCAAGCTCCAAGTCATCAAGCGATCTCCATAAAAGCTGTCGGTACACTGCTTTGGTAAGCTGTATCAATTCACTACAGGAGTCTGGAGCTAGTGGGTTGCAGCATTGTGCATTAATTGTATAAGAATAGTACATTTGTGTGTAAAGGTTGCTGGCTGTGATTTGGAAGAAGTATGTTGTTTCTGTTTCAGAATGGCAGAGGATTATGCCATTCTCCATTCTGCAACTCCTGTACGCAGTTAAAAGGTTGGATGATGGAAACAACACTTGTGGAGTTCAGAGTTGGGCATCTTACTGATTATAGAATAAACTGAAACATTGGTTAGTCAATCGTGTCAAAAGCCAAGATTAAAGTGGGGTTGATGCAGCTTACCCATGAAATATAAAGATTAAAAGTAACTGTTTGACCATTTCTTCTGAAATTTCTCGCTAAAAAGGATGCAAGTTTACACAAAATAAGATAATGAGCAATGTTCAAAGAGCATGGCAAATTGACTTAATTGCATGTTTGAAAATAGAAAGGAAATTATAGTAAGTGATTTAGACAGGACAGTCAAGAATTTTGTTTACATAAAAGATGTAATGTAATACACTTATATCAGTAAATATTAGGTTATAGAAACTCATATCGATTAGAAACAGAACCAAAATCATATAAGAAAACGAGTAAGAGAACAACCCAGTAAGTTGTTTTCATTGTTCAAACTCATTGGACGCTTTCATCTCTGATAAGTCCCCCTAGAGCAATTAAATGCATGATCAGACCCGACACTACTCCTTGATTCTCCAAATCCTAAGGCGGACTTCTTATGAAACTCAAAATCATCCATAGATTGCCTCTGGAATCTGTTATAACAACGACTTCTCCGCCTAGCTTTGACAGATTCTGTCAAGTTCATATAACTGGGACTGCCAATGTATCTGACACCAAGCTTTTCCGATGACTCAGGAGTAGGTCCTGAGACTGATGTGAAAGTGCAAGCTGAAGAAGATGGAGAGCTCTCAGCATAATAGCATTCAGAGCTTGGAGCTGAACCATTACTAGATTGATTTGAGGGAAGCCCCGCTGAAATTCTTGTGGTGATGTTGTTTTTTCTTACTCTAACTGAGCTAGGATTCGGTGATCTGTTGCGTGTTCTATTGTAATCTTCAGAAGTTTTAGCAGAAGGGATCTTATTAGGCTCACTCTGCAACTTTGTCATTAATCTAGTCTCCCATGGCTTGATGGCCATCATATTAAACTGACTGTGGGCAACCTTTTGACTGCTTTTTCCATCAGTGGACGACCAAACTTGGCTGGCACGAACTCGAGCCTGAGCT
This sequence comes from Houttuynia cordata, assembly GCA_039654745.1. Classification (NCBI taxonomy): domain Eukaryota; kingdom Viridiplantae; phylum Streptophyta; class Magnoliopsida; order Piperales; family Saururaceae; genus Houttuynia; species Houttuynia cordata. The sequence goes on along the minus strand of CM077502.1, from coordinate 44,728,285 downwards.
CGGACAAGGGCCTGCATGCATCTCAGTGTAATGGCTGCTTGTTTCCGAACCTGTCGTCCCCGAAATATGGCTTGAATCCTTACAATTCCCTTGAGGGCTCTCAATGCCCTTCTAGCCTAAAACCAAGTACTAAGTATAGTCAGAAACAAAGGTGCAACATCTGAAATAAGCAGCGAGAAAATGTAAATTCAAGTTGATTCAATTGCCAAAGCAAAACAGAAAAAGACAGTCTTTGTGTCAATTAAAGGAACAGAAGGAACAAACGGAAGGGAGAACGCAATTAAGTAGTCAATTAACTTTGATCAAGTATGAAGACTGAAATTCAAAACCTGGTCAGAAATAAAAAGTGCAGCATCTGAAATAGCAGTCAGAAAATGTAAATTCAACTTGAGTAAATTGCCAAAGTAAAACAGAAAAAGACAGTCTTTGTGTCAATTGAAGGAACAGAAGGAACAAAGGGAAGGGAGAACGCAATTAAGTAGTCAATTAACTTTCATCAAGTACCAAGATCTGAAATTCAAAACCTACACAGTGGAAAAATGTTTCTGGGACCCAGATGGACTTTCTGCAAGTAATAAGCAAGAGGGAAAGTAATAGCTTCAAGTGAAACAATTTGAGCTGTGAAGATTTCCGCGACTTACATAATGCAGCAAAATAAAAACCTCAGAAAAACTTCTACGAGGAGCTTCTTTTGAGGAACAACTTGCCCATGAAATGTAAGATTAAAACGTGCATTCTAAAGCCCATATTTCCATTAGAATAAGTTTGTTGATTGCCACAAATATGTAAATGTAAGAAGTACAGTGACCTATATGATAAGATAATTTACAAATCAATAATCTGCCACCACATGGGACTTGCAAATAATCTCTACCCTTTTGACAATCGGATTGATAAATGCAATAAGCATTGAAAACAAAGAAAGAAGCAGCTTTAATTTACCAGAAAGCCACGAAATGCAGTCTGGATGCGGACGGCAGCCCATTCTTGCCGAACAACTCTGAAATCCTTCAATGGCGCACGCACGACGGCAGCCACCGCAGCACTGAAATGATCGTCCACAGACAAACAATCTTCTGAAGCATTGGAAGAATCCATCTGCTCCGACTTCGACCCCTTTCCCCCACTTCGAAGCTCTCCCGAAAAACTCCTCCACAATTTCCACCTCTTACCTCTGCTTGAACTAGAAGCCTTCTCCTGGAAAAACAACAACAGATTGTGCAAGACCAACTGTCAGAATTAGCAACAACCCACATGACAAAATAGTCAGGAGAAGGCAATGGAGCTGGGTATGACCTTTACAGGATCAGACTTGTCGGTATTTCGAGAACCCATCAGCGATTTTAACCACTGTCCTGAAGCACCCATTTCGCAGAATTGACTGCAGAAGGAAGAGGGATGGAAGATATGTGGTTCTGCGAGAGAAGACAGAGAGATTGGACAATATTGAGACAGTATTATGAAGTTCACATGCTTTCTCTTTGAGCTCTTTAATGGAAAGTAATGAATGGAGGATATAGCCGTTTTGTTCTTTCAAATTCAAAAAATGATCATGGCGCCCCTGCATGAGAAGGCCGTCTATCCCGGCACCCAGCATATTTGCAGGGAGGGCCAACTCCACACTCTTTTTTGGCAAAGTTGCCGGGGAATGAATGACCAATTTACATTACCACAATCGTATCACCACCAAAGAGAGTTTGCCACGTCATATGGGGAGAGGAGGAAAGGGCGAAATAGAAGGAGAAATGATAACTTTACCTTGGACCCCCTCCACGTGCCCCTTGGTCCTGCTTGCTGGTTACACAATGCTTGTCAAAAAATATTTTTCTATGTGTAAATCTGATGGCTAGGCGAGGCCCTGGCCAAGCTGTTGGGGAGGAGAGGGTTGTCATCATGCAGGCGGCATTTTAGTTGGTCTTTCTGATTTATTTGCTTCCGCATAGTTTATGCATTGTATACGATACTTAGGTCTTTAGCCGTACTGCTTGTAGTAATGAACCTGACTATTTCATAGTGTATGGATGTTTTTTCCTCATTACTGCTTATAGTAATGAACCTGTCTATAGCCTTGTGGGATGCCTTTTTCTTTTTTCTTTTTTTGACTTATGCCTTTTCTAATTACTTGTAATTGTTCAACAACTTCCATATGTGCAATTGTCTTTGTGCGGACATTTGAACATGGAATTATCTATGCTATTGGTCCAGCTGGAAGAAGAAGATCCTCAAAGAAAGAAAAAGAAGAGAAAAATGTTTTTTTTTTTAACAAGGATGGATCAAAATTGTACTCCTTTCGTCCTGTTTCCTATAAATTACAGGTGGCCTGCTTTTCTGCTTCCTCGTAGACCATCTGTTTCTGAGTTAATCATGAACCATGACCTAGAAATTGTAACTGGCTTTATTATCTTCACTAAAGCTAGGTTGACATTCTTTGATTTGATTGTTTTGGCTTAGAAGATGTTACACCGGAAATTGTCTTATCCGTAGCTTTTCTGTCATGTTTTGTGAGTTATTACTATATAATCCTAGTTGGATGATTCACTTATAGTTTATTCTTTTGTCATACTAACTTAACTGTTCGTAAAAAGTTAAATATATATGGTGTTATCAAATTGTTTAGCTAGTGGCTTGTGGTCTATTTTCTCCAGATAGATGACCAATGCTGCGCATTCTTTTTCTTGTTGTCGTCTGTTGCTTCAGCAATCATGAGCTTAATTTTGGTGATTGAACTGAAAAATTTTGCAGGGCCTGAATGAAAATTTTTTTGCTCCATCTTGTTGTGCAGTGTCAGATGTAGATGAAAATCTATCCGTCTATCTGCAGCTAGAAGGAACACTCAATGCTGATACCGCTCTTCAAAGTTAAGAATAAGAAAAAAGGAGCTGTAAAAGTGAGTAATTGATCTAGTAATCTTTCATTAGTATTGTTTTTCCATTAGTAGTTTCAAATTAGTATTATAATGGGTACAAGTAAAACAATAAGAAACCAGAATGAGGAACTGCGAAAGCGAGTTATTGATCTACTCGTCCTTCATTAGTAGTTTTAATTAAGATTGTAATATTTTTTATAGGTTTTTTTATGTTAATTTCAGACTTCATTATGGCTCAGCTGGTGGACTCTTCATGACCACTCACCTATCAGTGTCAACCAGACAAGAACAAGAGAGAGAGAGAGAGAGAGAGAGAGAGAGAGGAGCTATTTATCCTCTCTAATAAATCTAGGACAAAGCCTAATGAGAATTTCTGTTGGGTACTTGATACTTCTAATCGAACAAGATAACCGTAAATTTCTTTGTTTTTTTAAAAGAGTATGTAGTAATTATAAATGAGGAAGGGCGAAGGGGGCAAAGCATAAAGGAATGACTTACCTGTGCATTCGAAACCTTTACAAGTTTACCTTTTAAAGTTAAACTAGAGAATTAATAATTTTAATGTTTAGAGGAATGAGTTCTAATTATTTTGCATAAGAAGAAAGATCAAAACAAATGTGTTTTCCCTCAAGAAAAGAAAATCGATCATTTTTATTAGGAAGGTAGGCTCTAGGATCTAGCTAGGACCAATTTTGGTGCATCAAGAAGATGCTTGGGGGGCTCCCTCCTGTGTGATTCCCGTCCAGATTCTACATTACAAGTCGACCACGTTCATTCTTTCTGAATTTCTTTTTCGGATGATCATGAAAATCTTAGTTTGTTTCTTTTCTTTAGTGTTAAGATCAGGTCAGCAGCCATCACAGTCCAAATCCTGACCTTCTTTATTCTAAAGCAAAGTTGGGTAAGAAAAGAAAGACGGATAATCGGTTATCTCCTAATGCAGCAGCAGACATGCTCCAGCTTTCTTATTCAATTCAACATTCAACATTTCCAAAGCCTGACATGAGCAAGCAGACTATCAACAACTACGTTCTATCACGTTTTTCTCCTTTATCATGGCTGTTACTTGTAACTAATTAACATGACAAAATACTCCACGAGTCTAAGCTTGACCAGACCATGATTTAGCATCACTGAATTCTGGAGTACGGTCAGTACTTGAAGCATTTTAAAGTTTAAACCCACAGGAAACATAAAAAAGATTCAAAAACTTCATTTCACGTAAGCATTTGACAAATGACATTCCCATGTGCTGAAAGAATTGTTATTACAACTCCAGTGACCACCATCTTGGTTTCATTGAAGCAGAAAAAAAGAATGATATATCCCTAAAGATTTCAAGGAATTAACTAAGGTCCATTGCGCTATCTAAGTGTCATAAAATCTTTCTTGAATCCAAGAAAAAACTGACCCAATTCGGTGTCAGATCTGAGAAGCAAATGAATAAGTCAACAATGCCTACTTTGCAGCAACCATTCTGGGACTGGGGAGACCCATGTAAGCAAACCTGGGGGAGAGCCTAACTTTCGGGCTGGGACGGGGTGATGGAATGGGAGCAAAGGGCACAGGGTTAAGCCTAGGGGACAGATTAACAGTCTCCATTGCTCTGAACTGAAGCTCACTTGGGTAGTCCCGGACACACCCAATCCGCGGTCCAGCACCAGTCGTCCATTTACGTGATAATGGTTTTCCCATCTGAAACCTTGGTGCATCAACTTTGGCTTTCATGTCTGAATTGATCACTGGAACAGATTTATGCACCTTAGCTCTGTCCAAGTTTGCTGTCTCTAGTTCTCTTGCAATAGAATTCTCCATTGCTTTCTTCCTTGGAGAAGTCGCCTCTTTGGTTATGATTGAGGGTAAGTCGTCATCAGTTGCACATCTCTGTATATATAAGATCAGTTGGTTTGTCATTAAATAACATGGCGAGAGGATCAAGATTTTTCTTTATGAGGATGGACTTCAGTTATTTACCTTGACACTGCTAAGGTTAACATTCTGCTCTTGAAGAAAGCTAATAAATTCATTGAAGCTCTCTTCAGTGGGGTGGTAATGTCCACTGTAAGGCCATATAGCCTGCTTGACAAAATCAGATGCAACAACCTATAAGCAAATGAAACGAATTGCCAAGAGAAACATTTGCTCACATCGCTCATTACTAGTCATCATAAGCACAATAAAAAAGTACCTTAAGTGTTCCCCACACCGCAACCAGCCTCCCAGATGCTGTTGTGGCTGCTCCAGAAAGAAAACTTGAATGCTGAAATGTACCCTTTTTCTTCTGTAAATTTGGCCAACAACATGCATTAGCAGATGGAATTTGCTTCGTCACTTGATCTTGATTCGGAAAAGGAACAGAGACGGAGACGGAAGCAGAATGAAAATAAAACGAAAGTAATACAGCTATCTATTTAGATACTAGAAGGCACCGCTGAAACTGGTGTTCACCTCTCCCACATAGAGTTTCCTGGATGTGCTTAGAACAAATATCCATTTGGATGCTTCATCTGTATTCACAAGCACACAGCTTTGCTTGTAAACAAGCTTCCCACCTTCAACAATGACTTCATATGCTTCCCTCTCCTTCTGCAGTATTAGTAGAGAAGGTGAGTCCAAAATTATTATGTGAACTACTTATAAGTTTATCATCATGTAGCTAATCACAATAATATAAACCTAATTTTTCCTCTCTTCAGACTTACCGGGCCAAGATATTGGATGCACTGACGCTGAAGATTACTCCTTGGGCACCTTTCAAGATTTACTTCTTTGCCATCTCCTAGGTCCAGCCTTAAATTCCAAAAAGGAAAAAGAACAACATGAGCAATCCAAATACTTCATTAACTGACCAGAAGAAGTAGCCATGTGTAAGAAATATTTACCAGTAGAAAAAAGGTTGCCAACTCTCGCTATCAAACCATATATCATAGTAGAAGTGAAGGTTATGCCCATACCGATGTCGTGGATCAATCTATAATACACAAATCAAAATGTGAGTATTCGTATTTTATCTAAAGAGTAAAAAAGTATAACAATAAAACTGAATTTTCTGTCATTTTGATATGGAATGTTATAGCAGGGAAATTATGAAACATACAGCTTCAAGCCAGTGCTGTAGAGCTAGTTTCTGAGCCTTCTCATCTTTGGACAACCCCTTCCCTACCTGTAAAATTGAGAATCATAAATATGAATGAAACTCAGTGCTGCATGACGATAAGTAATTCATGCAATCTTCAACTAAATTACCTTGGCAGCCCTTGTTCTAGCACGAGCCCACCGTGAAGCAACGGTCTCTGGTTTATCAATGTCAAAAAATGAGACTGAGCTACGTCTAAGAGCAGCAAAATCCAAGGCTTTCCACCTGAAGAACACAAGGAATTATCTTTATCAAACGATAGTAATTGAAAGGAAAAACAGATAAAACATAAGACTAGGTTACGAACCATAGCTCCTCAACCACAACTGCACAATCAGCAAGATTTCTTCTTGTTCGGTAGCTTTTGTAGACCTTCTGCAACTTAACTGCAGCTGCATCAAGTTCACTCGTGGGTCTCGGTGAAGCCATCACCACTCTTGGTGAAACAATCTCCATGGCACATTTTGGAGGCGTAATTTTGAGGGTCCCATAATTTTCTGGTGTCTTAATAACCACAGCTGGTTCTGGCTCTTCTTTTTCTAGGTCTAGGCCCTTGAATGAAACAGTTGTTTCCAGCTTAACATTCTCAGATTCACAGTTCTTGAAGCTTATTGACTCTTCAATTACCATTTTTCGTGATCCATAGATTGACACATCTTCTGAATCCTTCTTAAAACTAATTGATCTCAAAGTTGTCTTTGCATTTTTGGCATCAAAACTTGCTGCCTTTACTATGACAGTGTAGGCTAACTCTGCAGGAAATTTGTTCTTCAAAACATTTGTCCAAGGTGATATGAGTTTGGAGACAATTATACCCATCAATGCAGAATCAGATTCTCTGTGCAAAAAAAATTCCTACAAAACAAAATTAGAAATTTGAGCATAAACCCAAAAGATTTATAGGCAATTAAGGATCAAATTGAAGAGCTAATATCAAAAGATGATATTGTGGAAGAATGAGAATTATCCGTTGATTATATACAATCTTGACAAATGTACATAAAGCTTTGCTCTTTAGACATAATATGACAAAGAATATTGATAAAGATATGCCTATCACTCTATTTCTTAACATAAAACGCATGCTTAATTATTTGGGTCCTATATAATCAACAACCATGGTACAGAGATGCAAATTAACTTCAGACTACAAACACCCAATACAGGGACATGAACAAACCTACAGTTTACAAAACTTGAGAAGAACCCAAATTCGCTAGAGAAGGAGAGAAGATCATTACCTGCAGTCCAAGATAACCCAGCTGAAGCAAGTTAGACTTGAATGATCTGGGCTCCCCCCTGGTTTATATCCCAGAAGGAGAAAGGAACTGTCTTTTATGGTGAAAGCATCCTGCGCCTTCAAACACGGAAGTGGACAGAAGAACAAGAAAAGAGAGGTAGAATGTCAATGGAATGATGTGGAAGTCTATGGCATGCCAACATATACACGTACAAGCCGAAAGGATGTGTAGAAGACCAGCAGGAGAGAGAGAGAGAGAGAGAGAGAGAGAGAGAGAGAGCGAGGTAGAAGATATTGCCCGGGGAATTTGATTCAATGGACTTGGTGGCACGAGGAGTTGAAGGATTCCAAGTGCAAAAAAAGGCAGTTTTGAACTCAAGTTGAAGCCTAGGCTCAAGAAGAGATGAGAGAGAGTGGGATAAGCCTCAGCTGAGTTGTTTCCTGACATGGGCGTATCTTACACTAGATTGTTCACAGTCAGCAACTTCTGCTGCTGTGAAGCTTCCGGTTTCCACCTTCCTACTTGTTAAAGAATTGAGAGTGGGGCTTGGATCATCAGGTGCGAAGTTGCTGAACTGCCTCCGAATCTGCAAGCAACTCGGTGGAAAAAGGAAATTCTTCCATGTTTTTTTGCGTGCTTTTCTTTAGCAAGTACGTACGTACTTCGAGTGACAAGGAAATAAAGTGTGTGGAATGTACAACTGTAGAACCATAAATATGGAATAGATTGATTTGGAATAGGAAAATGTTTTCCTAACCACAAGTGACCAGATTGCAGAACCAAAGGACAAGTGGAGGGGGACCCAGGAATCTAAGATAAGGTTGTAATTTCTCCGACATGGCAAAATCTGGGTGGTCCTCAAATTTTGGTGACCAAATTGGTAGTCAGGCCCTTTGTAATATTAGTGGAAGAAATTAGAAAATATGGTGTTGAGGATATCTAAATAGCTCTTCAATTAATGAGAGGTCTACGCACACAAGGCATAGAAAATTAGAAATCATATTCTAGCTTTTTCGCACTGTTTTATTATTTGCAATCAAATAGGCTTAAAATTTAGGCATCCATTATTCCATTATACAGTATTAGGCATGGTTTTAAAAACCGGACCGGACCGGCCGGTCTGACCCGGTCCGACCGGAGCCGGACTCTTTTTCGGTCTGGGTTAACTGGGTCGGCCGGGTAGATTGACCCGGCCGGATCAGTACAACCCGGCCGGTCGAACCAGTGACCCGGCCGACCGGTCGGGTCCGGGTTTTAAACCCCCCCTTTCTCCCCCGAGGTGCCAGCCCTGCTGCTGTTTGACTCGTCGCCGGAGCTTGGATCGGGATGGAGGCAGCGATGGATCTGACACGGCGGATTTTGCCCAACTAGACGGAGGCGGCGCTGAACGCGTTGCTGGCACTCCTCCCAGACCACTCTTCAGATCTCCTCTCCCAAGTCGACCAGCCCCTCCATGTCCCCCCTTTTTATTCTTCTTCTGAGTTTTTTAATGAAATGCTTGGTGTTTGAGTTTTCCGCGTCTTCTTCGCCATTTTCGCGTTTTTGATGAATCCGATGTTGATTAATGCCTACTGCTGCGTTTTCAGTTTGAGTTTTGGTCATATGGATGTTGAAAGAGGTCATATGATTCTACGTATGGAAATGTAAGAGGGAGTTTTGATGGATGTTAGATTCTAGTGATTGGCCAGATGGATCTCCGAAAGCCATTGCTTGAAACTGACTAGATTGATAAAAGTGTTTCTGCACAAAAATTGAACCTCTCTGTCCAAAAAAGGTAGATACGGTTTGGAAAAATCATTTTTTTGAACCAGAGGGAACCCCAAGTAGGAAAAAGGTAAATGTGGCTGAGCAATATCTAACTTATCTAACTTTTCCGGACACAGAGAAAAGGAAATGTTTTTACCTTTTTCGAAAATTTCGTAATGTGTAATATCCAGCCCCCTTTTTTTATTTTTTTTAATATTTTTTAATGACATTATCACCCGGGAACCGGGTACAATACGGTCAGCAGTCTTGTTTTTATTGGCATACTCTAAGTGCTTAGTGCCCATCAGAAGACTAGACCAAATGACCAATATGAAATACTCCATTTCATATTAATAATCTTATTTGGGAAAATGTTGTCCAATATTAATAGCTCAATTGGCTCAATTTCAAGCAGTTGGGTACCTTGGAATTGGTGAAGACTGAAGAGTGGTTGGCTTTGGCTACCATGCAATTAAAATCACTAATTTTCCCAAAAGGAGCTATCAATGTGGGACGAAGGGAGCATGAAAATTCTTTGTCTATTTCTAGGACAAGGGGTCTGTCGGTTGAATAGATTAGTCCAAGAAAGAAAGTCTTTCATAGTTTAGTAAAGTCTATCTCAACTGAGAGATGTAGACTATGATCACGAATCGAAGACATCCAAACTTGTATTCTGGGTTTGACGAGTACTTGTTCATCTGATTAGCATAGTATTCTAGAACTATTTTGCATGGAAGCCGTCAATTTACAAGAGAAAGGTTATATTCATATAGTTTTCGATAATTCAATGTTATACTTGGAAAAGAATTGAAAAAATGAACTGAAAAAGGAAGCGGAAATCTCGTGTAATAAAAGGATAGAAAGGTAAGAAGATGAGAAATCACGTGAGCTAAACAAATCGATGAGTCAAAGATGGGAAAGTGATTTACTCGGATTCTTTTTGCGGCGACTCGTGCAATTCGAGCTCCGTTCCCATGGTTCATGATGATCAATCTACGGACGGAGGAATATTTTAAGAGTATCGTTTATATGAGCCTTGGCTCATGCCCCTATACTCGAGTAGAGACGATATGGACCGTTGGATTTTTATTTAGCAGCTGGTTGAATCACTACGCACCTTGCGCTCTGTTAGATAGAAATCCGATGGCTTATATCGTCACGTCACGGCTATATTTTTCCATATTTTAAGTCCACGATATATACTAGGAGTCCGGTTGACATGAGACAGGTCTCATGCAACTTGTATGAGCCAAGTCATCTAGAGTCGTCCAATTTGATCCAACGATGAGTGTTAAATTAGTGGGCAGGTAAGTCTAAATCATCCCTAGAGCTGTCAAATCAAGATCCAACGGCTTGAGGTTACTCAGGCTCATGCAAGTCTTATTAAAAAATTTCCCATATACTAATTTATATTATGAAACAATTACTTTTTTTTTAGAAACGCTACGCCCACTCTTGAAAGGCGATTGCTTTTTCGTTATCAATAATCATCCACCACGCGTTCAATAATTCCTTCCTTCACTACCACGTTTTGCCGTTTGATTTTATATTCTTAAAGTAACCTTATGAGATTGAGGTCTTCAACCCTAATGGTTTTAAAAATCGGGTTGGCTCGGCCAATTTGACCCAGTTTGACCGAAGTCGGTAGATTTTTCAAGCGGGTTTAGGAGGGTTGGGAGGGTCGATTGACCCAATCGACCCCATTTAACCTGTCTGGTTGAATCGGGTCAAACCATCACCATGACCCAAACCCATATTGGGTATGGTTTAAGTTCTTTTTAATATAATTTTTTTTATTTTCTTTTTCTTTGTAATACCTTTTTATTTTCCTTTTTTGACATCAATCTTAATAAAATCTCCTATCGCATAGTTTTTTTGTCTTAAAAAATTATTTATATTAATTTTAAAATATTAATTTTTGTAACAAATTATTTATTTTTAAGTTGCTATAAAGTGAATATTAAACTATATATTATAAAATTTTAAGAAAAGATTTTTTTATTTTTTTATTAATGATATCAGCAATCAAGTCAACCTGGGTTGAACCCGATTGGACCAACTCCGATCGGTCTGGTTTTTAAAACCTTGCCGACCCCTCCCTTCTTCACATTCGGAAACCCGTCTCCTCTAAAAAAAATTTCCGGTCGCTAGTCCCGTGGCCCTCTCCGCGGGCATCTCTGCTGGTGCTGGTGCTGGAGGAACTAGCAGAGGTAGTGGTCCCTGGACGCCAACAGGGAGCCCGAAATCTGCCTCCATGGAAGAAGTACCAGGACTTTATCGCTGCAAATGACGGTGGCGCCTGGCCGAATATAGCGTGGAAGATGGAGTTGTTCGCCGGCGACGTCGCCATGCTCGTCTTCCTCTGCTGTAGGGACACCATTTTGACAAACACCCCATAGAACCTGTCCTGACGAAAAAATATTAAAATTCGATAAATCTCTTGCCAACTTGGGAATCTCAGACCCTTCCTGCAACCTCATCGGCATCTTCTGAAACCCACTTTCCGGGCAGTAGATCCTGGCAGGAGGGCAGGTTTGGAATATAAAAAAAAGGCAGGGATGGGAAACAGCCGTGTGAAGGGTTAAACTGGGTGACGTCAAGGTGCAACGTGGCAGCGAAAGGGGTGTAGCATTTCTCATTTTTTTATACGAAATAAAATCCAATTCCAAGGCTTGTGTAGTATCGCGTGCTCGCAATAATACACGAATCCTAGCATGGCCCCCGTGCCTGAGCTAGCTTTCTTCGGGCCATGCAATGCTAGGACCTGCGCGTACGTATTTGTGGCATGTCTGTTATTTTTTACCCCAAAACCTTAATCTGATAACTTATGTGCGTAACTATAAAAGAATTTCTATTATAAATCCCTTTTTTTTTTATAACAAGATGGTAGTACGTGTTCAAGTCCTTAAAACCTGGCTAGTAGGGAGGGGGTAGGGCAACCTCTCGGGCACAGGGTGAATTGGGATGAAGTTCTAAGATAGTTGGCCAAACGGAGTGGGATTGAACTTAGATTCCTAATGTGTGGTCCTTGCCACCCCTAACCCCACCGACCAGGACGGAACCATGATTTCGTCTAGGTTGGGTTGGGGATGGGGAGGGCAAGAAATGGGTAATGTTCATACTCAAATGACGAATTCCATTTCATTGTGCAATAGTTGACAAGTGTACTATAGACGTCGGTAAAACTTAGCAATTATCAATTCTGTTTGCTTTCAAAGTACAGGGACTGTAGGTATAAAATTTCTTATCAGACAAAGAGAAGGATGAGAATTAAGGTCATAAGGTGGGACATATAGGTTGCCAACCTGACAATTAAATTAGAAGTCACGGTCGACCATGCAAGTAAACTGATGTCCGAGACTTGTAAGAAGACTTGGCAATAACTTATGGAAATATTAGACTCCATTTGGTCCTTCAAGGTACAGGTATGGTAAATCTACAATTAGCTTGTAAGTCGTCCATATATTCCATAATGCTACGTGGCTTTTTACTGTAGCATATTGTAATACTCATCATAGACAGTAGCATGCAACATTTGTTTACTTATAATCTTCCATATGCATAATTCCAAAACAATGGTTATATAAATGTTGTTTTCTGCGGGAACAGGTCAGCTGGGTTGTACAAAAAAATTCAATTAGTGGTGGGGGCCATAGGCACATGTAGTTCCGTATCCCCGCCACCAATACCCATCTGCTTTCCTATTACTTCATGTTAAATGTTCTAGTTGTTTTTTCAAAATGAACTAAACATGGGACGGAGGGAGTATTTGCTTTGACGCGACCTACTAACAGAGGTTAGCGAAAGGAATTTGTGGTTTTTTGTTTTATAATGAATAAGATAGTAAGCAATTCTTGTACTCTCTTCGTTACAAAATATTATGTACATTTGAGAAAATTTTCAAGGAAGTTACATGACTTCTTCTCTCTAATATCTCATCCAACTCGTATGCTCGTTCACAAACCAAGTTCAAGTCAATCCTTCCAAGTATCCTCCAATTTTGGAAAGAGGAAGTAAGACAATTTGGCAAAATATATACAATAGTTTGGAATAATATATATTTTTAAATGTACATAGTATTTTGAAATGGAGGAAATATTACTTAAAGACATATCAACACTAATAGCTTTGGTTGGAGAACAACTCATTGGCAGTGGCATAGAGAAGGGATTTATCTAAAGATGTGTCGACACAAGAATTATTAATTAACCCAACTCAGCTACCACAGTTCCAGTGTTTTACAACCATTCATTCACAAGCTAAAAACATACAAACCGTGTCCCTTGAATAATTACAACATGTTTTCCTACTCCATATATAATCTACTCTACCGACCACGGAAGAACATGACCACCATCCACGTTCTTCATAGTCCACATTAAAATGCTGTTCTCATTTTGTTAAAACTTGCTTAGTACTCTAATTGATCAATTGCTCTATCTAACCAATACCTAACTAGGCATTTGAGTAATAAAGAAGTTAAAAACAACATATTAAAGAATAGAAAACCATTTTTGCTTGGGGGTAATAGGTTAGGATGTGCAAACAATGGATTATCTTATTGGACCTATAGGACTCTATTTATTGAATTTTGCAAAAAACACCAAATGCTACTAGCCTCGAGCCATACAATCAGTCTTTTTTAATGTAATCCTTTTGGTTTACTTTTTAGTGTAATTTTCATATACCCTTATCCAGGAGGGCAAAATTCCAATTTCGTTTTTTTTTGCCGGAAGTTAACATTTACTTGATTTTTTTAACCAATACACCATTACGTACTACAAAATTCCCCTTAAAGCTTTTTCTATTTCATCACTTCTCGTTAGAGCTTTTACCCTGGCTTTTAAGCTATTTCCTCATCCCCTCCCAACTCCCCACCTTTGACACTGCCCCGTCCACACTGCTTCATATCCTGATAACCATGTATCCACCCTAGTTTACACCTCCTTGCATCTCCCACCTTCCTTTCATGCTTCACTGCCTAAAGATTTTAATCTCATTAGTTTTCCTGTTACTTCTTGTGTGTAGCAGACGAGACACATATGGATGCCATATTATAATCCGGTTTTAGTCCAGTAGGAGTATGATCAATCGAAGTCAATAATGGGCTACAGCGGATTGTGTTGGGCTTGTATATAGATGCCCATGTGAGAAGTCCATGGACTAAACAATGGTTGGCCATTCTTTCAGAGCATTACGACCTTCCAACCCAGATGGGGAGGCCGAAGACGGCCGCTAAATTAAGCAGTTTGATTCTGCAGTGCAGCCTTGTGTTTATTAAGCATAAGTTGCCACCATACTTGACAATAATCTCAGCTCTTCGGCAGTCAGGATAAATTTCTACCTCATTCCATCATTCTCAAATCTAAAATGCCATCTGAGTGCCTAAAAAAACCTCAAAAGACTTGGATGAAGACATCAGCTTCAGAAGAAAAAAAGATGTTTGATCTACAATGACAGACTCTTTGCCGCAAGGCACCGTCTTGGTGGAAGAAAGTAAATTTCTTTCTCTTTTTCTTCCTTTGGCTAGTTTGACAATATGACTGAAAGAATCTAGAGATAAGTACAAGGGGTTGTTTGGTTCATTAATTTGGCTCAAAATTAAGCATGAATTAGGAGAGAATAACTTGAATCATGTTTGGTTTAAGAATGTGGACTAAATTTAAAATTCAAACCGAAAGAGGATTTTTCCCCAATTCATGCTTAATTTGTTAATCTCCTCATGAAGAGTGAATTGTAAATTTTTAATTCAGCAATTAAACTACATTCCCATTTGACACCAATTTAACCTAATTAAATTCTCTCTTAATGAAGACCCAAATTCATTAAAAGTCACCCTAAGAAAGTTATGATTGCTCACACCATAATTGATATTTTTTTTATCACACCATAAATATCTAGACAAGCTCAAATGGGCAATATAACATGCAAATTCAATAAGACAGAGACAATCGACCACATGTCAGATTATACCATTACTCAATCTGGTTATAAACATGGCACTTGGGCCATGCCACATGTAGATAATCATTAGTAAATCAGTCAGAGAGATCCATAAATTAAATGCCAATCATCCTACTCAACCTTGTATTTCTAGATAAAACTAAGGCATCACTAATTGGTGATTGACACCAAATCCAATTTTATGGCCCTCAGGTGTTAACCAGGAGGTCGTGTGGTGGTACCTAATAATTTCTCAAGGATAAGCTGCTCTGGAACCAATTTCCCCAACTTTGACAGTGGTCTAAGTTTATTACTAAATGCATTGTCAGGTTCTTCAGTAAAAAGAAAAGAATCCCGTTTATATGCGTCCTGGCTTATGCGCATCGGCATACGCCGTCGCAGTGCAGGCTATCGGGTTTTCATGCAAGGCCACATTTAAATAGTGAAGGCAGGAGCCGTCGATTGCGAGGCTCGCTTTGTCCATGGTCGATGCAAATGATCGACGGCTCCTAATGATGACCAGGTAGACCAAAAACGCTCCTTAATACAGGAGGCAGGCAGATTTGAATCACTGCCTGCCCTGGACGCCGTTGGATCTCAATAGACAGTGTCTCAACGCACACCAATGCATGTGAGATATGGCATTAACTTTATCAAAAAAACAAAAGAAAATAAAAAATAGAAACTTCTATGGTTGGTGTATTTTGTATTTTTATCTTCGCCTTCCCTCATAAGTAATGACTTTGGCTGAATTCGTTACAGAGATGGTGATGAAAAGCATTCCATAAAGGAAAAAAGAAAAAAGAATGGCTATGTACTAGCACAAAAAAATAAAAACAATCGCTACCTGCGCTAGGACATGAGTAGCCAGCCAACTAGCCATCGGCCTGGCCGGGGGGAAAGCGGCCGAAAAAGGAAAGTGACTTGAAAGGCAAGTGACTTGATGGGTGTTGTTTCTAGTGACCTGCAAAATGGCTGGCATTGCTTCCTCTTGTGCACTGGGAGTCAGCAGCTTCAGACTGTTTGAGAACCTGCAGTGGTGTCTGATGCCTACGAGCTAGGTGAAAGGTATCAGACCAAAAGGCACCAGAGCCATTCATTATATCAATAATAGATGATTTTTTGGCAGGCAATCAGTCTTTGTGCACGTAATTTTTAGAGGCGTGAGAGGGCATTCTCGATGAAAGGGGTATTTCATGCTGCTCTTTGCTGGGTGTACGGTACAACCCTTTGAAGCAAAATGCAGTACCCAAATGCTGCTGATTTCATTCCATGCTAAACTTAAGATGATGGAATCAATTGATGGCTCTAAACGAATTTTGAGTGAAGGGTTGTAGACATGATGGAATCGATTGTCTTTCCACAACAAAGAAGGGAGAGAGAAAAACAGTAATAAACTAAATACAATACAAACACAAGAAGTACGATATTTTTATTTAGTGAATGCGATTAAAGTAACATGGTATAAAAGGAAATGTTATGCTTTGCTCGTTCTTCTCAAACAGTTTTTGTCAAGTGAAGGCTTTAGCCTTTATACTAAGTCACAGAGTCTTAATTTGAAAAGCCATTGTCCCCCTCCCCTGCTTCCGCATTTGTTGGTCGCGAGGGCAAAGTTAGCCATGAAATGATGGACCTGTGTTTTTTATAATGCAGACAGGCTTCATTGGAAGGTGGAAGTTGAACTTTTGGGGGTTATTCTTATTTATCATGAGCTTGTCTCTTGTCAAGGATACTCCTGCCTTCCAACAGTTTAGATAGATGAAGTATAACCATCATTCTGGATGGTCCATAATGTTTTTGTTTTCATGAAAGGAATGGTTCATAATGTTGGACATTTTTGGCGTACGCCCAATTTGTAAGCATGTTGTATGTGGGCCTCTCATTTTATTTATAGATTTTTTTTAACTTTGAAATTTTAGCCGCTCGCCCACTTAGGCTAACAGACTCAACATTCTTTTCTTTTTCTTCTTTTTGTATTTATAAAAACAAGAAAATATTATGTACATCTAACATCTCTAGAAACCCATCGTCCTTCCATGTCAAGTTGGAGACTCTCATATATCCTGAGGTGGTGAGTGAAAACCAGTAACAAAAATAATGATTCACTCCAAAACTAGCCAAAGTGTCTGCCACTTGGTTTTGTTCTCTATACATGGGATAGAACTTGTAATAGACTCTTATTTTCCGAGTCTGAAACAAATAGGTACAATTAAGCTTACATCTCACTATGGAAAGTTGCATCGGCGATATCAAATTAATATTATTTATTTTAATTTAAGAAAATATTATGTACAATTAAGCATAAAAGCTTACATCGGTATTTTTAAAAAATAAATTTTTTGCTTTTTAAAAAATTTAAAAAATATATTTAAAAAAAAACTTTCCCATTTGTTTCCCATCCTTTGCCAAATGGCAGGATACCGGTTTAAAACGCGTACAGATATTTTAAATTATATATAAATTTTTATGCTTTATCTAAATTAATATCACTCATTTTAGAAGTTATATTGTGAAAATACATGGTAAAAACTACTTTTCAACCACCGATATTTTTTTTACACAATATCTCCGATATTTTGTCTCTTTGGTCAACCGATATTTTATCGATATCCAGCATGACATTCTTTGCTTCTCACCCAAACAGGTAGAGGCCTATTTGTGAGTTGAATGTGGCAAAATATAATTCTGTTTGGATAGTGGATGCACCTTCCCTCCATTCACCATCAATTCTTTGTCAATTTATCATAAATAGGTTTGGATAGTGGATGCACCTTCCCTCTAATTTTTTTACTAATAAAGAAACTTTATTCAACAAACAACGAAAATACAAAAAGTCTTTCTCATATACAACAGCACAAGAGGAGGACTCACCCATACATACGCAAATCCACAACTTTCTATTAAAAAAATAGACATTAGAAAGACCATAGACAGTGGCATATCATTGAGCTTGAATCCATTGTGAAGGACCTTGAACCCAACCATCCTGGGCTATCTCCAAAGGGTCGGTATGATGCCAATTTGACAATAAAATACATCTCCACAACAGAAACAAAGAAATATAAAATGAGACTACTAGATTGTCATCATTCGACTGGAGCACGCCCATAGTAGAAACCAACTATTTATACCCAAAGGAAGAGAGATCCGACGACAGGAACACCGACAGGAGCAATCACCCTAAGAGGATAACCTCCAAATGAAGCACCTTTTATCTATGGAACTAGCATTGGATCGTACTGCATCTATATGAAAACCAGGGGAAGGGGATATGGGGATTAGGAAGGGGGAGGAGGAGAAGCAAAGCTTCCCTCCCCCCCCCCCAGAGAAACTAGGAGGGTGGGAGACTTCGAAGTTCACACCCTTCCAATGGTTCTGTACTCCTCTCCTGCTCTACCCACTAGCCAGAAATGCAACGAGCGTTTGGACAAGGATGAAAGACCAAGAGAGGATGGGATGGAAAAAAATCGGAAAGGGAAGGAGAAGGACGAGGGGTTTGCTGGAGGGGAAAAAACGAGATAGGGAGAGCTTCTCTTTCCTCCCCATCGCCTCTTGGGTTTGTTAGTTTGTTATTGAGAACTCTCATGAAAGGTCAATTCTTTGACTATTTAGAAGTAGGGTTGGTTAGTGAAAAGGGGACGAATTAAACTTTCAAGTGAAATTTCAATTCTTACCCTTTTTTGCCTGAATTGGTGAATTTGCTTTCACCAGATTCTTCCACACTTTCATGTTAAATAAATTCAGCCACAAATGTTAACTTTTTGCATACCAATCGTTATACGATCACATTCTCACCTCTTTCTCTATCCAATCGAATTTCTCATTCTTCTCAAATTTAGATGAACTAATTTAGATAAATCTTACTTCAATTTTACCATCCAAACAGCCCTCAATCTCCACGCTGTACAATCTTTTTTTTATAGGGACCAAGGAGGGGGTATTAGCATAAGGAAATAAAGTTCATATATGGGAATGCATTGGATGATATGATCCTTTGGATCGAGATCCCACGGGGCAGGTAAATACAGAGGCGGGTGTTACAAACCCGCCTACCACGTGTATAATACGGACCATCAGATCCGACGCCCTGCGATACCTAAAACGGTAAAACTAGATCAGCACATGACCTGTTAAAGTCCCCGGCTTTGAAAACTTGCAGACTCCAAAGTCCCCACAGCTGGCGTGTGGGAGATGATAACTGGGCTGGGCAATCTTTTGATAGTAATCTGGTACCAGATCTTCCAGGAGGGAATAGGGAGGGAGTCGCTATCCGTTGAAGACAGCCTTGCAGGCCAGGGTGGTCGTTGGTGATAGCCATCCAATATATGGTGATTGCCACGCTGCATATTCCATTTGCACCGCCGGCTCTCTGTTTATAAACCCTCCCTCTGCTTTCTGCCTCTCTTCATCTTCTTCAAACAATCCAAGATGTCGTCAACGGAGGCAGCAGCGCCAAAGCCTGACCAGCCTAGCGCCTCGGCCCCAGCAACAGGTGTTTGCTTGTTTCCTTGATCTTTTTAGACCAGTTTCTTTATTGGTTGCCTTCCTTCTTTCGTCTGTGTCTCTTATTTATTCTATGTGATTTCTTAAAGTAGGCCCTATTTTTTGCTTGCGTTTTAATGGTTGCTGCGTCGTCGTTTGGTTATTTGTTTTTTGCATTTACCAAGCAAATATTGGTTTTGTATGCTGGGAGTTGCTGTTAAATCTACTCTATTTTTTGGTAGTAACAGGTTCAGTTTTTATAAGAACATTGCTTCCATGCTCTTAATGCTCATCTACAAAAGAAAGCCTAGCCAAACTTTGCAATTGCACGAATCTCCATCCATAACAACTGTTTTGGACAAGGATTGCCTAAAACGATGTATACAAAGCTGAGATTTTGATGTCGTCCGGTAGGGTGAATACCCTTAATACAAACTATAGGGTGGAGTCTTAGTTGTCCATTTGTCCTAACTGCATGAATTATGTGATCAATTCAACAACTTGATGTGGAGGCAGATGTTCTAACTATCTCTACATTGTTTGTTTTTTTAGCATAACTATCTCTACATTGTTGCCTATGGTGGGATGTTACATTAACTATGTTGTATCTTCAGTATCCCAATTTTGCAATTAGGAGAAACATCTTTCAAGCTCTTTCGATGTCGCAAAAATTCTCTTCAAGCCTCTGTTTTTATGGCTTTTTGTTTTTGGGATATCTCCTTTTATCTGTATCCCTTTCCAAATTATTAACTCATCAAATCTATTGGGTATTGTATAATGGAGGTGTATTATAATTGTGGTTTCGTTGGTGAAGTCCCGTTTTTCAAGAATCTTTTTGTCTTGACATTGACTTCTATATGTGGATTTCGATTCTTCTTCATTAATTCAATCCTTTGATGTACTTATTACACAATTTTGTATTGTCACGCTTTTACATTCAACCAGATGTATATTGAGAGAGTGCATCATGGAAACATTTTTAAATTTAACCTTTTAGTGTGTTACCTTATGGACCTAAAAAATTAGATTGAGTAACGAATATGAGCTTTTTTCTAAATATGCATATCAAATTGCTGTGCTCGATATTATTTGTGTAATTTAGCCTTTTAGTGTGTAACCTTATAGCCCTGAAAAGCTAGATTGAGTAATGAATGTGCGCCTTTTTACTATATATACATATTAAATCGCTGTGCCTTTTCTCTCACTGTTTGGATTCATTTGAACCTTCAACATCAATAGTGTACTTCCTGAGATTACAACCATATTTTCCTAACTACGGAGTTCTTAAATATATTTGTCAGAGAGTGATGTTAAAGCACCCAATCTACTGGAAAGGGCCAAGGAAGAAATTGAAGCTATCGTACACAGTGAGCATGCTGCCAACAAAGAAACTAATGAAAAGCGTGAAGACATAAATGAAAATACCCCTGTTGAAGAGGTTAAAGCGCCCAATGTATTTGAACGAGCCAAAGAAGAGGTCGAAGCTTTTGTTGAGACGATCCATCCGAAGAAGGAGGCTGAACAGAGTTCCACGTCAAAGAATGAAGGTGGATTCTGGGCATTTTTGGCGAAAAGGTTTGAGAAAGTCTGTGCTCCTTTTGACAGAAAGTCAGACTAAATTTCCTAACGTTTTGTCCCTCAAAACAGTACATTTGAGTCTTTAAATGTTCGTCATCGAACAAAAAAAAGAGATGTTAGTCATCCATAAAAACAGATGTTCAGTCTTTTCTTTATGTTTGGAACAATTGTGGCGAAGGAATATGGTTATTGTAATGTAGTTACATGGGAAATTCTTATTGAAGTTTATCAATTAATGAAACTTAAAAAGTCTAAACGATTGTGCATTCCAATTGTTGTAGTGATTGATTCATCTGTGTACACTGTAGCCTTCTGCCATGGAATTTGATAAAGTTTTAATTATATTATAGAACTTTGCAATCTAGAACTTCTGGTAGCATGTAGGATTAAGTAACCAAGTGTCTCTTTTGTAGTGCCAACACCAACCAGCGTGGTGAAGTTGTGTGCTCCATTAGGTATTGAGAACAAGCGTTAAGATTGCTTTGCAAAAGTCACGTATTTTATAAGAAAATAATATAACAAAGGATAGCTGAATCTTTATTTTGGTATTCATGTTATATGTCTTATCCCTGCCTGCTTTACAATTTTGTTTTGCAATATTCTCTGACTCACTGGATCAAGAGATCCAAATTTACCTACTCCCTCCTGTCACTTTAATAGATGCAATTTTTTTCAAATACACTAAAAAATTAGTTCATTTGTATCTATTAAAAAGGACCTTAGGGAGTACATGTTATCCAACACCATTGTCTTGTAACCAGTATGACGGAATGAATTTGAACTTCAAGCCAATTTTTGTATGAAGGAAAAGATTCTTAAGATAAGATGGCCATGACAAGCTTTTTGAAGAAAGGGATGGGTGGCGGAATAGGGTGTTCTAAGAGGTTGACCGCCCTGCCCCTTCCAATCGGATCATAAGGACGCAAATCTGCTGGAGAGGGCAACGCCCCTCCGCAACATTAGCCACAGCGCCGCAAGCCCTACTTAAGTGGCTAAATGATGCAGTTAATATGGGACAGAGGGCTTGGGGCACTGACATGTCAGCGCCCCATTGGTAGCTAATACCCTCCGCAGCAGATTTGCGTTCTTTAAGGTTAGGTCATGTGACTGAAACAGAGGCCCTGCATTTGAACCCCTACTCCGTTGGCCGCCCACAAAGACAATATCTCCATTTAACTGGTGACTGGTTGCCCTGCCCACACTTAGGGGCCATTTAGGGCGTGATTAAAAGCAATACTGTAGCATTCATATTTTTTTAACTTTCAGCCGAAACACCTCAAGTCTATTTTACGTTGGATAGTGAAAAAATCGGAATGCTACAGTAGATGTGGAAAATTCACTGTAGATATTTTGGTTTTTTCACGCCCCAAGCAGCCCTTAGTTGGGTCCAAAGGACTCAAATACCCCTTACTAAAAAAATGGCCAATGATCATCATCCCATCGATTATCAGGGTGTTTTCGTCATTTTGCGACCCAGCAAACAAAACCGTTTAAAACATAGAGGACGGTTTATACGAGCCCTTCGAAATATTTAGCCGCTCGAGTAACATAACACACCGCCCCGGCGCCTTCCGAGAGTGCTTCTCTGCACGTTTTTGTTTCACCAGAAATTGGTTGCCGTTCGACATCCATGGAGCTCGAGCTCGAAGACGGGTCAAGGCTTCCCCTTGATCGAATCTCGAAGAAGGAGATTGGAAGAGGATTGACATCCAAATCCGACGACCCAACAGTCTCCCGTCGCCATCTCATTCTGCAGCCTCAAATGATCTGCCAAGGTGGTGAAGAAACCGCCATTGATTTTGAGGTTATTGGACGAAATCCCATCTGGGTCGTCTCCAATAGCGGTTCAGATAAGACGATTTTCAGGCAATTCGAGAAAGGTAAGCTGAGCGTTGGCGACCGGTTCTCCCTCTCCCTGAAGAATCCCAAGTTTGTGACAGTGAAAGGTGTTGGGATACTGGAGGAGGAGGAGGAGGAGGAGGGGATTGTGAAGGCTGTGCAGAGGAGAAAGATGAGGACTTTAGCGAGAGAAGCAGGAGAAACTGCTTGCAGCAGTGGCGGCGCCGAGGGAGGGACGGAAGAAGCGATTGGTCCGATGGGAATTTCAGATATCGACCCAGTTAAAGGTCAGAGCTTCCTTAATAAACCATCTTTTTACTTCTTTTGTATGGTATACTTCCAGAATTGACAAAATTCAAGCAGCTATTTGGAGACTTTGAAACAAAATATATTTCTTTACTTTTGATGGACATTCTAGTAGTCGTTACATGTACCTGAATGCTAATCATGCTAGTTTCTAGTTTACAACTTCTGGACTCTGTCTCAAAAGTAATTTGGCTTCGGGTACGGCATTCGGTTTGATTCGAACAAGTTAGGGGAAATCGGGCATTAAACTGATGGTGTAATCGATGGCCTAACTATATACACAACTTAATAATGAAACCGATGGAGAGATTCATTAGAGTAGTTAAGGGTACAATATCTAGACAATATAGGAGGCAAACACTATACAATAAGTCACAAATCACAGAGGGTGGGACTATTTTTTCCTAGCAAATTGGCGGGAAAGTTCTAATATTTGAATAAAATTCGTAAAATTAGAAGAACTGAAAGAATAGCCGGGCCAACTATTGTTTGAGATGTGATTTGTGGAAGTTGAACAATACTAGGCAAAAATACGGGGATTTTGTGACAGCTTCAGGATATGGATATAGCAATGTGATAAAGTACAGTATTATATGCAGTTGCTAGATGGCTTCATTTTAGTTAGTAAATTATAATATTTTGATATGGTCACCAATATCTATTTTAAAAATATTAAGAGGCATAACTGCAAAAAATCATTAAAACATGTATGCTTTTCAATATGTTTATAGCCAATATGCATAGTTAAATAGTATGCTCTAAATAAGTTGGAAACCTAGTGGCAAAAAATGGATTAATGAGATGAAGCCCACGAATGGAACCTTAATGCTCATATTGAACTTCTCAGAAGCGCTGTTGTTGGTTCTAAATGCGGCGATTTCTACGTTTGTTTCCATGCAGAGTTTGGATTTTTGGTGGTGGGTCATGAATTTGACACTTACTCAAAGCAGAAAATCCGTGATGTTAGAAACTGGAATTGGTTCCTCGAAGAGTCAAGTGAAAGTAGTGACGATGATGAAGTCATGAAAGAGGGGAAGTCCCATAGACAGAAGGTGAACAAGAGGAAGAACAGAAAGGGTGAAGACAGTGGTGAAGATGATTGGACAGGGGTAAGTGAGGATGAGAAGGTGAAAATTGGCGGTTTAAGAAGTTCTAAACGACTTAGAGCCCCTGCAACAAGATCCAAAGATAAAGCAACTGCAAAAGAATCACGCAAACAGAAAGTTAATACTGGGGATGATGATGAGACTGAAGAAGATGAAGATGATGAGACATTAGGCGGTTTCATTGTGGATAACGACGAGGTTGAAGAAGATGCAGCTGACCTTGATGAGGTTGAAGAGGAATTCAATGATGAAGATGAGGAGGAAGATGATTAGAATCTGAGGTTAGCATTGGAGCTTTCTCTATGGATTTCTGTCAGGCACCACTCTTGTTCATTTTGTAATCTGAGCAAAAAGGAAAATTTCTTTCGTTACTTCAGTCTACGACATCGCTAATGTCGTACTGTTGTAAATGATACTACTCCCTCTGTCCAAATTTGATGTTGGAACGGACAGAATTTTGATTCATTTTGGATTTTTAATCCAGACAATTAACGTGGGATGAAGTGGACGGAGGGAATACTAGTATGTTATCAACACGGGTTCTTGAAGGAAATTTGGAGCTTCAGCCTCTTACTCTGCATTTTGAGGCTCGAATGCAAATTATGGAGCAAATAAGCTTTAAATGGAGCATCTGCTCACCAACTTCGAAAACATTGCATGTGTCAATGTTAAATCAAACTACTGAAGCAACACTGCCACAGTCGACCTTTTTTAGGGGAACTTCACATGATTTTGCACATGTTCCAGGTTCTGATATTCCTAACCCGTTGACAGAAAATGCATATTCCTATCACTTTACAGTATCCAATGATCTAGACAGTATGTTGAACAGTAAAATGGAACTATATCGAACGATTAATCGTCTTCATCATATACAAACTGCAAAGGTTTTTTCATCGTTTATGTATTCTCTTAGTGCGACTGAGAATTAGCCATTCCATTTCCTTTTTGGCACTCACTCTTTCCAATTCGTTATACAAAACACAGGAATAACATCATCTGTGCGATCACAAAGAAAAAACACCATCTAAGGGAGGCAGGAAAAAAAAACTCTTTCTGCATGCTTGCAGGATTTTAGAACAAAAAACCATCCGACTGAGGCAGGAAAAGGAACCTGATTCTGCATGCAGAGTTTTAATAGCAGGATTTTTATCTCGTTTCTAACTACACAACGATTTCACATATCTGGGACTATAAAAGCAGCACTTTTACCAACTTGGTTTAAAAACTGGAAGTACAAACTCAACTAGAAAAACTCTACATCAGAGTTAATAACATGTAATCCTATGACAAGTCATATCATTATTTACAGTAAACTTAAAAGACATGAAAACATAATTTTCCTCGTATATGTGATTCCAGCCCTTCTGCAGTGGAAAAAACTGACCTGCTTCAGTAGCAACAGCTTCCCCTGTTAACAGATTCAATACCAGCACATATAGAACATAGATTCATGATCCAGCAGATGAGTTTCATTTTTGCGAACGGACTAGAAAACACTGGAGGACTCCAGCAGATGCTGATAAAGCTTTAACTGTCGTCTAACCAGCATCATAAAGACATCAAACTCAAGCTTTTGAAGCCAAGAACCCCATCTCATTCACCAGGACCTGCACTTCATCATCCCAATCTGAGGATTTGGTCGTCCATGCATCCGCTTCCACCTCCACATCGATTTCTGTTTGGCATCCACTCAACCTGTTCTCTTCCCCATCACTAGTCAGAAGCTCCTCATTCAGTAATTCCTCCCACATTGTCTTGCCTCCCCGCTCGTCCACAGAGGGATTTGTTGCAATCCCAATTTTCTGAGCTCCACATGATCCAGTTGGTTCATTGCCCATCACAGACAAGGATGACTCCAAACTTGCATTTTCATCCTGGTACAAATTGTTGCAATTCAAGACATAAGCACCCGTTGATGGCCGCCTCGTTAATTTCTGCAAGGCTCCCAAACTCTCAGCGGATGGCAATCGCCGCTTCTTCGTAGCACCATCTAACACTTTCTGCTGGTTCCGGCATTGCATAAATTGTTCGACAAACGTCGGGTTCTTAAGGGCCTTGGCAAGGAAGGCCATTATCTGCTGCTGCTTCTTTTCTGTGCCCTGCAGCTTCTCTTCCATGACAGTCAGCTGCGCTCTCGATGTCTGCTGTTGTTGCCTTAGCTTCACAATTTCCACCCTCAGTATACTTCGATCCCTTTTCAACCTTTGTACTTCGCCTTCTAGCCCGAATTTGCCTAATTCAACACAACTGCCTTGATTGTGCAAGTTTTGTGCAACATGCCTTCTCCTCTTGATGTTCCTCAAGAGATGCTTCTGCCCGCCCAAAAACCCTTCATTTGCAAACTCCCATCTATCCGGGTCAACCTTCCTAAAACCCTGCAATTGCCATAAATCAAAGGAGATGAATGTTACAGAGAAAAACAGACACAAGCCAATGAATGCTTCCGTGACATTCTCTCTAATTCCTATATTGAAAAGAACTGCTTAAACATACAAAAACTCTTAGTCTTAATTAGTTCATTCAAAATCCCAAAAATTCGACCCATATGAACCACTTTAAAATACTAGAACATGTTAAGTTGAAGGTCATAGAGATAGTTACATAGGTATTAAGCTGACGAATGAAGCTGGAGAAGTTGCTGTGCTTGAAGAACTTGGGAAGCAAAGTGGTAGCAAATCTGTGAGCATCCCAGACAACGAAGCTGTTCTTGGCTCTACTCCAAGAGACGATGGAATCAGTGCAAGGGTCCTCCACCATGTCGAACGTCTTGGTCAGGAAGGGTGGTGGTCCAACATCATGCAGCCCTGACAGGGGCAGGGGAGGACAATACGAACAAGATGAATCCACGTCCACTTCCTCTGTTTTCACTCTAAACCCTTCCATAGCCCTCTCTACCATCACACTGGCCTGCCAGTCAAAGCTTTTGCTAGTTTGAAGGAAGTACTTGAGCTAGTGATAAGAGATTAAACATGATAAAACTCTACTTGTCTGCTTTGGAGCAGTCATTACAGCATCAACTATGCTAGAATTTGTAGTGAAAGTTCCGTTTTTAAGGAGGAAAAAAGAGGTCAGGTTTCCAGAGCTAGGGCATGGCATAGACTAGGTGGGGAGAGCAGAAGAGTGCAAAATGGCAGAGGCTTAAAGACAAGATCTAGGGGGGGTCGTTATCAAGGGCGGGGCACGTAGTGGCCGCGAGGATTAACAAGTGTCATGTTGGGGCCAGCTTACGGGGGAGGGCGACACGAAGTAAGGTACGTGGCGAAGGGGTGGTGGTGAAGTGGAAAGTGTGTTTGTCTGGTTTCAGCAGCTTTCTCAACAAAAATGTAAAGGACCGAGTTGGCTGGTGGATAGGTAGCCAGACACCGACTACTAGTGCTTACTGGGATTCGCCATGGATAAATCCACATCAGCCATGCTGTGGATCTCTTTCCCACCTGTGAGGTTTTTTTTTTTGGTGCAAAACAAAAAAAAAAGTTGAGAAAGGAACGCGAGAGACCAGCTTCCCAGAAGCAAAAGTTGGGCAAGGGAACGTGGTGACGCTTCACTTGCCGCTGTTGCATTAGTTTCATGGTCAAGCACTCTTCGTTACAATATTACACACCAAAAAATGGTCAAGCGCTCTTCATTACAATATTAATTACAAAAAAATGGTCAAGCATTCTCTTCATCAACGCATTCTAGAATTTGCAGCAAAACAGGAGGCATTCTTTAAATGCTTCTCAGGAAAACACAAAAAAACTTAATGATAGTAAACCAGACAGCATGCCTAACCGAGCTAGCATGCTGGTGGACCTATTATCTGTGGGGGATCAATTTTTCAGAATGCACAAAAAATCTTCCATTTCATGGTGCCTTTATCAAACAGAAATGACAGTGATTTCCAGACAGCGTGGCAACAATAATGTGCTTAACCAATAATTTTTTTTATTTTTTATAATGCTTAACCAAGAAGTTACATGGCTTAAAAACACCTGATAACCGACGAATAGTTCATTACCAAGCTCTGGAAGATCCTTAAACAAAAAAATGTTCTGGAAAGATCCAACGTCTTCGAGCATCAAAACACACCAGTTAGTTGAGTGCACTACGTACATTTGAAGACCTTAAGAAAAAGAAAATTGTTACCTCCTAACCATTTTGGACATCATGATGGGATTATTTTTTTAAAACAAGAAAGTAGCATTGATATCGTCCTGAACAAAATCTGTGCCCAATGTTAGAAGAATGACGAAAACAAAAAACAGCACAATTTGATTTTGAGTAAGGAACTTTCAGGCGAGATGCAACATATTGGTCTGCATACGCATGCGAATTTTTTGGCTCACACGACTCATGTCAACTAGTATGTCATCTTGTAAAATAATGCTGCAGTCATCTTGTCTCTGGTCCAACGTTTCAATAACGCAAGCTAAAGCTACTACGCTGTGATCCTGTATCTACCTTTCGCAACCCTTCTAGCAATAACCTTCCTACCACCTTTAGTCTCCTTGCTGCCTCCGACAAAAAACAATTCAAGTCAAAAAGAGAAAACTAGTGTGCAACTATGAGATTCATATTGTTGCCAAAATAAAAACTATGAGGTTTATATGTACTAATGTGCACATGTATGGCGTGAATAAGCATTCTCTGTGTGTGTGGACTGTAGAGAGGGACAGAAAGAGAGATACCGAGCAAAAAATCCATGGTTCCGCTTTCGCCTAACATGGCTAGGCTGGTAAGTTCTTTTGGGCATTAAGATCATTGAATTCTTTGACACAGCATCTTCCTCTATCAGACAAATGAAAAATACACATTTAGCAGAAGTGGGACATGACCAAACAAAAGGAAAACTAAAACACAAGTCACCGATATGAGATCATAAAAATCAAACTTTCTGTTCAAACATATTTAGCACAGGTGAAAGTGATAGAAAGACAGTTGCTAAAAATATTATTTAGAAAGCATTCCTCCAAAAAATAAAAGCACCTTCAGGGTAGATATCACACCAACGTGAGAGTATTAACATAATCTAACAAAGATATCTCTATGCAGAATTTGCACCTATGCAAACAGTATTCCAAGCATGACAAACCAAAAAATGCAGTCATGAATTGCAATCAACGAAGCACAAGTAACAAATTTGCATGACCATAAATGGGTATATTTTGCATTGGCTTTTAGATGCTGAATATGCATGATTGAAATATCAGCTTTTAGTGGCTTTTAGAGGAACCAAAAATTTCTCCACAATTTTCAAGCTACAGTTAGGTATTTCAATTTGGCTAAGGTTAAATAAGATGTTGGCTACGGTAAAGCATTGTAAAGCTGATATTTCAATCATGCATATCATTTCGGGATGTTACACAGATGCCTTAAGATCAAATGAGTAGATGAGATTTGAAGAGCAAAAATTGATTTTTTGAAGGTCATGCACGCACAAACTCACTCCAGAAGAACAATCTTGAGAAAAACTTCTAAAGAATTACTACTGATACAAGATTAAAACGAAGATATGTATGTTAGCTGCTACATGATCAACCTCCTTTCTTATTAGACCAAGGAATGTCGTATCGGATATAGGTAAAGTATCGGTCAACCAAAGAGACAAAATATTGGAGATATTGTGTAAAAAAATATCGCTGGTCGAAATCCATATATTTTCACAATCCAACTTCTAAAATGAGTTATACTAATATAGACAAAGCATAGACTTCAAAATATGCATAAAATGCATATTAGGATGGGAAACAAACGGAAAAGTTTTTTTTTTTTTCTTTTTTTCAAATTTTTTTTTAAAAAATCCATTTTTTAAATACGTTTTTGTTTTTAAAATGGTGATATATCGCCAATATTTGGAAAAAATTTAAAAAACGATATTGGTCCATATCGTTGTATCGGGTGGGCCCGATACTGATATATCGGCGCACCCGATACTGATATATCGGCAAGCCAGCATTCCATGCATTAGACAGCAGCTGAGGTTAAGCATATGCAAAATTTAAGTTGAGTTCAAGCAATAAGAAAAGCAGGGATAGATAATTTATTGTCACAGTTGAAACATTTATGCTTCGAAACAACCACCTCAACAGCATATTCAGGTGTTAGCCTAAAACAATCCTGTAATTTTCTTGGCAACAGGGATTGAGTAATATAGAAAAATGAATATATGCAGCACTACAGTTAGCTTTAAACACAGGTATCTTCAAAAAGCTACTGAGGAGGAAGATGAACTGCATGACAACTTGACAAAAGATTGGTAACAAGTACATTTGCCCAAATAAAACTTCTGAAGCTCCAATTCAGAAGCTAAAGAACTACAATATCCATTGCGATAAAGCTTCCTTAACCGCGGGACAACCATCATGCCACATATACTTCAGAAGCTATGACAAGGCACAGAACCAAAAATAGATGTTACTGAGTTACTTTCTGTTCAATGGAAGCTAATCCCTCTGTCCAGAATTCATAATCATAATCAAATCATAATCAAATAGCGTCTTTTCCCGACTATTTGGGGTTGGCGACACGGATTTTACTCCTCCATTCAAGCCTGTTTTAGGCTACCTCTTTTGTAAGAGATAGTAAAGTTAAATCCTTTTTTATTAACTCCATCCAAGTTCTCTTAGGTCTCCCTCTCCCTCTTTTAGCTTCGTTTACCTGTATCCCTTCTAATCTTCTCACACAGGCATCTAATGGTCTTCTTTGCACATGCCCATACCAACGCAACCTACATTCCCTCAGCTTCTACCCCAAAGGAGCTACTCCTAAGTTCTCCTAAATATAATCATTTCTAATCCTATCTCTCCTAGTTATTCCACTCATCCACCTTAACATTCTCATTTCGACTACATTCAATTTATCTATATGACTCATCTTTGGTGCCTAACACTCCGCTCCATAGTGTATTGCAGGCCTAATGGCTGTCTTATAGAAGTTGTCTTTAAGCTTTTTCGAAACACGCCAATCACACAACACTCCCGAGGCTGCCCTCCACTTTACCCACCCTGCATTTATCCTATGCACCACATCACTATCAATATCCCCTTCTTTATGGATAATGGATCCTAAGTAACGGAACTGATCACACCTTGACACTTCTTGCCCATCTATTTCAACTAAGGCTCTATCTATAGTTCTACCTTCCTTAAAAATAAATTCCATGCACTCTGTATTAGTCCTACTTATTTTAATACCTTTTGATTCTAGAGCTTCCCTCCACAATTCCAATTTTTTATTCAAACCTACTTTACTCTCATCAATTAAAACTACATCATCTGCAAAAAGCATACACTAAGGTACATTATCTTGCAAATGACTAGTCAGCTCATCCATAACTAAAGTAAAAAGATAAGGACTTAAAGATGACCCTTGATGAAGACGTACCGAAACTGAAAACTCCTTAGTTTCTCCTAATAGTCCGCACACTAATCACATCCCTCCCATACATATCCTTTATGATATCTATGTAACCTCTTATTATACCCTTCTTCTTCAAAACACTCCAAATAAGCTCTCTCGGCACTCTATCGTAGGCTTTTTCTAAATTTATAAAGGTCAGATAGAGGTTTTATTTTTTATCCCTATACCTCTCTACTAACTGCCGTAATAAAAATATAACGTCCGTTGTTGACCTCTCCAGCATGAAACCAAATTGATTCTATGATACTTTAGTTACTTTTCGCAAACATCATTCTAATACTCTCTCTTATAATTTCATAGTATGTCCCATAACTTTTATACCTCCATAGTTTGTACAGCTTTTGATATCCCCTTTGTTTTTATACAAGGGTATGAAGGTACTTCTCCTCCACTCCTCTGGCATCCACTTAGGCTTCCAAATCTTGTTAAACAAACTAGTCAACCAAGTTAAGCCAACACCTCCTAGTGCCTTCCACACTTTAATAAAAATTCCATCAGGCCCTAGAGCTTTGCCTTTATTCATCTTCTTTGACGCAACTCCTACTTCCTCTATGGAGAATCTCCTAAAATAAGTTCTCTCTTCAACAGGTTTAGACTCAAAATCTATCCCACTATTATACTTTTCATTCAATAAATGCTCAAAATACTCACGCCATCTCTCCCTAATTTCCTCACCTTTCACTAAAACCCTTTGATCTCCACTTTTAATACACCTAACTTGCTCTAAATCCCTACTCCTCCTATCCCTTAACTTTGCTATCCCTTCATCCAGAATTAGTAGATACATTTGGTTTTCTTTACCAAATGTACCTACCAATTCCGGACTTAAAATATTTTACCGCAAATTTAACTCAATAATGAAATTGCATCCAATGGGAAAAAACGCAACTTCAATCCTCAAACTACACAAATTTAAATTTATATTCAAACAAAAAACATGCATTAGGGACTAAAAAATTCCAATTCCGAGTGGTGAGATAAAACATAGAAACCATAAATCAGATGGAAAAAGCGTCACTTGCCAACCAGAAACAGAGCAATTGCAACCACAATAACGAAATCAAACGTAAACTAAAAACCAAAACAAAATACTCGAAGCAGGGTAAAGTGCAAGAAGAGAACCTTCATCAATGAAGAATCGAAGCGAGGGAAGACCAAAGGGGTAACTCAATCCGTCAAATGAAACCTTATTCCAGGTCTCAGACTCTTCCTTCTGCAAGCTGTGAGCCGGCTCAAACTTGGACAGGAAAGAAGGGGGCGGATATTGCTTCACAAAAGCCTTTACATTCGAGCTCTTGGCAGCGATCGGATTCAGAAAGCGGTTGAGCAGCGAAGCGCCAGTGCGGATTAGGGTTTTGGACGCCATGACTGTATCTCCGTCCAAGCTCGTCACTGCAAGTGAAGAACAATTTGAAAATCGAACCGGCTGCGAGCCGGGCTGGTAAGGGGGTCGACTCGAGCAGGCTGAGGCCAACGGGCCGGGTCAGCTGGGTGTCCCGCCCATCATGCTATGGGCCGGCGGGCTTTAGTCCACACGGTAGCCCACATATGGATACCGGTTCGGTAGAGTTAAGCTTGCACGACAGTAATTGGCAAGTTCAATGGAAGAAATTTGAGTGTGCGTCGCACACCATGTTGGCCGAGTATCTCACCGTTATAATTGTAGATTATTATCTTAGAGGAAATTTATGTACAATGTTGATGCTAATCCATATAAGAATGTCATATATAGATAATCACCATATATTATCTGGCTGATTATTATCTTAGGGCAAAGTTGCAGATTATAACGGTGGGATAATCATCATGGGAGTATTAGGGGAACAAAGTTGTAGATTATTATCTGACTAATTTTGCGATTGAACATTACAGTTGTACTTGGTTAGATTAGCATCCTTTTCATGTCAAAGCCTACTCTTAGGCTATGGTGGGCAAAAAGAAAAAGCATTTAACGACATCACTATAAGAAGACTGATGATGAATGTAATATAAGAACGTACGGGTGATTATTAGTCATGTCGGCATAAAGAGACTAGTTCATTTTTATTGATTCTTTCTTATTAGCAGCTTGCATTACATCACCTCTCCCCACTCCCATCAAATTGGCCACATTCTTCGCACTTGATGATAAGAAACGTCACGACATTAAGAGGTGCTTTTGGTTGTTTATTGCAAACCACTAGATTTGCGTAGCAATATTATACTTGCACATGCTACGTCGACACATATATGTGGTCTTACTTTCTTTTTGGGAAACTTAATGAGCATGTCAAAATACTAAAGAACTCGCCAAAAGCTCTTCAGGAACTAGCTATGCCAATACAACAAGGCTAGGACATGATTGTTTTTAACCCTGTCACTGATATGGACATTTTATGGTTATTTTAATTCAATTACAATGAGACAATACTGGGCTTAGTATTGGTTGTTTGGATACAAATACATACTTGTTAGGTTGGAATGTACATTTTAGCAAAATTAATTCTTCTAAAATCTTGAAAATTAAAATGTCATATAAGAATGAGTGATTATTAGTCACGTCGGCATAAAGATGCCAGTTTATAGAAAATGTTTTCCTAATCACATTATGTGACCAGAAAGCAGAACCAAATGACAAGTGTAGGGGGGACCTAGGAATCTTAGGTAAAATTGTAATTTCTCTATCTATTCAGCCTTTTCTTTCCTCCCTTGTTAACGTGGTAAAATATTTTTGGTGGTAACATGATTTTAATGACC
The DNA here is from genome assembly GCA_039654745.1 of Houttuynia cordata. Classification (NCBI taxonomy): domain Eukaryota; kingdom Viridiplantae; phylum Streptophyta; class Magnoliopsida; order Piperales; family Saururaceae; genus Houttuynia; species Houttuynia cordata. The sequence continues at coordinate 44,693,905 of CM077502.1, read as the reverse complement.
AAATTGTCATAGATAGGGGTGTTCCCGGACCGGACGCGGACCGGACAAAGGTTGTCCGCGTCCGCGTCCGTGAAAATATGTCCGACAGAGTGATGTCCGTGTCCGGTTGTCCGGAAGACACGGACACGGACATCACTCACCCTCACCTCCTCCCCCCCCCCACCTGTCCTAACCCCCCCTCCCCCACCTGTCCCTAACCCACCCCACCTGTCCCTATCCTATCCCCCCCCCTCTGCAACTCACCCCCCACCTTACCCTCCGGCCGTCCCTCCCCCTCACCCTCCGTCCTCCGCCACCCCCTCGACCCGGCTGGCCGCGACCGCCCACCTCGACAGCCCCCCTCGACCTCCCCGCGACCCCGCCCCCCTCGATCCCGCTCGCCGCGACCACCACCTCGACAGCCCCCCTCGACCCTTATAAAATATCCAGATGCTACAGTGTAGCAAAACATCCCATCTGGATGTTTTGCTTTTAATCACGCCCCAAACGGCCCCTTAGTATTGTATATTTTCTGATGCTATAAGCTAATTGCTTGTCTTGTTGCGATTAAGGGGCCGTTTGGGGCGTGATTATTGCAAAAATATTCAGACTGGATATTGGATATATACTGTAACATCCATGTGGATTTTTACATCCAGCTGAAACACCTCAGGAGGAGTTTCAGCTGGATATATAAAATATCCATATGCTACAGTGTAGCAAAACATCCCATCTGGATGTTTTGCTTTTAATCACGCCCCAAACGGCCCCTAAATGGCACAGCTGTTAATCAACATCATTCGAGTAAATGAAATATCACGTGGATAATTTAAAATCTTACCTCCCTACGCTAAGCAGACAGTTACATAACACTACTATATGGGACAAAACTGCAGCAAGTTTTGGAGTAATCAGGGGGTCGTAGATTTTTCAATTGTATAGGACGAGACCAATGTGCACATCAAAAGAAAACAGTTACTTAGAATCGAAGCATATGCCTTTTTTTCCAGCGTCAATGGGGAGGAGCTGAGCAAAAACCTAACCTCATGACCTCCTCTTTCTTGGCATAATATAAAGTTCAATTTGACAGTCGGCCACGTCGTGACCTTCGAAAGTGCTGCTTTACAATGGCCCAACATGGGCAAGTAGTAGTCATCAGTCAGCACTAGTTAGGATCAGTTGCATCCTTGGGGGTCCGCATGATGACATGAGTGACATCTGAATCTCTGTTCTCTGTTGCTACACTGCAGGTCTTGTTGCTGATTGGAGCTCCGCTGCCACTATATGAGTCTGACTCTAAGCTCAGGGCCCATTGCTGTATATTCCCTTTGGTACACTTTATGGATCCCGGCGGTGATGTATGGTCCTCAAGTTTGTCGGTGGTTTAGTCCTCGAAGGCTTCGAGTGACGTGCTCGAGCTCCTCTCACGAATCACATCCTTATACAGAAACCCGTCACTGTATCACTGTGATTTGCCCCTTTCCAGTCTTCTTTTTTTTTTTTTTGGATACAATCTTCTACACCCTCTCGCCATTAATTCAAGGGTGGCGGAACCGTCCTTCCCATTTACAAATCTCACATGGAAAGAAAATATTTTTTTCAATTAATTTTCCCATTTCATAAATGAGACCGTTTTACATGAGATCGTTATTATGTAAGGAGCATGAAAATAATATTTTAAGTTGTTGGATTCCAATCTAAGAGTGGGTATCAAATCATCAGTGAGTGTGGTCATTACTCGCGCTTGTAGCCGTTAGATCGTGATCCAACAACGACAATTTGAACTGGCCTCATATAAGTCAAATGAAAGCGATCTCATTTAAACTTTTCCCTTCATAAATTTTATTTATTTTGCAATGCGGACGAGCTTCATTGAAGTAAGGGAGTATATCATTTTGGCAATATATATTTGGTTTTCCAAAATAAAATAAAATTTTCAGTTCATTTTAGAAAAGCAAACGTATCTACTAATTGCAGCTGGATTATAAAATTTTGTCCATCCTACAACGTATGATGCTTATTAATCCGTGTCACTGATTCATGGACCCGAGCATACTAACAAGTAGCAACACAACATAAAGGAGAAGCGTCAAACATCGTCCAACCAATCTATGTCAGATCTAATGTGGAACACTCATCCACCTATATAAGATGAGAGATGTACGCAGAAAATATCTGCCAAGCCTGAAGGCTACCTATAAGCTTATTAGTTTTTTCTGAAGTTTAAAATCGGTCTATTTCCCTTTGTTTCCCTCTTTAACGTCTAGAGGAAGAAAAATTTAGTTCAATGAACACATAAGTATTAATTATATAACCAATAAATTATTCTCCTCACTGAAGCCTCTAATTATTCAAGTTTGTGGAAATGATCTGGAGTAATCTAGAAAAGTTCTTCATTTGGTCAGCAGTCTTTCTTGAACACAGACAGACTGCTTCAAAGTTAAAACCCAATAATTAGATCAATTCAGGCCTTTTCTATAAGAAACTTCATTTGGTTTCTGGCATTTATTTCGTTGAACAGGAGTGTGAGTCCCTTAGGACGACTCGAAGGGCAGGACAACCAACCTCTTAGAGCACAGTACCGCACCGCCGATCATCTCGGCTAGACATTATAAGGCCCACCCCTTGTACACACTGGTTAAATCGGAATATAATCTAGTGGATGGCATATATTAATACGCATATAATTTTTCTTGAGCGCGGCAGACCAACCCTCTTCAAAGTTCAAACCCAATAACCAGATTAATTAAGGCCTTTACCATATGAAACCATATTACAGGCTAACAACCCAAAGATACTCATTTTTGGCTATTTTTCCGTCTCCAAAAATGGCCTCTCCAATCACTTTTCACCCTCTGCTTTGAGCTCGCCATTTCTTGGATCACGTAACAAGTAGAAAACACATAGATCCGTAAAGGAGTGCTATGATATCTATAATCTTACCAGGCCACTAGCACAACCCCAAATCCAACAAATTGCACACACAATTTCCTCTACATTCCCACTAATTAATTAAGACAGTATTACTAGAGAGCTATATACGTAATAATTAATATGGCATGATCAGTTCCATACAGCACCAACCTCCTGCAACTTAGGCACCAGCCGCCCGCTCAGGTGAAGTGCCATCAGAGCCTCCAGCCCGCCCACCGGCGCCCCGCCTATGAACACGGCCGGCGCATCCCTATCTCCGTCGAGCTCCCCGATCGCCACCCTCGCTCCTTCGATCTCCACCTCATCAAGTTCAATCACCGTGGGGTGCACCCCAATGGTGGCCAGCAGCCGCTTCATGACATGGCACATGCAGCACGACGTCCGGCTGAAGATCACCACCGGGTTCTCTGATATCAGCCTCCGGACTCTCCTCTCCGTCGTCTCGCCTCCATCGATCGTTAGCGCCGTCGCCGCCTTCCTCCCCATGACCACCGCCGCCTCCTCCACCGGCCAGCACCGCATGCCCTCTATCTCCATGTCCATCAAATGGATCCAATCCAATTCTCCTATATGGCAAGGCCAAGGAGGGTGGCCTGGTGTTATATAAAAGAGTGGACTGGAGGCCCCAGCCACATGGGGAATGGGGGCCGGGCTCCTGTCGTCATCTCCACGTCATTACGTGATCTGACGTCAGGATGGCGAGAAGCCGGAGGGGAAGGGTTGCCTCACGTGAATGAGCGTGACAGCGGAGTCTCGTGCCCTGTGGGCAAACTTAACACGTGGCGCAGGTCCCAACGTCTATACGGTACCGGCCGGAGTGCTGCCCTTTCGGTGCAGCCACAGCAGAAGCGCCACGCGGAATCCACATCCGACTCTCGTTCGCGTGACATCGACGGCTGCAGACGTGGAAATCGCGTGACAACATGGCAATTGGCAACCTCTCCAATTTCTTCCAATTACGAGTCACTTTCATTTCGCTTTTATACGAGGCAAATTCCATTTGTAATCATTGGACCTTGATTTGATCTGATACTAGAAATAGTTACGAATAACTTATTTACCCATTGATTGACATATACAATTATCTATTGATTTGATATTTACCCTTGGATCGAAATCCAACTATCCAAAAGATTAATTTTATATATGAAAATTATCTCATATAAACCGTCCTTTTATATATATATATATATATATATATATATATATATATATATATATATATATATATATATATATATATATATAGGGAAGGGTTTACATGAGATCGTTCTCGTATAAGGAGCATGAGGCCAATCTTTATAGCCATTGAATTCCGATCGGAGGATGGATATCGAATCAGTGGGTAGGTGAGTGTGTCACATCAAGGGTTAGGTGAAATCATTATAGCTATTTGTAGCCGTCAGATCAAGATCCAACGGCTACGATTTAAAGTGGCCTCATATAAGCTATATGAGAGCGATCTCATTTAAACTTTTCCCATATATATATAAAAGAGAGAGAGAGAGTTTGGAAAGTGGGAATTTCTGCTTTAGTGGGGAGGGGATGTCTGCCATGCGAGGGCACTGGAAGCAAAAGAAGTAAAAAAAGCATAAAAGGAACGGACGTGTTTCCAGGTAGAGCAAGGAGGGAATTTACGTCATGGAGGCATGGAATTCCGTATCGGATATCGGTATCGTATCGGTCGGCTTAAGAGACAAAATATCGGAGATATATCGGAGATATATCGGAGATATTTGTAAAAAAATATCGGTAGTTAAAAACTAGTTTTTACGATATAATTTCATAATCTAGCTTCTAAAATGAGTTATACTAATTTAGACAAAGCATAGATTTTAAAATATGCATATTAGGATGGGAAACAAGTGGGAAAGTTACTTTTTTTCCCTTTTTTTTAAAAAAAAAAAAATTCGAATTTTTTTTTTTCCGAAAATATTATTTTATTATTAAATAGCGATATATCGGCGATATTTGAAAAAAAAATAAAAAACGAGATTTATCCATCTCGTTTTATCGGGTGGGGCCCGATATCGATATATCGCCGATATGGAATTCCATGCATGGAGGGGATTGGTGACCCTGAGTTGTGGAAACTATCGAATCACCAGAGGGGCTTGCTTTGTGGGTTGTCGTCAAAAGGTGCACTTGGGTTAGGGGTCCACTGGAAAAACGAGGTTTGGTGGATCATGTTGTATGAGGAATAGTTCTAATTTTGACGAAGCTGGACCTATCGTTGGAGGGGGAGGGAAGATTTGAATATGTCCGAGTCAAAGGCTGGTCATGATGTTGCCTTTCAGGATCGGTGATCAATATATATTTTGATAGAATCTCTTTGGTCATCGACCAAAAGGTGGGCACCAGTTGCGGCCTGTATTCACATACACTTCACTAGAAATGAGGGGCCGTTTGGGGCGTGATTAAAAGCAAAACATCCAGATGGGATGTTTTGCTACACTGTAGCATCTGGATATTTTATATATCCAGCTGAAACACCTCAGGAGGTGTTTCAGTTGGATGTAAAAATCCACATGGATGCTACAGTATATATCCAATATCCAGTCTGGATATTTTGCAATAATCACGCCCCAAACGGCCCCTCATCATGATGCAGAACTAGAGACATAGAGCACACTCTGAGACTAAAGGGCTGAATCAGAAAGACTAGAGACCAGTGAAACGTGCACGGCCTACACTGCTACAAAATCGGGCATAAAATGACCCGTGGAGAAAGGTATACCATTTGCGGCGGATTTTGAGGGCAGAAAATAAACCTTCAATAATAGTACCTATTCTCCACAGTTTATTATCCGCGGTTAAAAGTTTCCGTCGAAAAAGCCTTCGCATTGAAAACGTAATTTTAAAAAAAAAGAGGAAAAAGATATTGACCGTTGATTTGAAGGGTCAAGATTAAAACCCTAATTTCTATCTACTTCTCCTCCGTTTTCCCCGACGCCCATCTGCCTACAGCTCGCCGACACCATCTTCGCGGGCCTCCACACGACACTCCCTGCCCCCGCCGCCTCGCCCCAGTCAATGTGGGAACTCCGAAGCATCTCACATCTCCACGACGCCGCCCGGCGGCCTACAGGACCGAAGGTTCAGATGTTGCCGTTGGTTGGCCGAGAAAATCCGTGGAATGATGCCCGCCCTGCTGTCGTCGAGACCGAGTTGAAAAGCTTCTGACTTTATCGCCTCTCGAGCCATCGTCATGGGTTGCCCACCAGTTCCCACTTGGTCGATTTTTCTTCCAAATGTGTTTCCTCTGAGAAGTTGACCCGTCGTCCGGCAATTCGAATGCGCGTTTCGAAAAACAGCAAAGATTGTCTGGTTCTGCGGGTGTTGATCAGATGCCGCTGATAGTTTGTCAAAATTCTGCTGGTGTTTTGGGTGGCTCGTCGGAGAATGTTCGGGTGGCTTCGCACGTCTCTGGGCACAGCTCAATTTTAGGCCTCGCCAAGAGGTGGAATCTGTCTCTGCCTCCAGCGGATGTTCCCAAAGTGTCTGAGCTGTGTCCTCGGACTGAAGCCATGTTCTGATTCTGCATTTAAAGCAGGGGATAGTGAGGTATCTTCTTGGCAATATTGATGCTTTTGCTTTTCTTGTGGAATAAATGTTAAGCTACTAGATGTGAATGTTGCAGTTGCCATCCTTGATATTACTAGGCATTACTTGGTCATAAGTCCTTTGGTTGCGTTAATGGTCGATCAATTACAACGGTTACCTCCAATGCTTCCAGGCGGCCTCCTTAGTAGCAATCAGGTTTTGGGTGTTAACCAGTTTACCAGTTTCATTTTATTTATAAATTTGTGCTTGCATTGCTATTGTTTGAGTTCGTATTCATATCCTGAGAATTTATAGATATAAAAACAATTGCAGTTGTTGAATGATTGGTTTATTGCAGACACATGAAGAGGTCTCAGAAACATTAAATCTCCTTATTGAAGGGAATTTGAAGGTGATAACATCTACTGCCTTTTTTTTATCAAAAAATGTTTTCCAAGCTATGCACTCCTTATATTCCATCTTATTAAGTGACCTATTTATTTAGTAGAAATGTTATAACTGTGCAAAAATAATGTGTTGAGTCTTCTTGACTTTAATATGAAGAAATCATTGAATCAACATCACCACTGCATGCTGACATTGAAGCATTTGGAGTGGAAAGTCCATTTACGACCTAGGTGAATAGACAATGCTTCTGTAGACCACACTGAAGTGCGGACTTAGCATCTTAAAAGAGATTCACCACTGGAGTGTATCTTTGACTGCTTCAAGCTCTTTCATTTGAAATGATCCATTAGTACTCTATAGATGTATATTTACGCGGTGTTCAACAAATTGTGTTGTATGGTGGGGGCTAACGGGAAAAAACCATCTCAAATGCTCATGAATGAAACTGAAATAAATCACAGCCATGATCCATGATAGGTTATATCATAAACTTGATTTAACTGTATCTGCCTTGTATGAATATACTCTGTCTCGTATTTATTAGGTAAAAAATATGGATGAAGTAGTGGAGTCCACAATTGTGTTCTATTCCAGGAAAAGAGAAGTAGGCTAAAAGAAGTAGGTTTTGAATTGAGAAGTATGTTGTCATGATCGATAGAAGGATATTTAAGTAATTGTGATACAGTGAAAAGTTAGCAAGGGAAACAAGGAGGTAGCTTAAAACATTTTGCTTTTGCCTTAAGTAGGAGGGAATGTGAATTTTCTGTACATAGATGTGTTAACATGATTCTCTTATTATGATCACTGAATTTTGTAAGGTGGGTTAGGTGTATGTAGAGAATACAAGAGAATCTATTCTTACCAAAATCATAAATATTGTACCCATAGAAGTTTTTTTCTAATTACACCTGTGGTTTGTTAGTTTGCATCTCATAATGGATTTCCCATCAAGCAGGTGTGTTGGAAACAGTTGTGGCATGAGGAGATCAATGGGTCGAAGTGGTACCATTCAAGGCGCACATACATATGCGCGCTGGGCTTGTTCAATTTTTACTTTGTAGTTAACAGGCTGATACCTGAATGATAGTCATTCACTGGATATCTTTTTTATGTAATGCAAGTAGTACTTATTTTTATGATAAATAAAGCTGATGATCTTGGCCAATTATTGTTATAATTTTTTTTTACACAAAATCTATACAATACAAAGGGAAAACCATATACGGGCAGGATAATGCGATTTTTTTTTATATTTTAAAATCCATTAACGACGGATAAAAACAGTCACTGCATATCATTCTCGGCAGAAAAATCCCTTTTGTAATGGTAATGTATGTCAAAAAAATATATTTTCAACAGAAATTATCCGTCGCTAAAGTCTCTTGTCGACAGAAAATTTACCGTAGCGAAACATCTTTAGCGCGACAGTAACTTTATCTGTCGCTAAAGTCGCTTTTCGATAAAAAATTTACCGTCGCTATATCTATCGCTATAGCTATTTATAGCGGGGGTATTATCGACGGATTTAGCGACGGAATGTATCCGTCGCAATAAGAGGAACTTTTAACGACGGATTTTTCCGTCGCTAAAGGCTATTTTTGCTGCAGTGCTAAGATAGTGTGTCTAAAGCATGGTATTTGATTGCTTCTATTCTGTTTTCATGACAAGCATCGAAGTTAAACGAGCAAATAGATTTAGCGGCTCTCTTTGTTTGAGATGCATGTGTAGGTATGGTGCGCCTGTGCATTCTACATCTATGCGCACTTGGTATCGTCATATATTGAATAAAGATAGTGTGTACTCCTGACTCAGTACCCCACTTCTATTCTTACGTTATTACCTAAGCCAACGTGACATGTTTTCACCTTGGTTGAACTTTGCACATTTGATGTACTTCTCACTCCTTAGATCGATCGAGTTCCATCTCCTTAGATCGATCGAGTTCCATCTAGCAGTTGTCCTTCTCCAATATCCATCCCACACTGACACTGTTCATGCATGTCATGTCTAGCTACTTTTCCTTTTTCGGGTCTCATGTCTCCGTATTTGGCAGAGCTACAATTTTATGTCTGAACTTGGGACGTGACACAGATCGATATCCATGCAAGGTATAGTACCATATTTCTCAGAAGAAATTTACTACTACGTATACGTGTGGCCGTGTGGGGGGGGGGGGGCGAGTTTGGTGCGCAATGTCTCACTGTTTCAGTCGGTCACTTTCCGATTTATGTTTGTGTTACTGACCTTTCATACTCCCTAGTTCTTTTCTGCGATAAGCAATTTTTGGTAACGATTTGGCCAAGAAGATGACTGGCGAGACCATGCATTTTGTCGTGTAGTAAGGCATCACGTGTACAGCAATGACTGGAATGAAAAATAGGGGGACCATCACGTGCCGGTGAACAAGGATTTGTTTGTCGTTTTGTGTTGACTTCTAGGGACATGCCTCCTGCTACTCCGGCTCCTCAGGCTGCGCGGCCTGATTTCGCCAGCTTCTGATTTTTTTGTGGATCGATTGCTTGTTCTATTACCATAACTAATGGAGGCATTGGTGATAGGAGCCGATTTTTCAAATCAAAAGTCTAAAGAAATTTGCATGCTTTATAATTTGCGTGCTTCATTAATTTGATGTGCCATTTAGTTATGATTAGCAACATACACCAAAGTATTGGGCATGCAGAATGTTTGTGAACGATGAGTAATTTCCTAATTACCCTTAAATGGTCCCACATGATAACTAATGAAATTACAAGACTAGTTATCCTAATTCTAATTGGTTAAGGGTACGAAAGTAATAACTACTTGATGGACGTGGTCACTTAAGTATAAATAGTGGAGTCGGTTCTCTCTCCACCCATAGAGATTAACCACACGATAGAAATTCTATCAAAAGAAGGAGATCGTCAGAAGGATTAGGGCAAATGAGAGAAACCTCGCCTCATCATTTTTGCCATGGATTCAGGTATGCTCTATTACTAATGATGATGTTGTATGTTAATTAAAATTGCTTACAATTAGTATTGGAGCCAACTGTTCTAACCCAAGAGAAGGTTGACAAATTGTAATATATACTCGGTAAGTCCAAGGTCGAACCACAGGGAATGATGTAGGATTATTCTACTCCAAACTAATTTAAACACTATTTAGCTTAGCAAATTAAGATTCGTATCAAGAAATTTTATAGAGAGATTGTAATTTAACTAACTACTAAAATGATGATTAAAAATTCAATTAAAACTAATTTAAGATAGGAAAGATAATCGATGAGAGATATCAAAGCTTCAAGGATCAATTATTTAATTAATATTCTACGTCTATTTAATTACGCAATTAGATTCAAATAATGATTTGACCTAATCGGAAGTTATTTCATTCACGTTCATCATAACCATTAACATAAAAATATCGATCAAATATTTATCATTAATAAGCTCAGTCTACTAATCACAGGGAATTATAAGCATTTGTCGTACCTTACGTTAACGACAAATCAAATAATTGTATAGATTATGACTATTTCCAAAACATCGCATTCAACCAAATAATCATTAAGTACTTCTTTATCGACGTAGAAATACCAACTAAATAACGTCACCTCTAGCTTTGACAAAAGATTTAGCTATTCATATTCATGAGAAAAATCAGATTCGGAAGAAATCGCATTTATAATACTGTTGCAGGAACACTATTCACGGGGTACTGTTCACAATTCACTGTTCATCGTATTCTTCAAATGCCGCGCTACTGTAGCAAATGAACAGTACTGTTCATCGAAGCAAAAATCCGTCTTTCTTCTCTTTTCTCCACCTAGTCTTCCCCTCTTCGATTTCCTACTCCTCTTCAATTCCGGCCAAAAACACGACCCAAATTCTTCTTGACGAACCTCTGTTTTCTTTTTGAAAAAACAGTTCAGCACAGTCCTCTTCGTCCACACCAAATCTCCTTTCGTCAAAAATCCACGCTTTTGATTCCTCCCAAATCGCCTGCTTTTATAGACAGCTCGAGATGAGAGTCCTAACTCTTTTCGATTTCTGATTTGGATGAACCCAAATCGTTTTGTTTTAGATCCGAATCTAAGCACGACTGTGTTTTAAAGAGTCCCGATTGAGCACAGCTCCTCTATTTTTTTTCCGTTTCAGTTTCTGAGCTGCAGACGCCTTCTCAAACTCCGTAGTCGACTGTCATTGCCGTTGTGCTCAGAGCCGCCGGAATCCAGACCCATCACCGGCGTCTCTGCTCCGCCGACTTCTTCCGTTGGGCTCCTCTTTCTTTTCTGTTCTGTTCGACACCCGAGCCGATGGCTCGGGTTGTTTTTTTATTTTATTTCTTTGACCCAAACCGGACCAGCTAGTTCAATTCCTTTATATTTTTTTCTCTCTTTAAAACCCGTCGTAACGATCTCAACCATCAATTCTCATCCGAATGGCTTGTACTTAAAATAAATGCCCGTCTTCCTTAAGTGCATCATCAACGGTTCAGATCTTCAATACGCGTGATATCAGCTCTTGGGTCACTTTGACACTTCAAAACACGTCTAATGCGCTCGTCTGCTACCGATCTGCAATTCACATTTTTAAACCTGCAATAACAAAACCAAACTAAAATTAGACGCATAATAAAAAATATAATTCATTAAATTGTTTAATGTATCTAAAATATTTAATTAGAGTAAATTAATTATTAATCCCCTAATTACTATCCTAATAACAGATAACCCGTTTTATCCATATTTTATTTTAAAAACTACACTAGCATATAGGTAAATAAGGCATATAAATATGTATATTTTATGCTTATCAAATACCCCCAAACCTATATTTTGCTAGTCCCTGAGCAAAACAAACAAAACAAAATCACACAAAATAAAACTAAAGTAAATTAAACTAGAAAAATAAATGCCACTTTCGTAGGGAACACGATTGCATTGAGCGTATGCAACAAGCCGTTAAACCTCTAGGTGTCCCTAGTAGGACGAGTTTTGTCTCGTGAGGGTTTACAGCCATGCTACCCATAAACATGTACTTATGAAATTAACCTTATTAATAATATAAGTGTAAAAACAAAATAAACACTTCAAAACAAACAATCCTATTATCCCTTCAAATGCAAACCACAATGTTTAAGAAAATCAACCATATGTACTTGCATTTATAATCAACTGGAATATAGAAGCCCTCAAGTAAGTTTTATCCTACACCTTCATCTTTGAAATTTCTGCTCAATATAATATGAAATGATAATATAAATAGTAAAAATGTAGAACATTATAGCAATACACCCTAAATTTCTGTTTATACAGATATCCAGTGTTACCCATTAACCAAAGAACATCAGAATTAACATAGTCATCGTAATCTTTAGGTTCATGATAGCACAAATCTGCGCGCCTCCTTCGGGTCCAACATTCTAGATTTGAGAGGATAATACACCATAGATTTTTTTTTATTTTTTTTATTTTAGCAGGACTGTGTAAGGCCTAACTTCAAGATGCTTAGGTTTAGCAATGACTCAGGCCAATGACTCCCAGCACAGTTGGCTTAGGGCATTAGGTTTTAAGAGACCGCTTCGGGCCCGAGCATCAGCCTAAGTTAATCCTATAAAGTCAAGCAGCCCCTTTCTTTCTTTTTGTTTTCATTCTTTTTTTTTTCTTCATTTTTTTTCATCAACATTCATATTTTCCAGCAATCTTATCATATCCAGGTTGTATTATACTCTCAACCTATTTCCGGTTCCTAGCCCTTGCCATAGCCAAGTAAATGGTCTATCATGATCTTTTAAGCTCAACAAATAACCACATATCATCCAATGACTATGACTAAAGACATCCCACTGAAGATTAGTATTCAACAAATCTCTAGAGGGTATTACTTTATGTACTAGTGAGTGTAAGCGAGTTTTATTAGCTCAAGCACATGATCCAAGAGGACTGTAAGAGAAAGATATGCTCAGTTAAGTGTTTCTATCCTCCAGTATACTTACTCACACTTCCAATGTAAATTAATCTCTTAAAAATTGAAGTATACATCAAAAAGGGATAAACTATCAAAAACCTATAAAAACTACTAACAAACAACCTAAAAAACTAATCAAATATTTATTTATTTTTTTCTATTTTTTATTATTTTTTGAAATTTTTTTGAAATTTTTTTATATTTTATATATTTTTTTTCAAAATAAACAATATTATTTCTATATACCCCCGAACCTAAACTAAACATTGTCCTCAATGTTAAGAATGAAATGAAGGATAAAAATAAATAAATAAATAAAATCAAGGATAGATGTTACCTGGAGAACTGCAAATTGCTAGAATCCCATACGAGTGAAAAACATCAACAAATAAAAAGATGAGAGCAATCACAATATCCAACAAGAAAACATCATCTAATTAAATAAATAACCTAAAATAAAGAAAAAGCTGGGCTGCCTCCCAGGAGCGCTAAGTTTCTTGTCTTCAGCCAGACTGAGTGTAAGAGTATTCAATCATGATAAGTGGGATCAGACAGAGGAATACTCTCCACTTCTGAGGGAATCAATTCCAGGAATGGCTTAAGTCCTTGACCATTTACCTTAAACACATTGCCATTCAATGGATTTTCAATTTCAACAGCTCCATGAGGATAAACAGTTTTAACAATAAATGGACCAGTCCATCTCGAACGGAGCTTACCAGGAAATAAATGCAATCTAGAGTTACACAAAAGAACTTTTTGGGAAGGTTCAAAAGTTTTTCGATGAATTTGTTGATCATACAAAACCTTCATTCGTTCTTTGTAAATTTTTGAATTCATATATGCATCATTCCTTATTTCGTCCAATTCATTTAGTTGAAGCTTACGCAGAGAACTGGCATCATCCAAATTGAAATTAAACATCTTTATAGCCCAATATGCCTTGTGCTCTAACTCCACAGGCAAGTGGCAAGCTTTTCCATAAACAAGTCTAAAAGGAGACATTCCAAGAGGAGATTTAAATGCTGTACGGTATGCCCAAAGTGCATCTGTTAACCGTAGAGACCAATCTTTGCGATTTGGGTTAACCGTTTTCTCTAAAATGTGTTTAATCTCTCTGTTGGCAAGTTCAGCTTGCCCACTCGTTTGTGGGTGATAAGGGGTAGCCACCTTATGAGTTATTCCATATTTTTTCATTAATGCCTCAAAAGGTTTATTGCAGAAGTGAGAACCCCCATCACTTATGATTGCACGGGGTATACCAAACCTTGATAGAACATTTTCTTTCAAAAAGCGTATAACAGTTTTATGGTCATTATTTCTACAAGGGATAGCCTCTACCCACTTGGAAACATAGTCAACAGCCACTAGGATGTACAAATAGCCAAACGAAGGTGGAAATGGACCCATAAAATCAATACCCCAACAATCAAATACTTCAATCACTAAAATGAGGTTTAAAGGCATCATATTCCGATGAGTTATTCCACCAAGCTGTTGACAACGTCCACAAGTACGACAGTAATCATGAGTATCTTTAAATAGGGTAGGCCAATAAAATCCACATTGTAAAATTTTAGCAGCAGTTTTTCTAGCAGAAAAATGACCACCACAAGTTTCTGAATGGCAGAAGGAAATGACACTTTGAATTTCATCATTTGGTACACATCTCCTAATAATCTGATCCGAACAATATTTGAAAAGATACGGATCATCCCAAAAGAAATTTCTTACCTCCACCATAAATTTCTTCTTGTCTTGTGTTGTCCAATGAGAAGGAGTTTGACCTGTGACAAGAAAATTAACAATATCAGTAAACCATGGTAAATCAGAAAGAACAAAAAGTTGCTCATCTGGGAAGGTGTCTTTAATTGGAGCAGCCTCATTGGAATCATCCACAGTCAACCTAGATAAATGATCGGCCACCACATTTTCAACTCCTTTCTTATCTTTAATTGTAATATCAAATTCTTGCAGTAAGAGTATCCAGCGAATCAACCTGAGTTTTGCATCTTTCTTTGATAAAAGATATTTCAAGGCAGCATGATCAGTAAAGATAACAATGGGATATCATGTCAAGTAAGCCCTAAATTTATCCAAAGCAAAGACTATAGCAAGTAATTCCTTTTCTGTTGTTGAATAATTCATCTGAGCATTGTCTAAGGTCTTACTTGCATAGTAAATAACATAAGGCTTCTTATCTTTCCTTTGCCCTAAAATAGCCCACACAGCAAAGTCACTAGCATCACACATTATCTCAAACGGTAAAGTCCAATCTGGGGGTTGCATAATAGGGGATGAAGTAAGCATTTCCTTCAGTTTAGCAAAAGCTTTTTCACAATCAGCATTCCATTCAAAAATAGTATCTTTAGATAGGAGATTACACAATGGTCTAGAAATAGAACTAAAATCTTTGATGAATCTCCTGTAAAACCTTGCATGACCCAAAAATGATTTAACATCTTTAACAGTCTTGGGTGTAGGCAAATGAGTAATTAAATCAATTTTTGACTTATCAACTTCAATTCCCTTCGAGGAAACAATATGACCCAGAACAATTCCTTTAGAAACCATGAAATGACATTTTTCCCAATTAAGCACAAGGTTCTTCTCTTCACACCTGCTCAAAACTTTCTGCAAATTAGACAAACAGTCATCAAATGAATCACCAAATACAGAAAAGTCATCCATAAACACTTCAAGATAGTGTTCAACCATATCACTAAAAATACTCAGCATGCATCTTTGAAATGTTGCAGGTGCATTGCATAAACCAAAAGGCATTCTCCTATAAGCAAATGTGCCAAAAGACGTGTGAATGTAGTTTTCTCCTGGTCTTCTAATGCAATTTCAATTTGGTTGTAACCGGAGTAGCCATCTAAGAAACAGTAATATGTGTGGCCAGCTACTCTCTCCAGAACCTGATCTAGAAACGGCAATGGAAAATGGTCTTTCCTTGTGACTGAGTTCAGCTTCCTGTAATCAATGCACATTCTCCAGCCAGATGTAACTCTAGTGGGTATTAATTCATTATTAGCATTCTTGACAACGGTTACATCAGATTTCTTAGGCACAACTTGTGTAGGACTAACCCACTTGCTATCAGAAATGGGGTAGATGATCTCCGCATCCAAGAGCTTAAGAACTTCAGCTCTAACTGCCTCTTTCATGTTTGGATTTAACCTACGTTGCATCTCCCTTAACGGTTTGGCATTGTCTTCCAAATAAATCCAATGAGTGCAAATCAAAGGGCTTATTCCTTTTAAATCAGCAATTGTCCATGCTATTGCACCTTTATGCTTTCTCAAAATATCAAGCAACTTACCCTCTTCGATAAGATTAAGATGAGACGATATTACAACCAGAAGAGTTTCACCATCACCCAAAAATGCATATTTGAGGTTAGTTGGTAATTTTTTCAACTCCAATTTGGGTGCTTGAATGCTTGATGGTGTAGGCAATTTGTCTCTCAATGGTAGCTCCTCAAACTTGGGTTTCCATCCATTCACTTCCAATACCTGTAGAGAATTCAACAAAGAACAAATCTCAGCCTTTTCACAATTCACTTTAGACTCATCATATAAAGAATTGACTAAACAAGATTCTAAAAGATCAGAAAAATATGAAAGATGAAATTGATCTCTAACAACGGTATCAACCCAATTCATTTCTTGAACATCAGTATCATCCCCTGGTTGTTTGCAAACATTAAATATGTTCAATTCCAAAGTCATATTGCCAAATGAAAGTTTCATTACACCATTTCTACAATTAATCAAAGCATTTGAAGTAGCAAGAAATGGGCAACCTAATATGACAGGAATATTTGCACTTGCATTTATAACAGGATGTGTGTCCAAAATAATAAAATCAACAGGAAAGTAAAATTTGTCTACTTGAACAAGCACATCTTCCACCACTCCCCTTGGGATTTTAACAGAACGATCAGCAAGTTGGAGAGTAATAGTGGTGGGTTTAAGTTCCCCAAGACCTAGCTGAGTGTACACTGAATAAGGCAAAAGATTAATACTAGGCCCAAGATCAAGCAAGGCTTGGTCTACCCTAAAGTTCCCAATCACACATGAAATAGTTGGACATCCGGGATCCTTGTATTTGGGTGGGCTTTTGTGTTGAATTATAGAACTTACCTGTTCAGTCAAAAATGCTTTTTTCTGAACATTCAACTTACGCTTAATAGTACACAAATCTTTCAAGAACTTAGCATAAGAAGGTACCCGTTTGATTGCATCTAACAAGGGAATGTTAATTTTCACCTGCTTAAAAAGTTCAAAAATTTCAGCATTTTGGTTCAACTTTTGAGGTGGTTTCAACCTCTGTGGAAATGGAGCTGGAATAGGACATCTTACATCTTCACTTGACCCAGCCTTATCATTTTCCTCATTATCATGTTTTAATTCATCATTCTCGGAAGATTTCGGGGTCTTAAGTGGAATTGTTTTATCAATTTTTTTTCCACTACGAAGAGTGGTAATTGACTTAGCATGTTCCAATTGTGAATCAGAAGATTGTGTGTCCATTATGTGAACTTGCCCCTGCGGGTTGGGTTGGGGTTGAGCAGGAAACTTACCTTTCTCTTGAACAGCCAGAGAAGATGTCAATTTAGTGAGAGAGCTCTTTATATCATTAATGGCTTGTGAGGTTTGTTGATTAATGGTAGCTTGCCCTTGCATGAAAGTTTGCAGTGTCTCCTCAAGTGTCTTCCTGTGAGGTGGAACATATAGAGTATAATTGGAAGATGCTTGAGGAGGTGGTGTTTGTGTAGCATTTTCATTCCTCCAATTAAAGTTGGGGTGATTCCTCCATCCCGGATTGTAGGTGTCTCCATAAAGAGATTGCCTCTTGAAAGGGGTCATGGAATTTGCTTGGTCATGCAACACCTCCTTGAAAGCAGGAATAGTAGGGCACTCATTAGTAGGGTGTCCCATGACATCACAAATTCCACAGACCTCTTCTGTAGCAACAGACTTAACAACATTAACTTTCCCTAATTCCATGGCCTCCACCTTCCTAGCCAAAGAGGCTAGCCTCGCACTCAACTTATCTTCCTCCCTAAGATGATGCAGACCCCCACTAGTAGTTGAAGACTTCGGCTTATTAGAAACATCAGAGGGATCGGTGGGATCCCAAGAATCTGAGTCTTCAGCTATTTGATCTAGAAAATCAAGAGCTTCATTAGGGTCTTTATCAAAGAATTCCCCATTACACATTGTTTGCACAAATTGTTTCATTGAGGGCATCATCCCATCATAGAAGAAACTGATGGTGCACCACTTCTCATACCCATGATGTGGACAAGAATTTAACAAATCTTTATATCGCTCCCAACATTGATAAAATGATTCATTTTGTTTTTGAGCAAAATTTGTTATTTATTTTTTCAAAGCATTTGCCCTATGAACTGGGAAAAACTTTTTAAGGAATTCAGTCTGTAGTTCTTTCCATGTTCCTACAGATCTAGGCTTAAGAGAATTCAGCCAAGTTTTGGCTTTATCCTTCAAGGAAAATGGAAACAATTTTAGCCTGATAATGTCTTCACTACAAGCCTGCTCAAATGTTGCACATACTTCCTCAAATTCCTTTAAATGTAAATAAGGGTTTTCAGAATCTGTACCATGGAATTTGGGAAGCAAGTTTATCATTCCAGCCTTAAAAGTGAAGTGATGTGCTTGTAGAGGTAATATAATACACGAAGGTGTACTAGTGCGTGCAGGTTGCAGGTACTCACGCAAGGGCCGCATTGGTGCATCATGTTCATTCTTATTTTCATTAATATCAGGGTTACTAGCCTGATCAGCCATATTGTGTGGTGTGTGCGATGGAACAAAGAATTCAAACAAAGGATTCCCAATCAAAATAGCAGAATTATCTCTAACCAATCTTCCACTGGTATCTCTATTCCACGAGTGCATGCACAGCAACAGAAATTTCAAAGAGAGATATGGAACGAAGTTACCAAATTTGAAGAAAAATCCGATGAAAAGCTTTTTGTTCCAGATAGCCTCAGAATACTCCAAATGTCCTACAAAATAAGCAGCTAAATTAAACCAAGAATAATTGAAATTGACTAAACTATGCTAGAAAGAAAGAAACTAATTAGAAGATTAATCCTAAATTTCACTCCCCAGCAACGGCGCCAAAATTTGTTCTAACCCAAGAGAAGGTTGACAAATTGTAATATATACTCGGTAAGTCCAAGGTCGAACCACAGGGAATGATGTAGGATTATTCTACTCCAAACTAATTTAAACACTACTTAGCTTAGCAAATTAAGATTCGTATCAGGAAATTTTATAGAGAGATTGTAATTTAACTAACTACTAAAATGATGATTAAAAATTCAATTAAAACTAATTTAAGATAGGAAAGATAATCGATGAGAGATATCAAAGCTTCAAGGATCAATTATTTAATTAATATTCTACGTCTATTTAATTACGCAATTAGATTCAAATAATGATTTGACCTAATCGAAAGTTATTTCATTCACGTTCATCATAACCATTAACATAAAAATATCGATCGAATATTTATCATTAATAAGCTCAGTCTACTAATCACAGGGAATTATAAGCATTTGTCGTACCTTACGTTAACGACAAATCAAATAATTGTATAGATTATGACTATTTCCAAAGCATCGCATTCAACCAAATAATCATTAAGTACTTCTTTATCGACGTAGAAATACCAACTAAATAACGTCAGCTCTAGCTTTGACAAAAGATTTAGCTATTCATATTCATGAGAAAAATCAGATTCGGAAGAAATCGCATTTATAATACTGTTGCAGGAACACTATTCACGGGGTACTGTTCACAATTCACTGTTCATCGTCTTCTTCAAATGCCGCGCTACTGTAGCAAATGAACAGTACTGTTCATCGAAGCAAAAATCTGTCTTTCTTCTCTATTTTTTCTCTTTTCTCCACCTAGTCTT
Organism: Houttuynia cordata; assembly: GCA_039654745.1. Classification (NCBI taxonomy): domain Eukaryota; kingdom Viridiplantae; phylum Streptophyta; class Magnoliopsida; order Piperales; family Saururaceae; genus Houttuynia; species Houttuynia cordata. Next base: position 44,674,133 of record CM077502.1, on the reverse strand, counting down.
CCCCCTCTTCGATTTCCTACTTCTCTTCAATTCCGGCCAAAAACACGACCCAAATTCTTCTTGACGAACCTTTGTTTTCTTTTTGAAAAAACAGTTCAGCACAGTCCTCTTCGTCCACACCAAATCTCCTTTCGTCAAAAATCCATGCTTTTGATTCCTCCCAAATCGCCTGCTTTTATAGACAGCTCGAGATGAGAGTCCTAACTCTTTTCGATTTCTGATTTGGATGAACCCAAATCGTTTTGTTTTAGATCCGAATCTAAGCACGACTCTGTTTTAAAGAGTCCCGATTGAGCACAGCTCCTCTATTTTTTTTTCCGTTTCAGTTTCTGAGCTGCAGACGCATTCTCAAACTCCGTAGTCGACTGTCATCGCCGTTGTGCTCAGAGCCGCCGGAATCCAGACCCATCACCGGCGTCTCTGCTCCGCCGACTTCTTCCGTTGGGCTCCTCTTTCTTTTCTGTTCTGTTCGACACCCGAGCCGATGGCTCGGGTTGTTTTTTTATTTTATTTCTTTGACCCAAACCAGACCAGCTGGTTCAATTCCATTATATTTTTTTCTTTCTCTTTAAAACCCGTCGTAACGATCTCAACCATCAATTCTCATCCGAACGGCTTGTACTTCAAATAAACGCCCGTCTTCCTTAAGTGCATCATCAACGGTTCAGATCTTCAATACGCGTGATATAAGCTCTTCGGTCACTTTGACACTTCAAAACACGTCTAATGCGCTCGTCTGCTATCGACTGCAATTCACATTTTTAAACCTGCAATAACAAAACCAAACTAAAATTAGACGCATAATAAAAAATATAATTCATTAAATTCTTTAATGCATCTAAAATAGTTAATTAGAGTAAATTAATTATTAATCCCCTAATTACTATCCTAATCACAGATAACCCATTTTATCCATATTTTATTATAAAAACTGTCACGCCCCAAATTTCCAGAACCCTGATATGCGCGGAAGCGATAATCCAATGATGGTTACAAGGGTAGGAAACCTGGGACGGACCGAATACTCGATTCATCACCACAAATCCCAAAACATAAAAGGGAATAGCAAGATCATGATGACGTAAACAATCGTTCAAAAGAATTGAAATAACTAAACGAAATTACTGACTTACTAAGTGCCAAGTATTTTTACGAAAACAAAATAATAACTGAGTGACACGCAGGCCACAACTATCCAGAAAAAGATAAACATCCAACAAATAGCAAAGTAAATTCTACGCAAACAAGCCTTCACGACTCCTACGAGTACCAACCTCCACGTCCAAAAGGATGCTGATCACGCCTCTTCAGCTCTACGCCCTGCATCAGAAGATGCGTGAGTATTCCAGAGGAAATACTCAGTAGGATGCCAGAAAAACTCACAGAAAATAAAGGCAATAAGATAACTCAATGATAATCAGGTCCAATGACTCAGAACAAAATGAACACATGATTTACTTACCTGGAAAAATTACAACACCTGACAACTCTCACTGATCAGGGTAAAATGAATCAATATAAACAATATGACTCCAGACTTCCAACGAGTAAGGAGATAGGCAAAATATCTGATCGGGACAACCAATGTGTCGAAAATGTCAATTTCTGCTCTCTGATCAGTCCACTTCCTCTATGGACTTCAATACCAGAACATCCTAGAGGTTCTACGTAGGAACCCGGCCAAGCGTCTAGGGATGCTGGCCCCATCGGTGCTTACGGGCACAATGGGCGGAGATTGCAAACCTTCCGTTATGTCTAACAATCTAAAGCGCACGCGTTGCCGTCATCGGCTGAACTACAGAGGTTCATAATCATCGGAGACCACTCTGGGTCTAGCTATGGCTCATGAGCATACTATGATCCAACCTAAGAGTATCAACAAGACTCTTGGCGGAGAAGCAGTTTACATGGAACTGGATCTGTCTACACAACATGTTGTTCTCATGAATTCACAATCTTTGTCAATAAGACTCTCAGAGGAGTTCACTGAAATTCTCAGCATTCAACAGTGACAAACTCTCATGAGGTTAGCCAATAGCAGGTATGTGCCTAAGCACGGGTTGACTCGAAACTGAACTCTTCGGTATAGACTCTTCCAATGTCATCACCATACACTACTTCAATCAAGGCCATCCCTGGTCCTCACGACTCTTAAGGTGACTCAAAAGCTTACTACTGGTAGAATAGAAAAGGATAACTCTAACCTGTCATTAGGGCTTCAATAATAGAAGATACGCGATGTTAGGCACCGCGAGGAGAACATTGACGAACTCAGTGATTGGTATAAAGACAATACTGCATTCATGATACTATCATAAGTACCCTCTGGGATTCTTATATCATAGTACCCTACTTGTGTGATATCATATATATATATGGTCTTAGCGTAGCGTTTTATTTATAACCGAGAAAGGTCACTGTTATAGACACAACAACCACAAAATATTCTGATTTGATTGCAATTAAGATAGGATCTTATATCCTTTTAAGTAGTTACCAATTTACTTAGGTAACTTACTAAGTAGAAGCAAAACTTTTAAGGACTCTTCTTGGGCCAACTATAAGCACAAGAGAGGCCCATTCAACCTCCCAAAAGAGTGTCCCACGTTCAGCCCAAATTTACTATAATTTTAGGCAATTTAAATCTCCCATTAAAAGGATTTCCAAAAAGATAACAATTAGGGTTTTGACTACAACCCAAACTACTGAGTTTAGAACTCCTTAGACAGGTAAAACAGGTAAGATACGCCCCAAAGAAATCCCCCAAAATCAGTCCAAAACGTTTCCCAACGGAATTGCCTCGGGAATCGCAATTTCACTGGCGATCGATCGGTACGTATAACGCGATCGATCGTCTCGCGATCGATGCCTTACGAAGCCGGTCGATCGTCTACCGATCGAAGCCGTTCGAAGCCGATCGATCGGTTCTGACGGAAAACTTCAAATTTTTTATTTTTAATGAAATTTCCCGAATTCAAATTTAATCCCATTTAGCAAGGAAAAATTTACCTTAATAATTTACGGTCGCTACAAAAACTACACTAGCATATAGGTAAATAAGGCATATGAATGTGTATATTTTATGCTTATCACCAACACGGCCCAACGGCCACATGTTGGCCGATGGTCTTGCCATCACGGCCTGAGCATTCGTGAACGATGCTTATGATGCCGTCGCATGCCGATCGCCGCCGCCACCACAGTAGCATTGGATGAGGATCATATAAAAAAAGATGCCTTTTGGCCGTTGCTGGCATCACCGCAAAGGTGTAGAAAGGGCGGCCATGCAGTCGCTCATCAGCGGCGGCGTCCATCGCCACCGCAGTCGGATTCATTGGCCGAAAGATGATCCCTAATTGGTCGAGATCGTACCTGGCGGTGCCGTTTGTTCATCATCTCCAAGGCGCAGTAGGCGAGCCCGAAGGTCATGGGCCAGATCGCTCCCCCCGCGCCGTTCATTGGGTCATCCACTTTGGAAAAGGCCCTGCCGGTAATGCGGGCCTCGACCTTGGTGGGAACATGCGGGTCAGCGGCGTTGGAGGAGAAGAAAAACCGGCCTTTTGGGTGCTGAAGGAAGAAGGCGGCGACGGTGGCTCCCATGGCAGCCATCATGGCTGCTGCCAGAAAGAATTAGGTCATCTCCGGAAAGGAGATGACCCTTATGAAGTGAACCGGACCAGCATTATAAAATGAACCGGTCCGGTTTGTATAAAAAAAATTGCCCGATTTAATATATCTGAACCAAACTGGGCTGACTTTAATGTTTAATCCGGTTCGGTCCAGTTTTATGATTCGGTTCGGGTTATATTAATATTCTGGTTCACTGTTCCAATTAAAAAAAATGGAATTTGAAAGGGGCCTTAAGTGGTTTATGTCGGGTTATTATAATGCTTCCGCTATGCTTATTTAAGTATTATTTTATGAATTATCTTATGCATTTTGTTGATGACGATGATGTATGAATGTTCTTGTATGATATACATGTGTAAGCAAAGGTTATTCTCATGACTTTATTTCTATATTAAGTTACAGTTTGTTAGTCACCAAAGTGGCCTAACTGGAATACCAACATAAATGAGTCAATTATTGTGTCCTAACACATTCCCTAGTGTTAGTGATGAGAATAACTTTTTATAAATGGCAATTCATTGATTCCTAGATATTATGGCTGGCCGAAAGGTGCACCAATCTTCTAGTGATCATTGAATCGAACAGGATTATTAGACGTGTACAATGTTAGGTGACGCATACCCAAGGTAGTGAACTGACTTAATGTGTGCACTTGGCTAATTATCCTTACAGGTGATAGGGAACACCATAATCGTTGAATAACATAACATTAGATTATTCCCAAAGGTAGATCAAAGTTATGTTGTTCCTTATGTATGTATTATCCATGTGCTTGATTATGTCAAATTCATAGCCTAATGTATTGAACATGATTATTTAATTGCAGCATCAATTCCTATTTCCTTGCATTCCTATGCTTCTTCCATTCCCATGCTTCATGGCCTTAATTTTTCAGACTGGAAAGAGCAAGTCCAATTCAACCTTGGCATTTTGGACCTTGATGTAGCTCTTAGAACTAAAAAACCTGCTGCAACTACTGCAACTAGCAGCACTGAAGATAAGGCATTATTTAATGCATGGGAAAAGTCTAACAGGTTAAGCCTTATGTTTATGCGAATGACAATTGTAAATATATTAAGACCACACTCCTTCCAACTGAAAGTGCTAAAGAATTTCTCAATAAAGTTGAAGAACGTTTTAAGTCTGTAGATAAGTCACTTGCAGGCACTCTTATGGCTAAGCTAACCACGGTGATGTATGATGGTTCTCGTGGTATGCATGAACACGTTCTTGAGATGACAAATTTGGCAGCACAACTTAAGTCATTGGGGATGTCAGTGGATGAGTTCTTTCTTGTCCAGTTTATTTTAAATTCCTTACCTCCTCAGTATGGGCCATTTCAAATTAATTACAATACCATGAAAGATAAATGGAATGTAAATGAATTGGCCAATATCCTTGTGCAAGAGGAGTCAAGGCTTAAGGCATTGGAATAGAACTCAATCCACATGGTTTCTCAAGAGGTTAAAGGCAAGCAGCGAAAGTTTAAAAGCTCTAAAGGGAAGGCTCCTAAAAATAATAATGCTACCCAGAAAGATAACCATCATCAGAAGGAAATGGGCATAAAGTGCTACTTCTGTAGAAAGTTCGGCCACCTTCAAAAAAATTGCGAGAGAAGGAAAGACTAGTTCCAAAATAAAGGTATTGATTCAACTTATGTTTTTGACTCGTATTCCACCCGTTGGGGAAAATTTGATCCATCAGCACACAGAACATGTATAGTCTCCTTAAACGTGAAACTAGGTTTAATCTTAAATTTGCTGATATGGCAAATTGTAATATGCTACCATCGTTAGTAAGAACGTCACAGTGCAAATGAGTGCCCAATACAACCTGGACTCCTTTGGAATAAAGTATTGTGGAGGGAGCTCAGGGAGCCTGATCCAAATAGGGATTGTTTTAGTAATTTCTCTAACAGGCTTCATGCATGGAGCCCATTGTCAAAGAATGACTGAACAACTTCCCACAGACCATATCACATTAAGAACTTTGTTACAATCATCAACAAAGGAAAACTTGAATAAGAAAAACCCGTTGGCTAATGAAAGCATTTCAAAAGATGAAACAATCTTCCATATTCTCTCAAGAGAATTCTTGAGCCAAACATAATAAAGCATTTACCTAAAACATACCCGATAAGAGAATTCCTACAACGTTGCAGCTTCATCAAGGCATCATGTGGAACTGGGACAACCAGAGTATCAAGTAACTAAGGAAAATGAGGAAGGGCCGTGGACAAGGAGGAGTTGTTGAAAAGGTTGGACCATGAACCCGGAGGATGACGCCACCAAAGCACTGGAGTCACCCTCAGAGTTGCAGAACCACTAAAATTAATAATAGCAATCTGTTTCCTTACTATCTTGAAGTTCTGTGTTTCTGCATATTGATATTAAGCACAGTTACAAACCCGGCCAGTAAACCAGATTGTTCTCGGTCCAGGATTATATCTTAATAGGTTGGATTTATACATGCCTGAGGAGTTTGAAAGCGGGGCATGGTAGTCCTAAGAGGCCGGTTGTCCTGCCTAGGGGTGCAAGCGGGTTAGGCTATTACGGGCCGGTTGTTGGCCCGACCCGAGCCCTAACAGCTAGAACCTCGGCTCGAGCCCGGCCCAAGCCCTAAGGCAATTCCAAAAATCCGGCCCGGCCCTATCTCTAAGCGGGCTTAGGGTCGGGCCTTTCAATCCACCCTAAAGTCCTCATGCACCAAGTGCCTTAAAAAATTTCAAAGCACCATTAACAATTTATACTAAGGGTAGTTGTTGACACAGTGTGACAGAAACTATATATGTCTCAGTTCATGACATAAAATGAGACACATATAGTCATCAATGAAAATATATCAGCATAACTTCGAAAAGATGAACTTATAAGTCATCACAAACCAAACATCACATATACAACCATTAACTTTACTTACACGATCAAGTGGCCCTGAGTTGGCTTTCTTGTTGGGTGTTATGACATGGATTCCTTTACATAGCCAATTGTAATAATGGTTTGCAACATTAGAATCTGTTGTACAATCCACTAAAACAGTATTAGGAATAAAATGGTTTCCATGAATATGCTGAACAAATGTCTCCATGTCGGCAGCTTCTGCTTTCTCTTTTTGAACTTCCCTCCATCTAGATAAGTCAACACCCCTACACGTATCATTCAATGTAAAAGAAAATGTGAACAACATGATAACTTAATGTTTCTGCAAATCAATTAACAGGAAATTAACTTACAAGTTACTCAAAATCATTTTCCTTGAGCCCATGATCCCCATGACCCGCAAATCAATATTAAAATCTTCGTTAAGAGTAGCAGCCTACAAGAATTGTTTTACAATACATCTTGAATGAGGGAATCCATCAAGAAAGGTAAGAGAAAAAGTATAGTATAATGTGCTGTGAATTTAAAAGCTTTGTTAACAGTAAATCAAAAGGTCATGGTGAGCGAAGTATTATAAAGTGATTGCTATTATTCAATGCACAAGTTATTATTTATGTAAAACCTACAAATTTAAAATGAAGACATATGATAACTGTTGAAAATATTCATATTGGGAGCTAATTATTCTATGTGCTACTGCGCCTGGTCCCTGAGCTGGTCAAGTAATGTCCCACCAATCGATCCAGGGCCAATAATGCCCATTGCTATTGTAGTTTTTGATAAATAAAATCTCGAATGGACAGCCTTTAGGGCTCTTATGCTATCTTCCTGCTTCAAAACAATTGTAATGTTGTACTCAGAACAACCTTGAGCTATGGCTCGAACATTTATATTTGCCTGCAAAATGCTCAGTCAAATGCTGGTGAGTCAGCAGAGTCCATCTTCATTAAAGAGGAAAAGGTGTACTAAAATAAATATGCGGCTGTATCTGTGACAAATAAAAATACACATTCCAAATTTGTATGGCGAGACGGTTTTGCAAACCAATTAGATATACATTTGAATATAAAGATAGATATACCTAGTTATCCTGTGGCAACCCATTACGGACCCATGATCGGCAAAGTGCATACAAAGATGTTGAAGCACCATCATTCACTCTAACCTAAATAGTTGCAAACAAAAAATGTAAAGACAAAATAAAAACATAGGATAAATATCAAACAAAATATTGAACATCAACAGAACCTTGTATCAATAGTTAGTAGTGGTTGTTTAGGATCCAAATTAGGTGCTCTCTTACAAGTATTATTTACAAGGTGCCTTGCAAGATAAGATGTGCCATCATCTCCCTCTGCAACCAACTGTTCCTTGCAATAATTGCATATGGTTGCACATTTTTTTCCATTTTGATCAAAAACTTTCTTGAAATGGGTCCAAACATGTGATTCACCTCTAGACCGTTTCTTCCTACCTTTGGATCTAGGTTCTCCTAAATTTGGAAGGGTTGGGAGAGGAGGAGGTGTAACACTAGGGGAAATAACAGGTGGGGTGGTGGGAATAGAACTGACATGTGTGGAAGAACTAGCAGGTGTGGAAGAACTGGCCTATGTGGTCGATGCTCGGTGTGTGTTGGTAAAAAATTCACAGTGGTCAAAAGGCTCAAAATTAGACATTTCTATATACTAAATTAGATCATCAACAGGCAACCAACAAATAAATTCTAAGGAGTATGAAACAAATACCCCTTCCTGACGAATGCCGATGAAGTGATCTGGCCCTTTCACTTCAGCTAGAGACCCTGCAAAAGATAAAAGAGAAAATCAGAAAATCTCTACTGGCAGGGCGAGAATGGAACATGGAGGTGGTAAAGTCGAGATCTTTAAGCCTTTCGCCTCTCCCTCAGGCAGTCCGGCAGATGAGAAGCCGGCCGCAAGTCTAAGACTAGGTGGGAAGGCGGCCGACGGGTGAGGGGCGCTGTCACGCCCCGGGCACCACCCGATCTGAACCGAAAACGGTCCAAGAGTCGAACCGGCACACGGGGGCGATGTTAAGAGATATAGCGGAAGACTTATGCCCCTCTTACGGGTGATCTCACTAACAGAGTTACGCATAAACAGTTTTGAGCAAGAAAAGAGGAATAAATGTAGAGTCTAACTCAAAGTAGATCGACAAGTCATTAAACCCACAAAATACAAATTTGAGCCAATGTACCGGGCTCGAATCGCAAGGGTTTTAAAAAAGTAATTCCCCACAAGTCTCAACATACCAAATATAACAACTCCAAAAGATAAACTAATCAAGTCTAAGGCATCCACGCCCAATCCCGCTCTCTCTACGATCGCTCCTCAAATAGAGGATCCTGTCCGTCTTCGTGTCGCACCACGCAGCCCCAAAACAAAACAAAAAAAAAGGGGTGAGTATAAAACTCAGTAATAGTTTTTATATAAGTGACAATAATCAGAAATAATAAGGCATCATAACATAGCTGAAAATCCCTAATCAACATGATTATCCAATTATCTAGTCATGCATGTAATACACATCATCTTGCATAACCGTATCACATTCACATGCTATCATATCGCGCATCCATAAGATAATCCTGCATAATGATATCTCATTCACATACTTTCATCTTGATCAGACATTCATATCTCATACATTCACCTTACATAACCAAAGTAGCCCAGCTTGGCACATTTATGCTTTCACATTTCAAAATTTCACCCTGCATGTCCAATGTAACCAAAACATGGTACAATCATGCATAACATCGCAATAAGCATATATCATCACAACGGTGAATGCCTCCATCAAGGAGTAATACAATCTGCCATGAAGGCGGGACACAATCAAGGCCCGAAGGCGTATCATGGTCCGGTTCCTACATAGGAACAAGGGGGTGGTCAATCCCAATGTGCTGCTCGCCCTGGACAATCCTGGCCAAGGATGCCCGAATCTCAAATAGAGAAACTAGAGCAGGTGTGTTTGCCCTGGGTAGTCTCCTGCGGTGGGGGAGAGCCCGAATCTCATCATGAGAAACTAGAACACGTGGTAGCTGGTGCAACAGAGCCTACCACCCGGGTGCTCAGTGTCCGATTTTTGACCTCTCAACTCCGCAAGGCAAGTCCATCCCTCGCCCCCACATATCTCAATCAAACTCAACCCAGGGAGTGAACATATTCCAGGAGGGAATGAAATTGAAAATGTGTCCTTTCGGACCAACCAAGTTTCGATTAACTCATCGATCGATTAATCCGGCATACAATCTCACACATTGCATACAATCGATCAATTCCATTTAAACAACAATAAAACTTCATCCATGAAGTCCGATACATGATGCGTGCTATCATGGTACATCCGTGAGCAATCCTACGTGAGTTCTAACACATGGAACGTGCTCTCAATCCATCCCCTCATGCATCATAATCAACGCATATATAAACTACAATATCATGATAAACTCCCAAATATGTGTGTGTTCATGCACATTCTAATCACATGGCAATATGCTTTGACATAACCTCATAAGATATTAAATGCATTCTTAAATCCCATTTCAAATCACAATTCTCAATAAAACTATACTTGACATAAAAGAGCACATCTCATAGTTCACAATATCATAGCTTTGCCGAAAACATGCTTATTCACAAGGATTTCACCATGATATAATTTCAATATCAACATGTGTCATTATCAACATGTGCAACAATATCACATACCCTACTTAGCTTAATCCATCCATATAGAGTTGAAGGCTTACTCCTACAAGCATGCTCTTTTACCATACAATAAACCATAACATGATCACCTCAATTACTCATAAGTAATATGATCTACACATGAATGATGCATTTCATAAGCCATTTAACCTATATTTATGTTGGTGTTTGATTAGAATTAGGGGTACTTTAATGTAGTTTTTGGTTTTTATAGGAAAACAAGAGTAAGATGCAATAATGGGGTAAAAAGTAACTCTAATATTTAAATCTTCATAACTTCGTGCACAGATATCAGATTGGATTGATTCAAAGTTCATTTTAAAGTCACGAAGTCAGCTTTCCAACGCCACCAACCACGCTCAATTCAGAGTTTGGAGTAAAAAGTTATACTCATTTGAAAATTGGGCTGTAAATCAAAACTGAGAAGATGATCGCGGGTCCTCTCCCATTTTCAAATTTTTAAAAACCGAGACTCCATTAACACATCTTGAAAGCTTAATACATGCCTCAAACATTAATAAAAACCCATCAAATATTTCAAAAAATATCCACATATCATTCTAAGATGAAACCCTAAGAAATCATAGCAAAAGATTAGCATTTATTAAACCCACCATTAGAGCCCTAAACAAGAACACCCATTCAAGTAAAAGCTATTAAAACAAACCATTCACTACCCAAAACTGAGATTAAAGAACCCATTACCTTGATTTGATGAGAGAAACCTTGAACCGCCTCGAACACCTTTCAAACAAAATGATTTTATATTAATACTCTATTAATCATTATTAAGCTTCGAAAAACAAATACTAAATCTTAGATATAGGGCCTTTTAAAAACATAGACATATGATTTTGAAGATTAGGCTTAGTAGATAAGTATAAAACAGTAGTTTTTATGCTTTCAAAATGGATTAAAACATTGAATGAATCAAGATTAAGAAATAATTAAAAGATTTTTAAAGAAAATAACAAAGATTAGACTAAATACCTTTAATCCCTTCCTTTTTAAGCAAGGGGAAAGAGGCTCCTAATTCTCCCAGCCGAACCTTTTTCCCAAATTGGGAAAGGGCACAACACTTTTCTTTTATAGAAAAATTTGGGTAGCCCTAATTAAATTTTGGGGTAAAAACAAGGTTTAGGCTTAAATTAGGAATTTTAGAGATTTTAATCAGAAATTTAGTCCAAAAAATTCTAAAAATTTTTGAAATGACTTTCTGTAATGTCTGGGGCATTTTGGTCACAAAAACCTAATTTCGGCGGCGGCGCTCGACGGGGTCCCGTCAAACCCTAATTTTCGGAAAATTAGTGAAAAATCTGAAAAAATTACAAAAATGCAGGTTTCATCTGAACTCACTTGAAATTCATGATTGTGAAATCAGTTTTAATTAAAACCTTTGTAAACTCATTTATTTTCGAAAACAACCGAGTTAAATCGGAAATCACTTAAACCGCACAATTAACCAATGACTAATATTAAAATAAACCGGTTCAAAAGTTAGGGTCCTTACAGGTGCGAAGGCGGCCGCAAGGCTGAGCCGCGAAGAGGCGAGAAGGCGGCCGACGGGCGAGGGGCGCGAAGGCGGCCACAAGGCTGAGCCGCGAAGAGGCAAGAAGGCGACCGATGGGCTAGGGACAAGAAGGCGGCCGCAAGGCTGAGCCATGAAGAGGCGAGAAGGCGGCCGACGGGCGAGGGGCGCGAAAGCGGCTGATGGGTGAGGGGCGCGAAAGCGGCTGACGGGTGAGGGGCGCGAAGGCGGCCGACGGGCTAGGGGCGAGAAGGCGACGGCCGACGACGAGGGGCGAGCTAGGGTTTGGATTTTAGAAGGCATTGGTAATTTGGTATTTGGTAATATATAATGTATATAATATATACTATATTTGGGCCTACGGGCTTCCGGGCTTAGCCCATTTTTATTATATGGGCCCGGCCCGAAATTTGGGGGGCTTAAAACTTTGCGGCCCGGCCCGACCCTGTACGTTAAAATCTTGGCCCATACCCGTAGTTTTACGAGTCGGGCTTGCGGGCTGGCCTGCAAAAGTTGCACCCCTAGTTAGGAGTATGATGAGTAATTCCACTTTACCCTTATCTATGTGGATGTATGCACTTAAGACTGCTGTTTATTTGTTAAACAGGGTTCCTAGTAAGGCAGTTCCAATGACTCCTTTTGAGTTGTGGACTGGAAGGAAACCCAGTTTGAGACACCTGCATGTTTGGGGTTATCCAGCAGAAGTGAGAATTTATAATCAACATGAAAAGAAATTGGACTCAAGAACAATCAGTGGTTACTTTATTGGTTACCCTGAAAAATCCAAAGGGTATAAGTTTTACCGTCCTAACTATAGTACAAGAATTGTTGAGACTGGTGATGCCAAATTCTTAGAATATGGTGAAATCAGTGGGAGTACTACAACATAAAATGTGGCAATTAAAGAAGTTAGGGTGCATGTCCCATTACCTACAACTTCTAAACAAATTGTTGTTCCCATGCTTGATGCATGTCCTATCAATCACGAACAACAAATTAATGAGCCACAACTTATTGTTCCTTCAGCACTCCATAATGACACTGTCATCAATGAACAAGTAGTAGAAGAACCACAAACAGCATTAAGAAGATATGAAAGGATCAGAAAACTAGCTATTTCTAATGATTATATGGTTTATCCATAAGAATCTGATTATGATATTAGGACATCTAATGATCCGGTTTCATTTTCACAAGCCATAGAAAGTATAAATTCTGAAAAATGGATTAAAGCCATGAATGATGAGTTAAACTCAATGGCCCAAAATGAAGTCTGGGAACTCGTTCCATTACTCGAAGGATACAAGAAAGTGGGTTGCAAATGGATCTTTAAGACCAAATGTGACTCAAAGGGTAATATAGAACGATATAAAGCTAGACTTGTGGCCAAAAGATTTACTCAAAAAGAAGGCTTTGATTATAAAGAGACCTTCTCTCCAATATCCAAAAAGGGCTCACTCAGAATTATTTTAGCATTGGTTGCTCATTATGATTTAGAGCTCCACCAAATGGATGTGAAAACAGCTTTCTTGAATGGAAGTTTAGATGAAGAAGTCTATATGGACCAACCTGAAGGATTCTCCATTGAAGGAAAAGAGCATTTAGCTTGCAAACTTAAGAAATCAATTTATGGACTTAAGCAAGCTTCCCGACAATGGTACCTTAAGTTTAATGATACCATTACTTCTTTTGAATTTAAAGAAAATATCATTGATCGGTGTATTTATCTAAAGGTCAGTGGGAGTAAGTTCATATTTTTTATTTTGTATGTTGACAATATATTAATTGCAAGCAATAACCTTGGATTAATGTATAAAACTAAGGACTTTCTCTCTAAAAATTTCGAAATGAAAGATATGGGTGAGGCAAAATATGTGATTGGAATAGAAATATTCTGGGATCGTTCAAGTGGAATGTTGGGTTATATAGAAAAGATTCTAGAGAGATTTGGAATGGAAAAGTGCTCATCAAGCCCAGTTCCCATTCAGAAAGGGGATAAATTAAGCCTTATGCAATGTCCAAAGAATGAATGGGAACGGAAAGAGATGGAGGGTATTCCATATTTGTCTCAAGTTGGAAGTTTAATGTATGCACAAACCTTTACAATGCCAGATATCAATTTTGCTACTGGTATGCTTGGAAGATATCAAAAGGATCCTGGATTGGATCACTAGAAAGCTGCAAAGAAAGTAATGAGGTTCTTGCATAGAACTAAAGATCACATGCTCATATATAGGAGGTCTGAGAATCTTGAGGTTATTGGCTACTCAGATTCTGATTTTGTTCGATGTGTTGATGATCGAAAGTCCACATTTGGCTACTTATTTATGCTTGCTGGAGGAGCCATATCATGAAAAAGTGGAAAAGAATCTATCATCGCTTCATCCACTATGGAGGCTGAATTTGTGGCATGCTATGAAGCCACACTTCAAGCTTTATGGTTGCGGAATTTTATTTCAGGGCTTGGTATTGTTGACACCATTGATCGGCCGCTGAAATTTTATTGTGATAACTCCGCAGCAGTTATCTTCTCAAAAAACGACAAATACTCTAAATGAGCAAAGCATATGGAATTAAAGTTTCTTGTTGTTAAAAAAGAAGTTCAGAAACAAAGAGTGTTTATAGAGCAAATTAATACTAACCTTATGATTGCCGATCCATTAACGAAAGGATTACCTCCAAAGACCTTTATTGAACATGCCAATAGAATAGGTCTTTACACTAACCCATAATGGTATGAATCGTGCTTTACTTATGATGATGTTTATGCTCTATTACATTTTGATATCAATAAACGTGTTTCTGATTTTCCTGTCCTTATTATGCATCGATGTGAATGAATAAATATTTATGACAGGACTAGTCTCAATTTGTAGAGACATTAAGTGGACTCTTATGATTTCCTTTTTTTTAAAAAAAAATACTATATTGAACAGATTATTTAATATTGTGGTACATGGATGGGACGTGTCGTCTAAAGACATAGAACCGTCATGACTCGTATTAGTAGTTTGTTTAATTATAGTCTTATGTGACCAATATGAAGGGATAATCTTGTGGACCTTACATTGTCTTGTTATTATTATGATGATTATCATTCGGACCAAGTGGGAGAATGTAAGTAATTTCCTAATTACCCTTAAGTGGTCCCACTTGATAACTAATAAAATTACAAGACTAATTATCCTAATTCTAATTGGTTAAGGGTATGAAAGTAATAACTACTTGATGGGCGTAGTTACTCAAGTATAAATAGAGGAGTTGGTCCTCTCTCCACCCATAGAGATTAACTAGACGATAGAAATACTATCAAAAAAAGGAGATCGTCAGAATGATTAGGGCAAGGGAGAGAAACCTCTCCTCATCGTTTTTGCTATGGATTCAGGTACGCTCTATTACTAATGATGATGTTATATGTTAATTAAGATTGCTTACATGATGCACCCTTGTAAAAATCTGAATTTGATCAAAAAAATCTGAAATGTGCCGAAACTGGCCTTGGCTATGGTTCCTGATCATTGATACAATGTTTGCCATGGTCGCTCAAATCTGATAGGTGCTGAAGGGAAATAAGGTTTGTGGATCTATTGCTTGTTCTATTGTTTATTTACCTAATTTTACTAGCACAGAAGATTTGGAAGGTTATAAACGAATTGCATCCAAAAACAAGCCTGAGGAGTTGTTGAAAACATTACAGCTAAAGCCTCACATCAGCCGTCAACTACCGAGGCTGATCATCGAGGACCTGGGAGTACATGTACCCTTCTCTACTAGTGGAAGCCAATCAAATGCTTACCTTTGTTTGCTAATTGCAATCCTAAAATGATCCAGATATTTGAAGGCCGAACTTTAAGGCCGCTACAACATATACCCATTTATAAAGCATGCCTCATTCGCTGCTACAGATATATATGCTTTCTTTCAGGGGAGCAACCAATTCTCTCGTTCCCATTTTTTAGTGGATTTACATGGTACCATTCTTATTAATTACTGTTTGTGTTACTCAAAATTAGATACACAGACTATCCCCCCCCCCCCCCCCAATTATCTACCCACGCTAATGTTCCCTTTTAGTACCAGCTCTACAATCATGCTTGTTATTTGCTGCTTTTTCTTGCAGTGTCTTTCTTAAAATCCTTACCTTGTCGACCAAGGTCATCCCATAAGCCCACAAGCATTGGGGATTCTTGCTTACTTCTTTTAGTAGTTGTTCTTTTTGTGCCACTTTCTATGGTTGTTTTT
The DNA here is from genome assembly GCA_039654745.1 of Houttuynia cordata. Lineage (NCBI taxonomy): Eukaryota > Viridiplantae > Streptophyta > Magnoliopsida > Piperales > Saururaceae > Houttuynia > Houttuynia cordata. The sequence goes on along the minus strand of CM077502.1, from coordinate 44,658,123 downwards.
TCTTATTCAAGACCTTAAATGCCTAAACAAGTGATAGTACGTGTGATAGGAAAAAGTTTATATGAGGCAGGGCTCACGCACATGCGTCTTCATGAGCCAAGTCAGGGAGAGCTTTCAGATTTTAATCCAACGGCATAGGGGGTGGGTGGTGATTCAAACTCACCTGCCCCCTGATTTGATACCAGTTGTCGGATCAAATTTAACGACTCAAGGCACCTCGGCTCACTAAGACCACGCGAACCATGTCTCGTATAAATAAACGGACTGCTATTTATATAGGGAAGGGTTTACATGAGATCGTTCTCATATAAGGAGCATGAGGCCAATCTTTATAGCCGTTGGATCCTAATCGGAGGATGGATATTAAATCAGTGGGTAGGTGAGTGTGTCAAATCAGGGAGTGGGTGAGATCATTATGGCTATTTGTAGCCGTTAGATCAAGATCCAAGGGCTATGATTTAAAGTGGCCTCATATAAGCTATATGAGAGCGATCTCATTTAAACTTTTCCCATTTATATATATGAGTTCGGCCTATATTTCTATCTTCTATGCATCCTCAACTCCATTAAAGAGAATGAGAGCTTTAGAAATAGTCACATTTCTTCGTGTATCATATAACCGATATCTTAATATAATAATATTGTCACGATTTGAAATTTATATGGATCAGTATCTTATTGTCTTACATTTTAGATAAACCACAATCTTTACTTTTGTGCCGAAGTGTTTCTTGAACTATTTATTGCCATAAATCTTCTTTATGTATTCTGATTCTCTAGTCGTGCCTAGGCACCATAATGAGGCTTCAAGCTTCATATTGGAAGTTCGCGGTATTGGAGACTAGGTTTGTACTAGAAACGACAGCAAGTGATCAATTTCACCAAGTGAGAAAGGCCCACACGGCAAACTTTCGCAAAATTGGACTCCTAATAATGATTTTTCTTTTTCTGATGGCATTCTCGCCATTGCAAAACTTGTCACTATGCTTCTTTGTATGAATTTTGTATTTATATTTTGATTCTAATGAGAGTCAAATACAGTATATAATTCATGTCACTTACCCTAGATAGCTGAGATAAAGCTTATGATGATGATGAGGACGATGATTCTCGCCATTGCAAACTGTAGCAAGGCTGTTGTATGCCTGCTGCAAGTAGAAAATTTGCATGGAGCTGTCTTTGCAAGAGCCCGGAGTGGATAGAAAAATGGTGGAGGATATTCGTCAGTTGAGGGGGAAAAGCAGGTAAGGTGCTGTCTGAAGCTTATAAAGACGTAAACATGGACTGGTTTGCCAAAGTTCAATACCCACCCACCCCAGCGACTTGTAAAGAAGATTACCTGCCAAAAACTGTCGGGAAGAAATAGTGGCTATCACGCTCTTAAATTCAGAACCAATTTTTCCAACATGGTTTCCACCAAAAAAGGAACAAAATCACAGCATGAAATGGTGTCCAGTTAACACGTTGTTGTTCCTAGTTTTCTACAAGTTACGTGCACGCCATCTTCTGCTTATTCTCCCTGTTAATGGAGCGTGGCCCCTGACTAGACTTTGATACATTCCTTCATGAGTCTTCATATGAGTTGGAGTCCATATCCCTGCTTCTTCATCATGATGTTTTATCCTCATTGACCACCGGCTTGTTGTTCACGTCTTGGAGTGGAGGAAAACATACTCTCTCCGTCCAGCATTAGTAGATACGTTTGGTTTTGCAAACTTTTAAAACCAGTTCATTTTGGAAACCAATTGTGTCTACTAATTTCGAACGGAGAGAGTATAATTGGCATATACCTATTAAGGGGGCGGTCATATCAACTAACATGATACCAACTAAAGCCACATTATATCTTCTACTTTTAGGTGGGTCTTAGACTCTTACAAAGATGTTTTTTTAATGGAGGTCTTACTCAGATGGGTACAGCAAGGTGTAGTAGGAATCTAATGATCTTGACTCTTTCTCATCTCAAAGTCTAGGTGAGAGTTCCTAATGTATTTGGAATCGTATTTGAAGTACAATTCACATTAGGAGTTTAGCCAAAGTGGATCCTAAAGTCATTTCGATCAATGGATTTCCGTAAAAACAGAGTGACAAAACTATTACTGTGTATTCAATCTCGGAGGCTTCGCGAAACAAAAGTATATTCAATCTAGGATGTAGGTTCGGTTCTCGGAGTTTCCTTGTCCTGTCTCTATCTCAGGTTGGTTCGGTTTCAGTTGAATTACCAACCCAATGAACTGGGTCGAACGCAGGGTAAACCAACCTTAAACCTGACAATCCCGTCTTCTACCCCTCGTGGTAAACTCCGGTTTGTATTAGCCCCGGCTCAATCCGAGACAATCTGGGCCGTCGGATTTCGATCTGGTGGCAGGAGTTTAATATAAGGGGGCAGACAGGTTTGAATCACTGGCTATCCTCCATGCTGTCGGATCTCAAACCCGACGGCTTGATGGTCTTAGCTCACACCAACCAGCGTGAGCCCTTGCTCATATTAAAAGTTTTCCTAAATTTTCTTTGCGGTCTTGGAACAGTTATGCATTGCATGTAATAGTACCTACTCTGGAAGTCTTTGCTCCTTTGTTTGTTGCTTCTTTCATAAGCCAATTTATATAAACTCCTATAGTTGACATGACCCATTACAAGCTGCTGGCCACTTAACCCCTAACATATATTTTATTCACAAGGCGTAAGACAGATTAGGCTCAAGTACAAACACACATGTCCAAATCTTCCATGGACTTCCTCAACATATCACTCTCTAAGTCTCAACCCCATCATACACGGTACAAATTACAATTTAGCATCTGACACCCTGACATAACACCTAGACCAGTACATACATAAAACATAACATAACCCCTTATCTCTAACCCCCTCTATATGAACCAAAAACTAACATAATTAGGCGGCCATGTCTCCCAAATCGATGAGGACAAACATAATTAGTTCAGCTCATCTTATCAAACAAAGGGCCGGGTTACTTTAATCAAGTTTTAAAACCATAATTAAGAGGTGATATGACTATGATTAAATTAAGTAATGGACAAATTAAGAGAGAGCAAGAAATAAGAGGAACCAACCGGTGAACGAAGCTGCAACCGACGACCACCATCAAGTCCCCGCGAAATCCTACGATTGGATTTCAGAGAGAGAAAGGGAGGATCTCAACTCCTTTGCTGCCGTTGGGTTTGGCTTCTCCGCTCGCTTTCTTCTCCCTTTTCCTCCCTTTTTCCGGCGGTTTTTTCCGGTGGAGGAGAGGGCGGGCGGGAAGGGAATTCGAATGCCCGATCCGCCCCGGCGGCGCAGAGTGGCCGGGGGGATGGACGCTTTCCTTTGTCATGATTGTGCCAGGTACTTTTTTTTTACTTCTTTAGTTTTCCGCCTCTCCTTTTGCGTCCCGCTTCTTCTTTCTGAATTTTCTTTTTTCGTTTTATCTTTTGGGAAATTGGTCTTGATGGGATTTCTGTTGGGAGAATTGGGAGCTACTGGACGAGGTGGGTGTTGGCTCAAATGTTGAAATTTTAACTGGAATTTGTTTAATTTGTGTGGGTAGTATGTTTCAAAATTAGTTGATGCAGATGAAGCGGTGAAGATGTGCTTAGAAGTGGACAAGTTGGATTCTTTCGTTGTCTTTTTTTGTTTTTGTGATGATTTTAGATCATCTGAATAGGTCTTTCTGGTAACTGGTGATTCCAAGCTATGCGCAAGCTTTTGCAGCATTTCAATGTTCTTGTCTGTAGTAGATCTGCAATGTTATTTCTATGTATAAGTAGGGATCACTCAGGTTGGAACAAAGAAAACAAATGCAATTTTGCTTCTGATTTTTAGTTAATTATGTTACTTTCATCTGGATTAATTGTTATATGTGTCTATTTTTTGTTTGACTGCGATTGCAATCTTAGAGCCTCCATTTAGATGTTCATAACTTTGGTGTTTTTTTAGGCTGAATGATGTGCGTTTCCGGCGCAGACTTAGAGAAGCCTAAATTCTCTGAGTGTGAGGCACTGAGCATTGGCATTGTCACAGCTCCATGTTAAACTTTCATTGCTTCGTGCTGATTGAGTAAACTATGGCTCGAGGGTCAAGGCTAAGGGACAAGCTCCGATGGAGCAAGTTATACACCTTCTCGTGTGTCCGTCCAACGGTCTTAGAGTCGGTGGATGGCGTTCATTCCTTGCAGGGCCCTGGATACTCACGGATAGTTTACTGCAACAAGCCTCGTGTACACAGGAAGAAACCCCTCAGATACCCTACCAACTATATATCAACTACCAAATATAACATAGCTACTTTCCTTCCCAAGGCAATCTTCGAGCAGTTCCGACGAGTTGCTAATCTTTACTTTCTGTTGGCGGCGATACTCTCTTTGACCCCTGTTGCACCCTTTTCTGCTGTTAGCATGATTGCTCCTTTGGCGTTTGTTGTGGGGCTTAGTATGGCAAAAGAGGCTTTAGAAGACTGGCGGAGGTTTATACAAGACATGAAAGTTAACAATAGAAAAGTTTGTATTCACAAAGGGGAAGGTAAGTTTGGTTATAAAACATGGCAGAAAATTCGGGTTGGAGATGTGGTGAAAGTTGAAAAGGATCAGTTCTTTCCTGCAGATTTGCTTCTGTTGTCCTCAAGCTATGATGATGGCATTTGCTATGTGGAGACCATGAATTTGGATGGTGAGACAAATTTGAAGGTGAAGAGGTCTTTGGAGGTAACATTACCTTTGGATGATGATGCAACATTCAAGGATTTCTCTGGGATAATTAAATGTGAAGACCCAAATCCTAACCTTTACAGCTTCGTGGGTAATTTTGAATATGATAGGCAAGTTTATGCCTTAGATCCAAATCAAATTCTCCTCAGGGATTCAAAGCTTAGGAATACTTCGTATGTGTATGGGGTAGTCATATTTACTGGTCATGACAGCAAAGTTATGCAGAATGCAACAAAATCCCCATCTAAAAGAAGCACCATTGAGAAAAAAATGGATTCTATCATATATGTTCTTTTCACACTCCTTGTTTTGATATCATTAATCAGCTCAATTGGGTTTGCTGTTAAAACAAAGTTTCAGATGCCCGATTGGTGGTATTTGCAACCCGACAACACAACAGATTTGTATGATCCAAAAAGACCGGGCTTGTCAGGCATTTTTCATCTGGTCACAGCTCTTATCCTCTATGGTTATTTAATACCCATTTCTCTTTATGTTTCAATTGAGGTGGTGAAGGTTTTACAAGCGATGTTCATAAACCAAGATATTCAAATGTATGATGAGGACTCAGGGAACCCTGCACAAGCTCGGACATCAAATTTGAATGAAGAGCTTGGCCAGGTCGATACCATTTTATCGGACAAAACAGGAACGCTAACATGTAATCAGATGGATTTTCTGAAGTGCTCAATTGCTGGTGTTTCATATGGCCTGGGCTCAAGCGAGGTTGAAATTGCCGCTGCAAAATTAATAGCTGATGACCTTGATAAAGAGAGTCCTGTTGCTATGGAAAGTGGTCGAGGTACTGCTTCTTGGGAGGACAACGGAAAAGAGCTTATGGAGATTGCAGTGGAAACAGGAATGACTCCAAGGATTGGAAAGGCTCGGAGGCATCAGATAAAAGGATTCAACTTTGAGGACGATCGGCTAATGGAGGGGAACTGGTGGAGAGAGCCCAGTTCAGATGTCATTTTGTTGTTCTTTCGGATATTGGCACTCTGCCATACTGCAATTCCTGAGCTAAATGAGGAAACTGGTGGCTACACTTATGAAGCTGAATCGCCGGATGAGGGGGCTTTCCTTGTTGCAGCAAGAGAATTCGGGTTTGAGTTCTACAAAAGAACACAATCCAGTGTTTTCATTCGGGAAAGATACTCTTGGGATGGACACGCTGAAAGGTAAGAATGCTATCAAACAACTTCAATGCCCAATGGCTGTAAATAATTCACTGAATTTTACTTCAGCACTGCTTGATAACATTGTGTTTAGAATGACTGGAAAAGTAGAAACAAGACCAGATATAATTCAATCATGTAGACCAAACGAATCTTATATTGACAAGCTTTTGACACTTTATCCTATATGAATTCCAGGGAGTTTAAAATCCTAAACTTGTTGGAATTTAATAGCAAAAGGAAGCGGATGTCAGTAATTGTGCAAGATGATGATGGCCAAATTCTTCTTCTCTGCAAAGGTGCAGACAGGTCTGACTCTTTTTTTCCCCTTTAACAATTTAACTTTTTTGAATGAGTTTTATGTGATGGTCTACAGTAGTCAAATAAATATATATACATACATGAAACTATTTGCAGTATCATTTTTGAACGGCTGTCAAGAAATGGAAGAACATATGAGAAGGAAACTAATCGGCATTTGAAAGAATATGGTGAGGCGGGACTGCGGACCTTGGTCCTTGCATACAGAAAACTTGATGAGGCTGAATATACTGCTTGGAACAATGAGTATCTTAAAGCAAAAACTACCATTGGATCTGAACGAGATGCACTCCTTGAACATGTGGCAGACTTGATGGAAAGAGAGTTGTTTCTTGTTGGTGCAACCGCTGTTGAGGATAAATTACAGAAAGGGGTAAGTTGCTCACCTCATGGCATGGTTTTTTGAAATGTACTCTCGCACCCTGTTGACGAGTTTTATTGTTTCCAAAAGGTTCCTGAGTGTATTGATAAACTAGCACAAGCTGGACTCAAGATCTGGGTTGCTGACTGGTGACAAGATGGAGACTGCCATCAATATAGGGTAGCCCTGGTTTCTCTTGCTGCCGAACACATACTGTACTTCAGAAAGGATTTATTTTGATGTAGTCTTGTCTGTTGGGTATTGCAGATATGCTTGCAGTCTTCTTCGACAAGGCATGAAACAGATAGTCATAACAACAGCAAACACAGAGCTACTGGCTCAAGACAACAAGAAGGTAAGTTTGCTTGCTGTATTCTGTGTAGATCCTAATGTCATCTCAGTTCTTCAGAAATTGCATGGAGTTTGATCTCATGTAGGCTTTGTTACTATGTTTGATAATTGATCAGGCTGTGAAAGAGAACGTTATGATGCAAATCACAAATGCTTCCCAAATGGTCAAGTTGGAGAAGGACCCACATGCTGCCTTTGCCCTAGTCATCGATGGGAAGACCCTGTCATATGCATTGGAAGATGACCTGAAAAATCAGTTTTTGTGTCTTGCAGTTGATTGTGCATCTGTCATTTGCTGCAGAGTCTCACCTAAGCAGAAAGCTTTGGTACTTTATAGCTTTATTTGAATGATATTTTGATAGTGGGTTCAATATTTATTGATTTTGTCTTCTATCACTGAATGAACTTTGATGTTGTTTGCTGCAGGTGACAAGGTTGGTCAAAGAGGGAACTGGGAAAACCACTCTAGCAATAGGAGATGGTGCCAATGACGTCGGAATGATTCAAGAGGCAGACATTGGTGTGGGTATTAGTGGAGTGGAAGGAATGCAGGTAGGTAACAGATAAAATGAAATGTAAACACCGTCCTGTGTAGATGAGTGTGTGCATATGTGTATAGGTTCAATGAAAATATTAATTTTCATCATTGTTTGGAGAAGATAAGATCATATTTTTTTCCATGAAACCGTTATCTTATGTTTACTATCTCTTTTTGCAACGAATCTTAATTTAGGGATAATGTGTAAAATTTATTGTGTATGTTCTGTCGAAATATGAATGTTGTTCACATAAACATGGCATTACTATGTCTGCCATCCATCTATTTTTTAGAGTGTGCCTAGTCTGTGCCTGGGTACTTTGAGCCTAGCACTCATGATCGTGAGGCCATCTCCCCCTCCTGCTCATTCGCTGACAGTGTCTTGGGGAAACACTTCAAAAGAAAAGGGTGGGGGATTGGGGTTTGTCCCACACTGCCCGACAGCAGGCGGGCCTGCTTTCTGCCTGGCTCCAGTTCCCCCACACCACCCAGCAGCCAGCTGGTCCATCCGCTCTCTGCTCCTCACCAAATGCTGCTGCCTGATGCAGTGTTGAACGTGCAGGGGCTGTTTTGCACTTATGCTTAAAGTAGCTTTTCATTCATATGATATATTTGTGGAAATTTATTTTCATGTATTCTTAAGATGCTGACAAATTTTCAATATCCTTCAGGCGGTTATGGCTAGTGATTTCTCTATTGCCCAATTTCGTTTCTTGGAGCGCCTTCTTGTTGTACACGGACATTGGTGCTATAGAAGAATAGCCCAAATGGTAATGTCGTTTTAAGTTTGAATTAGATAAGTTCACACATTTATGTGGAATGCACAGCTGACGTCTACTTGATTAAATTATTCATGCAGATCTGCTACTTTTTTTACAAGAATATTGCATTTGGCCTCACTCTTTTCTACTTCGAGGCCTATACGAGTTTCTCTGGGCAGTCTGTCTATGATGACTGGTACATGCTGCTATTCAATGTAATTCTCACGTCACTGCCAGTCATCTCACTTGGAGCCTTCGAGCAGGATGTCTCTTCAGATGTCTGTTTACAGGTTATACTTCTGATACCCTTTATTGTCTTATTTGACTTCATAATGTCATTTTAAAGCAGATCAGAATTTCAGGCTGTATTGTTGATACAATGTTGCATGTTTTCAGTTTCCAGCTCTCTACCAGCAAGGTCCGAAGAACCTGTTTTTTGACTGGTACAGGATATTGGGTTGGATGGGGAATGGAATATATTCGTCGCTTATCATATTCTTCGTGACCATCAACATTTTTTATGACCAGGCATTCCGTGCTGGAGGGCAGACTGCAGACATGGCCTCTGTTGGAACCACCATGTTCACCTGCATTATCTGGGCTGTCAACATCCAGATTGCCCTAACAATGAGCCATTTCACATGGATCCAACACCTTTTCGTGTGGGGTAGCATTGGAACCTGGTACGTCTTCCTACTGCTTTATGGAATGGCGCCTGTAGCATACTCCGGCAATGCCCACCGGATTCTGGTAGAAGCACTGGCCCCCGCACCACTTTACTGGTCTGTTACACTTCTGGTAGCAACATTGTGCGTTTTACCATACTTTGGCTACATCTCTTACCAACGATGCTTCAACCCCATGGATCACCATATCATCCAAGAGATCAAGTACTACAGGAAGGATGTTGAGGATCGGCACATGTGGACCAGGGAGAAGTCCAAAGCAAGGCAGAAGACCAAAATTGGGTTCACTGTCAGAGTGGAAGCAACCATCAGACAGTTAAAAGGAAGATTGCAGAAAAAATACTCATCCACTGGTTTATGACGCAAATTGCCCTGTTGTTTTTTTTTTTCTTTTCTAATTTTAGCTTAGGGAGTTGTAATTTTTCCCCATTATTTTTTCATATTTTTTTTCTTCTGTTTATAAGGGGTGGTAGGTTTAGTCCATTTATACCAATGAGAGGCTTTGTTTTATGTAGAATTTGACGATCTATTAATGTTATTATATACTGTTTTACAGATGAGAGAAATCATATACCAACGTTCTTTTCCATTTTTTCAATGCTGTAGAAAATATCATATACCAACCTTGCAGTAAAACTATTTATTTCCCTGATTAGCAACACCTAATATTGCAATCTCTGGTAAAGTTGCAATTTGGAGCAACAAGTCAATTCAGATCAAGTCAGATACTTGCAGGAAGAATTCGAAACAAAAAGTTATAAACAATGATACGATAACAAATACTCCTCCAATAAGTATCCAATATTGGAGGCAAATAACAAGTCACACAACTCATGTGGTGGACTAGTTTTTCCTAGCTCGCACCCGCTAACTATTCAGATAGATTCACACTCCCTCCATCCAGAAAAGCCTGGCAGCATTTGATAATGAGTTAAGTGAAGGGTTCGCCAGCCGCAGCGGAAGCGAATTAATCATCCGTTTGGTGTTGAATTCTTCTAACAATCTGGCTTGATTTGGAATTCATTGCACTCACAAACAATAACAATAACAGAGTACAAGAATATGAGCAATATAATCGAACGAAAATTTATTTCATGCACACATAAATTAAATTCAAGAATGCGTACTACTAACCTGCGGCCTTTGTGTTAATGAATAATCTACGAAGAACAAGAAATGAAATCCACGAAGAACGAGAAGGTTATGTCCGAGATCACCTCTTGAACCGTTCGTATGCAAATCCAATAATTTGCTATTTTCCACGAGATAGTAATATCACCTTTTTGTGTTCCTAATGATTTGCGTTGATTAATCTCCAAGAATAATCACCATATCCAACCAAGAGATTGAGGAACACCAAATAAGCCAAAGAGGAGAGAGACGATAAGAGGAGAGAGAGACCTTGTAACCAACTGACATTAAGCAGGAGGAGGGTTGATGTCATTATTAAGTTGCAAATAATGCCTTGTCTCTTGCCTTACTACTTTTACTCATCTCCTAGAGAAATAATTGTTTCCATGCTTGTTAGTTTCATCTCGCCAATTCAGAAGTAATGACAGAGGTAATCAAGATTTACTCGGTTTATTCAATTTTCTCATAACCCAAGAAATTGTATGATGATACTCCCTATCAAGCTCATCTATTTAAATGTTCATGATTTTTCATCTAAGAATGCTCAAGCCTCAAACTGGCTATTGTGATTGTTGACAAATCCTTCAATTAGAGACATGTGATTCCCGTTCATGTTAACAATTCAATGCTTTGTTCCTCTCCTCTTAATACTTTTTCGGTTACTCAAATTGAGGAGTAAATCTCCCTTAATTTCTCCCTCTTCCACGTCCTCCTTAATTGGGAATTAGTAACTTCCCGATTTACTCTCTCTCCTAATTTGATTAAATCTAACCAAATCAGGGCTTTACATAACGGTTCCTAACAAAGGTGTCTCTTCCATTTAAGTGGGCCCACGAGAGCCTAACACCTCCTCATGTGCCCACACCCCACATGGGAGGGCCGACTCATCTAATTATGACAATAAATATGGGACAAACCCATATTTATATCTTACATTAAGTTTATTGGTCTACAGAGCCAACACCATTTCTTGCATCAGCTTACTCCTGCATATGCATCCATGGCCTGTGAGTTTTTTTCATATTAATTGGCGCCAACTTTGATATTCCATATTACCTGGTTTTTTTCGTGAAATCTCATATGACCTAGAATCTGGACTTGAAGTACCCAAAATGCCCTTTCTTCTATTTTTTCATGCTAATAATGTGCGAAGAGGCGTGTTGTGTACAACACGAAAAAATACAAGGGTTCTCCGGCGACTTCACCGGCGACCGGCGAGTTCGAGCGGCGATTCAACCGTCGACCCCTGCGGATTTTGACGAGCCTATTTGCGTCCCCCATCTCGATTTGGAGCTGCCCCGCTGCTGGATTTTGACGACACGACTGAGGGAGAGTGCACAAAGGAGGCAATTTGAAGCGTATACCTTGGTATTTCAGATTTTCAACCTTCTGAGTTCCCCTTGCGGCTCCCTCCGCCTGCATGCAACAGGCGGATTGACCGATTGAGCTTCGGTTGATGGCGAGGAAGAGTGTGAAAGGCACCTGCGAGGAAATACACATATACACACGACTAAACCGCGGTAAGTTACAACAATCCTTACTGATTTTAGTTTTATAAGGTCTGACATTTGGATTTTAAATTTTTACTATGAACTATAAAGTTGTGTCTGTAAAAGACACGACTTGCTATTTAGTCGTGTACGCGACAACACGACTTTTATATTTTCGTGTTTCACTGACACGACTTTTCTACTGACCAATCTACCTCTCTCCTTGTAGATGGATAAAAAAATAGATGAGTTTATGGAGGAAATACCATCGGAAGAGGAGGAGGATCAGGATTTTGTATTGGCACCTCGACAGCTAAATCAGAGGGGCAGGAAGAGGAAGGCTCCGATGGACCGACCAGTAAAGAGAACATACAATGCGCGACCGGCGCTTCAGACATTTTGTCAACCGGGAGCGATGAAAAAGTGTGCGGCCCTCCTACAACATCATCAAAGATGTGCCCAAGTGATCAAAGATGCTGGTTTCGCTGTCATTTTTGAAGGTGAGGACGTAGTTGTATCTCAGAACCTCCTCGACCATTTGGTCAGGTACTGGGATGAGTCGGCGAAGGTCTTCAATATCAAGGGCAGGATGCTACATTTCACAAAGCAAGAAGTTGCTTTTATCACCGGATTGCCCACAAAGGGCGAAAGAGTTGAGGTCCTCCCCTCCTTGACATGCCGATCAGATGGTCAATTCTTCAGAAAGAACTTCGCCGCGAGGAGAGCGGATATTCCACAGATTGAGGAAATCATAGACAAGCTTAGCACAGGCGAACTGAAGATGGAAGAGGAGAACATGATGAGGATGATCATCTGCCTCCTCTTCTGCACGGTGCTGTTTCCACATAGCACTAGAGCGGTTCATCCCTGTTTGTACCGTTACATTGACGACCTCCCAAGATTGAGGTCATACAATTAGGCTGGGGCTATGCATAACATGTTGGTTTCTGGTATAACCCACACCAGCAGACTAGTGGGTGCGAGATCGCAAGGAGGGTGCCTGGGCGGTGGATACCTAAACGGCGCCGCATATGTCCTTCAGGTATGTAGCATTCATAGTCTTCGAAAGGCAAACAAGTCTCATGCAATACCACTATATTTATAGTCGTGTCTTATGCAACACGACTATATTTATAGTCGTGTCTTATGCAACACGACTATATTTATAGTCGTGTATGATGAAACACAACTAGGTATGTAGTCGTGTTGTATACGACATGACCATAGTTCAATTCGTGTACTATTTATAGTCGACTAAGGCAATCGCGCCTTGTACTAATGTTTTCATCTGTTTACTTTGCAGATTTGGTTTTTCGAGCACGCGACAATCTTCCATTCTGTTTACTATGCATATTAGGGAAGATGACCATATACAGAGAATGACAGAGGAGCAGGAAAGAAGGAATAGGTCCCCTCAACCGAAAGCCGATTCCGAAGAAACCATATCCGATCGACAAGCGACCTCTATCATCGATGAAGTCATCTCTTCCTTATAGCAGTCGGATATCCAAACCGTCAAGGAGGAGGTGAAGGAGGATGTGAAGGACGAGGATGTCGAGGAGGAGGAGGTGAAGGCTTATGTGAAGGAGGAGGAGTCGGAGGAGGCGAAGGAGGATGTTCTGGACAAGGAGACGAAGGAGGAGGAGGTGAAGGACGACGAAGAGGCAAAGGAGGAGGAGGTGTCAGAGGCCACTGGCTTAACCGCATCCTAGCCTGTTGACGTCGATGTCCTCCGAACCCCTCAAAAGTATAAGTCTATAATTGCACTCCCCGAAAACTATGCCGATTTGGAGTTATGCTTCGACATGGGGGTATTGTTAGAGCGGGATAGAGTGGCAATAGATGGATAGATCGCCAATCCAAGGAAAGCTTATCCAATCCCAACGCTATGTGATGACGACTACGTATCTCTCCTACAAACAACAAAAATAAACACCAATGTAAGTAAACCTATGCCCCTCATATGTTTTCCTCTTTTACTTTTTCAAATAAGCGACTTTACATTATGTCGTGTATTCGAAGACACAACTTTACGCGTAGTCGTGTCTTTCAACGACACGACTATTACGAAAGTCGTATATACAATAATCGACTTTTAATTAGAAGTTGTATATTGCCTTACTTCGACTGTTATGACTCATGTTGCTGTTTTTCTATAGGTTATAGATGCGTTTTTAAGTCTATTGAGGCAGCGCAATGATAAAGACCGGATGAAGTATCCGTGGGCATTTTTTGGATGCCACGCATTCAAAGAGATATTCGACAACATAAGTGTTCCGTGCATAAGGAGTGATAAGTAATTAAGTATGATGTTCCCAGCATCGTTGTCTGACTCTCTTGCGGTTTCGCATGAGCACAAAGAAGGAGGAAATAATGCGAAATTGATAAAAAAGCTCGGGAGGATGCTCGACGGCTTGAACAAGAACATGTTCTACGCATTTTTCCCAATCCGCACCGGCTCCCACTTCTACCTCGTCTATCTACATTTCCCGCACTGTGTATGGCGCTTCTACAACCCGCTGTCTGGCAGATCCCAGTTATATCCACATCACAGAAAAGCTACTGACAAATTCACGCAGTTCATGAATGTTGTGATGGCAGGCAAGCTGGGGTGGTTTGGTTTGCTCGACTGGAAGATGACTCAGATCGCCAAAGCGCCATGGCAACAGAATTCCAAAGACTGTGGCATCTTCATCATGATGTACGTTGCGCACTTGGTGTCCAATGTCAACCCACCAGAGTTTGATCAGTCCACAATTACACGACTTTGGCGACCAGTCATTGCTTCAACTTTGATTCGTGGGGTTATTAACAGCGAGTTTGACGACGATTCCGGAAGAGTAAAAAAAGATGCCATCACAGTTGCGGGTTTTATGCGGCTTCCGGATAAAGACTAAATTCATATTCATTTTATTCACATTCTTTTATTGTACAAAGCTTCTTTGGTGTATATACAGTACTCTTTCAATTAATTCGAATTCATTTTTGACACATTGTTGTACAGTTCTCTTTCAATTAATTCAAATTCATTTTTGACACATTGTTGTGCAGTTCTCTTTCAATTAATTCGAATTCATTTTTGACACATGGTTGCCTTAGACAAAATTTCGCAAGCATCACTTTGAATACGGCCTTCATGCAACACGACTACGTATATAAACGTCTCTCATGCAACATGACTTTATATATAGTCATGTACTACCCGACACGACTTTGTAAATAGTCGTGTTTCACATTACACGACGTTATAGATAGTCGTGTACTATAATATTTGGGTATAATGGAAATACACGGATGATGCATTGAAAGATTGTGTTTTCATTTCTGATTTTTTTTTTCTTTACAGGCGTACATTTCAGTATAAGCTAATATGCGTTATACAAGAATTTGACACCATCCTAAGTGAAGAATGGTGGGGGCTTAGGTAAGCCGGAGCGGCGTATATGCGATGTCTCGTTCGTAGTCAGTTTGCCTTGTTGCGGAAGTGTTCGTTTCCTACGCTTCCTATTTTCTTTCGGAACCAGGCTATTGGTGCACCTCTTACAGTTGTGACCAGCTTGACGACAATTCCCACATTTCGAACTTGTCCTTGCAGGTGGCTCGGGCTGTGACTCAATTCTCTTTGTCTTTCTCCTGCCCTTCTTTGGAGCTTCAAGCATGGGCGGTTTGCATTTAAATAAAACCCCGTAATTCCCCCACTGACTTCTGTCTAAAGTAGGAAACACTACTTTTTCGTATGTGGTGCGGTACGTACTTGCGTAGTACCACTTCTCACAGTATTCTACCGGTTCCAAACTCCTCTCATCAATACATGCCATGGCGTGCTTCGATGGAAGTCCCATGCTCTGGAAGAAGCCACATGTGCAGGTTCTATTCGTAAGGTCAACAACATCCTGATGCGAAAACATGAACAACATCAGTGTCTTCCAAAGATACTCGTGTCGTCAAAGACACGACTGTATGACTAGTCATATCTTCGACGACACGACTTTGTGTATAGTCGTCTCTTACAGAAAACGAATTTATGCTTACCACATGGTATAAAGATGTCACTTCAAACTGCCGTAATGATAGCGGTTGAACTCGAACTGTTCCAGCACTCTGATTCCTCATCTGATTGATATGATTCTGTGCATACTTTGTTAACGAAGTTGGTAGCCCTTCTGCTTCCATTCGGCGTCTCTAAAAATGGACGCTTGTGGTTGCCCGCGTTTGCTCGATCAACCGAGTTATTGGCCAAAACCTAGCCTTCAGAAGCATATTATTTACACTTTCGGACGCGTTTGACGTGAGAATGCCGTACCTTTTACCCGGATATTCTACGTTAGCCCAATGTGTTTTCAGACTAATGTCAACATATTTCCAAGCCGCCTCATTGTGTTCCTTCATCTTCTCCATGGTTGCATCAAATTCTGGTCTCCTAAAGCATTTTGCAGCGCGGAATAGATGTTTCTTCAGGTACTTATCCTTCCAAGTATTAAGTATATTTACGGCTATATGCCTTAGGCAAAACCCATAGTGAGCCTCGGGAAAGACATCGGCGACCGCTCTCAAAAGGCCCTTCTGTCTATCAGAGACAATAGTGTCCAGAGAGGCCCGGGGACCGTAAAGAGAAAACATTTTAGTAAGGTGATGAACCACGTCCTGTACAAGTGAGAGACAAAGCATATTAAACACAGAATGCTTCAGGTTGTTAGAAGGTCGTGTATAAAAAACACGACTATATGAGTAGTCGTGTTTTCGAAGACACGAATGTGTGCCCAGTCATGTCGTCGAAAACACGACTGTTAGAATAGTCGTGTTTCCTGCTTCTATATTTACCACGTTTTGATATTCTCTTTATCGACAATTGAATATGCAAGACACATTAATTGTTGATTGCCGTCGACTGCTGTAGCAACCAATAATACTCCAGGGTACTTTCCTTTTAGGAATGTTCCATCAAGCGTGAGCAACGGTCTCAGTGTTCTTCGGAATGCTCTTGCGACCGGGCCGAGCATCCAAAACACACGTTTGAAGTCGTAGCCGACTAACTCAATTGGGATTTCAGGTATATCGGCTGATCTTTCTATCACCACATGTGTACCTGTGTTAGACCGCTCTAATTCCCTTCCGTAATGTGGCAAAATGCGATATGCGTCTTCAGGGTTGCCATCGATCAATCGGATCAATTCCTCTTTCGCCCTCCATGCCCTTTTATAGTTGACTGTCACGCCCCAATGCTTCTCAATGTATTGTTGGATATTTTAGATTTTTATGGAGTTTGAATCCTTATGGAGGCCATGACACTTCCTCGTAATCTTGAGGTGAGAAGCCAATGGATGATCTTTTGAACTTACAGAAGTGTCACATGTATGCCATTCTTCCCTCCTTGTCACGCGGACTCCATCAAGTCTGTTCGACGCCCGTATGTACCACTTGCACCCCGAAACCTTGCACGTTGCAGCGAATGTGTCCTTGCTCTCATCCGCTACTTTGAACATGACCTTCCTCTTGATTGCCAGATCAGTTAGAACCATCTTGAACTGCTTGACGCTTTCGAACCTAGCCCCTAAGGTAAGTTGTGCCTCGTAGTCTTCTGCTTGCAAACTTCCGGTCAACATCGTCTCCTCTTCACAATGTTTTGAAGGACCAGCCTGTGCAAAATAGGTACCCCAATCCCAACCACCATCACCCTCAATATTGAGGTACTCATCGTCCTCCGACGCGACAGATTTTCCTTTACATGTGTCTCCTGCCGTGGGAACTCTAGAAGTCGATGTTCTCGTGTGATCTGCCTGGCTAAAATGTGGTACTGTAAGAGGCTCATCCCACTCATCTGCAGACCACGGTAATTCATCTTCATCCAACAATTCTTCTTCATCTGGACTGGAATCTTCATCTTCATCATCTTCAACTTCTTCTCCATCTCCCAATCTGCATGAAAAAAGATGTATGAATGGACTTAAGAACACGATAGCACATAGTGAAGTCGTGTCTTATGCAATATGAATTCATTTGTAGTCGTGTATTATGAAACACGACTATGTATATAGTCGTGTTGCATAAGGCATGACAAAATTTTTAGCCATGTACTATTATAGTCGACTATAATAGCACATGACTTACCTGTATCCGCGCCTTAGAAGTCTCACCTCGCATAATCTTCATCTCTTCCTCCTTCGACTGTTGATGCGGGTGTCTTATTGCCCGGGCTGGACGACCGCTCCGGCGGTGTCTTACTGGCTGGCCTCACTTCTGCCTCTAGTAGCCTCTCCTCCTCCTTATTTGCATTGGCATTTATTTCCTTATTGAGAGTCGAAGTCTCCATGTTATTGCCAGTAGAAGTCCACTCCACGTACAGGCGGAGTAGTCCATTTGTGCCTTGCTTACTCTTGTGAAGTATAAATGTCACGCCCCGAAATCCCATACCTCGATCGGAGTGCGGAAGCCAATCAATGGAATACATTTCGAGGTAGAGATCCCGGGCACGCGATCGAACAGTCGATTTACCCACCGATTACAATCATCTCAAAAGGACGTGTAACCGATTATGCCCGCAATCAGTGTAATACAATAATAGACATCAATGAATACTATGAAATGAATTTACTTAATAATAATTCATTTTCGAAAGTCAAATAAAATAAACCTATAAGTCTATGGCACACAATTGTCAATGATGTCATAAGCATCAATAAAAGCAAAGCAAATAACTAAATAATCTTTAAACTCTTCTCGGCTCCTTCAATCCGCCATTCCACTACCGCACTTCCTGATCTCACTTTTCGTTTGCGCCTGCATCAGAGGATGCATGAGTATTTCATAGAAACACTCAGTAGGATGTAAAAACCCACTGAATGAAAACAAGCAGTTAGAAGAGAATAAGAATAACAAAGGTCATAGACATTCCATAACATCTGAACTTAACCGAGGTCTATACACCTGCAAGGTTAGTCAACAACAATTCCAACTCGCAAGTATAGGAAAAACATCAATAAGGCTCCTACTACACATATGAGTAAGGAGAGGATAATAATCATATCAAAGGCTCCAGACATCGAAAGTGAAAGGAGTTGCAATTTCTGCTCGCTAACCTGGTCGCTCGCAAGTGACTAAAATATACCAGAACCACCCTAGGGGTTCTCTCTTTGGAACCCTGCCATGCGTCTAGGATGCTGGCCCCACCAGTGCTTACGGACACGATGGGCGGAGACTGAGAACCTTCTGTAATGTCCACAATCTAACGTACGTATAGTGCCTCCCTTCGGGCAGTATGGAATCGCAATTTCATAATTATAAGTGACCTCGCAAGATCTAGCAAATGGTTTAATTGAGCATACTATGAAACCACCATGAGGAGAGTCTCGCAAGGTCTCCAGTGGAAGAAACAATCATGTAATCAATATGAGCAATATCTCAAAGGAATAGAGGTCACAACACTCTAAGATCATAAGGTATCTCTTACCAGAATAGACTCTCTCAAGGAGTATGGATAGAAGCATCAAAGTCTTTGGTCAACACATAACTCACTCATTGGAGTAGCATAGAATAACAAGACAACTCACACAAGGAGTAACATACAATCAATACATACTTTTCATGCTCAACTCTAGATAGGAATTCCTCATAATTGAATCACATCTAACCCAATTCTTACTATGATATACCATAAGTATATAGTCCAATTATTGTTATTAACATATTAATCGTTACCATATCATATTACATGATGTTATTTGTATACTTAGTATTTTCTCTCAATTCTGCTCACTGTCTTCTGCATAACAGTCCTATTCCTACGGCCACTGTGCTCTGCACAGTAAGACTTAACCTATGAAATTTTTACTGATAATACCCTCGTGAGTCTAGTTTCTAACCCCACTGATTTTATATTTTTTCGATTTTATTTGAATTAGTTACGAATTATTTACCACCGACTGTCAGCACAGAAATAGTTCTGGCCGAGAGTAAGATTCTTAATTAATTTGATTATCTTACTTAACAACACATTATAAATGATAATACATCATTAACAAACTATATACTCCCTTCCTAGACCAATTTCAGAACCTAGAATTATCTGGAATTATTAAAGTTCACTCCTTTCTTGTGTTCTTCTATATAAAACATAGTTTGTAATCATTAATACACCCTAAATAAGACAATTAATGTAAGACACACCTTAAAGGCACAAACTCAACATGAAACATCATCAACCAAACAATAACAGAACCTTTAGTCTTTGGAAAATTAATAAAGCATTAGACTTTAGATGCGAGTTCCCATCTAGAAGTGACACATGAATGCATATATGATTTGTGATGCACTACGCATAGAATTAAAGACATAACTCATTCATCTTGCAAGAATCCAAACAATGACTAAGGTATTGACTCAAAATACTTGTCAAAAGCATATATAATCAAAAGAGAGAAGAGGGGAAAAACCATCCTACTTAATCCTCCAAAGATCTCGCCTTTCTACGCGTTACTCGTCTCTTCCGCTCCTTCCAAAGCTCCCGCTCCAAGTTCTCGCAAACTCCCACTAGAACAAACCTCCAAGGAGATGGGTGAACGTGGGAAGGAGAAGGGAAAAGTCTCTGGACGTTCTAGGGTTAGCACAAGCCAATTCTCTAGTGTTTATATAGAGTTGGGGGAGAATCCATTCTCAAACTAATCTTCCAAATTATGGACACTTTCAACCAATGGGAAGGCTTCACAATCCTCCTAAAGACGTGCAAAACAAGTCCAATTGGGATTTGGTATCTTTCCCAAGCAAATCCACCCCAAAAATATTCTAGAAAATGCAAACCGCAACCGGCGATCGATCGGCTATAGGCGATCGATCGTCGTATGCACTGTTTTACACTACCACGCTACAGCCGATCGATCGCTATTACTGCCGATCGATCGCTTTACGCAAAATACAACATTCACAAATCACAGTAACTACGATCGATCGTTTTGGTAAGGCGTCGATCGGTTCAAGCTTGCCGATCGATCGGCTCTTATGGCGATAGATCGCTGTCACGTTCAATCAAAATTCAATTTCTCATATCTTTTTACTCCGAACTCCAAATCGGGCATAATAGGTGGCGTTGGAAAGCTCTTCTCACCAACTTTAATTTCCATAAGAGCAAATACGACCAAATCAAACATTAAGAGGGTCAAATTTGGGTTTTAAAATACTTACTAATTTTTCGGGTGTTACAATAAATATTGACTCCACGTCTTTATCGTCTTCAAGGAGGTATGTGGATTCAGAGTCAACACGATATGACAAAGTTAATGTACCAGATGTAGACTTAAGCGGTAATCTTTCTTCCACTTGCTGCAACAGTTCTAGGTACTTTACTCATGTATCTATAGGCAGGTGCTTCCGTTTGCCGCCCACGTACTTATCAGAATTTGTAAAAACTCCATCGTAGTGTAAGCACACAACTATCTTCTCCATCCGTACCTGCCATTAAAATACCGATATAAGTTAAAAAACCGTCAGACACGATATATTGAAAACCGTATATGAGTGAAAAGCAACGTCTATGAGTCGTGTTTCATCAAACACGACTATTGTTACAGTCGTGTTGTCGACGACACGACTATAACAATAGTTGAAAACTTTCTAAGTTTTCAACTTTCTTCTCTGGAACCAACTTTCATAATAAAAATCGTCGTATTTGAACTTCACCTATGGGTTTTTTGATGTACGCTGCCTCCGTTGAAGTTGTTTTCCAATACCCGGTCTTTCCTGCTCGTTTTCCCACTTTTTGCCGCGAAGATGACCTTTCTGGAGTTCGACGGTGCCGGCGCCGGCGATGATATGGGCGGAGAGGCCGGACGGAACGCCTTCTTTTCCGACTAACGCAAGCTTCTCCGGGTAGCCGCTCCCATTCCGGGTAATATGGAAAAACGGAGGGTGGGTGCTTATACCTAAACTTAAGGACATTTTTGGTACTTTTTGGGTCATATGGAAGAAAGTAAATAATTCCGGGTAATATGAGAAACCCGTAGTTGGCGCCAGGTCATATGTAAAAACCTCCTGTGGGGCAAATCCAGTCATTTTAATTCTGTCCGTAATTTTTCAAATACAGCCAGGCTTTCGTGGCCAGAGGCCAGAGGGAGTATAATTTGTAAATTCTGAGAATTGTAAAGAATAGTCGATCGTCTGTGAGCTGTGATTCCGAGAAATTGAAGAGTACTGGGTTTACGTGGGGCCCGTGCTAATTGGTGCGCATGCCGCAAGCGGGCCTGGCCGCGAGCGCACGTAGACCGCGGGAGCGGGCAAGGACCATCTCCGCCAAGACGAAGCTTTGGACTTCTGTCTGCCAAATTGCCATTTGGTCTTCGATTCTCTGTTTCTGCAAATCAGCCCTCGATCCCGGCTGCCCCATTCATCTTCCCATGGTGCTTCTATTCCTCTCCGCAGTTATTTCGGTGCCGGTAGCTCGCTGCCTGGTCCGGTCAGGACCCACAGCTTTGGCTACTTTGGCTGCCGCATTATCCTTCCCAAGACCAAGGTCGTCACCCTTCAGGCGGAGGAGCTTCCACGTTCGGCTTCAACCCGCTCAGTGTAGTAAGCCTTATCTCTTCTCTTCCAATCGCATTTGCTTTCCCTTTGTTAGCGTTTTCTGGTGAAATAATGAAGTGGGGTTTTGGCTGCACGATTTTTGGTAAAGAGTGTTTATTAAAACGATAATTCTTTATTGGTGTTGGTTCTTCAGCTGGGATGAATTGGCTCCCTATTGTACTCCCTTCGTCCCGTTTTATATTCTCCATCTGGAAGAGAGGACAGTCCCGTTTTAGTTGCCCTATATGGTCAATTTCAAGTAGATTTTGAACCTCTTCTCTAATATTGGGCGGGATATCAGGGAGAAGAGTCACGTGACTTCCTTGTCGGCCTCATGGTTCCATAAAAATGAGAATTTTCTCAAATGTACATAGTATTAGTATTTTGGAACGGAGGGAGTATTTTGTTTGTAAGAGTTGTAGACTGTAGTTTTTTTCGTTACGGCGCGTCTGGCAATTGATTGTAAAAAGCACTTAAAGTATAGCGCAGCAGATTGTACACAACTTATTGGGTAATGTATGGGAGGTTAAGAGTTCTCGTGCATTGCGTGTTTCGTTTTCTGATAATTCCGATCTCAATTATCCTTAGCATCTTGTACAGCATGCTATCTAAATGAATGTCTTGATCTGTATGCTCTTAGAAGCTACAGTTGCTGCATATCAGCATATGCATCCCATTGACTTCGTCCAATTGCAGGATCCATTTTCACCATCTTTGGAGTTAAAAGGTGGTAATTAATTTACAGACTTTATATGTAGTACAATCTTTTCTATAAGTAATACATTGGGTCTATCAATATTGTCTTTGCAGGCAAGGCAGATGACCTCTGTTTTGTACTACAGGTGTTATCAACAGGAGTTCAGAATCGCAAGCTCCTTCAGAAGGATCCGAGATTATATTTTTAGGCACAGGAACTAGTGAAGGCATACCTAGAGTGAGCTGCCTCACTAATCCTGTAAAGACATGTAAGGTGAGGTGTTCGACATATTCTTCACTAGTTATGATTGATGTAAATATTTACTTGAAGTAGGGGAATAACGTCGGGAGTAAATTGTTTTGAGTTTTTCCAGGTTTGTTCGAAGGCTATTGAACCTGGTAGCAAGAATAAGCGGCTTAATACTAGCATCCTTATTCGTCATCATAATTCTTCTGGAAGTTATAACATTCTGGTTGATGCTGGAAAGTATGCCTTACTTTGCTTTTATGCATTGATAAGAGTAAAACAGAATTTATTTCAATTAGTGGGAATTAAGTTTTTGATATATTGTGCTCTCATATGCTGCACAAACGGTTTTGACCAAAACGCAAATATTCACTGTAGGAAATATCAATGCTGAATAATCAATGAAAAAACAAATCTGGAAAGAACTTAGTATCTCATGCTTTGCACTTGACAATAACTTATACTGTTCAATTTGGATGCCTGTACCAACAGTGGCTATGCCCTTGAAGATAATAATATGATGTATATGGATATTTTTATTGGGTTGTCCTCCTATGCAACTTCATAACGAACTATATAAGCATGTTAATGTATATCAGCTGGAGTATATTCAATCTTAGGGGCTGAAAATACATAATAAAATTTTTTGTTGAGCTTTACTTCTAAATTAGAACTTTACCTCAGAAAAAGTCAGAGACTTCTTTCTTCCCTTTCTTCATGGCTATTCAGTTGTATGAATGTAATTTTGTGCTAGTACTTTTTTCTTCGATTGGTAATTAATTGTTATTATCGGTTGTGCAGGTTTTTCTACCATAGTGCTCTTCGGTGGTTTCCAACATATGGGTAAGTTTGCTCTCAGCTTCAATATTTAAAAATCCTCTATGGTATATAGAAAATTTCCAATATTGTTGATATCACCAGTCCTTTTAAATCATTAGCAGTCTTAGCACTTTGTAGGGACCTTTGTAGTTTCTTTGATAGTGCTATTGTTGGTTTTTTGTAGGACCTTTTAGAATAAAATTTATTGTAGTTTGTGTCAAAACTACACTATCAGTTGCTTCCTAACACTTTATGTAACAAATGTGACTTACATCTGCTAGATGACGGTTTGTAGAAGTAGTAAAAAAATCTCAATCGAATGCTTTCTATTACATCATGCACAAATATAACTGCAGTACAACCAAGATGTGATTGTCTTATACTGCTTTTTTTTTATAGTTAAATTTCATTAAAGAGCAACGCCTAGAAGATGGGTACACGAGAGAGAACAAACAAGCAAACCCCCCTTCCCAAACCCAGGGCCAAGAGAGACTTCCGAAAGGAGCAAACCTCATAAAAAGAACCCCCTAAAACCAAAAGCTAGAAACAAAAAGTTACAAGGAATAAAGCAAAGACAAGCCTATTAACCAGGCATTAAACCATGACAAAAATCTAATGATTCTTTCTACGACGACCACCCTTCCTGTTTGTGCGCTTCTTGTTGCTTGTATTCTTGGTGGCGTGATCAATGTACTGACAAAGGGAGATGTTGAATCCATCATCTTCATCAAATTCAAGGTCATCTTCCGAATAGGAAGTACTCGGGCCCATTTGCATAGCAGGCACTTGTACGGGCCTGGGACAGTCCACCAAAAGATGGTTCGCATCTGAGTGATTGGAGATGCGGGTAGATCTCCTTGGGCCCAATGAATTGCAGGAAACCGAAGGAGGGATTTTCTCCCCTAATTGCAAATCCGGGAGTGAGGTCTCTGCTGACAAAGTATTGTGTTACCAAAGGTATTGCTGGCTAATCAATTCCATCCACGAGATTTCTGTTGGCGAAGTAGTTGGAATAACTGCTGGACACTGAAAAGATTGAGAGGCAGAATTTACCGGAACAGATTTGAGACAGGGAAGGAAAGATTGGTTGAATTTCTCCAAAATCTGACCTACCTCCTTGCGCAGTTTGAGGAGAAGGACTATGCGATGCCACAATTACAGGGGAGGGCATTGATGAATGACGACTAGCTGGAATCGAAGCAACTGAGGGAACCATAAGAGGAGCAACAACCCATTGATTCGGATTAGCTGACTCAGACAGCCTGCTGCTCGTCTTTCTCAAAGAGCTCGAAGGAGCTCCCATGGAGGATTCAAGGTGGCCTTCAGAACGAGTTTGGGAATTATGAATAGGCCTCCAAACTTCTATTGTCGTGCATCAGTTGTAGCATGATCGAAGGACGAGCATTTTGAGCATGATGTAGGCTTCCATTCATATATAACTTTCTGGGGGAAGCTTGACTCGTCATCACATTCAATATTGATAATGTCTGGATATTTAAATCCAGAAGAAACCTCAATGAAAATGCGAGCATAAGTTAGTCTTGAACTAGTGGCCGTCGGAGCATCTCTGCGCAGAGGAATCCCCGTTACTTGAAATCATCCCCAACGACTTCTTGGACCAATATTGAATTGGGAGATGGGGAAACTGCACCCGCACCCAGATAGGCATTGTACTGATCATCTCACGGATTGGTTTACATCCTGAATGCCATTTGCGGAGGATCAATGGACACCCACTGACTGACCATATTGTCGAATTTAGAATCTTATCGCGGTCTGCTTCATTGGAAAACTTAAAGAGAAAAAACCCTTCGGCCAAGGATCTTCATTGGAATGCTATTAGAGTTATTGTTAAATAAAACCACGAGAAGTCTGTTACCACGTGAAGTCTGTACCACATGAAGTTTGTTACCACGTGAAGTTCGTGTTCATTTGTATTTTTCTTTGTTTTGGGTTTTTTGTTTGTCAATTATAGTTGATTATAAAAGGGATATCAAGGCTCCCAAAACATAATAACAATATAATACAAGTTATCTCTCCTCTCGTCATCTCTCCTCTTTCCCTCAATAGTTTAATATTCTCACATGGTATCAGAGCTTTGATTCTCTATGGAATCTTTGGTTTTTGCTCTTATGGAAGAAAGTTTAATCTCAACCACGAGTTTTGTTGATCTAAGTTGGCAGTGAGTTTGCTAGGGAGTTGCAGGGGGCAGTGTGCCCTTGCTCGGGGTTCGGGGTAGAGCTCCGAAGTCTATTTTGGGGGGAGATTGTACAATTTGGAATCACATTAATCTGGAATCATGAAATCGTAGTCTCTTTTTCATCGTTTGAATATAGTATTTTGTTCCTCTCTCCTTTGTCCTCGATTATTGTTTTTGTTAGTCTTCGCAATGGCTACTGAAAGAGATGATTTGCTTCAGTGTGAAGTTGAATGAGAGAAATTATTCGTATTGGATTTATGTGATGACAAATTTTTTAAAGGGCAAAAAGATGTGGGGTTATGTTAGTGGGACCTTGGGTAAACCTATAGATCAAAGTTCTGCAAAATATGAAAAACAGTTAGATATTTGGGAATTAAACAATTAAAAAATTATCACTTAGATAAACAATTCTGCCGAGAATTCGATAGGTACTCAAGTTGGAAAAATATTAAATAATTAAGGAGATTTGGGATCAGAATTGTTGACGTAGTCTAATTTTGCAAAACAATATCAATTGGAAATGAACATTAAGGGAATTCAACAAAAAAATATGAGTATCCAGAAATTTTATTCTACCATGACCAACATTTGGGATCAGTGGGCTCTCATTGAATAAGCAGAACTAAGTGTGTTTGCACCATATATTGCCCATAGAGAGGAACAACAGTTGGTTCAGTTTTTTATGGTTCTTTATGATGATTTTGAGGGACTACGTGGGACAATTCTACATCGTAGTCCACTTCCCTCTGTTGCCTCGATGGTCAGTGAGTTGTTGGTTAAAGAGACTCGTCTTAAGTCCCATGCAGAGAGATGAATTCTTCCATCTCCTAATCCATCTGTCTTAGAAGTACCTCCAAGACCTGCCAACTATTAGAACAAGCCCTTTTTGAAGCTTGGTAATAATGAATGTAATTTCTGTAAGCATAAGGGGCATTGGAAGACTCAATGTCCTAAGTTATTAATTATAACACATCAGCAGCGGCAACAATAGTTTATGGGCCACCAGCAGACTCCATGGAAAATCGGGAATCAAAACCAAACAACGATCCTACAGGCCCCCACAACCTAGGGCACCAGTTGTACCACCATCAGACCCATCTAGATTAGGAGCCACATCATCCTCTAATCCCATAGTGGCTGCCCTTGCTGAGCAATTTCAAAAGTTTCTTGCCATAGCCACATGTTATGTTGTCTCTACTCTTATAGAATCCACAATCCCATAAGCTGATTGGGACAGGTTGTGGGGAACTTTACATTCTGGATGAGCTAAGAATACCATAGTTGCAGCTTATAGTATTCTTTTCTTTTGAGTCCTAGTTTTTATTTATGTTTATCTTATGTTTTGTGCCCTTGCCAAGAAACATAGTTTAAATACTCAAGAAATTAGAACGATGCTTCATAAGATAAACCCAACAATATCGAGTGTAATCATCAATGAAGGAAACATAATATCGAGACCCCCCTTTTGTAGAAATAAGAGACGGTCCTCACACATCATAATGAACCAAGTCAAATGGGGCAAGAAAAGAAGAAATACTTCGATTAAAAGGTAAAGCAAAAAATTTTGCCACTTTACTAGCTTTGTAGAAGCTAAGTATTTTAGACGAGACATTAAAACGTGACCTAAACGAGAATGCTATAAATAAAAACTAGGACTCATGCGAAAAAAAGACAAGTCAATACTAGAAGCTACAACTGATGATATTCTTAGCTCATCCAGAATGTACAGTCCCCCTTTCTTACGGCCAGTCCCAATCAGCTTCTGGGATTGTGGATCAGTAACTAGAGTTACACAATTGACTAACAGAAATAAGATTTAATTTAAGATTGTGAATATAATAAACATTAGAAATTGATAAATTTGGGGTGACAATAGAACCAACACGTGCTAAGGGCATAGGGGTACCATCAGCAATCATGACAGACACAAATGAGGTAGGACACAAAAAAGCATAAGATGACAAATTTGATGACATATATGATGGGAAGCTCCAGAGTCTAAGACCCACACGGAGGAAAGCATACATGAAGAATTAGATGACAAACCTATAGGAGCGGACACAGACATAGCATATGGTTGTGTGGCAATAAACTTTTGAAATTGCTCAGCAAGGGCGACCACTACGGGAGGATGATGTGGCTCCTAATCCAAACGGGTTTGATGGTGGTACAAATTCTACCATATTAGGTTGTGGGGGCTTGTAACTATTCTTCATATTTTGCGTAACTTTGATCTATAGGTTTATCCAAGGTCCCACTAACATAACCCCACATCTTTTTGCTCGTTAAATTTTTTTTCATCACATGACTCCAATACGAGTAATTTCTCCCATTCAATATCATAGTAATAGACTGAAACGAATCATCTCTTTCACTAGTCATTGTGAAGATTAATAAAAATAATAAACAATAAGGACAAAGGAGAGAAGAACGAAATACCAGATTCAAACAACGAGAAAGAGATTGCGATTTTACGGTTCCATATTATTACGATTCCGGATTGTACAATCTCCCTAGAAATAGACTCTGGGGCTCCATCTCGAACCCCAGGCAGGGGGGGCCCCTACAACTCCCCAACCAACTCATCACCGAGTTAGATCAACGAAACTCATGGTTGAGATTAAACTTCCTTCCATAAGGCCAAAAATCAAAACTTCCCTAAAAAATCAAAGCTCTAATACCATGTGAGAATATTAAATTATTGAGAGAGAGGATGGATGACAAGAGGAGTGATAACTTGTATTCTATTGTTATAATATTTTTGGAGCTTCGACATCCATTTTATAATCAACTACAATGAATAAAGGACAAAACCAAAATAAAGAAAAATACAAACGGACATGGACTTCAAGTGGTAACAGACCTCTGCCTCTAGATCTGCCTGCGCACTCGTCTCTAGCCAGATCTGCCCGCTCTCTCCCCCTCGACAAGCCCATATCTGAGAGCTGAAGGAGGCGGCCAAAGCTAACAGAACTTCTTCCCCTCTTCCCCTCAAATGCAACTGCATGGTCAAAGCTATGGGACGCAAAGGCTGAGCGACACGGTCTGAGAGGTTCTCTCATCGGCTTTTGCCAGTGATGTCGCCGGAGCCATGGCGGCCTCCTCATCGGGCATGAGTTGGAGAAATCTTTTCTCAACATCTGATTCCTCCTCGGATATACCACATTTCCCTGAGTTGCTTTCTCAGTCGTCAGTCAAAATCCCATCCCATCTTTTGCACTGGCAACATACGCTTGAGGGCTATGTAATGGGTAAACGTCCCTACTTCATTTGGTTGAAAAATACGTTGACAAAGCTATGGAATCTTTCCGCCTCCTTTGAATGGTCTTATACTGCTGTCAATACCCACTTTGTGTCCTGAAATACCAAATAAAGAAGCCGCACGAAAAGAAATGAAGAACAAAATTTTGTGAGGAGGAAGAAAGATGAATAAGAAGAGAGGAGCTCCACACACAGAGAATGATGTTCAATTTTTACACTGCATACCAGTACATGTCACATATTTATGACCTGTCAAATACCCTTTTAAACTCTTAATACAGCTCAAATTGTTAAGTATAACTAACTGTATGCATTAAGGAACTTATTTTGTTGATAAAGACCCAAAATTACATTACTTTAGGCTCATTTAGGCATGACTGCCTAATCACACGATCAAAATGAAGGAAAAGAAAAGAAAAAAAAAAGTAGCTTTCTGCAGAGTATCCTGTCACTGAGAATATATAGATCTACCTGCATTCGCGTTGTTATCAATACATTTATTTATGGATATGGTATGGATGACAAGGAAAGAGTTTTTCCCTTTTAGCTGCTTGTATATTTTCGATTTTCTTTTGTGGATCATCATGTTTACTTTTTATCCCTTCCTGTAGCTGTCATTGGTAACCAGTTGAATTTCTGTCAGGATAAGGACAATTGATGCTGTGATCATCACACATTCTCATGCGGATGCAATTGGAGGTCTTGTTGTAACTTCTTCACCACTGTATGATTTA
Source organism: Houttuynia cordata (assembly GCA_039654745.1). Lineage (NCBI taxonomy): Eukaryota > Viridiplantae > Streptophyta > Magnoliopsida > Piperales > Saururaceae > Houttuynia > Houttuynia cordata. The sequence continues at coordinate 44,628,099 of CM077502.1, read as the reverse complement.
AGAATAAACTGGCTTGTGCCTACTTCATCTGTAATACGCTATGCTTAAACTTATTATAGTATAATGATGTTACTAGTACATAAAAGGTGAAAAGAAAACTCATCTTCATGTTATTATCTAATGTCTGCAAAATATTTTTTAACTTGTATGACATATAAGTTCAATAAACTTCTAATGCATCTGACTGGATTTTGTAATCACTACCTCTTTTCTGTAAATTGCATTATTACACTTTTGTGATTTCGATTAGCCATTATCCTTCTTCGGTTGGAACTAAAGACATTTTCCCTATACACAGGTCTTGATGATCTGCGTGACTGGACAAACAATGTCCAAGCCTACATCCCAATCTATGTGGCACTACGTGATTTTGAGGTTTATCCTGAATTAATTGCACTAACAAAAGTTTTATGTTGTATCCGATCTTAATGGTAGCTTAAATTTTTCAGGTGATGAAGAAAACCCATTACTATTTAGTGGATACCAGCGTTGTTACACCTGGAGCTGCAGTCTCTGAGTTGCAATTCGATATTATAAAGGAAGAAGCCTTCATTGTCCATGAACTTAAGGTGAACTGTTTGGTTGGAGGCCATTTTGGGTTCATTATGTTTGTTTCTACTTTCTTGGCACATGATTTGAATTTTTTTAGCTATCTTGCAAGATGTTTGAAGCACTTCGCTTTACTCATGGAGCAATAATTCATGGTAACAAGTTTAGACATGACTGAATCATTATCTATCATTATCTGCATTAAATGCAGATCAGATGGAATCTAGCAGTAGCTATACCAATTGAACAAACAGGGTGTGAAATGACAATATTACATAATAACTAGGGTGAATGGAACCAAGTCTATAGACGTTCAGGTCTTTTTCCCAGATAGGATATCCTTTATGTGCATTACTTCTTTATCTAACAAATTAAACCTCTAGATGACGAAGCTGAAGAGATTCTTCCTTAAGGTTGACATAAAGTAGAACAACCATGTGTATCTTGATGATTTCTTAAGACCCAGCTCTTTCACCTAGTGCTTCATAACCTTTTGCCTAGACGATATGGAGACTGCCAGAAGGTCTTATGTTTTAAAACTTTTAGAACTATTACAATTATGCTTAAAGATAGATGACGCACATGCACACATGTTGTATGATTGAGAAGATGACACCATGTGTGTGCTCTAATATGCTTTTGGTAACCATGACTTAATTTATTGACTGTTCTTAGTGATTTTGGCTTAGTTTATATTGAGGCGTTTCAATTTTATGTTGATCAAGTAAGATGAAGATATACTGTCAAGAAGAAAGTAAGACAAGATAAAAGTGAATAATGCATGTATCAGGCTAGGGGAAGTTGCAATATAAGGTTTTTATATTTCCCTTTCTTACCCAATCAGTGGAAATTGGAGTCCAATTTGCATCTGTTGGGATTTGTTATAGACTCTTGAGTCTCTTCATGTTCTTTTTTAGGTTATTCCTTTACCAGTGTGGCACGGACAAGGTTACCGTTCGTTGGGCTTCCGGTTTGGCAATATCTGCTATATAAGGTGGTGATGCTTATTCTTTTTTAATATGATTAAATTCATTCTGAGATCTGAACTTGGGGAAGTTTTGTAACCTGTGCTTTTGGCATTTTTTCTGGGTGCATAATTTTGACACAACCACAGTGATGTTAGTGAGATACCTAAAGAAACGTATCACCTTCTTCAAGATTGCGAGCTCCTGATATTGGTAATTTTGTGTTTCTTTTGTCTGCCTTTTCTTTTGTTTTTTATGCATCAAGATATGGTTATAGGCATTCTGGTTTCTCTCCATTATCCATTGACTAATTTGTCTAAGGAACTATTAGGATGCACTAAGGCCAGATCGTTCTTCTTCAACACATTTTGGTCTGCCAAGGGTGAACGTTATTTTAGAACTTTTTCTTTTGTTACTGATCATTCGAGACATGTTTTGATATCTTTTAACATCTAAAATTCATTTTTCCCACCGTCAGGCTTTAGAGGAAGTTCGTAAAATTAAGCCAAAGAAAACACTTTTCACTGGTATGGTTCCACATTCTCTTTTATGTTATATATACTCCCTCCGTCCAGAATTATTATTAACTTAAGGTTTTCCAAATTAACTAATTTAGTTCATTTTGGAAAACCTTATGTTAATAATTATTCCGGACAGAGTATATTGTTATGGTCGATGTAGTCATTTTTTTGTACTGTATCTAGACCTATTCAATTATCATCAAATGTTTTTTTTATATGAGAATCAAGCTTTCGAAAAGGAACACAACAAACTACCATCATCAAGTGATTTTTTCTTTTGGAATGTAATTTAATTTATATCTGGCGTCAGAAAGTGTTTTTTCTAGAACTTAACTACTCCCTCCATCCAAAATTACCTGGCCTCATTAGAAAACCCAAATGAACTGATTCTAGTTCATTTTGGTTTTCAAATGAGGACAGGTAATTTTGGACAGAGGGTGTATTTGAGTTTTATTTGTTCCTAAATTTATGCTTAAAAGCTGATAATTACTTCTATTTAGTACCAAAAAATATTTATTTTGACAAAATGTCTATTTGTGATTCTCTGGAGCTTCCACATTGCGAGCAAGCACAGGCTTGCAACATGGAACGATCCATGCCTTGCTGTGGCCAATCATCAACTTTGTTCTTAGCTATTGGAATTATGTTATTTTGCCTGCACCTGTGTACAGGTATGATGCATCTTATGGACCATGATGAAGTGAACAAAGATCTTGCAAAGCTGATGCAGTCCGAGGGCTTAGATGTTCAGTTGAGTTATGATGGCCTTCGCATCCCAGTAAATTTATAGCTGACATTCTTTACGTAAAGATTTTGCAAGCTATGCGTCATTTGCTATTTATTGAGGGAGCTGACTTAATCAAGAGCAAATAATAAATGCGTCCTACGTTATACCCTGTTTTTGCACATTTTTTACTCTGTAAATTGAGATGATGATTCTTTTATTTAAACACAACTCTTGCCAGTTCTTTTGCTGTTTGGCATCACTTCCAAATGTACAAAACTAATACAAGCTTGGAAATTCGAGTGGCTGAAGCTCAATGTAATTTTAATCTGTTTATCTGGTTGCTGTACTGTTTTCCTTTTAAGACATGACCATGAACAAAGAAATAATTTGAACGATTTTTATATTTGTTTTGCTACTAAATGAACGAATTCTTGTTATTGCGATTTGCCCAATCCATATATCTCTGAAGTTTGTCTCAACGAGTACATCTCTGCAATGGGGTTTCGTTTTCCCATGAACGACTACTGGTGCATGTGGTGTTAAATTTTCCATGACTCAGGTTTCCTGATAGTGGACATGCAAAAAATGCTAGTGTGTCTATTTCTTTAAGTTCACGAGTTTTGCATCACTTACTGTAGGATTAGTGACAAATTTGTGATTAACGGCTGGCCAAAAGTATCCTTGTTCCCAAGCCAACAAATACTGCCTTCCGCCTACTACCATTTCACAGATATTGGAATGATATTGACTGGGATGTGAGGCTGCTGACACGGGTCCTCCAGGAGCACTGTATAATTTCTTCTCCTATTTAGTGCAGTGAATCCACAGTTTGCATGCATCATTGAGATCCATTTTCATTTTGGTGGCCTAAACTGCGTTTAAACTGCTTTTCTGGAGGCCCAAAAACTTTCCTTCGTATTAATCTCACTTTCAGCCCCAAGACAGTGTTAATGGTGAATTCCTAAAATGATTGAGCTTCAAATATCAAATACCCTTACTTCAATAGGGCTCCAGTTACTCGGTTCTAGCCTTCTGGGCCAGTCTGTAGGACTTACAGACGAAGACAAGTCGAAGACTGGGAAGCAGGGAAGGCAGGCTGGTGCAGGAGGCGAGGCGAAAAAGGGCAGCCTTGGAATATTTGCAGTCTTTCTCTCTCTGGCAAACTGATGGCAAAGGGGTCACGAGAATGAAACAAGGAAAAGCTAGCTACTCATCAATCCACAGTGGATTTGACTTGGAAGGGCTGTCCCTGCAAACCCACTCAAAACTGAAAGAGAACTCCTATCCGGGAGTGTAGGTGCAGGTGCAGAGCTCACTCACAACTCGGCTCAATTAGGCTGGGGCCCTGGTGGTGGGGGTCTTGCAGTAGCCTGCAAGCAATGGCATGAACAAGGGTGTGTCTAGACAAGACAGTCATGGCAAATGGTAATGCAAACCTGTCAGCATCTGAGCCAGACGAAGACAATGCCCATTTGGTCATGGCGGCCATGATTGACTGCCCAATTATTTTGCCCGTTCTGATAAATACGGACTATATTTGCTTGTATCTATCTCTAGTCCCATGATCCAGATTAATCTGTAGACTGTAGTAGTTCCATATGCTATGACAGATTTCACGACCAGAATAAGCACAAGACCTGCTTGGAGGCTGGAATCAATGTTATTAATAACTGACAATATTGGCTTCGAAAAAGAAAAAAGAAAACAGACAATTCTTTCTATTCTTGCTGCCAAGATGGTCAATTGTTTCATGAAGCAGCTTGTTAAAAAAATGTAGTTAGAAGGGTGGTCTCTGTTCGTCATGATGAGCAAGTCTGAAAATGCCAGCATTATTTTCCCTTTCTTAAAAAGTACTCTATCAAATGAGGAATCGCTGAATGGCTGATAGCTATCCCTATTTTTGGGCTACATAATCTTAGTGTTGATAGCCACTTATCAAGCATTTACTGTCAAACTACACTTATTTACATTTTTGTCCATGATTCTTCTAGGCTTGTTAAGGGGCCGTTTGGGCGTGATTAGAAGCAAATATCTAGAGTGGATTTTGGATGTCCACTATAGTATCTATGTTTTTTCCATATCCAGCCTAAAACACGTCTTGAGGTGTTTCAGCTGGATATGAAAAAACCTCGATGCTATAGTATAACAAAACATCCCGTCCTTTTAACGGCCCCTAAATAGGCTTTTTTTTTCTTCCAACAACCGCCTCATGGGCAATGACACTACCCGAGCCCATGACTCACTCCTTAATAGTGGAGAGTTACTACCGCTTGCTCCTGCGCTTTTAGGGTTGTTAAATGGCCTTGTCGATATGAGAGGTCAGTGAGACATGAAAAATCAGTTTAATGCTTTCCTGAAAATTTCTCTCCTACCATCGTTTATACGTCTAATGACTTGAATTTCTAAAGAATTAGATGCATCAAAAAGAGATTCTGAAGAAATTAGCACCCCAGGGGGGAGGGAGTAAGAAGAGTAAGACCGTCCAAATACTTTACCAGGTTATATGGAGAATTCCAGAAGCGAACTTAGACTTGACTTGGACACTTTCCTATTAACACTTCTTCCACTGCACTTTTAGTTCTCCAATAATTTGACTGGCCCTTATAAAACCCAATTTAGTTCCAAATGTATCTATATATTACAAGTATAAATTACAAGATACCAACCCTTTCATAAACATTGCCACGCTCATTTTCACGTATTTCACGTAGAGGCTGCCTAGCTAGCTGCATAGGCGAGGCGGCATGTGTGCTACGGTCGGCCGACTCCGTCTTAACGTTGCCTTCTTTTCCTCACCGGCACCGGGAAAGGCAACAGAATTAACAGATGCCCTCACGCCCAAGCCACTATACTACTCAACTGGCAATCACCCAAAGCTAAACTGACCAGGTGCAAATAAGACCTACCAGCATGGTCCATGCTGGGATCGCACCGGGCATCCTGACTAATGCATCCCATTTCACAAAATGTTCCTTTCACTCAGGGACCCACCTCACTTTGCACATGGGAGCATCTAGGTTGCTAACAAGGGCGAAACTCGTGCTTTCATCTTTATTCTTTTGAGTCTAGCCCTTTTCCAGCCCGGACCAAACATGGATCGAACAAGGTCAATCACGGTCGAGCTCTCGGCTCTACTGGTATGAAGCAAAGTCCAAAAATCCATACACAGCATTTCAATCCAATAGACTAAAGTATGTGGTGCCTGCCAGGCCATGGCCCATAGGCCATAGGTGGTGCACTCTTTTTCCTCCGTCATTGTACCATTTGAAAAGTGATATTGACATGGTGAAAGAACCCTTACTGCTAGGTTAGACATATTTTATGTTCTTACATTTACAACAGGTTTCTAGTAGAGGACTGTTACAAGGAGTATGAGGCCAATCTTTTGGGCCATTAGATTTCGATCGAAGGGTGGATATCAAATCACTAGGTAGGTGAGTCCGTGAGTGTGTCACATCAGAGGGCATGTAAGTTTTATGTAGCTATTTGTAGCCATCAGATCAAGATCCAACGGCTACAAATTGAATTGGCCTCATAAGCCAAACGAGAGCGATCTCATTTAAACTTTTCCCTTTTTAGTATGGAGAAAGTTTATATGCACCCCTGGTCATTGCATTGGCATATGCGGGGAAGACGCACGCCGTCAGATTTCAAACCTAAAAGCGTATGTTAATAGAAGTGGTGAATGAGTGATTTAAACCTGCTTGCCTCTTGTATTAACGTGCAATGTCGGATCGTTGCCCTTACACATGCTCATGCACATGAGCTGATGCGCATACTACTAGGACTAATCTTTTACGAGTAGTATGCATTATTGAGCTGCAATTTATCAATTACAAATACGTGGAATTCCATCCTCATCATGGATATATATGACCACTGCAACCTTTTCTTTGAAAAGCAATCGATATCAATTTTCATTCTTATCTTTTGTTTCTATGTGTCGAGGCTGATACTGGTTAGATTTATGCAGTTTGATAGCATTTGATACGTAAATTATTTGTAATCTTCTCAAGAAATAAAATGGCATGCAAGTGAAGCACGACATAGTAAAACAAAGATCTCATGTTAAGGGATATTTCATGTGCACCCAAGAAGCATCTTCCTGTGCCATATTCTTGTTGCACTCAGGACATAGTAAAACAAAGATTTAGGACACTGGCTATGGCAAGAAGTCAAAGAACCCTTCAATAGAACAAAGACAAAGAAAGCTTCCCACTATCCCCATATGTTCTTGATTTGCATGCACGAAAAGAAAATCATGTAATTAGCCAGGTGTTGGTTCTCCAAAGTCCAAAGCTTGTAGGCTTTCAAAAATCACCATTCTCTACTAGCTCATTTAGATTTCCAATGTAATTGTAGCAGCCCAAAAGATCAATAGTGGCAATATCACGTGCTTTATAACGCGCTTATGCATAATACATGTACCTGATTCATTTTGCTAATGTTCAGTTCTGTCTCTTCTGGTGTCCTATGCCTTGAGTATTCTCAACTCGGAGAGCATATTCACCGAGTTTATTTAACCAAAACAAATCAGGTGACAAGCATAAAGAGACAAACGAAAAACAAATCTTAATTACATGTTCTTAATTAACTATCTTAGGCTAAACACGAGCTCATGGAAAGCACAAACACCCAGAAATGCTGTTGCCTCGATAAGGACATCTCCTTTTTGAAATGCTGGCATACCCGTTTTCTTAATGATTTTGATTACATCCAATTCAATTTATTATGTTTTCTAATATACCTACTTGTAATAATGCCGCCTGTTTTACAAATTTACAATTGAAATGGTTTATGATAAGGAAGGAAAAGAAGGGGAGCCTTCCATTGGTTGCCATGGCCTGTGAGATAAGAGCCAGTGAGATGATGTGGGAACCACCTCACGTGGTAATAGTGTAGGTCTTGTCAATTACAAGTCTCGAAATTCAGTAGCTTTCAACGCCTAAAGAGCATATATATAGCAACCAAGTGGTCCTGGTGTCGGAAACCTGTTTCTTCTTTTCTCTCTCTCTTTTTTTCAGCTTGAACTTGAAAGAAAGCATTATGCTTTGCATGGTGAAGGCCTAATGGGCGTGTACCAAACACCACATAGTTCCCTTTTTCTGCTCAGTTCATTGACTTCCACTACCTCTTTTGTAATCAGTTCATTGAGTATCATCTATTGAATTTGTGCAGGTTTATGGTATTGAAAAGTGCTATACATATACAACTTGATGTTTAATTTATGGTAATGGTGTCTGGCGGTAGTAGAGGAGGAATGGGAATGGGGTCTGTATGGAGACTGAAGGAGTGTAATAGAAAAAGCTTCGGACAGCTTAAGAACCGCGTTAAATGCTGATGAGTCCAAAAAACCCATAAGATGGAACAGATAAAAATTGATGAAAATAGAGCCAAGAACTGTTTCCCATGAGCATGTCAGCTGTGGATTCGATCAATGAGCCAATCATGTCACTGTAGAAGCATAAAGTTGAGAGGAGAAGGCTATACGTGCTTTTTACCATACACAAAAGTAAATAATCAAGGGGTTATTATTAACAAGAAATAATTGACCTCTTCTACTCCACTGTCTAACCTTTTTAACAGAAAGCTGTGCTACTCATTAGTATTACTAACCAAATAAAAGGTAAAAGTTCATATGAGACACGGCTTATGTGCGCAACCGTGTAAGCTAAGGCACTGCAAGCCGCAGGATTTCGATCCGATAGTATGCATCAAATCAGCGGCCAAGGAACTGATTCACACCTGCAAATAGGATTTGACACTCACCATCGGATCAAAGTTCGATTGCTTCACATGAGCCGCATGTCTCGTACTAATGGCACTCTAATATTTCGATCGCTACTTTTTTTTGTTAAACTCAATTTAATCACATGTCATGGAAAAAGCCTATGGATTATGGTGAAGAGGGAGGAAAAAGTGGTAGTAAAGAATTTTCTTGGTTTGTGAAAGAAAACAAAGGAAACGACAGAATGTAATACGTCAGTGAGAAGAGTCTGTATTGAAATGGGTGGACGACTGCACAGGAGGGATTCCTCATCTACATCATCTCGAGTCTCTGCAGTAGTCTTGTAGCAGCCAGCACAAAATTCCCCTCTATGCCTTTCCTCTTCCTTTGAGCTCTCTGTCGTATATTCATACTCCACCATATGCAATATACTTGCTCCTTTACATCCATCCTTGTTTATTTGCAATCCAACACTTGATGGGTTTTCCACTGTTTAACAGTTTTGTTTATAAGTTTTTGTTGGGTATCGATAGTTGTCCACACATGGAAATCTAAGGAAAAAGCTGCTGGAAATTTTATGGTATATACTTCCATTCATAGTACACCTTTAAGTTCTCTCTCTCTCTCTCTCTCTCTCTCTCTCTCTCTCTCATCCATCAGCAGGTCAAGGACTCAAGAGTTTCATCTGTTTTCTCTTTCTTTTTCAATTTTCATCCTAGAAAAGGATGAGAGCTAGTGGGGAGTGTTGTGTGAAATGATGGCCTTCTGCTGTCTTCTGATCTCACGGGTTCTCTGTATGCTGTAAATCGGTTGAGTGCCAGATCTGTGGGTGCTGGAGCTTTCCTTTTCCTGTTTCTGTATAGATAAAGCTCCCTTGGCTTCTTGCTCATCGAAAACCCTACAATTCGACCAGTTGGAGTTTGAGCTTCTTTACCCTGATGATGAAGGACATGGCAATCCAGCAACACCCAGCTGGGGACGAGAACGTATCTAACTTGACTTCAGCTTCAGGTGATCAAGCTAGTTATTCGTCTTCAGGTAACAGAGCTGATCAAGATGGCTACACTTGTCCACCACTCAAGAAAAAGAGAAACCTTCCAGGAAATCCAGGTTCATCAAAAACCTCTCTTTTCATATCTGAAAAACATACCAACTTCCTTTTTACTTATTGTTATTGTTTTCGTTTTCTTTTCAAATTTTCAGACCCAGATGCAGAAGTGATAGCTTTGTCCCCCAAGACTCTGATGGCAACCAACAGATTTGTGTGTGATATCTGTAATAAAGGTTTCCAAAGAGATCAGAACCTTCAGCTGCACAGGAGAGGCCATAATCTTCCATGGAAGCTGAGGCAGAGAACAAGCAAGGAGGTGAGGAAGAGAGTGTACGTGTGCCCGGAGGTTTCATGTGTGCACCATGATCCTTCAAGGGCTCTTGGTGACCTTACTGGAATCAAGAAGCACTTCTGCAGGAAGCATGGGGAGAAGAAGTGGAAGTGTGACAAGTGCTCCAAGCGTTACGCAGTTCAATCGGATTTGAAGGCCCATTCCAAGACTTGTGGCACCAGAGAGTACAGATGTGACTGTGGTACCCTCTTCTCAAGGTAGAAAACAAAATTTTTACCAAGTCATCATTTGGTAGTAGAAGATAATTAGCATGCAACTTCATTGAATGTTTTAGCAGAAAAAGATTGCAACTTCAACTTCATTGAATGCTTCATTGTCTACAAGCATTTAATTCCCACATGTTTTTGAATCTTAAATGCCTAAATAGACATCAGAATGGAAAGAACACAGCAGTGATTAAGGGGGAATATGAATATCCCTGAAAATCCTTGAATCATGAAATGGGATTTTATTATGCTTGTTTTGGAATCTGTCTAGCATTCTTACTTTTTGGGATTAGTATGGGCTTTTTCACTCAACCTATGTATAACCTTTTTCTTGTCTTTTGGCTTTTCTTTTTGGTTGCTTATGCCTGTACACAGGAGGGATAGCTTCATCACTCACAGAGCTTTCTGTGATGCCTTAGCAGAAGAGAGCGCAAGAGCTATCACTATGGCAAACCCTCTCCTGCCCTCCCAAGGCAGTTCCTCATCAGCTACAAATTTAAATCTGCAAACTCAATTTCCTCAGCTCTTAACAACTAGGGAGAACAATAATAATGCCAGCAACCAGCAAGATCACCAGTTACAAAATTTCAACTTGAGATCAGAGGTTCCCCCATGGCTAGCATGGCCACCAGCTGTAGGGGCTGGACCAGGCCCACCTGCACCTGCACCTGCACAGACATCTGTTACCCACTTTGATCTCTCTTCCTCAATATTCTCTCCAAGATTACACAATGAATTCTCCCATTCTCAGGCTACAATGCCCCAGGAAAGCAATAGTACCAGACCCCCATTTTATCTGCCCACTGCCTCTCCTCACATGTCTGCCACTGCATTGCTTCAGAAGGCAGCTCAGATGGGTGCAACCATGAGCAAACCATCAGCTTCATCATCCTCCACGCTTAATTCTGGTGCAATCATAGCTGGTTTTGACGTGGGTCTCTCTTCACATGAAGATATGAGGACTAGTTTTGTACAAGGCCTGACAACTTTTGGAAATAGAGCTCAGTCAACGTCAGGCCCTTCTCTGCTCCATAATATGATGAGTTCCCTCTCTCCGGCTGCTGGTTTTGAGGGACCTTTTGATGAGGCACTTGAAGGGATGTTAGGAGGTAAGAGGGATGGAAATGGTAATGAAAGCATGGGGAAGTTTCATCCTAGAAATGAAGAAGGTGGTGGAAATGATGGCTTGACTAGAGATTTTTTGGGTCTTAGACCTTTGTCTCATGGAGACATTCTCAACATGGCTGGCTTGAATCCCTGCATGAATCCTTCATCTTATGATCAGCAGACACAGAATCAAAAGCCATGGTAAGAGCAGGCATGCAAAGTGGACCTTCATCTTTTCTTGAAGACTCTTACCATATGCTTTATATGTTAGCTTACTATTGTGATGATAACTGTACCACAGAATTTCCATGTTTTTCCTCTCCCAAAGGGAGGGTGTTTATTGCATTTCCTTATATAGAGACTTTTTTTTGTGAACTTATGTAATGTTTTCATCCCTTGTGGCATCTTGTTTGCTTTTGCGCAGTTTTGCTTCTATAACCATCAATTTAACATGCCAGTGCCTTCTAGTCATGTTTGTATTTGTATTTTAACCGAAGAGATGAGCCGAAAGAAGAACACAGTCAAAGCCCTTAGAATATCCCATCTCTTGCTACATATGGTACCTGCACCATACTGTTAGAATGAAAAACTACAACAAAAAGGAATCAAAACCTTTGCGCATGTAAGAGGAGTGGCCCTTAATTGAAATATAAAACGACTTAAGAAATAAGAGGACTGAGGAGTGCCCTTATTCACAGCGATATAATGTCTCGCTTGAACCCAAAAGTAACATATAGGTCTCATCTTCCACTGTATACCATTTTTCAATTTAGATTACTAGTCTTTCATCCATTTCTATTTAATATTGGAATTGTTTGACAGATTTCTTTTATAGGGGTATTCGGTTTTGTTTTCCTGAAGGCAACTAGCAGGACCCAGCTTGGCCTAAGAGAGCAAAAACTAAAAACTTCTTAATAGCTCTCTTATAATATTCATATTAGTTTCCTTCTCATTTTTGTCTTCTTTAGCAGATCTTCGTATTCTTTTCAACTTCTTTTCTTCACTAGACAAGTAGAAATTTTCTGTTTTGCTATAGCTCTAGTAGCTACTAGCAGACACTAGCACCTGCAGCTCAAGATAGTCTTTCTCTTTCTCTTTTGCCAATGCTCGGGATAGGTGAGATATGAGCAAATCTCTCTTTGACCCTCTCAGAATTGAAAAGTTGGATTTCGCACCTACACGCTGTAGGCAAGATTTGCTGGAGACTTCACCAAAAAACAAAAATACAAAAAAAGTTTTACTGGAGACACTTTGGATGCTTGATCCAGCTGGTGCTGGCCCTGACTCTTGTTTGCCCGAAAATGCTTCTTGTTAGTGCCTTCCCTTACATCTTCCATTGCATGGAATAATGTACTTCTTTAAGTTTCAACTCCCAATCTCCCATCCATGCAGACCCACCTCTCACTTTCATTATCCGCGTAATTATCTCAATATATACTTATAAAAAACTAGATCATAAGTAAATACACCATTTGCTTAAGATTGCAAATAGGTCTCTATCTCATACACTATTATTTCCGTAGTTGTCAGGCGACCCAGGCCATCCTCCTATCTCCTCCTGTCTTTAGGTGTTCAAAAGTAATAAGAAATAATCCCTCTCAGCCCTTTTGATTGTCCACATTTGAGAAAAAAAAGTGAATTTGTATAATCCTTTTTACTACACTAACTATTATGAGATCGAGATTATACGAAATGAAACAATTAATATGGGGCAAATGTGTTGCTACTGGTTTAGAAGGGAGAGAGGGGAAGGGAATTATGGGGAGACAGACACGGCAACTCGAGTAGTGGACCGACAGGCTGCAGAATCATATTGCATTATGCAATGCTCTTTTGTCTCGTGAGTTCTGAAAACTTGTGAAGGAGCATCTCAAAAGCTGCCACGCCCGGAGAGAGGGAGAGAGGGACTGATGAAAGAGGAATCATATTTTTTGGAGGGGTGGCATTGGAGGCAGAATCGAGGTGAGGTGTTCTACGTTGACATGAGCCAAAGGTAGGTTACAATGGTTCCCAGATCACTTTGTCTTTTGACTTTAGGTTGGGCAGGGTTCTGTTGTTCTTGGATCGGCAAGCCATCAAAGTGGTTGGTGGGTTCCATCTGATTGATGTGCTCAAGGTGGGTACAAAGCATCATGATTAGCAGCTAAAATACCACTGCTTTTGGCTGCATGTGCTTTGCTATACAGGCATGATAACGTTGTTAATGTCTCGCTCAAATTACCATGAAGAAAAGAGCTAGCAGCCGGGCCCCGAGAGGGTCCTGACGTGATTGGCATCAACAACTATAGTTTCGAACGTGATTGTACGAGAGATCCACATATGCCACTCATGGTCATCATCTTTGGTTGTTTTAAGGAGACTCAACATTTTCGATCCAAAAACATACCGTCACAAACTTGACTATTGCCTTGGGAATTCTTATTTGGCAAGTTTTAAGTGTACTTCGTCGATTGAATCAATAATTCTTAGGGCTCCAAGAAAGAGATTTGTGTAAAAAAGGACTTCAAGAAAGATTGGAGATATCATTTGGATTTATCTTAGTAGTCTGTTACTTTTCGCTACAAAGTACTCTTCTAGGTGATCACCGAAGAGAAAATTAGGACTGGGCCGACTGGATGACTACTGGGAGAGTTCCCGAAGACATTGACGAAGTAGGTGTTGGACCCAAAGGCAGGCTTTTTCCATCAAAGCTATAGGTGTCTGATAACAGTTTTCATCCTTGCAGGGCTCTGGCTGAAGTCAGCAAGAGGCAAAGATAGATGAGTATGTCATCTTTGGACTTTTTTTTTGTCAAGGATCTTTGGACTTGTGAGTCTTGACAAATGCGGTCATTACATTTTTTTTTGACAAAGAATTTTAGTAAGCATGCCGAGATAATAGCTGACCCTAAAAGTTCTTTTGCAGACATGACGACAAGGGTGGAGGCCTTCCAAACCAGCAACAGAAACTCATTGAAGGAAGAATTATTGGGTACTCTGGCTAGGCCATATCAGTTTTATACCCACCAGGATCGATGGCTGTCAATACTGGAGATCGACAGCTCTAGTAAAATTAGGATAATTACCATGGGAGTACCCAATAATTTCTCCATGGAAGGAACAGAGCTAGCACATATGCAAAACTGTTCCCTTCCCTATATACATGATTTAGTATCCTATTTGGGTTTTTAGAGGAACAAAAATTAGTTCATTTTGAAAAAACAAAATAGGACATTTAATATGGGATGATAGGAGTAAAAGAGGGCAAGGCATAAGTGCTCTAAGCACTCTTCAAAATATCAGCAACAAATTGTGAATGAAAATGCAACAATTCTGATTATCGCATGGATGTCTACTAAGAATCATGAAGTAAGACTTGAACAATTTTCTAACAACACAGGAGCTGAGCCCAAGTAGATACACGTCACCTCTGCATCATTCTAATCGCATGTATCCACTATCCAATGAAATAACGAACTTCAATGATTTCAAGTTGAAACGGACAGAAGAATGCTTCAATTTTTCATTAGTACTGTATTCTTGAGTACAAATTTTGTCAGGAACGTCACGAAGAAAAAAATCAAAAGAAAATGTCTAACATAAATGTGCAATTTGAGTGTGGACAAGCAATTTGAGATAAGTCCTATATCCTGTTCTAAAATAAATGAGGAGACATGAGAGAACCAAACTCGATGGTCCTATGGAGCAAAGGAAAAATTGCAAAAGAATGCCATCAATCGGAGATGATTGGGAACATGCATATGCATGCATAAATATGTTTATAGCACCAGCCCAGGAAAAAAAATCAAATTATACAAGTTTGTGAGTCCTGCACAAAAGGAAAAATATCATCTTAATACTAGTAGCAAGAGAGAGCCTAGGCTTATCCCAGGAGATAATAAGACTGTTCCCATCGACAAGGTAGTGGGGCCCAATGGACAGGAAAAAGGGAAAACATTACCAATAGGCTTAAATCTTCCCAGTTCCAAGCCCATCTGATCGGTGTGCCAACACTTGACTAGGGTGAACAGCTGCTATTCCTAAGGAAGAACCCAAATTTTAAATGTACCCCAAAACTGAATGCAAAAATCTAAAATCAAAATCTAAGAGCAGTGAAAACACCTTAACGAAACTCATCGTGAAAATAGTCATCATCATCATCTTCATTGAAAATAGCACTGTAGAACACGTAGGGATTATTGATCATCTCTTGCATGCTTAATCGCCCATCTTTGTTTTCATCAGCCTGTGAAGAACAGAATAAATACTTTTCATCCAGTAAAGCAAAAAAATAGAGCTTCAAAACAATGTTTAAACACAAATTGTCAATGTTAGTCTCGAAGAGCCATTGAACTATTTAAGCAGGCTGAAAACTACAGGCTGTACATTTGTAGACAATAAGCTGAGCGTTCTATGTGCCAATTTGCTATCGAGTAATGCTGCCCATATGTTAGGTTCCCACAGAATCACCCACGGGATGGCATGCTCAAGGGAAAGTGAGTGATGTCACATTATCCCTTTAGTCATGCCACATCAGCCCCGGGGGTGAAATTGTGGGAAAGTTAATGTAGGAGAAGCATTTTTCTTTGCTATCAGTTCAACAATTAATGTAAACATTCAGTTTAATCTCAAGTGGCACAAAATTCTTCTCCTGAACTATACAATCCTTGCTATCCATGTGGGCTTGCCAGATATGAAACTAGATTTGTTACACAAAAAATTATCGTAACCAGTCATGATGGCAGCAAAAATGTGTTCTAAGAAAGAGAAAGTGATGGCTAATGGTGAACTTTCCATCCACCTATCATAATACCAAATACTTTTGCCCAACAGAAAATGTATTATAATAAGGAACAAATTGTGAAGTAGTTTCAGCATAAAGCACACGTCTTTATATAAGTATACAGATAGCAATTGTAAGTAAAGGTAGCCATCAAAGCAGAGGTCAACTGCCACCTTACAAACATGACAAAGAATGATTATGTTCATCATAGCTGGCTAATGGAAACAGTAATAAGCACTAAGAAGAGATCAAGCCCTGCAGAAGTATATATATCATTTATAAAACTCATAAAAAATGCAGTAATAGGAAAAAATTTGTATAGAAATGCAGTTATATCCTAGATAGCATTGAAGCTGTTATCTTTGCTTCATGAAATTGGTCATGTTAGCAAACAGACTTTTGGTGTAATACTTACGCTACAGATTATTGTTACAATTTATGGATTTAAGTCAACGGTATTTGGAATTTAACACAAAGGCGAGTTTCAACCACAGACTTCTAAAATATGCCAGCTCATTACGAGATTAATTACAAACTTTTGCTTGCTCTGCATAGCAGCTAAACGTAATTTCCAAATTATTAAATCAAAATATTCACGTACATGTTCAATTTAAAGATAAATGTAGGTGATTTGCTCAGCATATAATTTTTTTTATTGCTCCTTCAACAATGCCTTTGAAGCTGTGAGAGAATACAATCAAGTATGCTAGGAGTTTGGAAGTGAAAAAACAGATTATATACATGGATTACTCAAAAATTCAAACACTTCCTTCAGAAAATTTATAAAACACCTCAAAACTAAGTTAGATTCAAATACCTGTTGCAATATGTAATCTGCTTGTTGTTTAGCGTAGTAATGCTCAGACGGATGAAGCTTTTCAATTACAGGTAGCAATTCCTCTTCTGACAAAAATCTGAAAGAGTAACCAGTCAACTTAGATAACAAACTGCATCCCAAAGCAACTAGTGCTGGTTCGACCGCTCCCTGTTGAGGGAAAGGTTCTAGGATCGAATCCCAGGCCTGTAGCATCTAGCATGTGTGTGTGGCTGGTGCGTGAGTTGTATCAATAAAAAAGATCTTCGATAAAAATCAACTATCTGCTCTCTTTAGAAAATATAATGTTAGGTAATGACATACCCATCCTTATCATGGTCAAGATCTGCAAATATTTTTTTTGCTGGTGCCTCCATAGAATCAGTGGAATGGGAAGCATTGCCTTCATTATAGTCCCTTATCAAATAAAAAATTCCATGAAAAAAGTCATTGAAGTTGAGTTTCCCATCTTCATCAGTGTCCCTTTCCCTGGGAAACAATTTATGACAAGTAAAATTAGCAAAAGATAATCAAAGTATCAAGTAAGGAAGTATAAGAAGAGACTCTATACATCACAATGACAGATTCAACCTAAAACTTCCAGGAACTACAAAACATAAAAACCTTTGCATCACAAACCCACACGTTTTCCACACCAAAACGCAATATATAATCATCTGAACTATGGAGACAGCAAAGAATCGATATTGTGAATTATCCAAAAAAAAAAAAGAATTGATATTGTGAACTCAGATATACCATCTTTTTTTTTTCTTGGACAGACAAACACAAACAATTTTCTGAACTATCATAACCAATAAACATGATGAAAGACAAAATTGTTTGGTCCAATTTTACTGTTTAATTACAATAATCACGTTTCCTATTCCAAAGAACATGAAAAGGGTGATTATAATATATCAAATGTAATTTTTAGCTTTATATACTGCTGCCAGTTCTTAAATAATGGTTAACATTAACCAAACTTAAAATTGCGAGTCATGGGCAACATATTTGGATTATAGTATGTAACCATAGTGCAAGCAAAATTGTGAAAAACATTATGGGGATAAGAATCCACGCCACCGACCCCAGAGATATATATTTATATATATATATATATATATATATATATATATATATGAGGACGGTTTACATGAGATCGCTCTCATATAAGGAGCATGAGGCCAATATTTTGGGTTGTTGGATTCCAATCCGAGGGTGGGTATTAAATAAGTGGGTAGGTGAGTTCCTTGTAGCTGTCAGATCAAGATCCAACGGCTACGATTGGAATTGGCCTCATGCTCCTTATATGAGAACGATCTCATGTAAACTCATCTCTATATGAGGACGGTTTACATGAGATCGCTCTCATATAAGGAGCATGAGGCCAATCTTTTGGGTTGTTGGATTCCAATCCGAGGGTGGGTATTAAATGAGTGGGTAGGTGAGTTCCTTGTAGCTGTCAGATCAAGATCCAACGGCTACGATTGGAATTGGCCTCATATAAGCCAAATGAAAGTGATCTCATTTAAACTTTTTCCTATATATATATATATTTAAAGGTCACAGGGTAACATAACATTCACAAAATTCTACTCCATCTTCAAGAGAGAAGTTATAGCCTATTACCTATAGTGATCGAAGGCAACTACACTGAAATATGGATCAAAATTACTTATTCCAATATGCAACCATAGTACAAGCAAAAGTTTTATTAATCTACTCGACCACAGAGTCGCTCATTGATATTAGCAACCTATGTTTTTTGCACCCACAATAGCCAATTTAGTGCAAGCTATATTCCCAGATGTGTGGTGCAGCTATCTATTTTATCACAAAGTTCCACTCTAAAAACAGCTTTCTTATGCATACTGCTAAGCTCCAATATGGAAACTAATCAAATGCTAGCTATTTTCTGGAACCAAATGCCTACAATTGCAAGCAGGGGTGTAATTTTTTTTAAGGAAATCAAAACAAAAACCAAACCCTATTGAGTAATGAGAAAAACAGGTATAAGTATCTTCCTATATATTGCAAATTCCTCCACAATGGCCTACATATATAAGGTAGTCTATGGAAATAAATTTTCAACAAGGACCATACATATAAATTTTGCAATGGAAAATATTCAAACTGCAGTTCAAATATATTAATCATCTACTCTGCCACATTGTTTGATATCCATGAACAGGATTGGGCAACCGACATATATAAAAATAATTGCACATTAACAAATTAGTAGTCAAATTTTCTTGTACTTGAAACTGATTTATAAGACCCAAATATAACTGCCAGAATTCGACTCCACAGCAAAATTTTGCTACATTACAAAGTATAACTGCCAGAATTTCGACTCCACAGCAAACCTTCGAAGCATTTTTTCGACCTAATTAGAGACTTCAACATAAAAGCCTAGACTATTTCACTTACCATACACCTAAACCAATCTCCTTCTACTTAAAGTTAACAATTGGAGTAACAAAAAGAAGCTCATGAATTCTCAAACAAAGAAGAGCGTAACCACAAAGCTTATAATATACTAATAGTACCCAAGAGTAGAGGCATACATCACACCTTATTTCCTCTGTGCACAACCACCTAAGCAGCTTGGGGTTTTTCGTGTCGGCCGGGTGGAGGAAACTGAAACAAGCAGCACATGAACTTGGCAAATAAAGCAAACCAAGCAAAACAAAATGGACTATATCAAAACAACAAAAAGCTAGATTTTTGTACTCGTTAAACTCAGTCTTGTTAAGTAAGCCATCCCCATCTGCATCTGAAGCATTAAAATGATCTTCCTTAAACCAACCCACATTATCCGAAATATCTGCCAATCACCAAACCAATAACCCAAATCAGCTAAAAAAGCCTCTAAAGCTAAACAACTTAACTTAAAATGCAGATGGAAAAGAAAGATCTTTTATGCATGTTAACTTACTGTGAGATCGGCGTGCCCAGCTGGGGGTATCGTACTCCTGGAAGGAGATGAACCCGTCATGGTTCTTGTCCTGGACCTCCATGTCCCTCTCCGTCCGGTGCATCACCTCCCTCATCGCGCTCTTCAAATTCCACTCCGTCAGCTCGTCGGCATCCACGAACCCGTCGGCCGGACTCACGTCGACTTTGGGGAAGAGCAGCAGAAGCCGGTGGGTGATATTGAACCGACCCTCGTCGTTCAAATAGTCCTCCGCGTTCAAGAAGTCCTCCCACTCCGGCTGCGACTTCGCCGCGGGGGCATGGTCGCCCGCGCCGCTCCCGTGGTCCTCGAAGTACCGGCGCTCCCACTCCTTGTCCTCGCGGCGGAGCTCCATGTCGGCGACGACGGGATCGAACGGCGCCGGCTCGTGGTGAGCCCGGCCATGGTCGAAGGGAAAGGAGGCGGATCGGAGCTTGAGGCGGCGGTGGCGGTGGTGGGCCTTGGGTCGCTGAGGGGAGTAGGAGATGAAAAGGAGGAAGATGACCGCTAGGGCTATGTACACGATGGCCGTGGTGGGCCCCCGGCCCATCTTCCCGGTCGCCTTGCTTCGCCTCCTTGTTGCAGGGCCGGGCCGATGGTGGGCGGTGCCGAGGATGGCGATGGTGCTTGTTGGGCGGGGTTTGGGATCTGACAGTCCAGCTTTAAATGGGACTGGGCCGAAATTCAGTGGGAGTAGGAGTTTGGCTGGGCCCAGGACTCACTTTGTTTGGCTTTTTTTTATTGGAAGAAGGGGCTTAATTTGCGGGAGAGTTATGGAGAGGATCATGATGGGGCCCACCGAGGAAAAATGACTTACTTTTTTACTAAATTGGCGGCTACTACTGGGAGTCCGTTCCCTGGGACTGTGTGGGCTGGGCTGGTGGACAGAGAGAAGAGATCCGGCCCAAAGGAAAAGAGATTATGGGCCAAATCCCATTTTACTAGTCCAAGTATGGGCGGCGCTGGGCTTGTGGCTGAGTGCTGACAAGATAAGGAAGGTCATGCAAGATCATACTTGAGAAGGGAAGTGGGAGGTTTGAAGTGGTGGCGGGTCTTCACTCACAGGTGAATCATAGCTAATAATAGATTAGTGATCAATTACTTCGAACTAATTTTGGTTTGATGAACAGATTAGTGGAAAAGTCTGAAGATATGGTTAGCTTACCATAATCCGAACCACTACAGCATCCATGATCCTTCTCGATTGCATGTTCCATTAAGATGGTATAAGTAGGACCAGCAAGTTGCTCAAGGCAGCTCAAGAAGTAGAATATTAATCAGCTCCTAAAAACCTCATCATGGTCTGGTTTATCATATGCGTTCCTTTCATTGTCGTTCTTCTACAATTCTGAAAGATCGGTCACTCAAACAGATATTCATTGGTGTGTGTGTGTGTGTGATGCAGGTGAGATCTAATGTGTGTGTTTGTGTGATCCTGGTTATGTCCACCATTTTCATTGGCATTGAAGGAAACTGGCCTCATATTTCGAGCAAGCATCCCTCCCGACCTGTTGTTCAGACTGTTAAGGTGTGATTTCCCTAGTAAAAGTAGATTATTGACTGCGGTTGCTCGTTAGTACATGCATGCAAGTTTTATCCTTTTCTTAGAGATATTGTTATTTCGATTGTTTTTTTCTCTCTTCTGCAGAGTGCTAATGGGGATATATTTGACTGTGTGGACATTCAAAAGCAACCGGCTTTTGATCATCCTGCTATGAAGGACCACGTAATCCAGGTAGCGCCTTATTTACCTGACACTTGCTTTAGCTGGACCATACACTAGAAATTTTAGAGTGGTGAATTTTGGCAAATGAATTCAGAAACTTGATTCATATTTCATCTTTGGTCTGAATATGGACCCTGTTGCATGCAGATGAGACCCAGTATATCACGAGAAGAGAGCAATACCAATGCACGTTCAGGTCCAGCAAGGCTGCATTTCTCAAAAATGGCTGAGAGCTGCCCAGATGGAACAGTCCCTGTCCACCGGCTTCCAACCAAGAAACTGCAGAGAGCACCCACTTTGAGGCATCTTGAAGCAGACGATCCTGAACATGCCTTCCCAAATGCAAGAAGATCTTATGAGGTGATAACATAGTTATATCTCGTAATAAATTCCTATATTAGTCAAGAAGATCTAGTGGAAAAATAAAAAGTTTGGTGACTGAAGTTTTTTTTTATATATTCAATCAGATAGCAGTAGCTATGGAGGTTGCAAACCGACTGTATGGAACACAGGCCCGGATAAACTGCTGGGAGCCAAAACTTGAATTTTCCAAGGACTATAGTTCTTCCCAGATATGGGTCAGGAAGGGATCAGTTCAGCCTGTTAACAGCATTGAAGCCGGAGTTATTGTACACATTCAAATTGAACAGTTTGGCTTTTATTCAATTATGATTCATATGCTATCTACATGACGAGCTAATCTTTCTAAGTTTGTTGCAGGTGCATCCAACAATTTTCAACGACAACGTAACTCGCTTGTTTGTTTACTGGACTGTAAGTTTGGTCACATTAGCTCGCCTACAATGCCTATCTAATATATCCTCTCTTCATACGATGAATGTCGAAGAATGTTTTTTCTTTTTTTGCATAATTTTGATAAATGAACCAAAAAGAGAAAAAAAATCATGTAACAGAAGGATGTGCTAGGGAACAACGGCTGCTACAACCTCCAGTGCCCAGGCTTTGTACAGGTTGACAAGTCTGTTCTTCTTGGGGGTGTAATAGGCGTCTTGTCCGTCTACGGAGGAGTCCAGCATGATCTAAGTTTCCAAATATTCCAGGCAAGAACAAATTTACCATTTTTATGGACAAAAAAGGCATATATGATCATATGAAAGTTCTAATACTTTCTCATGATAAAAGTTAACATGTCCCTTGGCTCACCTGCGACGGCGTGCGCCGAGGCTTGCAAACCATGAGATTGGGCACCCCAAGCGTGTGAGCCGTACCACGTACTAATGAAACATTTCTTCGAAACATTTCTTCATGAAGTTTAGATTAAAAATGTGAACATGAATCTGGGACACTAGTTATAGCTAATATCAAGTATTGGGTGGCTGGCAGGACCTTAAGACTGCGCACTGGTGGCTGCGCTTCGAAGGTACTAATGTGGGGTACTGGCCAAGCACTTTGTTCCAAGCCCAAGGTCTGCCGGCCGGTGCAGACAGGATCGGCTGGGGAGGGCTCATCTACAGCCCCGACCAGGAGGGGAAGAAGTCCCACACGGGGACCCAGATGGGGAGTGGCCATTTTTCTCTTGAAGGTTATGGAAAGGCAAGCTATGTGTCAAATATCAAGGTTGATGCTGATACCAACTATACACGGGACCCAGCTGCGGTTTATAATCTGGTGGCGAGGCCTACCTGCTATGATCTGAGCGTGTCGACAAACCTTGGCACGCAACTGAAGTATCACCTCTTCTATGGGGGACCTGGTAGGAATGAGAACTGCCAGTGATCTCCTAGATGGACCTCATTTAACACTAGTACTAGTGATTTCAGATTTTATAAGAATGGAAAAGGAAGTAATCGGTTTCTAAATAAATGGATGATAAGGCTTATTACTGAATCTACACTTGTTTTTCACAATGGTCATGATTGTTTCCCTGACTCTCGGGAAGGGTGGAAAGCATTGTTATTTTCCAGGTAGAAAGAGGACCTAGCTAGAGTCTTCATAGTCATAGCCAAATGCTCAGCCCATGTCACAGGGATGAGAAATTATTCGGTGTAGATACGACACCGCGTTGGCTACCCAGCGTGGTGTCGATCACCAATAGGAAAACGACATCCAAGATTGCTGTGGGCCCCGGCTAAATACCAGGGGCGACGTTAACCATAACCCACGCCGTCTAAAAATTTAATTTCCCGCTCACCCTTTCTCCCGCCCTGCCTTAGCCCCTTTCCCCTCCTCCTTCCCCTCACGATCTCCGCCCCGCCTCAGCTCTTTTCCCCTCCTCCTTCCCCTCACGATCTCCGCCCCGCCTCAGCTCCTTTCCCCTCCCCCTTCCCTCTCACAGTCTCCGGCCGCGCTAGAACTCCACCGCGGTGTTGTATCTACACCCGAAAATTTCTTCAGGTCAGAGACAGGGTCATGAAGCAGAAATTCACAGGTACGACCACTACCACCAGCTGATTCCTTCCTTCCTTCTTCCCAGGCTGCTTTTGGACTTTTTCTCCCCTGCTCTGTTCATCTCCCACCAGCTGATTCCTTCCTTCCTTCTTCCCAGGCTTTTGGACTTTTTCTCCCCTCCTCTGTTCATCTCCTGTTGATCAATCTTAGTTTCCCTTTTTTTTTAACAATGAATTTTTGCTATAGCATGTATGTTAACGACTGTTGCAGCTTACTATTAGCCATGATTTTTATTTCTTTTTTAGTCATTAGTAGAATCTAAGATGGCATCATAAAGTTTATCAGATTCAAGATTTCTTTTTTTATTTATTTATTTTGAAGTTTATTCTTTGATTTAATGCATCTTTTAATGATTTGTATAATGTGTGTGTAGATTATATAAATATATTATAGATATAATTACTCTGTAACTAATTTACAAATGTCAATACTGTAGATATTGTAAAAATGTCCTGTTTCACAATTTTTTTCTAATTTGTAGTGAAGTAGTTCTAGATAGCTGGAAACTGTTTTGTTCTGCTTTTTCGTCTAAGTGGTTGATATATACAACCAAAAACTAACCACAATTATATTTTATTACTGTTTGCAATAGCTGGATTTTAGTTGCTACCTAACATTGGTCTGTTTCTGAATAGTCAGGATGTTTTCTCACTGTAGAGTTACATTAATATTCTTGAAGACAAAGTTCTTTTCAGTTATTAGGCCGTTTTTTAACATTTAATTCGCTCATTATATGAATAGAAGTGCTTGATGATATTCTCGAATGTTCTATTTTGTACTTTAGGAAATATAGCAATGGAAATTTTAATAGCTATAAACTAGATTTATTGGCATTTACTTTCAAAAATGATATCAAGCAATTTCCCCAAAAAGTTGACAACTGCCTGCTTTTATTTTGGTGATTGAGTCTTATTTTTCTAAAGTTCTTATGTTATATCATGTGTTCTTTTAAGTTACTGGGGAAATTGCAGAATGCTGTGCTTTTATTGAAACAAGTAATGAGCATTTGGACCAGGTTTGTATATTTATACCTCACCTAATTATAAAGATTCAAGAATATATTTGTTTAGAAATGACACTTTTTATGTGTATTTTGTGATAGACTAATTGTTCTTGTCACATTCAATCAACAGTCAGAGTTGGAGCTATCTATGTCCTCTCTTCTTTAGTCGGTGGATTGCTGTCTTTGCTCTTTCTCCAACAAATTCCATCAGTTGGGTCATCTGGTGCTCTGTTTGGATTACTTGGCAGCCTGCTTGTTGACCTTATTAGGAATTCACGAATATATTATAACAAGGTCTCTGTCTCTGTTTCTCTCTGTATCCATTTTCTACAGGTTCATTTCCTTTGCTACCTAACCTCGATTTTTTATGGATAACTAAAGACTGCAGGAGGTATTGGAATATGGGAATCTCTTTTTTTTTTGGAGTATAGTATTGCAGGAGGTATTCTGGCTGCTACCCACAAAGTGGATGTAAATGAGTATTGCCGCTGGTGCCACTTTATAGATTGCATCCCATGCAAAAGATGGAGCTGCAATGATAGAAAAGTTGCTTGTGAGGTAAAACCTGAACACGCATTGCCAGCTAATACTGCCTTTGAAGCTCAATGAAACATATTATTAATTTGTAAATGCAGGCCACTGACAGAGGGAAGGTTAATTTTGACATGCATTACTAAGGACAACTTCCGTATCTTTCCATTTGCTAGTGTGTCCCAGGGGAGGATGAATGACTTGTGCAGTCAGATTTGCTCCTAAGTTTTCTATAAAAGTGTAAGAAATGAGGTGGAAATCTAATTCTTTCTATTTCAAGCTCATCCTTCTTACATTATTGTACAATCTTTCTTATGCTAAGAAGTTGTTTTGAAATATGTAGATACGTTCATATCCTTTAAGGACCAAGTAACTGTCTCCTCATTGAGCACACGGATGTTTTGCAGATTTGTTGTTGATGTTGCTGAATCAAGTCCAGTTTCCACAGCCTTATGGCAATTCAAGGATGATCTCCTTGCTTGACTTGCCTATATCTGAAATCCATATTTGTTTGTGAACTATGTACACTTGCATCAACTACCGTGGAGGGTGACAGTCCAGCAGCATAACAGATCTTCTATATCATGACAATTATGTCAAACAAAAAAGAGCAAGCCATGGTGCCCGGGGAGATGTAATTTTTGGTCATGTAAAATAGAGGGCAAGTGCTAACTAATGTCGCTCACTTTTGCAAAAAATGAAGTTCTGTGTGGAATATCCAAGCATAAAATACAACATCTCTGTAAGCTTAATTGAGCCAGTTCAGTTTTTTGTTGAATAAGCATAGGCTGTACACCTTCAACAATATTTGATGAGTGACCCTCACGATTTTGAAAAAAGAGTTCCAAAATATAATCCTTGTGGTTGGCCAACAGAGAAAGGCTTTGAACTCAGGACCTTTGACATAACTACTCAACGTGGAAAATCTAAATTCAGCACACTACAAATGACTAATTTACTATTTCAAATTTTGGATGACAAACTGCACTTGAACAGAAGATAAGATACATGCAGTCAGTCCGAATTCGTAAGCTACAATTAAATAAGTAACAGCAGGTGGCACTGCATCTAGTTTTTGTTTAAACAGTTATTGTTTTACAATGAACAAAAAAAGCTATACAAGATATGGGTATAAGATACAGTGTTATTTGAAAATTTAACATCTCCCATACTAACACCATTCAATTATAATTTACAAGAGCTGAACTGCAGTAATGGCTGGAATCTTCTCGCGCAACTTCTGTGTTACTGCGACACGGACAGTCATGACTCCAGCGGCAGGCCCCCCGATTTTAACCTTAACAATATGTTCTTCAATCTTAACAAGTTCAAGCTCTTCCTCCACCAGTCCCTACTAGATATGGTCTTATTTCTTCCAACACCTGAAATGAAAATTCTACACATAACTAAAGGTCCATATGTCCAAGTAAATCTTCTGAACGTAAAGAAAATGTATAGATACTCATAAAATGTCAATATAACAGCAGTGAATAAACTAACATGTGATGCAGTATCAGGACAACCGAAGATTATTTTCATCGATCCTAGAAATGGAGAGTTCAAAGTAAAGAAAAAAGTAGAGACTTTTTAAGCCTTCTCACTTCCACACCATTTTCATTATTTCTTTCTAAGTACAAAGAAAAAAAAGGCTCAAATTGGAAATGTACTTTATAATGTCAAACACAATCATCCTATACACACACACCACCAGGTGTGACAGTCATGATTAAATATTTATCCTTGTCCAAAAGAATCAGGCAAATTACTAAGAGAAAATTGAGTCACAATGCAAATCACATTATCACATTATTAAGCCCTTTCATGGCGTGTCCCTAATTTGCACTTAAAATTAACTTCATAGCAGAGAGGAGGAGAAAATGCTTGGCATCAATCGGAATATTATTGAAAAGATGAAATTGAAAATGCAATATTTCCCAACAAGATGCTTGTATCATCAATGTCACCAAATTTAGACAAGGAAAATAGAGAATGAGAAAGAGTAAAGGCTCTATGTTGGCCATTTTAGAAATATTCATAACTCAACCATCCCATCTAAGGAAAATGATAAGGCCTCAGGTTAGATGTTTCCATTATAAACATCCAGACTTTGCCTTCTTTACATTCTCCACCCTAATATTAAAAAATAGTCAAGCTCAAAGTCGGTTACAATACCACAATTCTACCTACTGAAACAATTTCAAGTTCATGTTCTTCTTCGATTACCTCGGGATTCCGAACCAAAAGATGAAGCATGTTATAATGGGCATGGCAAAGTAAACAAGTGGTCAATATCCACTTAAGGATGGTTACCTTTTCCACATTTTCTTCATTTAATTCAAGGCCAGTTTCTTTATCTGGAACAGCCTCAACAGCAACAATTTCTGGAATTTTTTCCATCAGACGGCGTTCTACGCCCATTTTCATCATCATAACAGAACTTGGGCAGGATCCACATGCTCCTTGTAGCTTTACTATGACAATGTTGCCATCAATCTCATGTAGTGCTATGTTTCCCCCATCAGCCATGAGATATGGACGAACTTCATTTAGTATGCTTTCAACATTTTCAGCAGTTACAACTCTAATGCTGAATCCGGAGTTACAACAGCCTTGACAACTATACCGCCTAAAAAGAACAAAAAAAAAGAAGAGAACTAATAAAATCACCAGAAAGCTTCATCATCAGAAGCCCTCTCCCGACTCTCAAGTACTAAATGACACAGTTTTTATCCCAATTTACTCAGTCTTCAGTCATTAGCACCAAGAACCCAAAACCTGTTTGACTAGAATTAACAAAGAATTCTCCTGACAAAACCCTCTAACTGGGCTTGAAAGAAGGAAGAATATACTATACCTATAGTAACTCATGAAAACAATTGATGTGTGCAAAGAATGCGGGTACTATCGCACTATACTGATCCAATGACTTCAAAACACTGCATCTAGTATATTTAAAAGTGTCCAGTCCAAATAATAAATCATCTCCCAGATTTTGTTCTTAATAAAATTCCATCATTGAAAGGGTCAACAAGAAATTCAGCAGGGGGAGACTTTATTGTACAAACAAGCTATCCAACTAAAGCTGAGTTGCTTTTATCTTCATCAATTCCAAATAAGCCCACGTTAATTACAAGCTTTTTTTCTCTGCTTAAACATAACAGCTTTGTCTTTCATCCTCTTATGTGCCATAGAAAAGGCATTCATCCTCAACAATACTCAAAATCCACACAACATCCAAACTTCATATATTTCTAACCACCCCAAAATTCAACACCAAACAAAATGAAAACAAGCAATCAGATAAAAGAGCCAAAAAAAACCACAAGGCCATCAAATGAACTCACGAAGCCGCCTAGACGCAGAACGAAAATAAGTGCAGCTGGGAATCCGCAACCCCTTCTCACCGCCACATGGTTCGTCGTCCACCTTCGGAAATTCGACACCTTTAATACCCCAAAACAGAAATCGCATAACCGTCATGGTAAAAAACAAATAACTACAACACCAAATTAAAAAGATGAAAAGAAACGATTGAAGAAGAGACCTGGAGGGGCAGCGGGGGAAAGTAGCTGAGAGAGGTGGAAGATGACGATGATGATGAGGTGGGTTCTGGAGTTTGGTAAGAGAGCTGCGGCTAAAACATGGCCGCTCGCATCTTCTCCGCAGCCGATTCGAAAGCTCGCTTCTTCTGAAGCAGGAGAAAATGATGCCATCTTAGATTCTACTAATGACTAAAAAAGAAATGAAAATCATGGCTAATAGTAAGCTGCAACAGTCGTTAACATACAAGCTATAGCAAAAATTCATTGTTAAAAAACAAAAAAGGGAAACTAAGATTGATCAACAGGAGATGAACAGGCAGGGGAGAAAAAGTCCAAAAGCAGCCTGGGAAGAAGATGAACAGGCAGGGGAGAAAAAGTCCAAAAGCAGCCTGGGAAGAAGAAAGGAAGGAATCAGCTGGTGGTAGTGGTCGTACATGTGGATTTCGGCTTCGTGACCCTGTCTCTGACCTGAAGAAATTTTCGGGTGTAAATACGACACCGCGCTAGAGTTCTAGCGTGGCCAGAGACTGTGAGAGGGAAGGGGGAAGGGAAAGGAGCTGAGGCGGGGCGGAGATCGTGAGGGGAAGGAGGAGGGGAAAGGGGCTAAGGCGGGATGGGAGAAAGGGTGAGCGGGAAATCGAATTTTTCAGACGGCGTGGGTTATGGGTAACGTCGTCTCTGGTATTTAGCCAGGCCCCACAGCAATCCTGAATGTCGTTCTCCGATTGGTGATCGACACCACGCTAGGACGCCAGCGCGGTGTCGTATCTACACCCAATAATTTCTCCACAGGGATGTGTTCATATCTAGCTAGAGTTTTCACAGGGAGCTGTGTTAGTTAAAAACAACAAAACAAATAGCAATTCATGCGTGCGTGGATGAGATACAATTAGACCGTATAGATGGCTAATATACCTCAGAATCTGGCGAAGGATGTGTTGTTTACCCAAGCAGATGGTAAATGATTCATATGCATGGACCGTGGATACTCACCGTGCGTAGTAAGGGGTGGGAAACATGTCAAAAAATTATCATATTTAAGAGTGACTCTAGGTTTCTGATGGAGATTCATCGGTTGTATGCCCGTGTCCAAGGGAGTTCGTTTGGTCATCCAGGCCGTGTTTGGTCATGAAACATGCATCACCCCCCTGATTTTCTTCTTCAAATTAAACATCAAACATGCACATAACCCTGTGATGTTTTGAGTCATCCCAATTTGCTGAATGCATTGGTTAAATGAATTAGTAAAAATGTATGAACCAGTGGCCTGCCCAGGCGGCTTTCTAGGCTTTGGGCATGGGGTCCATTGTTTTCATTGGTTCTGATTCGTGGGCCCTACCATTAAATCCATGGGTCCTCCACCCAATGCTTGAGTGGGTAGGCGACTACTGTAGAGCATAACTCAATGAATTATTCCATCTGTTCCATATTAATAGCTGCATTTGGAACAACACTAAATTTTATTGAATGGTGAGACCCACAGCCAAGAGAATGGTGAAGGCTTGGCTGGCACTTAAAAACCGTCTCACAAGCATGTTCCAACTCATTTAAGCTAAGTTAATAGATGAGTTGCAAAAAGCTTGTTAGATGCTGTTTTAAGTCCCTAAACACTTCAATCGAGCCAAATGAAGGAACAAATATGAGAAATTTTTTCGGATGGAGCTTAATATGGTACAGAGAGAGGGAGTATATATTATACCTAGGCAAAAATCCTGACACTAATTAAAAAAAGAAAGAAAGAACAAAGTCAAATTACTTCGACCTTTACCGAGAGTCCTTTCATCCCCAAATTAAGCCCGGGTGGCTCCAGCCTCCGGATCGAAAGTCGAAACTTGAAACATATAGATGGAACAGAGATGCAATCTAGCCCAAATTCACATGCCGCGCGACTCCGTGAGCTGGACCGAATGGGAAAGAGATGCTATCTAGAAATGTTAGGAGTAGGGGTGCAACTTTTGCGGACCAGCCCGCAAGTCTGACCCTACCTGGTCTGCAAAACTGCGTGTATGGACCAGAATTTTGAGGCATAGGGTAAGGCCGGGCCGGGCCATAAAATCTCAAGTCGGCTAAACTTAGGGTCGGGTAAGGGACCAGGGAAAAAAATTGTTTAAGCTCGCAAGCCCATAGGCCCAGTAAGCAATTTTTTTATATTATCGTTTCTCGACTTCTCAGTTCTCCTCTTACAAATTGCAATTGAAAACCCTAAGAGCCTCCAGGAGATGACCTAGTCATCCTTATGACAGCAGATGGCGGCAGCCGTGGGTGCCACCACCGGCCATCGTGCCAGTACCTGCGCCACCAGTGGAAGCAAGAACAACGGTAACAATGCCGCCTCATCCTTCTCCATCCTCAAGCTCAACTGATGATAGATCTGTCTGCAACATCGATGGAGAAGAAATGTTGTGACTTTTTGCCACTTCGCCGCCGCCGCTATGGCCTCAGTCAAGATTAGTCATCGCCGTCTCCATCCTTTTTTCGTCCTCTCTCCCTACCATCTTCGAAGTATTAGCAACCCCAGCGGTTGTGACGGTGATCAGGACTCGCGACAGTATCATGGGCTGCGACCATGGCTGCCGCCGCCACGGGAGACACCATGGCCGCCGAAAGGGCTACCCTCTCTTTTAATGGGGCACAACTGCAATGGCCAAAAGCAGGGCAGCAGCTACTAGCAGCGGCAGCTAGATCGGGCATCGCCGCAGCCTTTTTTTTTTCTCTGCAGTCATGTCTGCGGTCGCCGGAGTGCCGTCATGAAGCTAACCCGCGTCTGGGGTTAGCCATGGCGTGAAGCTATGCCAATTAAAAGGCCCGAAAGCCTGTAGCCTAACCCTAAGCCCGCTTAGGGATAGGGCCGGGCTGGATTTTTTTGAATTGGCTTAGGGCTAGGGTTGGGCTAGGGCTGAGGTTCTAGCTATTAGGGCTCAGGTAGGGCCAACCTCCAGCCCGCAATAGCCCAACCTGCTTGCACCCCTAGTTATGAGTGGAAACTAACGATTTGGTTTGGGAAAGAGATTATGGGTTGAGATAAAAGACGGGCATTATACTCTCTCCTTTCCATAAAAATTGCCTTGGAAAAGTTGTCCCACATTAATTATTCCTACTCCTTCCGTCCAAAAAAAAGGGCCTGCATTTAAGATTTCACAGATTAAAAAAAAAAGAGGCAAGATTACGTGTTTTGACTTGTTAAGGACAGGCTACGGAGGTGTCTGTTGATGTTTGGGTCCCACAGGTCAATAAATTCAATCGCTTTTCAAATTCAGTAGTTATTGCTTGGACGGAGGGAGCATTTCATGTCACCCTACTCATAGTAGTTGGTGGATTGGGTAAAAGGTTTAATGGATGGAAAATGATATTTATACATCAGTGATGTACAGTTTTCCACTCACTCATATATATACATGGTTGTATATGTCAGTGTTGTAGGAAAACTGATGTAGGATTATCACTTTCCTTAGTAGATAGAGTAAAGAGATGAACCAATTGACTTCTAGAATGTAACATTTTTTTTGGATCGACAAAATGTAATATTTCACAAATGTGAACAATTAATATGGAATGGATGGAGTTCATTCGGGCTGTGGCGGACGAGTGATAACACCATTCTGGTCGTGCAAAGATCATACAAGATAAGAAAATTACGATGTTCCAGATTCGAAGTGACGACAGCTCTTCTACATGACTCACAAAGGAATAATGCTAATTATGGAGTATATAAGTGATCTATCAATGCAAACTAATTTGGGTTGATCAATTGAGTAGAGGAAAAGTCTGCAGATATTCGAGCTTATCATAATCCCAACTACCACAACTCTCTGGACAGCATGCACTTAGTTATGAGATCATTAGTGGGTACACAGTTTGGTGTTCACTCACAGAAGAATCAAACTAATTAAACATTAGTGATCCATGAGTGCATACTAATTCTAGTTGGAATCAATAAAAGAGTGGAGACATTTGCAGATATTCCAGCTTCATAATCCCAACCACCATAGCATGGGCTCTTCAGTCAGTAATGAGTTTATTAGATAGTATAAGTAGGATATCAGATAAGCTCAGGAAGTGAAGAATAGAAGCTCCAAGGATGGTCAGATTTATGTGTTCCTTCAATACTTATTCTCTTCACGCTTGTGATAGGTCTCTTCTATTCTGATAAAAAAGATATTCTGCGGTGTGTGTATGATGCAGGAGAGAATTACTCGGCTTGTTTGTGTTGAAATTTGACTTGAAATTAAACAAAATAATTAAAAAATAAAGCGATCGATCGGAAAAAATGACATGATCGATCGCGTAAATGTCTACGATCGATCGTGATTAAACTGATCGATCGTATCTACTGTAATTTTCTGAAAGTTATTTTTGCATTGGCACCGATCGATCATTTTGAAACTGATTGATCATAGTTACTGGAATTTTAGAACTTGTACACCGCAATGAACCGATCGATCAGATTGAAAGGCTAAATTGAGCGATTGATCGCAAAGCGATCGATCGGCTATACGGTTACAGTCGAAAAAATAGTCGTTTCTCTGCGGAAAATTGCGTCTCTTCTTCCAGAAAAGGCCTAACAGCGTCCCAATATATATTGAGAACGAAATATCTGAGAAAGAAGTTACAGAAACAACAAAAGAATTCATTCTTCTCCTCTCTTAATTCTTGGTTCATCATTGAGCAATAGAATCTCCGTTGATCAAGATCCAGACATTTTGATTTGTGTGCACCTTTAAACTGACGGTATGGTTCATTGTATCTCGGGAGCAGAATGCCATTGATTGCCTGTGCACCGAGGGCAGCGTATCTGTTTCAAGGACAGCGCATAGCGTGCCTCGAACCTGGTTTTAATTTCTTCATCTCTTTATGGTATTTTCATAAAATTATTTGTCAATTGAATGTGAATATTTGGTAGTATTCTAGCCCTCTTATATGTGACAATCCCAACAATCTTGAAATAGATATTTTGTTCTTGTTGATTGAATACTACTGCAATTATGGGTGTTGACAAATCATTGAAACCTGAGAAATTTGATGGCAAGAATTTCATGAGATGGCAAACAAAGATGAAATTTTGGTTGACTCAATTGAACATATTCTATGTGATTTCTGATGCTCTTATGGATAAAACCGTGTCTTTTGAATCTAACAAGACTGCTAGTTCTTCTGATGTTGAAATTGCTAAGGCTGTTGATAGTGATAAATTCAAACAAGATGATTAACTGTGCCATGGGCAAATTCTGAGTGTTTTAAATAATGAATTGTATGATCTGCATGTGAACACTAAATCTGCTAAAGAACTATGGGATACCCTTGATAAGAAATTTGGAAAGGAACATGAAGGGGAAGAGAAATACGTTGTAGGCGAGTATTTTGACTACAAGATGGTTGATAACAAATCTGTTAGAGACCAAGTAGTTGAAATACAAAATTTGGTGGCTAAAATCATTGGGAAATGAATTTCCGTTGACGAGAGGCTCCAAGTTCTCGACAAACTACCACCCTCATGGCAGGATTTCCAAGTTAACTTGAAGCACAAGAGGGACGCAATGTCTGTTGATGATCTTATGGTGGCCATACAAATTGAAGAAAAGCATAGATGTAAGATGAAAATCTTACAAGGCTCATCTTCTAAGGTCAAAGATAGTGCTCAAGCAAATGTTGTGGAAGGGAAACCGAAGTTTCATGGCAATAAGAAGAACAACAAGAAGTTTAAGAATCAGTCTTTCAAACATGGTTCTAATATCCATAAGGACAAGAAGTCAAAGGTTTGCTGGGTCTGTGGGAAACCTGAAAATTTTACAAACAGGTGCAAAGAGAAGAAAGGTTAGGACCATAGTCCTGGTGGGGCTCCATCTTCTGCTCAGGTTAACATGATTACTTCAGATGATAGGTTAGTATTAACTAATTCTGAAATTAACTTGGCATGTGAATCTACCGATTGGTGGGTTAATATAGGGGCTGCTGTTTCCATCGGTGTTGATGTTTCTTCTTTTTCTTTCTATCAGGAAGTAAAGGATAGGACAGTGACGATGAGAAATTCCTCTGAGGCTAAAGTTTATAGAGTTGGAAATGTGGACATCCAGTTTACATCGGAAAACACGTTGACTCTTCGTAATGTGTTGCATGTGCCTAGTGTGAGGAAGAACCTAGTTAGCGGAGTACTTCTTAGTCGAGAAGGATATAAATTAGTGTTTGAGTCAAATAAAGTTGTAATAACTAGACATGGTACTTTTATTGGTAAAGGCTATGTGTGTGATGGCCTTTTTAAACTTAATTTGGTTTTTTGTAATAACTATTTATTTCAAGTAGATGACTCTTTGGTTTATCATGTTTTGATGAGTGGCATATGAGACTAGGACATGTGAATTCAAATACTATGAAAATGATGATGAATCATGATTTGATTCCTAAGTTGCATGATGAATCTCTTGATAAATGTGAAATATATGTTCAAGCTAAATAACCTAGGAAACCTTACAGTTGATAGGTCTACATGTTTGCTTGACTTAGTTCATTCTGATATTTCTGAATTGAATGGATTAATCACTAGGGGTGGTATGAGATATTTCATTACATTTATTAATGATTACTCTAAATTTTGTCATGTGTACTTGCTAAAGTCTAAAGATGAGGCTTTTGAGAAGTTTAAGATCCATAAGATGGAGGTTGTGAATCAAACCGAGAGACGGATTAAAAGACTTAGGTCTGATCGTGGTGGGGAGTATTGTTCCCTTAAGTTTTGCAAATTTTGTGAAGATCAAGGAATAATACATGAGACCACAACGCCTTACTCTCCTCAATCTAATGGAGTGGCAGAAAGAAAGAATAGAACATTCATTGACATGATTAATTCTATGCTTTCTTCTTCAGGTTTATCGAAGAATTTATGGGGAGAAGCGATTCTTTCTGTGTGTGTGATCTTAAACTGTGTGCTTCATAAAAGACAAAATACAACCCCTTATGAATTAACGGAAGGAAGAAAATCAAGCTTAAAGTTTATTAAGGTTTGGGGTTATCTTGCCAAAGTGAAAATCCCAAACATGAAAATAGATAAGCTAGGTTCAAAACAATATGATGCAATGTTTATTGGTTATGCACAAAACAGTAGAGCATATCGGTTTTTAGTAAGTGGGTCTGGTCGACAAGATTATGCACCTAATACTATTAAAGAGTCAGATGATGCAACATTCTTTGATAATGTATTTCCTATGAAGGAAAAGGTTAAAGCTGTAATGCATAAAGAAGATGATTGATCGTCTTCTATCCCTAGAATTGAAGATTTGGATACTAATGTAGAGGTTAAGAGATCTAAAAGAACTAGAATAGAGAAAAACTTTGGAAATGACTTTTATACTTTCATGGTGGGGAATGAGGATCCGTTGACTTTTAATGAGGCTATGTCGTCTAGTGAAGCTCCTTTATGGAAAGAGGCAGTACAGAGTGAGATGGATTCAATCCTTGCACATGGGACGTGGGTTCTAACAAATCTACCTCCAGGGTTTAAACCCATTGGGTGCAAGTGGATTTTTAAGAGAAAATATTATCCTGATGGATCCATTGAAAAGTAAAAAGCTAGATTAGTGGCTAAAGGATATAGTCAAAAGTAAGGTCAAGATTTCTTTAACACATATTCTCCTGTGACCATAATAACTATAATTCGAGTGCTTATTGCATTGACAGCTTATTATAACCTCGAGATCCATCAAATGGATGTCAAAATAGCATTTTTAAATGGTGAATTAGAGGAGGAAATATATATGGAGCAACCTGAAGGTTTTGTAGTTCCTGGTCAAGAAAGAAAAGTATGTAAGTTAGTGAAATCTCTCTATGGGTTAAAACAGGCTCCTAAACAATGGCATCAAAAGTTTGATGATGTTCTTCTTTCAAATAATTTTATTGTGTGTACTTCTGATAAATGCTTGTATCGGAAGTCCTTTGATTGTTCACTTGTAATATTATCTTTGTATGTTGATGATATTTTATTGTTTGGTGATAATGTGGATCATATCAATAAGGTTAAGGGTTTCTTTAACAAGAATTTTGATATGAAAGACTTGGGTCTTACCAAGGTCAAATTGGGCTTGAAGATTGATAAGACTTCTCAAGGGATAGTTGTGAGTCAATCACACTATGTGGAGAAGATTCTAAAAAACTATGATTACTTCGATAGAATACCTGTCAGTACACCGTATGATTCAAGTGTAAGACTAAAGAAAAATTGTGGGGAGAGTGTGTCACAGCTTAGATATTCACAGTTGATAGGAAGTTTGAGTCATCTGGCTAAATGCAGTAGACCAGATATATCCAATGCTGTGGGAAGACTAAGTAGATACACTAAAAGCCCAGATGAATCTCATTGGATTGCCATTAAGAGAGTGTTCAGATATCTAAAGGGAATTGTAAATTACGGTTTACATTATTCCGGGTTCCCTACTGTATTAGAAGGATACAGTGATGCTAATTGGATATCAGATTCTGATGAAACAAAGGCCACAAGTGGTTATGTGTTTACACATGGTGGTGGGGCAGTTGCATGGAAATCATCCAAGGAAACTATAATAGCAAGGTCTACTATGGATGCCGAAATAGTAGCACTTGATAAAAGTGGAGGAATGGCGGAATGACTTAGGGATCTATTAATAGACATACCCTGGTTGAATAAGCCAATTCTTGGTATATTGATTCACTGTGATAGCAAATCAGCTCTTGATAAGGTTAAGAGTAAGAATCATAATAAGAGGTCCACCATGCATATTGAACTAAGGTATAAAATCTTACGCAAGTTGACTACCTCAGGAGTCATTACCTTAAGTTTCATACGATCAGTGGATAATTTGGCTAATTCATTTACGAAAGGATTGTCGGCAGGACAAGTCCTTAACTCATCTAGGGGAATGGGGCTGAAAGCCTATGATTAAGTGATCGTTAGTAGCAACCCAATCTCTCTGCGTGGAGATCCCACAACGAAGATTCAATGGGTAACAACAAGCTAATGCGTGACTTGAAGAGCACTATTTTAATAAATTGTATGCTCATTCCCGTGTTATGATGAGAGTACTCTACTGCATATGAAATAGGTTGACAAAAGTCTTAATGAGGTCAAGGCCTTAATGGCAGGGTATTGTTATGCAGATTACCCTTGGAGACTGTTACCTATATGAGTGCAACTGAGGTTGCAGTTAAGGAGAACGAGGGCTTGTTCTCTAATGTGCAACTCATGAAAAGATACAAGGCGCATGGCCGTAAAGCGCTACCCCGAATGATCTCGAAAATGGAGTTACTCTAACTGTTAGGTTTGTCAAAGCTCTTGCTTTAAGGTTCAAGTTCAAGACTTAGTTCACTTCGAACTTGTGAGAGTGGCGGCTTACCCAAATATGTGTAGGTTCAAACCCGCAAGGTACCTATCTCCGAAAACTTAGAGTACTATTGCTCAATGTCTCATTTATGTGTCGTATGTATTTTAGTGTGTAGACTAGTTTAATATCAAGTCATGGTGGGGATTGTTAAAATTTGACTTGAAATTAAACAAAATAGTTAAAAAATAAAGCGATCGATCAGCAAAAATGACGCTATCGATCGCGTAAATGTCTGCGATCAATCGTGATTAAACCGATCGATCGTATCTACTATGATTTTCTGAAAGTCGATCAATCATTTTGAAACCGATCGATCGTAGTTACTGGAATTTTAGGACTTGTACGCCGCAATGAACCGATCGATCGGATTGAAAGGCTAAATTGAGCGATTGATCCCAAAGCGATCGATCGGCGATCGATCGGCTATACGGTTATAGTTGGAAAAATAGCCGTTTCTCTACGGAAAATTGCGTCTCTTCTTCCAGAAAAGGCCTAACAGCGTCCCAATATATATTGAGAACGAAATATCTGAGAAAGAAGTTACAAAAACAACAAAATAACTCATTCTTCTCCTCTCTTAATTCTTGGTTTATCATTGAGCAATAGAATCTCCGCTGATTGAGATCCAGTCAGTTTGATTTGTGTGCACCTTTAAACTGACGATGTAGTTCATTGTATCTCAGGAATGGAATGCCATTGATTGCCTATGTACAGAGGGCGGTGTATCTGTTTCAAGGACAGCGCATAGCGTGCCTCGAACCTGGTTTTAATTTCTTCATCTCTTTCTGGTATTTTCATAAAATTATTTGTCAATTGAATATGAATATTTGATAGCATTCTAGCCCTCTTATATGTGACAATCCCAACAGTTTGTGCGACCTTGACTATTATGAACATTTTCATTGGCATTGAAATAGAACATTTCCCAGCAAGCATCCCTCCCGACCTGTTGCCAAGTCCATAACCTGGAAATGTTCTATTGAAAATTTTGCTTCATCTTATGCAGAGTGAGATATATTTGACTGTGTGGGCATCCACAAGCAACCGGCTTTTGATCATCCTCTAATGAAGGACCACGTAATTCAGGTAGCACCTTGTTTACTGACACTTTCTGTAGTTCAATGCAACGTATATAGACTTACATTTTTTTAGTATACTAATCAATCACGTATCTACCTGCCTTTCAACTTACATAATAGTTTTGAATTCTACCAAATGAAATCAATTGAGTATTAGTTTATCTTCTGTCGCAGATGAGACCCGGTACTGCATTGCTAGAAGAGAATGAGACAGATGCGCATGCAGGTACTGTAGCAACGTTGCCGTTCTCAACTATGACTGAGAGCTGCCCGGACGGAACAGTGCCTGTCCACCGGGTTCCAGTCAAGAACTTGCACAGAGCATCCACATTGATCCATCTGGAAGCAGATGAGCCAAACAGATGGTATGAGGTGATCGATCACACCAATTAAATCCTAAAGCATATTATTATAGCTCAAATACAAGCACAAATGACTTCGTACGACTTTAATTTGTTGTTTATCTGATAGCAATGGCGATGGAGGTTAGAAACGAACTCCATGGGACGCAGGCCCGGATAAACTGTTGACAGCCGCAACTAGAATTTTCCTAGGACTACAGTTCTTCCCCGATATGGGATAGGAAGGGAGACGGAGGACTTCAGATTGTTACAGTATTCAAGCTGGACTTATTGTACGCATTCAAATTGATCAATACTTCTGCACTTGCTTTTATTTTGTAGAAGATCATGTCTACATTACCAAAAGTTTTGTTGTAGGTGCATCCAACAATCTTTGGTGAGAACCAAACCCACTTGTTTGCTTACTGAACTGTAAGTCTGATGACACCAAGTCCTGCAACAATAGCTCTTCCACAATGTCTTTTGTTACATAATTTTTCTTTATATAACCAAAGAGTTAGTTTTGCATAATTGGTACTCTAATTACGAAGAGAAAAATCATAGTAATTAATGTGCTTGGTGTTGGATTTGGTTCAAAACTCAAAGAATTATTTTAATTTTGGGTTAGGTCTACAGTAAGAGTAAACTTATAATTTTAGGGAATAAGTTTGAAACCCACTTAGACCAATATGTATTCTCTCTTCTTTCTCTCAAAAGTAGAGGAGGAACAAAAACCTAAAATGGGATAAGAAGAAAGTAGGAGCCAACGAGGGAAAGGTGAGAACTTTCTTGGATGAAGGTGAAGCAAGGTTGAAGAGGTTTGAGTGTCAAACTCTTGTAAGTGCTTTGGAGACTTCATAGTGAAAGCTTATTTTTCCTTGTAGTGTAGCTAAATTGGTGAACTACTAATCTCTTGTGTTTCTCTTTGTGGTTTGATGTTATTTATGTACTCTTTGTGATTTGTTCTTTCATCTCTAACTTATTTTACTTTTCAATTTGTTACTACATATGTGGGTGATGATTGATTGACTTATGGAAACCTTGGGAGGGTGTTTGGAGTGGATTTCAATACTCATTCCATCCACCAACACTTGGGAACGCCGGTTGCTACAACCTCCAGTGCTCAGGTTTTGTACATCTTGACCAGAGAATTCCTCTAGGGATTGTAATAAGCCCCTTGTCTATCTATGGAGGAGCCCATACAGTAGGATATTTATTTAGGAGTGTCCAAGCAAGAAACCATTGATTAACTTTAGTTAGAAAAAATATCTGCAAATCATAAGAAAGTGATACAACCTCCGTCTAAAGAACCTCGACTTGATTTGAAAAAAAAAAGACAGGGATTACATTACATGGCTGACTTTGATCCTTGGAGACCAAAAACATGAATGGGGAATGAAATCTCCGTTTTTTGTTTTTTTTAGTCAAGCTACAATGACGTTCATCATTCATTGGGGCCCAATAATGTAGGCCCCAATGATCAATGGTGTTTGAATGTTGAAATAGCTTCATCATGTACAAATTTTGACGTAGGGGCTGTTTGGATAGTGAAAGAGCAGTGAATGTGAAAGTAAATTCAGGTGAAAAAATTCATTGACTTTCACAATGAATGTAAAATACGTTTGGATAGTGAAAATTTTTACATGAATGAAATGGGCAATATATTTGGTTACTGAATGTGATACAGTGAAACGAATTTTTATGACCATACCACGTTACCCCTCACCTAAGCTCCCTCCCCTCACCTAAGCACCCCGTCAGCAATACCACAGGCCACGCGTCTGTCGCTGGCACCCACATTGCTGCCCAGATCGACTCCTCGACGTCAACAACATCGCTGGCCGGTGATGGGGAGGATCGTCCCCCTTCATGTCCCAGAACCAAAAGCTCGAGCAACACCGTGTGGCCACGCATCCATCGTCGGCACCTCGTTAGCAACACTGTCAGCACCCACATCATTGGGCCCACGTCGGAGAGCGAGCGCCAGTGGCTGAAGCTGATGCCGCGACGGGAAGGATCGTCCCTCTTCATGCTCCAAAACCAAAAGCTTGAGCAGCACCTCCATCACAGGCACCCCGTCAGCAACGTCGACTGCACCCACGTCGAAGAGCTAGTGCCGGTGGCCGGAACCGGTGCCACGATGGGGAGGATCGTCCCCCTTCATGTCCCAGAACTAAAAGCCCGAGCAGCATCGCGTGGCCACGCGTCTGTCGCCGGCACCCCGTCAACAATACCGCTGGCACCCACGTTGCTGGGCCCACGTCAGAGAGCGAGCGCCGATGACCGGAGCCGACGCCGCGACGGGGAGGATCGTCCCCCTTCATGTCCCATAACCAAAAGCTCGAGCAGGGAAGAACAAGCTCAGGCAGGTGGGCAAAATTGGAAAATAAATAGATGAATTTCTTTCATCTGTCACCATAGGCCATACAAAATTTGGTGAAATTCATGACTTTTTCACTACCCAAACCTGCTTCACGTGAAAAAGGGCTGAATTGACAGTGAACTCAGCCCTCTTTCACTATCCAAACAGCCCCGTAATTTGAGCATTTTTTTCTTTTTGCATGGGCCCTAGAGCCCAATAAATTAAATTCATTTTGCAATGCGAACGGGCTTCACTGGACAGAGGGAGTAGTATTTTCTCCCATCATAAGGTATTAATCAAAAGGGAAAAGTTTAAATGAGATCGCTCTCATATTGCTTATATGAGGCCACTTTGAATCGTGGCCATTGGATCTTGATCTGACGGCTACAAATATCCGTAATGATCTCACCCACTTCTTGATGTGACACACTCACCTACCCACTAATTTGATATCCACCCTCCGATCTGAATCTAACGGCAATAAAGATTGGCCTCATACTCCTTATATGAGAACGATCTCATGTAAACTCATCTCTAATCAAAATTTGATTATGGATCTGATTCAGTACCGGCGTCTGTTAGAACACTCGTTCTGGAGACTGGTGGCTGAGCATCAATGGCATTTTAGTGGGGAACTTACTGGCCGTGGAAATTGTTCCAAGACCCAGGCCTGGTAACTGGTGCAGACAGGATAGGTTGGGGAGGGCTCATCTACAGCTCCAATTATGCATGGAGCTGATGGCCTACACGAGGACCCAGATGGGGAGTGGCCATTTCTCCAGAGAGGGGTATGGCAAGGCAATCTATGTGGCCAATGTCACTGTTTTAGCTGTAGATTATTATGGTTATTTACATAGGAGGGACCCCAGTCCCACCGGGGTGACAAATCTGGTGACGAGGTCCACCTGCTATGATCTGAGCGTCAAGGAGAACAATGGCTCGGCAATGCAGTACCATCTCTAGTCTCTACTATGGGGCCCCTGACAGGAACCAGAAGTACTGCCAGTGATCTCCTCAGATGGACTCAATCAGCACTATTGCTGATGCTAGAAGAATTGAATGGAAGTGCTTGTAAGAAAATGATAGGTTTTTCAATAATTGGATCATAAGGCTTAATAATTTGATCCTTGATTTTTGTAATAACCATAGTTAATGTCCTATTGTTAATTGGCAAATGCAGGAAATATACCTCAAAAGCTGGCATACTGCACTAAAGAAAGAGACCATGATGCAAAGAACATTTCAAGGTTGAAGAGTCTTTGGGGAAAGACATGGCATTTGATATTTCCAAAAAGTGTAATTGTCATTTGTTATGGATGAGTTCTCATTTTGATGCCAAACTATGAATTTCCAAATAGTGTATAAAGGAAAGTACGAAATTGAGCTGGGGTAATCAACAAAATTATAGAAGAAGGTAATACATGAAGGAAGAACGCAGATCTTTTTTAAAGTGTGATTTGATTGCTATGAGACTTTTATTTTCTGAAAGTGAAAAAAGAAAAAAAAACAATTAAAAATAGATATCCTCAACAACAGCATTAAAATTGATACTACCAAATGCAAGAGACACATAAATGTACAAATTTATAGCATTCTAAGTTTCTAACTGCCT
The DNA here is from genome assembly GCA_039654745.1 of Houttuynia cordata. Classification (NCBI taxonomy): domain Eukaryota; kingdom Viridiplantae; phylum Streptophyta; class Magnoliopsida; order Piperales; family Saururaceae; genus Houttuynia; species Houttuynia cordata. The sequence goes on along the minus strand of CM077502.1, from coordinate 44,584,410 downwards.
AAAGTTTCTAGAATGTAGTACTTGCTTGTATTTTTTTAATTCCCTATATTCTTATTCTATTGAGAATTTGGAATTAGCTGACATTCTATTCAATTCCTGAATGTGGTAAAAATTGGAATTTGGACTGTACGTCAGTCAGCTTGTTCTACTTGACAAACGAAATCAATTTTCACTTAGTTATTGTGGGAGTGCAGGCAAGATTGTGTCCATTAAATTCTCGCTTAACTTTGGTTTTGTGTATAATTCATAGTTTGGCAGCTTGGCTATCTAATATTGTTGTCTAAAAATATCGTTGATCAAATACAAAGGCAATATGTTGCTAAAATAAAAATAAAGGGAAAGTCATTTAAAAAAATCAAGAGAATGTGGCTTTTTTTCCAACAAAGGCCAGTAGTTGAAAAGGCTTTTAGAGTTAGATAACGAGAAACGTATGTTGTGTAACTCTGGAGTCTGGAGAAGTGTTGAACCAGCAGCAGGAAAATGCATTGAATGTGCCTTACAATAGCCGTTTTGGATGTAAATGGCCCTTAATTTCTCAGTTCCTCTATTTTATTTTTCTAGGGAAGTCCTTCCTCCGTTCTGAAAGTTCTAGATCAGTCAACAATTTAGAAGAAGGGAAAACAGCTAACTATTTGTTATTTACTACAATCCAAGATTACATTCTTTAGGAACCAGACAACTTAATACAACTCGGATTACAGATTAATACAGTACAGCTACTTTTTTTTTGGATACAACTGCTGCATATTTGTATCTAGCAATTTACTATGCTTTCCTTATTCAATTTACCCAAAAATCAGATCACTATTGGCTTTGTAAATAGCTTCGCACAAAATTCATCTACACATAACACAACTAATGTCCAATATCATCATCATTAGATTCTACACTCCAGCAGCTCTACCTAGTCTCTCCCTCAATATCTTCACTCCCATATATCTGCACAAAACAGCACAAATCACATCTCTTGCATTAATCATAAATTTATCACACTAACAAAAGTCCGAAGCAGAATGAACTGAAAACAAAACTAAACTTGCTTTAAGGGAGTGAAATATGCTATATACCTGCCCATCATCATGACAGTGGCCTGAGGATTAGTCCCTGGTGAGTCGACGAAGGTGGAGCCATCAATGACGCGAAGGCCGTCGACTCCAAGCACCCGGTAGTCGGAATCCACCACCTTCCCCACATGGCACCCCCCGTGGTAGTGCCAAATGGTGATCACAGTATCTCTACAATACTGCTCAAGGGACTGAGTATCATTAGCATGCTTGGGGATGAAATTCACATTGGCCTTGACACTCATGTTAAGCAGCATTCCCATGGTGTACTCATTGTCCTCCGTCAGATCCGCCATGTGCCTTGTCTTCACAATCCTCAGCATAGTCCTGATGCCATTGACGCACCGCCGGAGGTCCTCAGGGTGGCTGAAGTAGTTGAAGGTGACAGACGGACTGTCCTCGACATTGGTGGAGGCGAGGCTGAGATGGCCGATCGAGTGAGGGCCAACGATCTTCGACAGGATGAACCCTCCTCTGAAGAGCTCACGGGGCAGCTCCTTCTTCCGCCGGGCGTAGGCCTGCATGGCCTCCAGCGTCCTCTCTTTCGGAGGAATGGAGGAAAGCTGACCGATCTCCGCCGACATGATACCGTGGTTACACTTGATGCTGTCTGACGACTGGCTGAACCCGCTGCTGGCCTCAATGTAGGAGCCCTGCTTGGTGATGCCAACGATCTGGATCAAGGATTGCTGGACTGGCTTCTTGGTGGGGATGAAGATGGTGTTCATGGGGTTATCAGACATGCCTGTGCCCACAAATTCGTTTTGTAGGACTACTGGGATGTGCATCCTTTTCAGCTCCGACAAGGACCCAATGCCACTCAGCATCAGCAGTTGAGGGCTGCCAATTGCACCCGACGAGACGATCACATCGCTGCGCCTTCCTCTTGACAGCCATGCCCGGTGCACCTCCCCATTGTCGTCCTTAAATACCACTCCAGCTGCCCTTGGCTTCTTCCCTGTGATACCGAGCCAAACTAACTTAGCTAAACTCTAATATACAAACTTAGTCATGCAATTTGCATGCATGTTAAAACTAGACAGCATTAGGACTCTACTAGTAGTAACAGAGTGGTGTGTACCTCTGGTATTGAAGAGGACCTTCTGCACAGTGGCATGGATAAGAACGCGGAGGTTGGCGGGGTTGCCGGAGGCGAGGAGGTCGGCGGCGGTGCTGCGGAAGCCGTTCTTGTCGAAGATGGTGCCGCCAACCTTGGTGCCGTAGAGGTGGTCGTAGGTGTAGCCGTTGAAGGGCGAGACGCCTGCTTGGAGGAGGCCATCTCTGAAGGCTCGCTGCCAAGGAACCAGCTCCGGCCAGTGCACGATTTGCCTCTCCACCCACGGGTACGACTCGTTCACCAACGCGCCGTTCCAACCCGCGCTTCTTACAAATCTGTCAAGAGGCCGATCAAAGAACATTAACAAATTGACGAACAATTTATATTAATGAACATGTTTTAGTGGAAGGTCATGCACTCTAATCCTCACGTCATAATCCAAGCAAAAGATTCACTTTATAGAAAGAGGTAAAAGTTACTATGCGGCATAGCTCACGCGTGGTCTGCACGCATCTCCATCGGACGGTGACCATTGATCGAGGGGGGGGGGGGGGGGGAGGGTTCAGAATTTCAAATCCGCTGGACGCTTATTAACGCACGCCACCAGATCGACATCCGATGGCCATGACAGACAACACAAGCTAAGGCGTCTGAGCCTTGACGCATAAAACTCTTCAAAAAAACTATACTAGACCGGCAAAGTCACATGTGGAATATGTAGCTCTCTCATCTAGCACAATGTGATTGTTCCCACTTCCAGTGCACACAATTTTATCCTTTTTTTGGTGAAACAATGCACACAAATTTATATCTCTTTCATGTAGAACGTGATAGCTTAGCATGCAATAAGTGCTAAGCCATTCAATGCTGTGCCTGGTCGCCCAGTGATCTCAGTCACACCAGACCCCTTGCATTGGCCAATTGACCAGTGTCCTCACATTGAAGGACACATCCACATCCTCCAGCAAACGATATAGAAGATTGGTTCCCAGGAAGATTTACAGGCCGAAAACTTGAACAGATGAGAGAAGAACTAGATTAAGATGGAGGGGATGAGCATTATTGGTACCTTGGGCTGGCTCGGGTGTAGAAGCCGGCATTAATGCAGGAACCACCACCCAGCACACGAGCCCTGGCATTGATGACACCGTCGGTGGAGATGAAAGCCTGGGCCGGTGACTGTGGAGAGGTGTCCGTCAGGGAAATGTGGAAGTTCTGCATATAGGAGACGTTGAGGTTGCCATAAGGGGATCCACCTCTCTCCAGCAGCAGGACGCTGAACTTCTGAGAGAGTGTGGCAGCCAATGGGCAGCCCGCTGTGCCCCCTCCTACTATTATGTAGTCATAATAATGCCTTGGTTCTCTAGCAAATGAGCTTGCTTCCTTGAGGAAACGATAGTTGAAGCCTTTACCTGCAATCATTTTCCGTCAACAGTGAGCTAGGAAAGAACAACAGAGATACTTAGTACAGGGTTTTGAACTTCATGAGATAAGCCACCAAGGATGGAAATGAGTTTGTGTAGAAATCGAACTGCTTGATGCAAGAGTAGTAGAAGCTTGGATACCATTGAACGGTATAACAAGGAACACAGTTAAACAAGAATGAAGAAACTATCATACAAAATGTACTCTGTCCGGGTTATTATTAGCATTTGGTTTTTCAAAAGGGTAAAATGAAAGCTTAAAATGTAAAAGGAAAATGGTAATTGAAGTGTCAATCACATAAAGCAACATGTTTATGTTATCTAATGCTGGAGCAAGGAGAGAAAGGGCCCTTCCCGCACTCCAGAAGGAAAAAGAGATTGCTTCTTGAAATGCAATTGATTTGGGATGAAAATTCACCCGTGACTTTCACGTATCACTTTGATGAACAAACGAAAACAAAACACAAAAGAATGTAAAAACAAGTTTGCTGGGATTAATTCACGTTGTGTCAAGCAGAGCGAAAACAGCCCGTCAGTCTCTCATAACTAACTTCCGAAATAGGCCAACCAATTGAACCCACAAGACCAAGGGAAAGAAGATAATCAAAAGACAGTACCTTTAGCCATTATCACAAGGTTGAGACAGAGCAGGATCTCAAGAAAGAACTTTGTCATCTTGCAGTCCATCCAAAACTTCCCACAGCAACTAGTTGCTACTTGCTAGCTACTTAAACTCTGCTTCTCCCACTGTTGCCTGGCCAGCTGGCCTTGAATATATGGAGATGGAGTTGCAGATAAAAGGAAACTACAACTTAGCCCACATTAAAGTGAAGGTAACCCATAACTGGTAAAATCATTTATGGATATTTGAATGCACAGCTGGAGTAGGAACCAGTGCTCGTCCCTTTTACGCCTAAGGATCTCTGAAGAATTCTCTGGGCAGAAAGTTCATTCTACAGAAGATACAAAGCATATGACCAAGGCGATAAGGCCAGAAGCAGAACCATCTAGTTTTATTTTTCTTTTAAAGATTAATGCTAATTGCTAGCTCATTCATTGCATTTTTCTACCTCTGTTTACTTCTTTCACCCATATGGCAATGCTTTCAAACTCTGCTATAAAGTATGCAGATCAATTAAAGAGATTGGAAATAAAATAAGCATAAGGTATAGATGAGACAGCTGGCCAAAGACTATGAAATTTGGATCTGCAGACACACAGATTGTTCTACATTTATGAAGTTCATAATTAAATTACTTTTTGGTTTTCTAATGTGATTATAGAAATATTTGAACAGCCTCATTTGGGTTTGGACCGATGGATATTCCAGGTAAGTGGACTTTGGTCTTGCACACAGGTGTTTGTTACCGAATGTTATCCTCAATTACGTATCTACTTCATCATCATTGTTTTTTGAGACAATTTATAGCTTATTCAAAGAGGAAATTGCCACCCTGGGATCAAGTAGTCCAGGAATTAGTCCGTTCTAACACATAATAAGTTGAGTTTAATCATATCACTTGTTACCAAATGCACCTTTTAAACGTATTGGGAGTTCACTTATACATGGAGTAGTGAGTTACCAGGAGCTTTCATTTGCATATTTTGGACTTCCATGAAACTTGTGCTCGTGATATTGAATGGGATGACCCTACACTGTTAATTTTTTTCACCTGTTTGAAATTAGAATAATGACAGGGAAAGTGATGGACCTGTAAAGTAAAGACTCAATGAGATGCAGGTATTTGCTTCTGGAATTTGCTTACAAAGCAATGGGAAATGATATTTATACAGCAGATTCCTACACATTTTTCATACACAGCTGATGTGTATGAAAATGAGTGGATCAGCTGATGTGACCCCACATTAGTTCACCCACTCATTTCCATACACATCAGCTGTGTATGGAAATGTATAGAAATCTACTGTAGGGTTATCACTGCCCCAAAGCAATCCACAGGTGATGTTCTCTGCTAATAGTGACGGCCATGCAAATTTATTTCGCACTGCTAATGCATTGGGATTTCAGTTTTTGAAGGGAGAAAAGAAGACTGGTTCTGCAGTCTGAGTACTTAATGATTTTATGAATTAGATTAGATTAGCAATAGCATACTAAACAGGCACTCAAAAAAAAAGGATGGCAAACCATCGCTAGTCACATTATTATGGGAGGTGCGGTTGCACCACACCGCCAGCACATGTTAAGGGTTGGTAGCCATCAGATCAAATTCCAGTTGTCTTCTTTGAAAAAAAAATGTATCAGATCAAAGTGATCTGATGGCTTATGACCCTAAACACAGGTTTAAATACACGGGTTTGTATTTTTCCAAATCCCAGTTTTCTTTGAAAAAATGTCCGATGTGGGAACCAGTACCACCTAGACTAAGGAGAGCCCATGTACATTAATCATCCCTTTCCGTTGCATGACATATAACTGTGATACTTTCTTTAGGGCCGTGTAATTTTAATGGATTTTCAAGACTATCATCTACCCGCTGTCAGTCGGTGAACCTGCTGCTAGTCGCTGCTGTTGAGTAGGGCTGCATCACGGGTCGGGTAGGGTCGGGTTTTGCTAAACCCGACCCTACCCGAGATAGGACCCGAGAAATTAAAACCCGACCCGGACCCGAGATAAAACCCATAAAGCTAAACCCGACCCCGACCCGAGATAAACCCACAATACCCGACCCTACCCTAGAACCCGAGATAAAACCCGAGATTTTAATAAAATAATTAATATAATTATAAAAATCTTTAATTAAATAATTTATATCATTATGATAATAATAATAAATTATATATATTAAAAAATAAGTTATTTAAATGGTATATCTCGGGTCGGGTCGGTTCTTGGGTATTTTAAAGCAAAACCCGACCCGACCCGAGATAGAACCCGGGTTTTAAAACTTTGGAACCGACCCTACCCAAGATAGGACCCGACCCGACCCGACCCGGGTCAATGTCGGGTCGGTTCCATCCGGGTTGGGTCGGGTCCGGGTTTTTGGTGCAGCCCTACTGTTGAGTAATGATATGGCAAGCAACAGCGAATCTGTCATAACTCCGCCAACTCCCTGTTAAGGTATAACCGGATAGCAACTTGATTTTTTATCCGGCCAATACATAGAATCAGAACAAAACTATAAAGAAAATGAAAAAAATTATTATGGGGTGGATCATATATTTTCAGAATATGCATCCGGCGCATCAGAGCCGTTGAATTGAGATTTGATGGGTTGCCTCTGTTAGGAAGGAGGACAGGATTTAAAAATGCCAGCTCCCACTGTCTTTCGATCACCGTCCGATCGAAATTGAGAGCCCCCCCACGCATGTGCGGTTCTCAAAGAAAATTCAGTACTCTACAGAATAAGTGATTGTACTTTGGCATTTGCATCTCAGACTCTCAATGGCTTTATCCACCCCAACAAATATGCCTTCAGTAAGCCAAATATGAAGAGCGGTGAAGCTACAAGCATCAAGAGAAATGTGTTGGTTAGGTAACAAAGCCCCAAACAGAAAAATCGTACCAACTGTGCCAATGCATTAATGCACACTCAAGGGACTTGAATGCTTTCTGTTGTCTTGCACATGTTGTATTGGCCATGGCCACATGCTGATCCTATTACTAGCATAGCACATCTTTGGCCGATCGTGACTGGGCGAGTCAGCATGTTTTGCTAGTCATGACAAAAAGCCCAGCCACAGCTTTCGTTTTCTTTTCTAAGCAAGCATTAAAATGATGGGGACTCAGCATAATAACCTAAAACGATCAATGAATTCCTTCGCCGATATATCGATTTCGGGCCTCACCTGAGAAAACGAAACCACAAAATACTATTTTTTAAAATTTTTACAATATCGGCAAAATTTCGATTTCTAACCGATATATCGCTATTTAAAAAAATAATGTTTTCAAACAAAAATTGGGAATTTTTTTTTAAAAATAACTTTTCCATTTGTTTCCCATCCTAATATGCATATTTTGACATCTATGCTTTGTCTAAATTAATATAACTCATTTTAGAAGTTAAATTGTGAAAATATATGGTAAAAATTAGTTTTCGACCACCGATATTTTTTTTACAAATATCTTCGATATATCTCCGAAATTTTGCCTCTTAAGTCGGATACAGAATTCCTTGAAAAGGATGTGACATGCGTATGCCTAAAGCTTGGCAGCTGAAAAAATTGGGCTAACCCTTCTTGCTAAGCTCGAGTACTATTGTAGAAAGGGTATTGAGTCTTACGATCCGGTGGAAAGTAATGAAGCTTAGCATTATTGGGCTTGTGATCGGACGTCTGCAATAAAGGATGGGAATGTCACGCCCTGAAATCCTATACCTCGATCGGAGTGCGGAAGTCAACCAAAGAGATACATTTCGAGGTAGAGATCCCGAGCACGCGACCGAACAGTCAATTTTCCAACCGATTACAATAATCTCAAAAGGATGGGTAACCGATTAAGCTCGCAATCAGTGTAATACAATAACAAGCATCAATAAATAATATGAAATGAATTTACTTAATAATAATCCATTTAAGAAAGTCAAATAAAATAAACCTACAAGTCTATGGCACATAATTGCCAATAATATCATAAGTATCAATAAAAGCAAATCAAATAACTAAATAGTCTTTAAACTCTTCTCGGTGCCTGCAATCCGCCATTCCACTACTGCACTTCCTGATCTTACTTTTCATTTGCGCTTGCATCAGAGGATGCATGAGTATTTCATAGAAACACTCAGTAGGATGTAAAAACCCACTGAATTAAAATAAGTAGTATGAAGAGAATAAGAATAACAAAGGTTTGTGAACATCCCACAACATCTAAACTGAACAGAGGTCTATATACCTGCAAGGTTAGTCAACAACAATTCCAACTCGCAAGTATAGGAAAACATCAATAAGGCTCCGAACAAACATATGTGTAAGGAGAGAATAACAATCATATCAAAGGCTCCAGACATCTAAAGTGAAAGGAGTTATAATTTTTGCTCGCTAACCTGGTCACTTGCAAGTGACTAAAATAATATATCAGAACCACCCTAGGGGTCCTCTCTTTGGAACCCTGCCATGCGTTTAGGATGCTAGCCCCACCAGTGCTTACGGACACGATGGGCGGAGACTGAGGACCTTCTGTAATGTCCACAATCTAAGTACGTTTAGTGCCTCCCTTCAGACAGTATGGAATCGTAATTTCATAAATATAAGTGATCTCGCAAGATCTAGCAATGGCTTAATTGAGCATACTATGAATCCACCATGGGGAGAGTCTCGCAAGATCTCCAGTGGAAGAACAATCATGTAATCAATATGAGCAATATCTCAAAGGAATAGAGGTTTCAACACTCTAAGATCATGAGGTATCTCTTACCATAATAGACTCTCTCATGGAGTATGGATAGAAGTGCCAAAGTCTTTGGTCAACACATAACTCATTCATTGGAGTAGCATAGAATAACAAGACAACCCAAACACTTCAAATAATAACAACTCACCCAAGGAGTACCATACAATCAATATATGCCTTTCATGCTCAGCCCTAGATAGGAATTCCTTATACACATTGAAATTCTATAATACAAATATCAGAGATAAGAATCAAAGAATTCTTAGATGATTTGAATTCCAAGTGGAATCACAAACCGACATCAACGCTTCAAGGTAGATAGTTATAAATCTCTTTGATCAAAGGATTATCTCTCCTAATTAGATTACTTCTAACCCAATTATTACTGTGATATTCCATAAGTATATAGTCCAATTACTAGCGTTGACATATTAGACATTATCATATCATAGTTCATGATGTTATTTGTATACTTAGTATTTTCTCTCAGATTCAGCTCACTACCTCCTGCATAATAGTTCTCTTCTGATGGCTACTATACTCTGTACAGTAAGACTTGACCTCTGAAATTTTTACTGATAATACCCTCGTCAGTCTAGTTTCTAACCCCATTGATTTTATATTTTTCTAATTTTATTTGAATTAGTTATGAATTATTTACTACCGACTATCAGCACAGAAACAGTTCTGGCCGAGATTAAGACTCTTAATTAAACTTGATTATCTCACTTAATATCACATTATAGATGATAACATATCATTAACAGACCATATACTCCCCTCCTAGACCAATTATAGACTCTAGGATTATCTGGAATTACTAAAGTTCACTCCTTTCTTATGTTCTTTTACATATAACATAGTTTTAACTATTAATACCTCTCAAATAAGACCTTTAATGCAAGACACACCTTAAGGTACAAAACTCAACATGGATCATGATCAATCAAGCAATATCAGAACTTTTAGTCTCTGGAAAATTAATAAAGCATTAGACTTTAAGTGCGAATTCCCATCTAGAAACGGAATATGAATGCACATATGATTATGATGCACTACGCATAGAAATAATGACACAATTCATTCATCTCACAAGAATCCACACAATACTCTAAGGTACTGAATCAAAACACTTATCAATATCATATAATTAGAAGATAGGAAAGGGGAAAAACCATCCTACTTAATTCACCAAGGATTTCGCATTTTTACGCGTTGCTCGTCTCCTCCGATTTCTCCAAAACTCCCGCTCCAAGCTCTTGCAAACTCCCACAAGAAGAAGCCTTAAGGGAGGTGGGTGAACGTAGGAAGGAGAGAGAAAAGGTCTCTGGACGTTCTAGGATTAGCACAAGCCAACTCTCTATGGTTTATATAGAGTTGGGAGAGAATCCCTTCTTAAGCTAATTTTCCAAATCATGGACACAAAGGCCTCAAGATCCCTCTAGAGACATGCAAATCAAGTCCAATTGGGATTTAGTATCTTTCCTATGCAAATCTACCCCAAAAATAAGCTAGAAATCGCAAAACCGCAACCGGCGATCGATCGGCTATACGGCGATCGAACGTCGTATGTGTTATTCTACACTATCGCATTACAGCCGATTGATCGCAATTATTGCCGATCGATCGCTTTACCCGAAACAAAACAGTCAATGATCACAGTAACTGCGATCGATCATTTTGATAAGGCGTCGATCGGTTCAATTTGCCGATCGATCGTTTCTTATAGCGATCGATCGCAGTCACGCTCAAACAAAATTCAATTTTTCATAACTTTTTACTCCAAACTCTAAATCGCGCATAGTTGGTGGCGTTGGAAAGCTCTTCTCACCAAATTTAATTTTCTAAGGTAAAACACGACCAAATCAAACATTAAGAGGGTCAAATTTTGGTTTTAAAATACTTACTAATTTTTTGGGTGTTACAGGGAAGGTCTGAGCATTTGTTGCTTGTACCATACTTACAAGGGTCGCCAAGTGATGTGGGGACCCGAGAGCGGAGCAGACAAACTTGTGCTGTACTATGACGACCAGTCAGTAGAAAATGTAATGTACGTGAGCCCATGCATGCTGCAGATTGTAGAGAACAGTTTCGTTTAGCAACTAAATAAATTATATTTCCTCAGTTCCAAAATACTGTATACATTTGAGCAAATTCTAATTTGTATGTGGACCATGAAGCCCACAAGGAAGTCACATGACTCCTTCTCTCTGATAACCCATCTAACTCGTATGTTTCATAAACCAAATTCAAGTCAATCATTCCAAGTCTTCTCCAATTTTGGAAAGAGGAAGTCACGTGATTTGGCAAAATATACACAATATTTTGGAATAGTGAATACTTCCAAATGTACATAGCATTTTGCAATGGGGGAGTACAAATTAATCAAAATACTTTTAAAAGAAAAAAAAAACCTTGTCCAGGCCACATTGGCAGTGAACAACTAAATTGATGTTTGTATAATTGAGTTGGAAGCTAGTCTCTTATAGTGACCAGGTACCTGAATATAAAGAGAACGTCTGAATTGATACATTAGCTTTTAGCTATTAAACGACTTCCGCTAACTATAAGAGTGTATTCTTCTCATAACAAAATATGGGAGTACATAAAATTTAACTATGCGATGTACTTAAACTCTAGGTAACTGGTCCTTGAAAAGTGAAATTTTTTCGTATTACCTAGCCAATAAACTCGGAATGCCATATCACCTAGCTTTTTTGGGTTCATGCCATATAACCTGGTTTCAGAACCCAGTCTTCCCATTTTGCCCTCCCACCCAATACTTCACGTTTTACCCGCCCTAACCCGTGCCTCATTTCACACAAGCTCCTCTTGCAATAATCATATGGAGAGGATATTCCCTTTCAGAGGTAGAGGCTTGCCGATAGAGAGATGGTGTTGGTGGTATGCATAAACATTTTTTACAGCTTTTTCTGGTCAGACAACCTCTTCTACCTATAAGTAGGCAAAAGAAGTTCGCCAACGTGACCCAAAAGAAGCGCTTTTGCAACCTCCTCATTCTATTGCGAAAATGGTTCGGTGGCTCAGAATCATTATTTTTTTATTTGCATGTTTTGGGAATAAAGAAAGTTAAAATTTTGCATCTATAAGTACTTATGGCTAAGTGGCGAACTATTCTTTCAAAATTCATCATCCATATAAGAAGATGTTTCAAATAATTTAAGATATCCTCATAGGGGGGAAGATGAGAAAAAATATAGAAGAATGCAAAAAAGAATTGGTGAAAACAGATCAGAAATGTAAGAGATATGACGAGATTGAATGTTGCCCTCAAATAGCATGACATGATACCACTGCTATTTCAGCCTATAATAACTACGGTTATGCTCTGGGTAAGATTAAGAAGGAATTTAATGACAACTCTGATGGATGGGGATGGAATGTAAATTTTAAAATAGATGTAAATGTGTAATTAGATGTAAATATTTAATTAGTTATACATTTGTAAGAAATACATTTGTAAAAAATACCAATCAAAATGCATGTTTAAATTTCTTCTATATGTTCGTATGCACGTTTTTCATATACACAATACATTTTAAAAAAAATACCAGTCAAGGTGTCTCATGAAATTTGAGATATCTTTATAGAAAGAAATAGGGAAAAAATAAAGAATAACGTAAAAGGAATGGGAACAAACATATAAAAAATAAGGGAGATATGACTCAGATTTTGCATTCAAATCATGTCATTAATGACACAATAGAGATCATAGGGAGAAAGAGCAGAAAAAATAATGAAGAATGGAAAATAGTATGCTAAAATGGATAAAAAATGATGGAAATATTACATATTGAATTTTGCCCTCAAATAGTTTTATTGATGACATAATTTGTGGCAAATCATGGCTCATCAATGACCTGATTTGAGGGCAAAATTCAATGAGTCATATCTCTCTCATTTTTTTACGTTCTTCTTTATTTTTGTCTCCTATGTCTTTTAGTGAAGATATCTCATATTTCTTGAGACATCTTCTTATGGGGATGACAAATTTACAAAGAGTATTTTGCTACTAAGCAACGAGTACTTCTCCACTCTTTTATTATTTCCTCTAATGGTCACGATTGTTTCTTCACCGGAAGGTTGCAACCTTCTGAGTAATGGGGTGCATAACACTGTAACAGTTGGTTGGGAGAGTATTTTGGGAAGAACAGGTGGCACTCCTGGGATATACGGTATTTGAGCCAAAAGGCTAGGTAATATGGTATTCCTGGCTCATTGACCAGGTAGTAGAAAAAACTCTTGCAATGCACATGCTGCTTGGAAATATAGTAGTCGTTCCATTTGATGTGTCAATGTTACCTTTCCTCTCCCTTGAGGACGAGCCTGAGCCCAACATTTCATGGCGTATATGTACACAGCCTACTGATGTGCTCAAAATTATGTTAATTTAAGATGCCTTGAACTCCATGTTTCTTATGTTATTTTACAGTTAGTCAAAGGCTAGGTAGAATTTTAGGCAAAATGGGTATTTGTTAAGTTAAGACATTAACATGTGATATTCAATGTTATTTGGGCTTTAAATGTGCAGAAATAAATTAGCCATAACTATTTTTATATCCATGGATCTAGTGTTGTGAATTTGATATCAACTTATGTAAGCCCATTGTGTGTTGTAGGTAATTCTTTGATGGGCCAACCTGTGAATCTTGAAGCTTTAAAGCCCATACTTAAAATATTGTGAAGATCTGCTGGAGGCAATCATTGGCAATCAACTATGAGCTAATCAAGGCAATCAGTGGCAATCAACTATGAGTTAATCAAGGCAATCATTAGTAATCAACTATTAGATAATCAAGGCAATCAGTGGTAATCAACTATGAGCTAATCAAGGCAATCATTGACAATCAACTATGAGATAATTATGGCAATCAAGAAATGACCATGAAGAGCTGTGATTGGAAGAAGAAAATGCAACATTCTTTGATTGGAAGCTGGACAAAATCAATTAGTGATGCTCAAAATCAATCAAGACTCAATCATGGAGTAATGATAGGAAATCTGATTGGAGTCTTTCCATTGTTAAACTTTTTCAACCACTATATAAGCAATACCCAAGCTCTTCTTCAAGACATCAAATTCTCTACCTCTTCCAAGGACGACCACTTCTCTCTTTCCTTAACTTTTCTTCATTGTTTTTTTTGAAGTTTTATTTTATTTTATTGTAATGGTTGGCTAAGCCCCTAGCTAAGGCTAGAGGGAGGGATTTGTGATATTTTAATGAGGTTCTTTTCATGATAAATATTGGTCAATCATTATGTGTTAGATATTTAAATTGATATTTAAATAGTGATTATTGTTTATCTCTTGCGTCTTTGTTTTCCTAATACATAGGATACTTGATTTCTTTCTTGATCCTTTGTGATTTTGATACATAGAATTCTTGAAGACTTCAATATTTTAATCCTTCATTTAACCAAAGTGATAGTTTTGTTCTTAATGTTCATATTATCCAATTAGGGAGAATCTTCATTCGCCCTAATTGATAAAAGTTGATACATGAAGTACCTCATTAGATATTACAATGACCTACCCTTGATGCCTTAGTATTTTATTTTATTGAATTCTCTACTTTACTTCACTTTTGATTTCATTCGTTTACTACTTTGAACTGATTTCTCAATCACACTAGTCAATCCCTGAGGATCAACCTTGTAATACTATAATTACAAGTAAAAAGAATTAAATAGATAACTAATGGCTACTATTCAAATAATGAGTAATTAGTCTTGGTTCATCACCTACGTGGCCCATTAACGTTACTTCAGCGAGCTGGAATGACAGCTCCTTACAAGAAAGTTGACTTCACCTTCGTGGCCAAAGTCGAGGTTCAACTATAAAATTTTCGAGTCTGTTCAGTTGAAGCGAATTTTTGGTGACTGTTGGGCCTACTAGAACATAGTCAAATTCATATTCATATTCATATTCATATTCATATTGTTGGTTTTGAGGAAACAATAGAGGAGACGGGAGCATTAGCTTTCCTGTGGAACCTGAGGTAAGAAGCACTTCAAACAATCATATTGGGGTGGGGAGGGGAGGGGGGATCCATGGGCTTGCAAGAGGGAGGACTGTATGGGACACAAACAGTACCAAGCATCACCTTCGTGGCCAAAGTTCAGGTTCAACTATGAAATTTCCAAGTCTGTTCAGTTCAAGCGGATTTTTGGTCACTGTTGGGCCTACTAGAACATAGTCAAATTCATATTCATATTCAAATTCAAATTCATATTCATAGTCAAATTCATATTCAAATTCATATTCATAGTCAAATTCAAATTCATATTCATATTCATATTTATATTCAAATTCATATTCATATTCATATTCATATTGTTGGTTTTGAGGAAACAACAGAGGAGACGGGAGCATTGGCTCTCCTGTGAAACCTGAGGTAAGAAGCACTTCCAACAATCATATTGGGGAGGGGAGGGGAGGGGGGGATCCCTGGGCTTGCAAGAGGGAGGACTGTATGGGACACAAATAGTACCAAGCATCATGCATGGGAAAGGGGAAGAAGAAGAAGAAGATAACTTTGTCATTTCATAATCCAAACAAGAGAGGACGAACCCTTATAAAGAGGACTCCATTATAACTATGATGTCATAATGACGACATAATGATGACATGATGCCATATGATGACATGATTTTTCAATCATGCCTTATTACAATAATAACTATAAAGGAAATTAATCCTAGAGAAACAACCCATTCTGCCTAAAATAGATAATGCGCCTTAGTTGTGGTGACATACACAACACTCCACCATGCTCCACTTTTGCCTTGTCCTCAAGGCGACCAAGTAAGAAAGAGCTCCATAAGCGGCGCAAAAATGGCAATGAACAGAACACGCTCTTCGCTGGCGTGAAGCATGACCTCAAAGTTGACCAAGATCTCGCCTTGCTCGTGGTGGCCGAGGATGTTGCAGATGGTGCGGGAGTTCCCTTGAGGCAATTCGTCGATCAGCTTGTGGTCATCATCGTCCATATCAAACTTACCACACAAGAAAATGAGCCGGACGGCAAATCCCTCCTTGGAGATATCGGAAATATCTCTATGGGCGTCGAGAATGGCCTCGCTAGAAGAGTGGTGGCCAGCTGCGGTGAGATGGCAGAAGGTGAGACCGTAGACGCCATGGTTAGCATAGAAGATCTCGTGCTGAAAGGCGGGGTCGCCGTCAGAGAGGAGGCGGTGGATGGAGGCGAGGGTGTTGAAGATGAGACAGGAGCATTGGCTCTCCTGTGGAACCTGAAGTAAGAAGCACTTCCAACAATCATATTGGGGAGGGGAGGGGAGGGGGGATCCATGGGCTTGCAAAAGGGAGGACTGTATGGGACACAAACAGTACCAAGCATCATGCATGGGAAAGGGGAAGAAGAAGAAGATAACTTTGTCATTTCATAATCCAAACAAGAGAGGACGAACCCTTATAAAGAGGACTCCATTATAACTATGATGTCATAATGACGACATAATGACGACATAATGATGACATGATGCCATATGATGACATGATTTTTCAATCATGCCTTATTATAATAATAACTATAAAAGAAAGTAATCCTAGAGAAACAACCCATTCTGCGTAAAATAGATAATGTGCCTTAGTTGCACTGACGTACACAACAAGGACACCTAGAGGAAGTTAAGGAGTGTCCACAAAGAAATGCACATTCCATAGGTGTGTCGTGGAGACTTCATTTAGATAACCTGAGAGGAAGAGACGGTAGAAAGATGGAGAAAGTGTTTGTTTCAAGCAAATTTTGGAAGACTATTGCATCCACACAAAGTGTATATCAAATCAAGATTTAAGGAGCTTGCTTCTTTATGCTTCCATATTTTGCATAACTCTAGTTTTTTCTTAACTCTCCCCACCTCCCAAACCTCTTAATTTGATTTTTCCAGCACTCAACTTGTTCCTGGTGCACTTCAAATTCAAATCCCCTCTTCCGCTCCTTTCTCCTTTGTTTCTCCTCTTCCTTGCATATGTGGAGAATGATGGGGTTGTGGTTCGAGCCACATGCTTTTAAATGCTCCACCCATAAATGTCTATACCTACTTGTCCATTCTAGACACACTACTCTTATATTACAGATAAAATCTAATACAATGTTCAATAGCATGAAGGAGTAGGAAAATGGAGTAGAAAAGTGGAGTGATAATATCATTACCAATTAAAATCAATTGGGATGGGGTTTTTATCTGGCACTTCGGAAAGGCGAAATAGAAGCGCATGTCAGAGATGAGGTAGGTCAAGGCCTCATATGCTCCTCAAACAAAATTGGCAGCCCAATTGGACCCCTTGAGGGCGAAACTCTTGTTGTAGTCCAAACTATGAAAAACTGCAAAGAACATGGAGCCGAGCAATGTGGTTTTTGAAGAAGATTATTGAAATAGTTAATCACTTCAACAACAAAGAGTTTGGCATGGAATGACTGAGTGAATGTTATAGCCAAGAATTGTGTGCTCTTTGATTCCACAACCCCTCACATCTGATAGCCTGGAGGACACAAGTAACAACTAACCTGTTATGCAGGAACAGGTTATTGTGCCTCCTTTCATGGCCCAATAGTTAACATAGACTCGTAAATGGGCTTCTAAACAGAACCGACCTCTCCCCCATCGGACCACCGGTTCCCCCAGCTCAAGTACGTCTCATCGTCGAGTCCACCGGCCCCAAGAGCATGGCTCTGCCGTAATCGATTACATGATATAGTGGCTATCATGTAATTGATTACACAATAGCACTAGTTATTGTGTAATTGATTACACGATAAATTTTAATGGGACAAACTTCAATGATGCATTTCTTACTCATTTCTTATCTGTTTTTGCCTATTTTTTTATTCTTCTTAATTTTTAATGCTTTTTCTTATAATAATAATAATATCATAAAGATGTTAAACCCAAGGTTTTCAAAACCGGACCGGCCATCGACCCGGATTGATGGCCGGTCCGGTTGGACCACGGTTTGACCACGGTCAAACCGGGGTCAAACCGGAATGACCCGGTTTTGAAATATAAATGGTAAATATATATTAAATAAATAATTTGTATCATATTAACACAAGAGCACAAGGAGCCCAGGTGGTTAAGGCTGTTAGGTGGGGAGGGGGGGGGGGGGGGGGGTTCGAATCCCCCCTCAAGCAACAGCTTTTTTAAAAAAAAAAAAAATCTGACCGTGACCGGTCCGGTTTAAGAAAAACCGGCCGGTTTACCAGACCGGGGTAAACCGGGTGAACCGAACCGGTTTCCAGCCCGGTTCCGATTCTCCGCGGTCGGACCGGCCGGTCCGGTCCAGTTTTGAAAACCATGGTTAAACCACAACGTACTATTTATTGTAGATTTTATGGTATTTTTTTTATAGGATATCAAGGTCATTAGGATATCATGATGATTAAAAAGAGCATAAAAATAAGGAAGAATAAAAAATATTAAAAACAGACTAAAAATGAGAGAGATATGATTCGAGAGAGAGAAAGGAGATGGAGCTTACTTTTTCATTGAAGAGGAGGGACGACTGATTCGTCAGCCGTGAGAATCACGTTTTCAGGGGTGAAAGGTAAAAAATTTTACCTATCACCATCATCGATCACTATCATTGTTTTTACTAACCAAATGCTTTTCAATCAGGCCTGGAAGATGGTTTTTTCAGCTTCCAAATGCACCCTAAGTACAAAAAAGATTCCCAAATCCTATCCCTTACATGACATGATACAAAAATCCTGCCCAACATAGAAAATTGATCGTTTAAATATAAAACCCTTGCAAGTGCATAAGGCAATTGTACAATGACGAGTATAAATAGGGTTGTCGAACCTCAGGGACGGTGAATACTTTACCAAACTCAAGAGAAGAAAAAAATATAATTTAATTAATTCTAAAGAAAGCAATGAACTTTATCTAATCTAACTAAGATTTAATCAATATGGAGAAGTATCAAGGCAATGAATCCACCACTAGATATGCAATTACTACTCTCAATTATTATTAAGCATAAGTTAACATGATATGGTAATTCGTGTTCTTGATCGGACACACGAATTACTAATGAATTCACTAATGTTCTTGATCGGACACGAAAGTTTTTCCACTATTGTGTAATCAATCTTATCCTTGATCGGGCATAGAATCAACAAAAACCTATTATAATGCAATTAATCTTACCTTGATCGGGCATAAAATCAATCACAATATCTAATTTCATTTATAATCAATCAAGTCTATGATCAAGCACTCAAAAGAAACTCGTGAAATAGCATTAAGTATGAATCATAATCAACTTTATAGAATTAAACTATCAAGAGTAACAATACACATCTAGAGCTTCATCAAGCCTTGAATAAAAGTTTAGTTACACATAGAAAGAAAGAAAATAGAAGCCTGTTTATGTAGATCCATCGTCATGAATCCTTCTTCTATGCTCCAAAAGACTTCTTCTCTTGCTCCTCTCTAGCCTCCACTAAAGCTCAAAAGTCTATTCTTTGGTCTACTTTCTAATGCCCAAAATGTTCCTTCATAAGGCCTATTTATAAGAGTGAAGAGAAACCACAAAGTCCCCTTACAAATCTAAGTCGAAATAGGTCTTATTTCCGATTTTCCGCACACGGCGATCGATCGCTCCGTATTGCCGATCATTCGCCTACCGATCGATCGCAATTCCTTCGTTATTTCCCCCCGATCGATCGCTTTGCCGATTGATGCCGTATAATACCGTTCAATCGTAGTTACTGTCTTGCGCGATTGAAAAATTCCAGTAGATACGATCGATCGTTTTGAGGTCCGATCGATCGCTTCCTTCAATACACTAATTTTGTAATCAACTTTATAGAATTAAACTATCAAGAGTAACAATACACATCTAGAGCTTCATCAAGCCTTGAATAAAAGTTTAGTTACACATAGAAAGAAAGAAAATAGAAGCCTATTTATGTAGATCCATCATCATGAATCCTTATTCTTTGCTCCAAAAGACTTCTTCTCTTGCTCCTCTCTAGCCTCCACTAAAGCTCAAAAGTTTATTCTCTGGTCTACTTTCTAATGCCCAAAACGTTCCTTCATAAGGCCTATTTATAAAAGTGAAGAGAAACCACGAAGTCCCCTTACAAATCCAAGTCGAAATAGGTCTTATTTCTGGTTTTCCGTACACGGCGATCGATCGCTCCGTATTGCCGATCATTTGCCTACCGATCGATCACAATTCTTTCGTTATTTTCCCTGATCGATCGCTTTGCCAATCGACGCTGTATAATACCGATCGATCGTAGTTACTGTCTTGCGCGATTGAAAGATTCTAGTAGATACGATCGATCATTTTGAGGTCCGATCGATCGCTTCCTTCAATACACTGCTTTTGCGGCTCTGGCGATCAATCGCGTTGATAGCCGATCGATCGTGGTTACTGATCGTTTAAATATAAACCCTTGCAAGTGCACAAGGCAATTGTACTACAGTGAGCATAGAAAGGGTTGTCGAACCTCAGGGATGGATGAATGATTTACCAAATTCAAGTAAAAGAAAAGTTGTAGTTTTAATTAATCTAGAGAAAACAATAAAATTTAACTAATTTAAAATTGATTTTAACTAATATGGAGAAGTGTCAATGCAAAGAATCCACCACTAGACATGCAATTACTACTCTCAATTATTATTACGCTTAAATTGACATGATAAGTAATTTGTGTTCATGGTCAGACACACAAATCACAATGAATTCACTCACGTTCTTGGTCGGACACGAGAGTTCATCCACTATAAATTATTGTAGATAATTATATCCTTGGTCGGGCATAGAATTATCATTTGGGCTAATGATCCTATCTTTGATCGGGCATAGAATTAACACCAGCCTACTTTTAGCTAAGCACAAAAATTAAAAAAATCTAATTTCATGCATATCAATCAAGTCTATGGTCTAGCACTCAAAAGAAACTCATGAAATAGTATTAAGCATAATCATATCAACTGTATTAAATAAAACAATCAAGAGTAATAACACAAATCTAGGGCTTCATCTACGCCCTGGACGCGAATTTAGCTGGCCATCGGATGAGGAGAACGCTGTTGATTTGTCGGAGTCATTGTGCACAATTCACCAAAAATCACTGTTCACAGCACTGTAGCAAAAACACTGTTCATGCACTATTCATCGTCTTCCTCGCATCAGTGCAGTACTGTGGCACTTGGAACGGCAATGTAGCAGTTTGAATTCAGCCCAAAAATCAGTCGGCTTTCCTCTCCTCTGGCCACCTTCTCCCCTCCGGCAAAAACCACGCCACTTACCCCTGCTTTTCTGGCCAAAAACACGCCGGAAAGCCTCCGCTTTTCCGGTTGAAATCGTCTCTGTTTTCTCCTACGACCGAGACATTCTCTTCTCAAAAGCTCCGTTTTTATAGACCTTCGTCGTTTCCTAATCAAAGAAGCAATCCTAAATTGATCCTGAATCGAAGAGCTTTCCTAATCAAGCACGCTAGTTTTCTCGTTTCCATTTTCTGTTTTTCTCAGTCGAAATATGTTCCTCGTCGTTCACATCGTCCTCGACTGTCACTGTCGTTCCTTTCCGCCGTCAAGATCGCCGCCGTCCGAGCCCATCCTCACTGTCTCGCCGTCTTCGCCAGCCTCGCCGCCGAAGCTCAGCCCACGCCAGCGCTCGAGCAAAGCTCGAGCGCTGTTTCTGGACGAAAGGCCCGAGCTTTGGTCGGGCCGGGTTTCTCTTTTTTTTCTTTTAACTGAACCGGACCGGAACGGAACCGGTTCATATTTCTTTTCTTTTTTTCTTTATTAAACAAAAACCTGTTGTATCGATCTCATCCATCCAATCTCATATTGACGGTTCTTCTCTTTAATTGTGTCTCTTTCGCGTGCTATATTTCAAATGATCATAACTTTTTGCTCAAAACTCCGAATTACGAACAATCAGTGGCATTGGAAAGCTGACTTCGTGAATTCTAACATGAAGCTTAAATCAGTCCCATCAGAGATATACAATCGAAGTAATGAATATTCAATCATTAGAGTCGCATTTCACCCCATTTCTATGTTTTGCTCTTGTTTTCTACAAAAACCAAAAACTATATTAAAGTAGTAGAAATTTTAATCAAACACTAGTATAAACATAAGTTTAGGAGATAATAAAATGCATATTTCATGTATAGATCAGTTACTGTTCATGAAATTCAAATGGCTATAACTTTCTGTCCCGAACTCCAAATTGTGCATAGTTAGTGGCGTTGGAAAGCTGATTTCTTGAACTTTAACATGAAGCTTGAATCAGTCCAATTCGACATTTGTACACGAAGTTATGATGATTTAACCATTTAAGTTACTTTTCTCCTCATTTCTGTGTATTACTCTTGCTTCCTACAAAAACCAAAGATTATATTAAAGTAGTAGTTATTCTAATCAAACACTAGCATAATAATAAACTTAGGAGATAATAAGATGCATATTTCATGTGTAGATCAAAAACACACCCTCGCACATGGAGTGCACACTCTTTGAATAATATAGTATAAATATTTTGAAATATGTAGTTGTGCATTTGTTAACTTATTTTTTATTTTTTAATTTTGTAGGATGGTGGTACATAACCTGTGGTTGTTGGCTGCAAGGATGGTTAAAGATTCAAAAATCTTAATTGTGTTATCATTAATTACTAATAACAAATTATGATTCCTTAATGTCGTAGGATTTAATGTTGTCTTTAAGTTGATGTAGTAATTAGAACTCATTAATATTGTTGTAAGACTTATTGTTTTCTTTAAGTGGATGTAATGATCAGAACCTATTGATAAAGATTCTCTTAGGGGCCGTTTGGGGCGTGATAAAAACCAAATATCCACGTGGATAATCCACTTTCAGGTGGATTTTTTGAAATTATCCACTATCCAGCTGAAACACCTCCTGAGGTGTTTCAGCTGGATAGTGGATAATTTCAAAAAATCCACCTGAAAGTGGATTATCCACATGGATATTTGGTTTTTATCACGCCCCAAACGGCCCCTTAGTATTGTTGTTTTAAGTTATTGAAGTAGATGAAGTTGTGTTCTCATATTTGAATTTAAATGTGGGAAATTCGACATTGATATAAGTAACGATCATATTTAAATTTGTTGATCTTGTTAGTAGTGGTATGAATGGATTTTTCTTGTCATACAATGTGTTGAAAGTAATGCTCTTTGTGGTCAATTAGAACACAGTGAAAAATTTTAAAAAATTTAAAGAATCAGGATGTACATTATTTTTTCGCAATTGGAATTTGTCAGTAAAAGTATGCAAGTTATTGCTAATAGTTTTATACTTTTAGCGACGGTTTATAACTGCCGCTAGAACTTTATTATCCCTTTGAAAATAAAATGGCTTTTGTGGGGGTTATGAACTCCCTTCGAAAGTACAATTTTTTTGCGGCGACATAGAAAACATCGCTAAAAAACTTTTACGACAGCACTTCCGGAGGCATAGTTTGGATCGTCGCTAAACCTCTTTAGCAGTGGTTTTGAAGGCTGCTATGAAAAGAAAAAATTTGTAGTGTCATATGTGGGTGATCTAACCCCAAAATAGGTTGACAAATTGTAATATATACTCAGTAAGTCCAAGGTCGAACCACAGGGAATGATGTAGGATTATTCTACTTCAAACTAATCTAAATACTACTTAGCTCAGCAAATTAAAGTTTTTATTAGAAAATTTTGTAGAGAGATTGTAATTTAGCTAACTACTAAAATGACGATTAAAAATTCAATTAAAATTAATTAAAGATAGGAAAGATAATCGATAAGAGATATCAAAGCTTCAAAAATCAATTATTTAATTAATATTCTACGTCTATTTAATTACACAATTAGATTTAAATAATGATTTGACCTAATCGGAAGATATTTCATTCACGTTCATCATAACCATTAACATAAAAATATCGATTGAAAATTTATCATTAACAAGCTCAGTCCACTAATCACAGGGAATTATAAGCATTCGCCGTACCTTACGTTAACGACAAATCAAATAATTGTATAGATTATGATTTTATCAAAACATCGCATTCAACCAAATAAGCATTAAATACTTCTTTATAGACAGAGAAATATTTAATGTCACCTCTTGCTTTGACAAAAGATTTGCTATTCATATTCATGAGAAAAATCAGATTTGGAAGAAATTGCATCGGAGAAAAACACTGTAGCAGTTTTACTATTCACGGGGGTACTGTTCACAGAATTACGGTAGCAAAACACTGTTCACTACAAATCACTATTCACCGAGCACTGTTCATCTTCCCCAACAGCCCGAAATCACTGTAGCATTTGCAAGTACTGTAGTAGTACTGTAGCAAACGGAAAAATCAGTCAAAACTCCCCTTTCTTCTTCCTTCCTCTTCCTCTTCCCTCCACCGATTGATCCTCTTCCTTTTCTGGTCTTGACAGCCGCCGGAACACGGCCCAAATCCGCCTCGAAACAAAAACAAAAGCTTTGTTTTCTTCTTCTCAAAAACAGCCAGTTCGTCCACCAAAAATTCGTCCAAAAAATCCGTCCTTTCGTCCCTCCTATCTCCTGGTTTTTATAAGCAAATCGAAGGAGTCCTTTTCCTTTCAATTTCTGATTTGGATGAACCCAAATCCGTCTCCAATTTCAGCATTTTTCTGTTTCAGAGAGTCCCAATTCATCTCGGTTTCTGATTTCGCCATGAGCACGACTCTTCTATTTTTATTGCCCAGCTTCGACTCATCGCTGTGAAATCTTCCGTCAAACTCGACCCATCGCCGCCGTGAAACCAGAGCCGCGATGGCCGTCGTTCTACTATGCCGTCAAGTCCATGTCCGTCGGCATCGAAAAACCAGAGCCGAGCAATCCACCGTCGAGTCCTCAAACCCAAGCCGCTGCTGTAGCCGCCAGCTCGAGCTCCGCCGGCATCAGCCCACCGGAATCCTGATCGGCCGTTGTCGCCGTGATCTTCATCGCCCGAGCAATGAGCTTGCCGCCCCAGCCATAAGCTCGAGCGCTCTCTGTTTTTTTTTTTTTCGTCTGGAACACCCGAGCCAATGGCTCGGGTTGTTTTGTTTTTTATTTTTTATTTTTATTTTTTTTCGACCCGACCCGACGAACCGGTTCAATTCCTTTTCTTTTTTTCTTTTGCTTTAATCAAATAAAACCCGTTCAAGCAATCTCAACCACCAGATCAAATCTACACGTCCGTATTTTAATTTTGCGCCCGTCTTCTCTTAAGTAACTCATCAATGGTTCAGATCTTCGATATGCGTGATATCAGCTCTTGGGTCACTTTGGCACTTCAAAGTCTAATGCGCTCGTCTGCTACCGAACTGCAATTCGCATTTTTAATCCTGCAATAACAAAACCAAACTAAAATTAGACGCATAATATGATTCCTTAAATTCTTTAATGCATCTAAAATAATTAATTAAAGTAATTTAATTATTAATCCCCTAATTACTATCCTAATCATAAATAACCCGTTTTATTCATATTTTATCACAAAAACTACACTAGCATATAGGTAAATAAGGCATATAAATGTGTATATTTTATGCTTATCAATGGGCAAGTCCCAACTTCTCTAGGAGTCTTTGCGTTGCTCCCCACCTGCTTTTTGTATGTGCTTACGAGTCCTTCGCTGCCAAGCCTTCCATGTTCCACAGTATGAGAGTCTTGTGCTCTCTAGCTTTCCACTACATACTCAAGGTAAGAGAGACTTGTATCCTCGTGCCATTTATGGAAAATCGTCTCGCCGATATATCGGTATCGGACAAAAACTGATACACCGATACTATATAGTTTCGATTTTTAAAAATTTTCCAAATATCGCCGATATAACGGTTTCAGACTGATATATTGGTATTTTTTGAATTAAAAAATAATTTAAAAAAATTTGAATTTTTTTTTGAAAATTTTTTTCATGTTTGTTTTCTATCCTAATATGCATTTTTATGCATATTTTAAAATGTATTCTTTGTTTAAATTAGTATAACTCATTTTAGAAGTTAGATTATGAAAATATACGGTAAAAACTAGTTTTTAACGACCCATATTTTTTTACACAGTATCTCCGATATATCTCCGATATTTTGTCTCTTTGGCCGACCGATATTTTATCGATATCCGATACGACATTTCATGGTATGTTAAAAATTGCCCATTTATCGTGTCGTCTACGACACGACTTGATTAAAGTCGTGTACTCGACAACACGATAAATGGACAAATTTCAAAATATCATAACTCGCTCATTTTTTATCCGTTTTTGCCCATTTTTTTTACGTTCTTCTTTAGTTTTTCTCCTCTTTACTTCATTAGGATCACAGAAAGATATATAAATTGAATTTGTCGCTCGCTAACGAGTATTTCACTCTTTGCCTATTTTTATCATCTTATTTCATGTCTATGAGCGGTCAAATACCAATGGGTGACCTTTATATGTGTTTCTTTACATATAGAAACATTTTTAGTGCTTTTTATTCATATTTACTTTTTTTTCATTCTTCCTTATTTTTAGTGCTTTTTATTGTCATGATGATATCGTAAATGATTTTGAGATAATGTCTAAAAAAATACAATAAAATCTATAATAAATAGCATGTGGTGTCCTAACATAGTTAAGCTATCATCATGACATGAAAGAGCACTAAAAATAAGGAAGAATAAAAAAATAGGTAAAAACCGATTAGAAATGAGCGAGATATGAATCATTGAAGTTTGACATACTAAAATGGCTATCATGATATCGTGTCTTCAATTACACGATAGTTTTTTTCCAACAAGCTTTATCGGTCATTTATGAGCCGTCGCTCGTTTTTTTTCTTTCTTATTTTTAGTGCTCTTTATTACAATGATGATATCATAAGGATCTTGAGACATTAACTAAAAAAATACAGCAAAATCTACGATAAATAGACTGCAATGTCCCAACATAGTTAGGCTATCATCATTATAAGAATAAGCACTAAAAATATAATCGAATACACGATAATTATTTTAATGGGACAACTTCAATGATTCATACATATCTCATTTATGATCTATTTTGCCCATTTTTTCATTCTTCTTATTTTTAGTGCTCTTTCTTGTCATGATGATAGTATAACTATCTTAGGACACATCATGCTATTTATTGTGGATATTACTGTATTTTTTTGATATTATCTCAAAATCCTTATGATATCATTATGATAAGAAAGAACATTTAAAATAAGGAAGAACAAGAAAATGAGCGAAAATGGATCAGAAATGAATGAGATATAAATCGTTAAAGTTTGTCCCACTAAAATAGGCTATCGTGTAATTGATGACACGATAGCCAAGGCTATCGTGTATTCGATAGCTATTTTAGTTGGACAAACTTCAATGATATCTCTCTCTTATTTCTTATCTGTTTTCGCCTATTTTTTTCACTCTTCCTTATTTTTACTACTATTTCTTATAATGATGATATCATAATGATGTTAAAACACCACATGCTATTTATCATAGATTTTGTTGTATTTTTTGATATTATATCAAGATCATTAGGAAGTCATGATGATCAGAAAGAATATTAAAAATAAGGAAGAAAAAAATGGGCAAAAATGGACTAGAAATGAAGGAGATATGATTCGTTAAAGTGTAAAACTTAAAACCAGTAATATTGAAATGTTATAGAAAGGTTTAGGGTTAGGGTTCAGAAGGGCAAAATGAGAAGATCAGGTGCCTAAACCAAGTTATATGGGATGAGCCCGAAAAAACTAGGTAATATGATAATCCGGGCTCATTGGCCATGTAATATGGAAAAACCTCAATCTTGCCATAGGTTGTCTAATTTGTCCTTGTCCACAATTGTCTATTAGAAGCTTTGTCCATGTTCGTGCAGACAACGGACATCCGCATACACTTATTGGACATGTCTAAATTTAGAATATCTCCTTCCTATTCTAACAAAATCAATTTTTTGTTTCCATAGTTCATAAAAATATGTTCCCACATATAAGTTCAATATCTAATTTCACATCCATAGTTCATAAACATCTGTTAAATGAAAATAAAGACTTAGTTAGGAACTTAGGGTTCCTTAAAGGTTAATGGACACAGCACAACAGGTTGTCGATGTCTGTGGCACCCTATTAGAATAGATGTATAAGTCATCTCCGTGTCCAGTCCATCATCTATATGGAATGTTTGTTAAACTACAGACCAAGGTTTTCAAAACCGGACCGGCCTTCGATCCAGAAATCAGGCTGGTCTAGTTCAATCCGGTTCAACTGATATGACACAATTTTAAAAAAACCCTCCCCTACATAAAAAATAGCACTAAACTATGTTTAGTATGAATTTCTTGTTTTTGTTAAGATGTTGAGGAGCTAAGGAGAGTTTGAATCCTCACCTTAAATACAATTTTTTAAAAAAATAATAAAAAATAGTTTGGCAGTGAACCAGACTGGTTCCGGTTTGGTGGTTCACCGGCTGGTTTCTAATGAAACTGGGAAACATACCAGATTGATTCCGATTCTCTACGGTTGGACCAACCGGTCCGGTCCGGTTTTGAAAACCATGCTACGGACAGACACAAACACGAATGTTCGTGAACACCCTTACCTTTTACCTACGTAAGAGGCTAGGGGACTAACAACAGCCCATAGCTTTAGCTGAGAGGAGATTACACTATGTGAAGTTAATACTTAGGGGCCGTTTGGGGCATAAAAAAATCAAAATATTTACAGTGGATTTTTCACGTCCACTGTAGTATCTCGGTTTTTTTACTATCCAGCGTGAAATATGACCTGAGGTGTTTTAGCTGAAAGTAGAAAAAACATTAATGCTACAATATAGCAAAACATCCACTTGTTTTTAATCACGCCCCAAACGACCCCTTAGATGGAGATTCTCCATGGATTGAATGCGAGCAAGGACGGACTCTAAGGAGGTTTTGACGGGCTTAAATAAGGTAAGGACTCTAAACATTACTATATGTGAACTCCAACAAGAATTTTAAGTCCAGCTAAAGAATGTTTATCTACATATAATAAATAAAATGCCGTTTATCCTGCCACTCATCGAATTTGTAGGGGCCCCTAACTTCTCCACTTCTTTTGGCAAGTTTTCAAATGAAATTAGATCTTTATTTCCTTCTAGGAGCACCCATGGTAAGAAATGGTGTTTTGCATGGGCACCTAGCTCAGAATAACTTAGTTAAGAATTCCACCCGGCAACAAAGGCACAAAAGGAAAGACAAAAATTACATCATTTCCCCTAGCGGATGGTGATTCTTCCCCTCAAGAGAATGAGACAATGAGAAAGACATTGATTCTGATTAGAACTCACTGCTAAATTGTGTACAGTGGCAGCCATGCTTTTAACTTACAAAAAAACAAAAGTGAACAATAGATGGTCGAATTCTCAACTCAAATGAAATATGGAAATGGCTGATTGGAAAATAAAATTAAGAAACAAATTGTCACTGAATTTAGCTTGTAAAAGACATTCAGGGAGGTGAGTGAATGATTAATGGAATGACAGGATAGCCATGCATGAATGGGTTTGGAAATGGAATAATGGAGCGCCTTTGATAGAGGGAGAGAGAGAGAGGGAGGGAGATGTGTGCCGCTATTAATATGAGGTTTATAGACAGTCAAACATCAAAATATGAGCCTGGGGCCCCCTATAGTATGGGGGCGCCTGCAAATTCGATGGGTGGCAGGATTGGCGGCTTAAATAAAATTAGTCCATCATATCTCGGTTTTCAGAGTCAAGATATGGATATGAACATGGATCCATGGATCCCTCGCTATTGAAATGTAAATTATTAGGACCAAAATCTGGTATATGGATTAATTGATACTATAAAAATCATCCAATTGAAATCCTTTGCACAATATTATACGAGCTAAATACTGCACAAGCCCCAAATTTCACCTTAAAATTGAGAAGCCAAAACGAAAAAATGGACAAAAAAAGTAATTTATTTATATAAAACAAGAAAATATTTTTTCAAGCCGAAATTCCCCCACCAAACTTAGGAAAGAAGAACCAAGTTGGAAAATTCGCACGCGGAAACCGGATACACCGGCCCGAAATATCTGAGACCGATGGCGAAATCAGTTGCGCGAATCCAACCCGGTCAATTAAGACCCGGGTGGGTCTCCCCCCTTCCATTTCCCCGCTCCTCCGCCCCTCCCCGGCGGAGCCGCAGCTCCATGAACACCCCCGCCCCCGCCTCCGCCTCCCCCTCTGTCGCTGTTCCCCATCCAGCAGGCAATGGCAGCGGGGCGGCCCAGCAGGCCTGCGCCGCGTGCAAGTACCAGCGCAGGAAGTGCACCCCGGATTGCATCCTCGCCCCCTTCTTCCCGCCCGAAAAACAGCGACAGTTTATCAACGCCCATCGCCTCTTCGGCGTGAGCAATATCCTCAAAATCATCCGCCAACTCGACCCCTCCCAGCGCCGTGAGGCCATGGCCACCATATGCTATCAGGCCGATGCACGCGCTATCGACCCCTCCGGTGGCTGCTTTCGAATTGTCCTTGACCTCGAGGACCAGATCCGTCGTTCCTCTGCGGAGCTCGAGGTCATCCTGTCCCACCTCAACCGGTACCGGACGGTCCATGCCCAATCCTTAAACGCCCTCCCGCCTCCACGTCCTGGCCTCCAAATGGGCGGCTACATTAACCATACCAATCCGTATCCCTTCCATCAGCAGATAATGCAGCCGAACATGATTATGAATGACAACGAAAACAGCCATGATAACAACACGCCTTCATCTTCGCGATGCGGAGAGAAGTGTTTTGTAAATGGCTCTTCTTCATCCGCCCCAGCTGATGTCGTTCAGGCCGATGTAAACCACAAAAGTCTCGTGGATGGGTCGTCTTCTTCGTCGCCTCATTTCAGTGAGAAGCCAATCAACTTCTACAGAGACTACGACGAAGAATTGAAGCCGCATTTACTTGGGATGTTTGATTGCAAGCCGCCGCTTCTCAGTAACGCCAACGAGTTCTTGTACCCATGCAGGTTCGTTTTCATGAGGGTGCAATCCTGTTATTTATTATATTTAACAAGGATTGAGCATGACTGAAGAGTCATTAATTAACTTAACAGTTTTATTTTTTTTAAATGATTTCTCATTGCATAGCATTTAACATCTGGTACAAAGAAACTGTTCTGTCGGATAAGTAATGGTATGCCCCATAACCTGTTGCTTGTATGCCCTTTAAAAGCTCATCTCCTTTCATGGCTTCCTAATCAAGATTTTCTATAGAGTGCCACTGTTCCACACACGTATTTAATTGACTGTTAAGTATTGTTCCTTTGATGGTAATATTATGTTCATTAGATTAAGAAGCTTAATTAACATGTGCCTAAAGAAGATGCGTTATAAATTTTTAATTGGGGTTGGTCATGATTCAAGTTAAGCTTGCTCCTTTTTAGGAGTCTGATTAAACGATAATCCTGTCCCTCGGTGTCTTTTGTTACCATTTTTTTACCATAATAAGATGCTCAAAATCTAGTAACGAGTAACTTTGTTTTAGAAGTTCGAAGAATAACAGCCAACTTAAACACTCTAGCTCATTATTATTAGCTTAAAACAACAGCCTTTCTAGTACTCTAATTGCGATTTGTTTCTTTGTTTTATTTTAACTTAAAAGCTATGTATACCTAAATATTTATAGTCCATGTTATAGTTGCATTTGAAAGCTTATGTCGTATGGCCTCTTGGCTGTTATTAGATTAATTGTGTCAAGTTCTCCCTCCAGGATCCTATATCTCCTGTAATGAAATAACCATGACGTTTTATCCTCGAAATTTGATATTCGATATAAAACAAGTATCCATGTTCTAGGTCAAAAATGAAAAAATTCATGTATCTGATTCATTCTGATTTGCATATAATCGTAAACTTGAATGACTTTGATACGTCTGATATCATTCAAATAAAAATATTGTTTCCCTACTACATAATACTCCCTCCATGCCAAAATACTATATATATTTAAAAATATTCACTATTATAAATATATTGTGTGTATTTTGCCAAATCAAGTGACTTCCTCTTTCTAAAATTGAAGGTGACTTGGAATGATTGACTTGAACTTGGTTAGTGAACAAGCATACGAGTTGGACGGGATATGAGGGAGAAGAAGTCACCTGACTTCCTTGCAGGCTTCATGGTCCAATAAAAATGAGAATTTTCTTAAATGTACATAGTATATTCGAACTGAAGGGGTAATATTGCATTTTTTAATGCTTGAAAGTAAAACTGGACAGTACAAGATATCTAGTTGCTACTTGCATTGCACCACCCATTGAGCTTGGTTTGGTGATTGTTTAGCTGATATAATTTAGTATCAGATTTTCATCAGGCTTCAACAAGCCTATGTTGTTTGTTTCTTCATTTCGGTTATCAATTTGTGCAGCAGCAGCAGATCCAACCCCAAAGAAGACGTAACAAACATTGAAGATGTTCAGGAGCATGATTTAAAGGGTGCGGCCTCTCTATTCAGGCTACAAAATTGCAACCATTCGGGAGGATGAATTACTTCAAGTTACCATTTTTTCCCCTTATTTTTTCGCTGTTGTTATTCTGTACCATGTAATTGTGTGTATGTGTGGGGTGGGTGGGGGGAGGGAAGCCGCTTCCCTGGCAACATTTTCATGTGATCCTTTCCCCCTATATTCCAATTAAATACTTTTTTTTGGGAAGAGAATGTGAATTCATTACGTCGTAGAACACAAGTTACCATTTAAATAAGAACAATGCGTACTCCCTTTCCGTGCACGCAGTCGGATCTCTATCAGATAGCTCTATTAACAAGGTGTAAAAGCTTCTTTTGTTAAGGTTTTTTGTTGCAACAATTCTTTTATTTAGGTTGATGTTGTTGATGTACAAAGTTTTACCAAAAAAAAAAAAATCTATGATATGCAATCCTTTTGTTAAATTGTCTCTTGCTTATATTTAATTTGAATGAAATTTTTTTTTTTTAGAGGCAAAATAAATCTTCTTTTTAATTTTGTTAATTTGTCTGTTGAAGGCTCCACAAAGCAAAGCACCTACATGGAAGGACTGGACCTTTTTCCAAAAAAAAAGAAAGAAAATAAAATAAAAACTAAAAAAGAAAAACAGCACCGAGGACCGGGCATGTGACTGTCAAGCGGTCAGACCACACGTGTCGACCCTCCACTAGCCACCTGGAAACCCTCATTTTTTCCCGCGCATCCCGTCACACGCATGACACGTGCGGCACCACTCTCCCCTTTGCTTCGCCGGACTGTCCTAAAAGCACATAAAAGGAAGGGTTTGGGGGTTTGGGCGGCATCATCATTTGCCGCCGGCCACATCCAGCGGCCAGCGAGGCGGAGGAGCAAGCCGGAATCCAAAGCGCCTCCCAACCGGAGCACCATGAGGGAGCGTGGCAAGGCCGGGCAGATGTCGGTGGACGAACGATACACGCAGTGGAAGTCCCTGGTTCCCGTCCTCTACGACTGGGTCGCCAACCACAACCTCGTCTGGCCCTCCCTCTCTTGCCGGTCCTCTTCTTCCTTCTCCTCCTTCTCCTTCCATCCATCCCTGTTTCTTGCTTCTCTTAGTGTATTTTGTAAGACTAGCTCAGCATTTTGTAGCTCTGGCCCGAAATCCCTAGTTACAGCAAGGAGCCTCCTTTTTGCACGCTCTTCTCCTAACTAGTGCGTTCTTAGAAGAAGATTGCTGTTTTCTTTTCTCTTTGGCAATATGACCTGTTTCTTGCTTGTTGCATACTGGCAGCTCTTCTACTTGGGCATTTATGTTAGTTTAACTTCTTTGCTGCCGTAATGGGAAAATGTGATCAAGATCGCGGTTTTCTTCTTGTTTGCAGAATTTTATGATCATTTACAGTTCGGTCTTAGTTTCAGTGGCGTTTGAAGAATATTGCTTTATTATGGTGGGCTTGTTTGGTAACTAATTGGTTTGTGGGTCATAATTGTGGATGTAGATGGGGTCCTCAGCTAGAGCAGGCTACCTACAAGAATCGTCAGCGGCTGTACCTCTCTGAGCAGGTACAGTGAACTTGAATCTTTATGGCTTTTTAAAGATCTTGTTTTGTTATAAGCCATGGACTAGGTTTGCACATTGGGTTTCTTTGAGCTTTTTCCTCTAGTTTCCGCCATCGTTCTTTGTATAATTTTACCTAGAGAATGCATGTGATGGTTGGATCTGTTTACACCTGTATGCCTCGTTATCTGAATGTTTATCCCCCTTTTTTGACTTATTGTGGGTGTTCACCAATCATTTAGCCCAAGGCATACAGTCATTCTATGGTCTTACACGAACTTTCTTTCGGGTGTTCATGTTTCTGTTTCATAATAATAAGCCTCTTAAGGCATGCGACATTCTTTAAGAACTTTGTTTCTTTTGTTTTTTCCAGACTGATGGTAGTGTTCCAAACACTCTTGTAATAGCAAACTGTGAAGTTGTAAAACCCAGAGTTGCTGCTGCAGAGCATATATCACAGGCAAGTGAGCTCTGTAACAACGTTTATTACCTTTTCCATTTGTGCCTGTCTATTATTGATTATAAATTATACTTCGTTTTAATTTGATTTTCTGATGAGCTTCTTCGGAGTCCTTGCCTTTGTCTTTCAAACAGTTGATATTCTTTGCTGTCCCATTGTAATTTTGCAGTTCAATGAAGAAGCACGTTCCCCGTTTGTGAAGAAGTTCAAAACCATTATCCATCCTGGCGAGGCAAGGAAGCTGCATCTCTTTTGTTTTTTTCAATGCTGGTGCATTGTTATATAATAATTGTAGCAACCTAAATTAGGTTGTTGATGCACCTATGAAATTTACGAAAACTAAGATTCCTGTTAATTTTGGTAAATTTGCCAAATGGCATGGCAACATTTACAAGGTTTAATTCGAGCTTTGCTAGGAGTGATTTTTAAATAGTTAGGTGATGCAAGCATGAAGGCCAGCCATCTGCCTCCGTGGATGTTTGCTTTTTGTTAGACCTGGATTATCAAGAAACACCTATCTATCTCACTCATATATCTAAAGATATGTTTTTTTTATTGAATATGCACTTGTATTGCAGGTTAACAGAATCCGGGAGCTGCCCCAGAACAGCAAGATCGTGGCCACACATACAGATAGTCCAGATGTACGAATTGAGTTATTAATGTAGCGCGATCTTCAATTTTTCTATATGCATTGAAGTTCTGATAAAATTTTAATAGGTTCTTATATGGGATGTTGAAGCACAACCCAACCGGCATGCTGTCCTTGGAGCTGCAGATTCACGTCCTGACTTGGTTAGTCATCACTTTATATATATTTTTTCCCTTCCTCATTGCCTGTGGCGATCTCTGAGAAGTTTGTAACTCCTTTTGCCTGTTCGCCGAATCAGTGGCAATTGCTTGGTTGGTTTGTTGGGATGTTACTTATATTAACTTCTTCGTTCTGTCACTTGTAAAATTATATATTATAGAATGTAAATACTTGTGGTTTCTACCTTCTTTTTTGTTTTTTTTTCTTCTATGACATTATGGCTTTTTATTTGTTATGTTTGAATTTGCAATATTATATTTCAGATTTTGACTGGCCATCGAGACAATGCTGAATTTGCTCTTGCCATGTGCCCGACTGAACCATATGTACTTTCTGGAGGTTGAATCTGTTATCCGTCTTAACTTTAAGTTCTGTGCTTAAATAATTGACTTTAGTTGATTTAATTTGTATGAATTATGTCATTTAGCTGAAGTAAAGAAAAATTTAGTTCATTACAAGTGCAAGCAACTTTATTATATAAGAAGAACACGTACAAAAGTTGCATGGTTTTATCTTGTTCTAGTTTATTTGTGGTCATGGCATGACATTTGCTACTAAGCTGAATGGTACTATAAGACAAATTATATGCCCGATACAGAGAAGAAGGATATGCGCCATTGCTAGAGCATAGATTTAAGAGCACACTCGATCCTTTTGTGGGCTATAGGGTTGGGTCAATCACTCATCATAGTTCTTCTCCAATGATGGTTACGCAGAAAGGCTTATAAATACCCATGTTAAAAGTTAAAGTATTATGGGGTCTTTCATTCTTTCTCTTATATAGAGATCCTCATTATTTAAGAATCATAGGAATACAAAGGAGAACAACAATGAAGAGAATTCACCACCGACTTTCAAAAGCAAGGAATCACATTACAGATTGTAGAAGATGCAAAATTTGAACTTGATAATTGAAATCGATCAGTGAGATTACAAGATAAAGGTCTACAAATTTTAATTTATATACTATTTAACTGTTATGAAACGGGTTTAACAAAATAAAAAGATAAAAGTAAGAAATGAGGACGAGTGAGAAAAGAGGTTGTGTGTTTAATAACTCTCCCCAATTCCTTTAGTCTAATTTTGTTTTTGAAATTAGTTCGTATAATTTGAACTATCCAACTATCAATGGGGGCTGAGGGGAGTATATTGGAGTATCAGATCAAGAATGCGCTGTAATTGAGGATCTACACACATAATTCCCAATATAGATTCAGATAATTAAATTTACTAAGAAAGGAAAGAGATTTCTCAGAATCTGAAAATTATGAGAGCCAAAACGTCAAAAGGCAAAAAATGGCCATGCATTAATTTTTACACAAACAATCACGTTATTGTGGATACTTTGAAAGGTTTTTAAAATGTTCAAGGAAACCCGAATGTATGTTCTGTCACTGGGTGGGATTACTGAACTAAGCATTGATAATAACCCTCTTCTTCTCAATTTTGATGGCTATGTAGCGTGAATATTGCTTTTATTTCTAACTTAAAATGAAATATTTATGTCAGGAAAGGACAAACTGGTTGTCTTGTGGAGTATCCATGATCATATATCTGGCGCTGCAGCAGATTCTTCTTCCACTAAATCTCCATCAGGGGGCTCTATTATCAAGCAAACGTCAAAATCTGATAAAGCTGCAGACAGCCCCAATGTTGGACCACGAGGAATCTATGAAGGGCATGGGGACACTGTTGAAGATGTGACCTTTTGTCCATCGAGGTAGATTGCACAGCCTTAATTTAAGATAACTTCTGTTTGAATCTTCTCATCAAGTGGCTTTAATCCTCATTTCATTTTTTTTAATCAAGATTACTCTCGAGGGATCTCTGTCTGTCTCTCTCTCTCTGTTTTTTTTTTGTGTGCGAAGATGTGGGCCTAACTTTTTGTTTATATATGCTAAAGTGCACAGGTATTCTGCAGTGTGGGTGATGACTCTTGTCTCATATTGTGGGATGCTCGTACAGGAAACTCTCCGTCTATAAAGGTGTTTATCTTGTTTTATGAATCGTTCCTGGCTTATTTTGGTGCTGAAGAGTGATTTAGGAACTTGTCTTTTGCATTTTTTCTCGTGAAACTGTCAGTTAATTTTTGAGTAACATTTCCTGATTCATTTTGCTATAGCATTTTATGTCTGAGTTATGGATACGTTCCTTTTTTATGTCCTGTTATGGGAGAGTTCTGGAAGCTGTGTATGTTGAAGGCCTCTGCAAAAGAAACGATAAATTGATACTTGCAGGCTGGCCTAGTGAAACTTGTAGTAGTTTCTTTTACGCTGAAAGTAAGATTTGTTAGAGTGGCAAATGTGTTGCTGTTGTTCTTTGAATTAATTGGTTCCTTTGGTGCCAGCAATATATGGGGAAGACAAGCATTACATTAAAATTGGTTCATAATGTGGTGAATTTGGATTTTCCTTCATTATGCCCTAGTTAGAGAGTTGCACTGAAAAATTAAACCTCACATGAAACCTAATGACTTGCATGCATTTCTCATTCTAAAAATAGAAAAAATGTAAACGGATCTTTGTAATCCATGTTCTGACCTGATATCTCCAGGTTAAATAGATAATGAAACCATATTTTAGTATTTAACCGGCATAAGTATTGGGTGCTGAGATCAAATGGATGCAATACATCGTAAGAGTTCAATGAGATATTGTTTATCTTTTCTCTTCCTGATCTGCAGGTTGAGAAAGCTCACAATGCTGATCTACATTGCGTCGATTGGAATCCTCATGATGAAAATCTTATTTTGACGGGGTATTTCTTTTGCTGAGTTTTTTGCTTTTAGTAAAAAACTGGTCTACGTTTTGTACATGACATTAAAGAAAAAATTAATGGCATGGAATTCTTGTGCAGATCGGCTGATAACTCTGTCCGAATGTTTGATCGGCGCAATCTCACAACAAATGGTGTTGGACTTCCTGTTCACAAGTTTGAAGGTCACAAAGCTGCTGTTCTTTGTGTGCAGGTAAGTTATCACGCCTCATGTTATATAATATGGAGTTGTTCATGAGTGTCAGAGATAGATAGTTTGTGGTTTAAACTGGTTCATTTTATGTACCAGTGGTCTCCAGATAAAGCATCTGTGTTTGGTAGTTCTGCAGAAGATGGTTTTTTAAATATCTGGGATCATGAGAAGGTACGAGAGTGCATATTTACATGCTAATTTTATTCTTTCGTGCATTGATTGATTTTAAATAAGGCTGGGTGTGATTTGTCATATTATACGGTTCATGTATATGCTGTTCTGTATGAAAACAATTTTAATTTCTCTTTGTAATTTTTTAAGGTTGGTAAAAAGAAAGAGCGGTCTGGTACTAGGATGCCAAATTCCCCTCCAGGCTTGTTCTTCCAACATGCTGGACATCGGTATGCTACATTGTTTGGTTTTGCTTGTGTAGTTAACCTTTTGATTTTTCTGACGCTTAGCATTTTCTATGACGTGTAACATTTCTTAGAATTTCTGTTGGCTAATGTCAACAGTTCCTCACACTTGTTTTGAAATATGCAGGGATAAAGTTGTAGATTTTCACTGGAATGCTGCTGATCCTTGGACTATTGTTAGTGTGTCTGATGATGCAGCGAAAGTACTGGTGGGGGTGGAACATTGCAGGCAAGTAACCAACTGAAGTCACCATCTTACAGTTTTCCATGGAGTAAAGACATTGATAATGGCAAAGTTAAAGAAGTTTGGTTCAGTTAGATGGAGTTTTCTAAATCGTAAATAAGCCAGAAATTTCTAAAAAATTGTAAATGTTACTATACCAAATGTTTACCTATGCCAATGCTTAATTAAGCTGTTTCATGCTAGTATCATTAGTAAATGCATGATTTGAGTGCTTAGGTGAATATTAACTGACAGATCAAATTAGAGAATAATATTTGTGAAGTGTTAGTTGTGCATTATAAGCAAATTACCTTGGTGATGGGTGATAAATTGCAGATTTGGCGAATGAGTGACTTGATCTACCGTCCAGAAGAGGAGGTTCTGGCTGAACTTGAAAAGTTCAAAGCACATATACTGACCTGCTCGCCAAAAGCCTGAACCAATAGTAGCTGAAGCTCCTTTTGACTTTAATTGTCAGGTTGACTTGGTTAAATGTAGTTTTTTGGGGTTTGGAATGGCTGTTGTATTGTTAATGTGAAGATAGCCTTGGAAGCGTTGCATTCCATGTGCCCTTTGTGTTTACCCTGTTGAAGTGTTTAAAAACGATTCTCCATCTTGTATGATTAGACCACCTTTCTTTAAAAGTTGATGTGATCGGTTGTCATTTTGATCGAGCAGATCTGGTTGGGTTGATACAAAGAGTAATGCCATGTATGCTTGCAGCAATGTGACACGTCAGCTACGAGCATGCTCCCGAGTGTTCCTGTGTGCAATAACTGCGATTCATATTACTACAATGATGGGCTTCTGTTTAGGGGTTTATTTTTCCTTCTTTATTTTTTGGTTGTGCTTCTCAATGTGTTTGTAGGGTTCAAGTACAACTTCGATGTGGCATCAAAGTTTCTTTCCCCACACTGGAAAAGAGTAGTGATCCCCCACTCCATTTTTCTCCCAGGCACTGCGATCTCTTCACCAAGGAGGCTGGAAGTGCCGAGGGCGTTGAACATTAGAGGCTGGACCTGATGACAGTATCAGTATGGAAGGTCGTACCAGTATCGATGACAGTATCGTTGACCACTGATACGTTTACGTGCTGACGATATGCCCCCACAAAGTGGCACAAAACCTTTAATATACATAAATACCTATTGAAATTAATAGGATATTATTATAACAACTTCCCTTACAAGATAATAGATGAGGAAAATTGCATTATACCTTGGGAAAAGTTTAAATGAGATTGTTCTTATATAGCTTATATGATGCCAATTTTATTCATAGCTGTTAGATTTTGATTTCCTTGTTCACTGTTGTAGCAATCAGCAATTCGTTCTGAATGTAGATTAGTTTCTTGAAAACAGGATTCCCACTCAGGGTACCTGTGGTTAATGACTAAGCCTTCGATACACTTGATAAATTTGAAATGTGTATGCTGCAACAAGGTTTCCCACATTAGACTATAAATTACCTTTGAGAAAAGAACCTAGATTAAACTTGTATGTAATGCAAGTCATCTGTTGTAATAGCAATTACATACTGCTAATGAATCATCAACCATCATCAAATGAACAGTTTAGTAATTTTAATAACTCGCACACACTACATAATCGAAGTATTGTCCATATAATCAAATCATCTAATTTCAATAGGATTCTCTAGCCTCAAATAACTTTGAATGCCTATGAAACTTTATGCTCTCCTAGTTGATCACATTAGACTCACAATAATTCCAAATTATGCTAGGTCTTCACCACCTCTAATGAAAAAGCTAACCATTCAAAGAGCTCATTTATTTTTAGCTTAATAAAAGGGATCGTGCTGGATTTTAAGAATTTCTTTCATTTTTTTCACATATGCATCTTTTCGAGCAACACCACAGTTAAGAGAGTACAATAATTTGTATGATATGGTCAGTCGCAGAGCCAAATCACCACCGCGAAGGGAAATTTCTGACTCGGATACTTGCTATAATTGAATGTGCTCGTGAACATACGGGCATAAGGCAGATACATTTTTGTCTCAAATTATTTTTCTATGACAGCATATGAACAATTAACATCTTAAACTACAGATGATTGTTTCATAGAAGCTGAGAATAAGCAAGAAAATATAATTACTCACTACATCAGGCCAGATAGAGATGGCACAAGCTTCCACTGTATTCAAGAGACACTCGAATGGACCATGCTGCAAAACAGAGTTTTGATTAAAAAATGGATTTAAAACAGATTTGGCAGATATGAACTTTCCTTGAGATAAGTATCACAGTCAACACCCAAATGACCCGTTACAAGAAAAATGATCTGTCTAATAGCTCCATTTGCAATAAAGCTGTGCAAACTAAATGGAATGCATATGGCACCAGCTTCATTAAAAAGCTCATGAGGGTTCAACATGACATGTTCTCAACCCTGCGTTGGCATTAACTCCCTCCGTCCAACACTTGTTGTCTGGATTATAATACCAAATTGAACTGATTTTAGTTCATTTTAGTTTTCTAAAGTAGACACTAATATGGGGCAGAAAATCATGGGGGTATTTATAGTGATGGCTCAATGACCAAGACTCAAGTTTGCATGGTAATGGCTCCACCTTCATACCTCTTTCTCTCTCTAACCATCTTCCTCCTTCCTCAGCATGGGCTGCTGCTATTGCTAGCAGGCATTCAGATCCAAAAGCTGATCAGAATGCCATCAAGGTTCTTCTAGGGCCCTCTTCCATTTTAACTTTAGACAGGGTAAGTAACATAGAATGATTAGCAATTTACAGTCTTGGGATTGTTTTTACAAGTTTTCTATCACATGATTAATCAGGTACCTGAATCTTTTGCATTTTCAGGTATGTGGTTGTGGGTGATTTCAATGAATTTCAGCTCTTCAACTACTTTGTGGAGTCTGAGCAAAACCCCAAGGAGGACCTCTTCTTCCATGGCTCACTGGAGGCGGTCACTGCTCTGGCCTGGCTAGCCTCCTACTATATTTTGGTAATACAACTCTTCATTTTCCTCCCACCCTCCCTTTACATCTTGAATCCTGTTCACGCCCATCGACATGCATCTGCACATAATTGGGCATTTGATTATTATCCACAACAAGCATTAATACAGGGCACAGGCAGTTTGGGCCGAGAAATTATTGGGTATAACAGGCAGCCCACAACACATTTTATGCCACTTTTATATGAGCCGTCAATTTTCAAGATAGACGCCACAAGTGTTTTGCACCAATTTACTCGAGCACACGTTTATAGTGTGTGTGCCATCGATCTCTATCGATGGCTCCCCGGTTGTATCCAATAATTTGTCGTTTTTGGGTCACACAAGCCTTTGTTATTAAATGTGCACCATCAGATCTCCATATCGACACGTAAGCCGGTCACATATTCACTTTTATCTTTACTCTTTTATCCTTCAAATAGGTAGTAGACTATGTCCTTGCAATAATGCTTGTAAAACCGAAGGATGGCTGGTTTGCCACCCCCAAATAATAGAAAGGCCACCACAAAAGTGCTGATAGCTGTAACTTAAAATGACTTGTTGATCTCTGAATTTTCTCCTAGACTAGCCATTGCATTCAATAGAACAGTCACCCCATCACACTACCTTTTCAAACAGTTACATGGAATTCGATTTGATATTCACCTCCTTAGATCGGATTTAATGACCCAAAAAAGATTAACCTCATACGAAAGCGATCTCACGTAAACCGTCCTTTTATACCATTAGTGAGAAACCAAATATTTTGGCTTTTTTTTTTTTGGAGAATTTCGCTAAACTTTGTCAGTATGCCATGGGCCTAGGCAGAAAAATTGTCGCAAGAGGGTCGGCCCACCCAAACAGCAAGATAGCTTGCCGCGAAGCAGGCAGGCTCGCGGCCCAACCCTTATTGAGTCAAAAGCCTCAAAAGGAGAAACCCGAATCCCAAAATCCCCTCCGTCGTCTCTCTCCTTGGTACTCTCTTGCCCAGAGGTTCACATGGTAACGACAATTCACTCTCGTCGCCATGAAATTATTGCTTAGTAATTTTGTTTTGAGAATCAAATTCATCAGATGCATCTACTGCTTACTTCGTTTTTTTCTTTGTTTCTGATTTTCCGATGCAGGCTCCGTCGGCAAGATCGATCACGAGCCCCGTTCCGGATGCGTGGTATCCGCTCCTGGCTTTTCTCCTTGTCTCCTTCGGCCTTGCCTTCGCCGCTTCCTTCTTCATGTAAGTTCCATGCCTTGTCGTCTTTTTTAGAACGTGATTGTAATGCTGATGTTTTGATAAGATTGTGTCATCAAACCGATCTTGTCAATTCTGTATGGTGATTTCCATGATAGAAAGTATGATTCTGAACCAAATCCACCATTTAACCTGAAGATCTATGTTCTAACTCTATATGTATGATATAGATGTGTTTATGCTTAGAATGGCGCGGTATTCGTGATTTTGGTATAGTGTGATGAGTGAGTAGATTTTCTTTGAGGCTTTGTTGAACGCGTGTAATTTGAAGGGGATGTACATGGGGAGTTGTCGATTTTGATTGAGGATCTGTGTTAAGCTTGTTTTTCCATCTTGTGTCATAAGTTTTTGTTTATAAAGGAAGTTTTTATATGGATTTATATCGCAAGCACATAGGTGAATACCCTCTCCAATCATTGAAGCTTGTCTGCATTTGGAAACACACGAGTCTATTACATGGTTGACTTTGCTCCTTCTCGGCCAGAAACACCGGAAGAGGAGGGGAAACTCTGTTTTTTGTACGGTCCCTAAGAGTCCAATAAATTTCACTCTTTCAAATGCAGACAGACTTCTTTGGACAGAAGGAGTATGTTTAGTTAAGTTAATGTAGCTAAATTCGTGACAACCAGTTGGAACAAATATGACAAGTGGGTAATGAAGTTTTTGGTTCAAGTTCACATGGCTTCAGTCATGTCCTGTTGGACGATGAATATGATGACATTGAATCTTCTTATCATCGTCCCCTCTTCAGAGGGTTGTGTAAGGAAGGGCATCTGGCGTAAAAACTTGCCACTATGTTTCTTTGTATGGATTTTGTACCATTTTGATTCCCATAAGAGTCAAATGCAGTATATAATCCATGCCGCCGACTCCAGATAGTTGGGATAAGCATATGATGATGATGATGAGTGGTTCCCTAAGCTTTAAATTGATCTGCAGATTGAAGTCTAAGTTTGTATTTCATTCATTTTCGGCAATGCATATAAAAAATTTCAAATTGTTTTCATTTTATGATGACATTTAATGTTCTAAGAATACTATTAACATGGAGCAAATGCTTAATACTATTAATTGAAGCTGTCAAATATGCCCCAGTAAAACTTTTTGAGTGAAATTGAATAACTGATGTCCCTCGAACCGAAGAATTGACAGTTCCAATTTTTTATAACATCAATTAATTTTAACTAAGAGTTAGTAACGTATACTTAGTTGTTTTACTGAAATGACTGGACACGTTGCTCAGATTGTTTGTTTCGTTCTGTTAACTTTTTCACTTACATGTTTCAATGGATGTCATAGTCTAAAACTACAACACTAGGGTGCAAATAAGCTGAGTTTT
This sequence comes from Houttuynia cordata, assembly GCA_039654745.1. Classification (NCBI taxonomy): domain Eukaryota; kingdom Viridiplantae; phylum Streptophyta; class Magnoliopsida; order Piperales; family Saururaceae; genus Houttuynia; species Houttuynia cordata. The sequence continues at coordinate 44,540,048 of CM077502.1, read as the reverse complement.
TCTGAGTTTAATCATGGCTCATTTTAAATCTTTGGCCTAGCATATTGGGTTGAGCTCGGGCTTGTTTTTGTAGTAGTTCTTTATTATTGTTTATCTTTTCTTATATTATTGATTGATTTAATCAAAAGTCCATAAAATACAGATACCGAAATTATGTGTGAAATGATAAAAAGTTGCGCTGCCTGGTACTCAAGGTCAGCTGGTTTGGGCTCAAGTAGCTAGGCTTGACAAGCCCAAGTTTAAGCTTCAAGTGAAGTAATTCAAGCTGAGCCTTGAGCCTCACGTAGTACCGTACATGGTGTTAATTTTCAACAACTGAATGCCTAACGCTAGTTTTGGACCATACAAAAATTAACTTGCAGTTTTTATTTGATAGTTACGAAGCTACAACATCCAGGAAGAACAGGGCACTGTTTAAGGAGCTTGGAATTGGGGCAGTAGCATCCGTATTACTGGTATGTCTGTTAGAGGTGTACTTAGATCATGATCAATTTATAGCTGCCACAGCAGGTAATGACTGTGTTCTTCAATATGCAGGGCTTTGGATCCTTGTTCTTGCTCTTGTCATCAGGTGTTTATGTCTAGTTTTGACACAAACTTGATGCCATTCAGACATGTCTGGAAATAGATTCATACTAAGTTTGGTTGAAAGTTGTGGATTTAGACTGATTTGAACTTTGTTGAAAACTTGTGCCGCGCTCATTGAACTTTTAGAATGATGTCTTCCCTGAGAAAGCTAACGTTTTTCTGTTTAAGTTTTATTTAGCTAATTGATTGTTTGGTCCCTTCTGTTAATGTACCGAGGACAAGGACAAGTGGAAGTACTGACCTGTTGAACTGAACTAGAGACGTATGAATATGATTTATCTAAAATTACGAGATCCGGGTTTTAGAATGGGTAATGATATTACTACACTTTTCTACTTCATTTTTCCTACTCCATGCTGGCACAAGTTGATTGGTACGTCAACCCATGAACCCACTTCTCACCACATGGGTCCACATTGTGGTTTAGTGTCATATATGTACTTAGGAAAATAGAGTAGAAAAGTGTAGTAATATCATTACCCTTTTAGAAGTGAGGTTTTAGGATGCTGAGTGGTAGCAGCTTTATCTAAGTTTTTGTGCGTTTCCCTATATCCATCTTCCATGAGGTCTATGAGGGAAGTCTTTGATCATGGCAAAGAATTAAATGGCATCATCTCCAGATTCTCGTTGGAAGTCTTGTCATTCTTTTGTGGCATTTGTTTAACGAAAGGCCCCAAAACTCTACCGAAGTAACCGAACAACCTTATACCTGTTTCTAGTTACGACTATCTGATGAAAGTTTGAACCAAAAACACTCAATACTTTTTGATCTTTCAGTAAAATTTTGAAGATCGACAATTGCTCTATTTCTTTCTTTTGATGTTACTATGCTTAATATCTGTGTCCGTAATAACATGTGCATCAAACGGTCTATCGTATTTAATAAAAGAAAGCTCAATGCCGTGCTGATGATATCTCTCACAGCCGAAAGCCCCAGAGAGAGGAGAAATGCACGGAACACCACACCAAGACAGGGATAAAAGTAACTAAAGAGACAATGAACACTACAGCCCACCCTTTATATGGGAAGGCTCCAACTTAGGCCGTTAAGCAGGGCAAGTCAGTCAATCCTCAGGCAGAACCCGTTGAAGCTCCCAATCTTTGCACCCCTGGCAGAACCCGGTCCTCTTCCCCCAGCCAGTAATCTGCGTTGTCTGTACTCCAGTCAGTTGTACCTTCAACGTCGATGCTGGCCATCACTGTGGCGGAAGTGTCTGAGAAGGAAGAACCGCAGCTCTCCTTGTTGAGGTTGATGGTGAGAAAGAGATGAGGAGCATGGGGCAGTTTAGGACCATTGAGCACTTCCTCCAGCTCGCGCATCATATCACTGATTGCATTCTCATCGAAGTCAGCCGTCTCCTCCACCTCCACCATACCCTAAACCACCATGTAATCTTTATGCAAGCTAGGGGCCTCCTCCATGTTGTTAGTAGTTGTATGCATGCAGCAGCAGAAGCGGCAGAAATGAATTGACTGTGAGAGAGAAGGGTATCTTGCTGTGGAAGGAGGGAATATACAATAATACTGAGGGATGGACCAAAAAGATAAAAGAAGCAATCTCCTCTGCCCTAATCCTATCTAAGTCTAAAGCTGACCTGTAATTGGGAGGGACACAATGACTAGGACCATGCAATAAGAGAAATGAAGGTAATAGTCCACGATAATTAAATTGATTAGATAAAGACTCACTCCTAGAAGGTGACCACCATCATAAAACTTCCCCAGTCTCGAACCCTTCTCGGTCACGAATTCATTGTCTTTTGGGTTCTTTTGGGTCCACCGTAGGATGAGATGCTGACACACGAGCTGGCTTCAGCAACTGCAATTGTGGGGCTGGAAAGAGAGACGAGGGAAGGCCGGAAAAGAGTTTGAATGAGCTATATCCGTTTACGCTCCACTAGTATTAATGAAGACCCTCATTCGTTAAGGAAATTAATGGCTGCATAATAGTAAGGATCGATTTTTTTTTTGTACAGAGTGTTGGATTGCCATGATTAAAAAGTAAACTTGGACAAAAAAGCTCCGAAAGTGTTGGATTGCCATGATTAAAATATACAGTAATTAAAGCATCCCGTACGTTTTTACTCCAACTTTACATGAAATGGCCAAATTGAAAGGTTGTATAAATCCATATGATGCATACCTTTTTGGGATGAGCTGATCCCTTGAACATCAAAACTGGTGGGATCTTGAGAACCGGTGGGACGTCTACTTTTGACCCCGTTTTTGCATTTGGAGACTTGGGCGATCGATCGGCACTTCTCCCGATCCATCATTTTCGCGGAAAATTGCATGGGCGTTGAGAATAGAATCGATCGCATCCAGAGGCAGCGATTGATTGCGTCGGCCCCGATCAATCATAACCACGGGCAAAAGAGATTGAATGGATGTCAATCGATCGCCTACAACCGATCGATCGATTCTTCAAGAGAAAAGGGATAGTTTGGATGGCCGATCAATCGGCTAAGCCCGATCGATTGTAATTTCAGGAATGGACTGGAACCGTAAATTTGAGCGCGATCGATCCCCTCACCCCCGATCAGCCACCTCTTCTGGTAGCTGCACATTTGGGTGAATGCTCGTCTCTTCCTGCAATCGATTGCCACGACGACCCCAATCGATCGGTTCCATTCAGCGATCGATCGCTCATGGTGTTGTGTTGCCATGCTGCTCCGCCCATTTGGGGAGGCTATTTTTTGTTGTGTATTTTATTTCCAATGTGGTTGTTCATGCATGTAGTGAGGTTGTTCTCACTTGTTTTCTTTTATATAATTTTTTAATTATCCAAAAAAAAAATCTTAGTAAGCTTACTAACCTTGAAAGACTCAACCGTTCACTGTGGCCGAAATAGATATATTGGAAAACATAAGTGACGGGCACCAGGGATTTTGTATCGACCCATTTTTGCGGCTCTGGAGCAGCATGGCAAAAAGAGGTGTGAAGGTGGTGGTTGTTGCAGTTGCAGAGAGACGGTGGCGGCGTTTTGGTGTTAAGTGTGGCTTTGAATATTTACACCGATAGATTTTGTGCTACAGCCCACACTTGAAAGTGTACTAAAACACTTCATAAAAAAACAAAAAATAAGCATATTGAAATGTTTCATCGTTGAATATTTGGACCTACCATACTTTCACCATGCTTGATAAACGGTGACACTAGATGTCACTCTTCAGTGCAACAAATGAATATGCGGCTCGAATGGACTGACATTCGCCGTTGGACCAATATCAAGATATTAGTTGGAATGTGGTGAAACTATTGTTCCCGGAAAGAAAGAAGAGAATGCCCTATATCTATAAGGCAAAGGTGAAGAAGAGTTCCTGGAAAGAAGACAATGAGGAAGGTATAACACTAATTTCCTGAATGTTGCAGTTTCGATTTCAATGCTTCAATGACCGCGGAGAAGTCCTGGTCCCCAAGATCGAGAGATTTGGCTACCTTGTACAGTTCATTTGCTGCTGCAGCAATGGGAGTAGGTTGAGAGACAGTCTCAGCCAAACCCAGAGCAAGCCTTAGATCCTGAAGCATTATGTATTAGGCATCAAATTTTAGCCAAAAACCAAAAAAAAAATTCCAAGTCACGTATATAATCATGGTTGTTGATTTTGAAGAAAATCATCACTAACCTTTTGTTGGTGTTTCAGAGGAAATGCAGGAGGATATGTGGCTTTGACCATGGAAGGACCTTTCATTGAGAACATTGGGGCGCTTATGGCCCCTTGGGAAACCACCTACAAAGGATTAATGCTCTCAGTTAAAAACTAGCATCACATACAGTTTCTGCAACAGACAACGATTATGGCAGATGATGCTAGTAGTATTTACAGCATACCTCTATGAGAACATTAGGATCAAGTCCAGCTTTCTCACTGAGAAGCAAGCCTTCAGAAAAAGATGCCATCATGCTGCAGTTACGAGCCAAAACAGATTTTGAGAACGCAATCATTCAATATACCAAGGTTACTTTATAACTCAGTTATCTATATGTATTTTTTTTTGTTTCAAACTGAATTATCGATATGTTTTCTTTTGCATTTCACCTTCCCATAACCATGTTCACGACAAGCTTCATAGCAGCACCATTTCCAACTTCACCAAGGAAAAATCTTGACTGCATGTACATCAATTAAAATGAGCATAAACATATGTCCAAATTCTAGAAAAAGTTGGCCACCATGAAAGTAAGAATACTGACTTTGCCCATGATATCCAGGAGGTGTGCCACCTTTTCATATAGAGCTTGATCACCTGCAATATAGCAGCTCTTCAGGTTCAATAATTCTTGGACTTGATTATATACGTGTGTGCATGCAATTAAAAGTAAAAGTAGAAATAACATTAAAGTACATGCTACTATAGTTTTTTTTTGGGTAATTACATGCCACTACAAGTTGAATCACCATAAGCAAGAGGAAACAAATGCCGGCATCAAACTGAGTGGCTCACTTATAGAAACAATTTATATGCAGGGGAAAAAAAATCCAATATCATTTTACACTATATATATCAGCACTCAAACAGAAAAACATGGGCTTCTTACCTGCCGTTAAAAATATTAATTGCCCATCTTCGGCAGGCTTTTTGGAGCCTGAAACTGGCGCCTATTAAAAAACAACTTTACTTGCAAGGTAGTCAGAAATATTTTTGCTAATTTTACAACTTACAAAAAGTGCACTAGTATTAACAGACCCCTTACAAGGAATAATGGCTAACAACAATACAATTACAGAAGATCCTACCTCCAAGAACAAAGCCCCTGTCGCTTTTATCTTACTGCTGATCAATTTTGATGTAGCACCATCAACGGTGGAGGCATCAACATAACTGCAAAATACTATAGAAGTGAGGCATATGTGTATTATGTACGACAAAGAAAAATGATGTAGCCGGACAAGACCTGACCGCAAATTAGTAACATTTTTGGTGAAAACACAACCACGGGGGGGGGGGGGGGGGGCAAAAGTGGTTAAGTAGGAGAGAGAAGGGAGGACAGGAAGAAGAGGAAGAATAAAAGAAAAGAGCCGGAAATAAAAAGAGACAGTGAGGGATCAAAGAGGAAGATAGACGTGATAAGAGTAATAAATCAACGAGAGAATTGGGCGCCGCTCAAATCATGTTTTGCCCATTCAACTTGTGTACCTATATAATGCATTATGCTAACTAACTAATTATCTCCCAACTAACTTAGATAATGCATTACATACTACTAAGTACTCCCAACAACTTACCTTTATGTTTAACTCCCCAATTTGAAGGCAAAGTAAAAAGACTCCTTAAAATTCTAACTCCAAGGAGGCGGTCCAAGTATATACGAACGCTGATTTGATTGACACGTCTATCTCAACTCTTGATTCTACATTAAACTCTCAAAATATTGAAAGTACTTCCAAAACTTTGGATAAGTGTTCGTTAAAATTTAAGAAATTTTAAATGTAATATTCATCTATTCAACCAGCATATTCTTATATGTTAAAAATCGCTTGAAGTAGTTCATACATCAACCTCTGTCAAACCAGTTTTGGGGTGAACTTTGTTCAAGATAACTGAATCAGCCAAAGTAGCTAGAAAAGGCCAGATTTAGCACCTTTCACAAAATTTATTCAAGGGATAGGATATTCCTAAGCTAAAACGCTAATAGCATTATCACCGGTGATTTTAGTTTTTGCTAATAAATTGTGAGGATCAAACATGAGAAGTATAATGGCTTGGATATGTATTACATATTAGATTTAGACCAATACGGTCCAAGAAAATAATGTACCCTTCCTTTACTTGATAAAGATTGAGTCGATAAAAATGAAAGCATCTGATTTAACCACAGTTCCACAGCTGAGAAAGGAATTAGTTTGTACCCTTTTCCTTGACTCATTCCGTTTGCAGCTCCATGTTTCCCACAAGCAACATCAACCTGATAGAGGGTACATAAGACAATCAAACCAATGCATTCATGCCAAAAGAAAATATATATATATATATATATATATGAGTATATTATGAGAGAGAGAGAGAGAGAGCAGGTCAAGATAAGGAAAACGTACTGCACTTTCAGGATCAGCAAGCATGGCAAATGTCACATCGCATGAAGAAGAAACTTCTTCTGGTGTAGGTTTATACCTAATTACAAAGAATAAAAATTTCCATAAAATTAGGTAACCAAAATTCCACATACTAACAACACAATAACGGATCACTACAGCAACGAAACACCCAATTGATCTTGCACAAAATTGGAACATAAAAAACCAATTAATAGGGCAACACATCTATTTTACATGGAGAGGAAATAACTTGAACATTAGTTATGCATAGAAAAGACCCAAAGATGAGTTCTTTACATCAGTAGCTACCCTTTAAACTGTTTGCTCCAAGCTGTCCATACGCCTAAACATGTAAAGCTATCTCTTAATGGGACTGCCAAACTATCTCATTTCAATATTCATCCCAAAAAAACATGTAGAGATGCATCAAAATGTTGAAATCGGTCCTCAAGTGTAAAAAGTATCGTCGAAGGCAAATAGAATTTAAGATTTTTCAATTATTAAGTTAGATAAAACATAAACTTTCTCCTCATGACGAAGATACACTAAGAAAACAACAATCAAGATAGAGATTATGTGCATAGCGCAGTCATTGATACAGCATATAACTTACTTTGCCCCCAAATTCAAGAGAGGATCACATTTGCTCTTGGTCCTGTTCCACACCATAACATCACACCTACAAGGAATGCAGATTTATGTCAAATGCTCCTCAAAGTAGAAACTAGTTCAACTTCATCTTCAGACTATGTACTCTATAATGCAATATAAATGAGAATAAACTTTCACATATGCTTACATACCCAGACTTTATGAGGTTTTGAGCCATAGGAGAACCCATGATTCCCAGACCCAAGAAACCTATACGCGCTGGAAGTGCTCCTGTATAGGGTCACCAACAAGAAACCAGTGAAACCACACTTAGTAGATAGCTGGCAAACGTAGGAATATATATTATAATAACAAACGGTAATATGAAGACCACAACTTTTAAAGTAGCTGGAAATGTGCAATAAGATAGAGATCACTTGATCACCAACTTATCTTGTGACACTAAACTGGTGGTTTTTACACATTTGAAACTGAAATTGTGCACACTAGAGGAAACTTAAGACAGCTAATTCATCATCCAATAGAATCATCTTCGGCTTCGTTATTTTTATGCCATTCACGAAAAAATTGTGCACATTAGAGAAAACTTAAGACAACTTTGGCTTGAAACTAACCACGAATAAAAAATGTAGATATATCTGTCAGCTTGCCCTCTATTTTTTCCTATCATTAACAGATGCTAAGTTAATGCCATAGCTTGAATAACAGGGTATTAGTGGGATGGCCAGGACCACACCCCGTGAAGTAGAGTCCTGCATTCGCCCTACCACCCTGTTGGCCACCCACCCAGGATTATATCGCAACCTCCCAGTGCATATTGTTAGAGGAGAGTATATTTGCTCCAAGTCTCTAACACATATGATGGGTGGCCTTGTACGTGCCGGAGGAGATTCACAATGGGTCACTCAGGCCCTTTTATTCGAATCCTACGGTCTTGGATACCCTTATTAACAGAAAAAATTATGTTAACAAAAAACTAGGTACTGTAATAAAACAACCAATATAAAATAAAAAACAAAGTTTCATAGTTTGTCTTAACAGTAATTATGATTATTTTCTCTTTCAATATAACCTTTTCAAATTAATGAAACTGGATGTCCACCGTTAAAACCATTGTAACTCATCTGACCTATAACCTTCATGCTGCAAAGTAGCAGCTATATGCCTATACGCGAAATGAGACTTTTAAGTATACCATATATATACTATACTAACAATTCATTAGTTGGCATCAGCAACAGCTAAGACCTATCAGCGACAAATTTTTTGTCTGTCAGGTGTATGTGTATCATGCATTTTATGCATGATGTGAAAGTAAATGCTTATACATATGGATCGTGAGAACATGACTGGTCAGTGATTTGAATATGATGGTTTCTTCTTTCCAAGAGTAACAAAAAGACCTTGATTGAGCGGCATTGGCCCACTATCTACATCAGCATGGTTTTTTTCTATAGAATTGGAAATATTAGCATGTTCAAGCCCACTCTCCCCAATCTGGACCAACAACAAAGGCCCTTCCTAGTTCCCAGTTTTTGTTTCCTTTCATTCTGTCCGCCCTTTTTATATAGCAAAAGGCAAATACCCAAACAGTATTTGATATGTGGAAAAATGTTTTTTCAATTTCTACTAATGGTTAACAACTCTGGTTGGAATTTCACTTTTCTCGATCCCTAGTGAACTATTTTTAAACACATACTCGTACAGCTTGGCATAGGCTTCCTGGGAATGCTACAATCATATGAAGGTGGACAGGCATACTGACCAGAAAAGTTTCATTCTTCTACATTATCATCTATGTTAGATTTCCCATAATCTGGTTCTCTGAAATTATACATCTTGTTCATCACCTTCACTCTATGTCAGGAGAGTGTGCTGAATGAAGATAAAGGACCATTGCAGCAACCATCTTATTGTGCACGCAGTGGTAAATGTTATTTATTAAAGCAGAGAATGAGACCAAATTGTTCTGAACTGAGGTCACTAGTTATGAAGTGTGACGCATGCTGCTAACAGTGCCATACAAGGACTGATGAAAGATTTAGAAGTAGGCTAAGTTGAATTAGAAGAGTTCATTACCAAATCATGACATGCAGCAGTTTACATCAAGTGGCAGGAACAATTAATGCAATGGTCTAAAAGTTGTATCCAGAAGAGAAGATCTACAAACCAAGTAATATAGTCTACTTCAGTATGTTTTTGGCATGTAATTATAAAATATCCAAAGATCAGGTAATGTTGTCTACTTTCTGCCAGAGGCTTGGGCTACACATGTTGCCTGAAATAAGACTTACTTGGTTTAGCTAATTTTGATTTGAAGTAGGATTTATGCTTCCTAGTTTACTTGAGTTAGTTTTTAATCCTACTCATTGAACTATTTTGGACTTTAGATTAGAATTTTTCTTTATCACCTGGTTAGATAAGAACTAAACAATGTCATAGTAAGCCAAAACTATAGATGGAGCATTCAGCCTATTGCTTTGTAAATGAATTTTGAGAATCATAATACAAGTACGGCTTCCCCAATCTCTCCTCTCTCCTCTTTATCCTTGCATCTTCCCTATCCCTTTTATTCTCTCTCCTTTCTTCCAACAACTATAGTTTGTTTCTATTTCCCTTGAAAACACAACAAATAGTTCAGATCATAAAACAAGGAAATTGATAGCTATAAACTACAAACTATTTCTTGTTTGAATTCCCATGAATCGGAAAAAAAGATGATAAATGCCATTCAACATTCACATATTTTGAACAGTCAGCATCTACAAATGATTCTTTGACAATTCACTCAGGGGGACATAACAATAAATCCTACATTCGACCAGTCAACCAAATCAGACAAATCAAACTAAACCCAAATCCCTTCAGTACTTTCTGAATCCGATAAACCAAATTGCTAAACATCAGAGTAAAGAAAGACATATAAGGACTGTCAAATGCATTGAGGAAAGAGTTGCACACCGTTGGATGCTGGATTGGTAGCTTGAGAAGTGACGAGGTTAGGTGAATAAGAAGTGAAGGGTCGACTGGAGAGAAGTTGGAGACGCGGAGCCTTCAGACGGTTGGGAAGACGGGGAGAGAAGGTGGAGTAGAGTGCGGATGTTGGCGGCGGTGGTAGGAGAGAGAGGGAAAGCTGACAGTGATGGTGGTAGTGGACCCTCGCCATGAACATGGAGCTCGCAATGGAAGCAGCCATGGCGGCCTGAGTCCGTTAATCGTTAGGCAGACCAGGAAGGGATAATCCTCAACAGTTGAGTCTCTCTCACTACGCTCGCGCGGACACGGAGGATTAGGGCCCGGGTGAATTTGAGGGTGTCACTGTAAACGCGAGCTGATCCGGCTCGGCTCGACTTTAAGCTAGGCTCCTATCGGGCTCGGCTCGCACTCGTCTCAACTCCCGCAATGATAATCGGCTCGGCTCATTTAAACTCGGTTCAAATAAGCTTGTGAACAAGCTCGAGCTGGGATAGTTTATATATATATATATATATAGGGATGAGTTTACATGATATCGTTCTCATACAAGGAGCATGAGGTCAATCTTTATAGCCATTAGATTCCGATCGGAGGGTGGATATCAAATCAGTGGGTAGGTGAGTGTGTCACATCAAGGAGTGGGTGAGATCATTATGGATATTTATAGCCGTCAGATCAAGATCCAACGGCTACGATTCAAAGTGGCCTCATATAAGCAATATGAGAGCGATCTCATTTAAACTTTTCCCATATATATATATATATATATATAAATATATTAGTATGTATAAATATCTACTAAAAAGAGATATCAATAGACTTATGAGTCGTTTAGTTCGTGAAAAATTCAAAACATCTAGAGTGAAAAATCCACTTTCAATGTAGATTTTCGAATTTTTTCATGAACCAAATGGCCCCGTAGTATTATCTTTATCATTTTATAAATATAATAAATATATTAATAATTTACATATATAAATGCATAGTATTTTATTTGGTTTTCTAATTTGGACACGGAAAGACTATCAGGATGTGTGCATTTGTCCATTCATGGATTCATGTTGGTTGTGTGTTCCACCATTCATGGATAGATACGTTAGTCACTGAGCTGCAGACGGTTGATGAGGGCCCGCATGCAGCCCCGGGTGACTAACGATTTGATCCGTGTATGGTGAAACAAATGGCCAGTCTGGTGTCATAAGCTAGGGCTCTAAACCTGTCAAAGATGAGTGATGCTATACATCGCTACCTGGGCAGCTTTAGTGGTAGGCCCACAAATATGATGGTAGAGCCACATACCAGAACCAATCAGACCTATGGGCCCTACTAGAAGCCCATGATATCAATTTTTTCGTCAATAATTCTCTTTCCTTAGAGAACAACGGCATGGCAATGACCAACATGCACCCAGCTACCAAAGACTCCATTTCCTTCAAGAAATTATCGAGTAGAACCGCACTACGGAACAATTGCTAGATTGGCCATTGGATGTTTGAAACATTTTAAAGACTGTTAAGTGTCCATATCTAAGCATTTGCCATTTTAAAGACCGTTAAGTGTCCATATCTAAGCATTTGCCATTTTCTGTTAGTGTATGTGTCAAACAGTGAATGGACCTATTTATAGGCCACGTGATAGAATGATTCTACTAGATACCTTCTCATTTTCTTCTAAAACTAACGTTATGACTCGCAACTAAGAAGTGTTTGCTTGTCATAGGTATATATATATATATATATATATATATATATATATGAGATCAGTGGGTAGGTGAGTGTCACATGAGATCGTTCTCATATAACATATAAGGAGCATGAGGCCAATTCTAATAGCCGTTGGATTCCGATCAGAGGATGGATATTAAATTAGTGGGTAGGTGAGTGTGTCACATCAAGGAGTGGGTGAGATCATTATGGCTATATGTAGCCGTTAGATCAAGATCGAAGGGCTACGATTCAAAGTAGCCTCATATAAGCTATATGAGAGCAATCTCATTTAAACTTTTCCCTATATACGGAAAAGTTTAAATGAGATCGCTCTTATATTGCTTATATGAGGCCACTTTGAATTGTAGTCATTGGATCTTGATCTGACGGCTACAAATATCCATAATGATCTCACCCACTCCTTGATGTGACACACTCACGAACCCACTGATTTGATATCCACCCTCCAATCGGAATCTAACGGCAATAAAGATTGACCTCATGCTCCTTATATGAGAACGATCTCATGTAAACTCATCTTTTATATATATATATATATATATATATATATATATATATATATATATATATATATATATATATATATATATATATATATCCGGTAATATTTCCTTTTCTCTTTTGTGCTAGTTGGGTTTGGAAGCACAACTCAAATGCAGTTTTTATAGTAATATTGATAAGTCTAATGCAGTTAATTACCTGATCATGTGATCCAACATTTTGCAAAATTTAGAGTGGGCAACTACTGATTGCTTTCATTTTTTTTTTATTTTGGTGCTAGATGTGTTTGCATTCTAGCAAATTTTTATTTTCCCCTTGAGAGCATAACTTGTGGACTTATCAATAAATATGCAATTTTTGTTTCATAGTTTTTTTATATTTGCTTATTCCTATTTATTTTCACTTAAAACACGCCTAAAATGAGTTTTTTCACATTACCTGACTAATGAGCCACGAATTCTATATTACTTGGACTTTTGGCTCAAATACCATATAACCTGGTAATGACACATGTTCTTCCCAAAATACGCTCCCAACCAACCGTTACAATTTTACACGCTTGGAGAAATGCCACATTACACAAAAGACTGTAACCTTCAGGTGAAGAAATTATCGTAGCCATTAGAGGAAATGATAAAAAAGTGGCGAAGCTGAGTGGTGAAGTACTCTTTGTAAATTTATTATCCCCACAAGAAGGTGTCTAAAAAAATTTGATATAACTTCATACAAATAAAGAGGAGAAAAAATAAAGAAGACCGCAAAAAGAATAGGCAAAAATGGATAAGAAATAAGATAAATATGACTAGTTAAATTTTGCCTTCAAATCATGTAATTGACGGCAAAATTTATCGAGTCATATCTCCCTAATTTTTTATATGTTTTTGCCCATTTTTTGTGTTCTTCTTTATTTTTCTCTCTTTCTTCTCGTGATGATAACTTATTGATATTGAGGCATGACGTAGTGGGGATGACCAATTTCAAAAGAAGAAAGAAGAAGAAATGAAGCGAAATAATAACGGCTTCACAACATGCTCCCTCTTCGCAAATTCATCATCGTATAAAATATTTTGGCATATCCTCATAAGGAGAAAGAGGAGAGAAAAAAGAATCCAAAAAGAATGAGCTAAAATAGATAAGAAATGAGAGATATATTACTTGTTGAATTTTACCCTCACGATGACAATCTATCATGACATCGATGACGTAAACTTGAGGGCAAAATTGAACGAGTCATATCTCTATCATTTCTTATCCATTTTAGCCCATTATTTTTTCGTTCTCCTTTATTTTTTTCTTTTCGTTCTCCCTATGAGGATATCCCAAAATGTTTTTATACAACTTTTAGTGTGGATGATGAATTTGAAAAGACAGAGCATGTGGTGAAGCTGCTATTATTCTGCTTCATTTTTTCTTTCGAATTGTTTATCCCCACTAAGTAGTGTATAAAGATATTTAAGCTATCATTATGAGAAGAAAAAAGAGGGGAAAAAAACATAAAAAATAGGCAAAAACGGGTAAGAAATTAAGGAGATCTGACTCGTTGAATTTTGTCATCAAATCATGTCGTAACACCTTCTTGTGGGGATGGCGAATTTACAAAGAGTACTTTGCCACTCGGCTACGAGTACTTCTCGGCTTTGCCACTCTTTTATCCTTTCCTCTAATGGCCACGATTGTTTCTTCACCTGAATGTTACAACCTTTTGTGTAATGGGATGCTTCTTTGGGCTTGTAAAACTCTAACGGTTGGAGGAGGGTATTTTGGGAAGAATAGGTATCATTTCTAGGTTATATGGTATTTGAGCCGAAAGTTCAGGTAATATGGAATTCCTAGTTCATTGGTGAAGTAATGTTGAAAAAACTCCACCTAAAAGTGTATATATATATATATAGAGAGAGAGAGAGAGAAATGCTACAATGAGCAGCCCATGTTTGTGAGCAGCATGAGCAACTCACTGTTTGTCCGTTGATGGACGATCTTGCGTCCTACAGTGAGGCGCTGAGTGAACCAATCGTGTTATTTCTAAACGAAAATTTTAAATTCCCATCCTACCCTCTCCCTCCCCCTCCGCCTTCTTCTCTCCCGCTGAAAAGGCACGCGACTACTGGCGTCCCCGCCGGTGAACTCGGACCTGCCTCTGCCGGCGACTACTGGCGTCTATTGCCTCCAGCCACCCGTGATATGGGGGGCACCACCATACTTGGCCGCACCTCTACACGCGGTTGTGCATCTCTCTCCGCCAACACGCTAAGGTGTACCTCTCCCAAGCTTCAGTCGGCCTCTGCAGGTGACCTTGGACCCAACTTGGATGAAAGGTATCAGTTTTACACTTTGTTTCTGCTGAAATCTTTTCTCGTTTCTCTTTTCTAGGTTTTCATCCCAATCTTGAGCCGTTACTCTCCCTCCGCCTCCCCCTCCCCCTCCCGCTGCTCGCTCGTCTCGACAGAGCCTCATAGAAGACGATCTCTCACCGGTGGGGTCTCACTCATAGCATCCCCGCCCCGAGATTCCCATCTTCATCCCTCTTCTCTCTCCCATCTTCATCTCCTTCTGAAACTCCCTATCGACCCCGACGCTCCGAATGCCTCCCTTGATTGCTCTTGCGTTCGTGCCCGCTCCATCGCTCTTGCGTTCGCTCCATCGCGACTTATGATTGGCCGCCGGCAAGACTGATGAGGTAAAAGAGTGTTGTTGTTTATGGTAAAAAATTATGGGTTCTTCATTATAAGGGATTTTGTGCACATTTGGTGCTTGTCAATTTGCTTGAGAAGATAGAGTGGCCTACAATGCTATTTTTTTCTTTCAGTAGATAGTTTTGTTTGTGTACATTATCAAAGAGGTGCTTACGATCACTGATCGGGCATATTGTAAAGCACTATAGAGCTCCGAAGTTTGGTAAAGCACTATATGACTTCACTGCTGTTTGCACCTGAGACTTATGATCTATTTGATGATATCATCCTTCTCTCTGATGGACAAATAGTATACTAGGGCCCTCGTGAATAAGAACTTTTTGAATCAATGGGTTTCAAATGCCCTGCAAGGAAGGGAGTTGTAGGTTTTTTACAGAAAGTGAGTTCAGAAATTACTTAGTTCACTTAAATAGTGTCAACATATAACTGTAAGTGTGATCCACAAGTAATATTTATGTATGCACTAACAGGTGATTTCAAAACATGATCAACAACAATACTGGTTCCGCGAAGATGAACCTTACTATT
Source organism: Houttuynia cordata (assembly GCA_039654745.1). NCBI lineage: Eukaryota > Viridiplantae > Streptophyta > Magnoliopsida > Piperales > Saururaceae > Houttuynia > Houttuynia cordata. Next base: position 44,524,385 of record CM077502.1, on the reverse strand, counting down.
TCAATCATTCCATGTCAGTCAAAGATTCGGTGATGATATAAGCACCCTGTTTGACAGAAGCAAGAGCCACACTACAGCTTTGAGTACTTCAAAATATAGGATTAGCGAGAAAGAGCTGTTGAAAGCCTGCGCTTCAAAGGAATTGTTGCTGATGAAAAGGAACTCATTTGCCTATATATTTAAAATGATGCAAGTAAGTAATTATCTGCTCTAACGTACTTCTTAAGCTGTAAATTAAGAAATCTATTAAGTAATTAAGCTATAAAATGATGCATTTTAATCTTACTTGTATGGACTAATTATGTTGTTATCTGCTTGCACATCTAAATTCATTTGAAATACATGCTATATGGTGGATCTTTAGCTCAAGTTGGAAGAGCACTCAAGAAGTGGGTGACACTCCATTCTTGAGAGGTGGTGGTTCAAATCCACCAAGGTCCTTGTAAAGGCACTTCAAAGAAAAAGGCCCTTGTAAAGAGGTGAAATATAAAATTTCACATAGTAAGAATTATGGAGATACAAGTATGCATTTTTCATTCTTAAATTTTTTGTCATCCATCAGTATTTGTTGCTTGTAGAGAAAGTGGCTATTCATCTACTCAGTATTTATGGAGCCATTCTTTCTATATTTGTAGACAGACATGACCGGCAGTTGTAATAGGCAAAAAAAATCCATTGCCCTCGAGTTGTACTTCCAGGCTCCAGCTTTCTTCCAGCTTTTGAAACTTTTACATAGTGATGAGTTTTATGCCAATCGCAGTAAAGGGGATTAAAATGTGTATGCCATAGTAGGACTGAGTTATCATGCCTTGTATAAACCTTATGAAGGACCAATTAGAGCATTTATAGGGCTCTTGGTGGACTCGAACCACCATGTTCTTAGGAATATGATTCCCAAGTGCTTTCCCCATTAAGCTAAAGAGCCATTCCCTTGAATAATTTATATAGATATATGTCAGCCTATGAACACTCAACTACATTAGCAACATTAGAAACACCAAACACAAAAAAAACCAAAGTGCATAGACTAACACGAGGAATCAGTCAGCATTATCCTGAGAAATACAACAATTTCATGGCAAATAATCATTATGAAAGATATTTTTTGAAACTGCCCCAATGATTTCCTATTCTTCAGCATGATATAGTCCAAACCACCTTGCATCCATGTCTCTAAAGTTGGTTTCTCAACTACAACATATTCATGTATGACATAATTACACAAACTGAAGACAGAGAAGTGTACATCTCTTACTCTTCGATGTAAACCATGTAGGTGGTATTCTTAGTAGCCTTTACAGTCATCAAAGTTCTGATACTGTATATATTTTTTTACCTCTGCCTCTTTTACCTTCCACTTTAAAAGCTGTCTTCTTCATTCTCCTTTTCTTACCTCCCTAGGAATTCAACTGTATTGATGTATGTCACTCCAACTCTGCATCTCACTTACTGTTGGATAAGAGCTCTCAAGAAACAAACCAGTTGGATGATCACTCATTGCCATCTTGTTCCCTGTATCAAACCCACAACCACCATTCTTTGAGCTCTCTAATGCCTGGATAAGAGCTCTTTATATATATGTGAAATTGTTCTACATAAAAATTAGCTCGTCAATGATAACTCATGTAACTTGCTCATCAGTTAACACATATTCTTATCTCTAATACCTGGATAGTGACAGTTGTTTGTCTCAATTTATTTGTCACATCACCAGAAAATTTCGATAAATGAAGCATGATCTCAGCAGCTGAGGTTTTGGAATTAGAGTAAAATTCAAGAGCAAAATGAAGTCTAAAATGTAAAAAATGTGAAAAATTTGTAGATTTCAGCTATTGAAAGCAGAGGGTAGTGCTTTTTCCTTGCACTAGTGAATAAAATATTGTTTTGGCACTATCTCAGAAGATCGGAGATCTCTTGGAAACCCATTTTTGACTCCAAACAAAAGAAGAAAAAAAAAGCAAAGCAAAAGAAGCTAGCATGTTTAACTGACTCAGACCAATCCTAGTTCCTTCTACCTTAAAATAAGACGATGAAAAGTTTTCACAAAACCTCCATCTATTTCATTCCTATTTCTGCCATTTAAGGCATAAAATTGAGTAACAGCTCAAGATTCCTATTTCTGTCGCCGGCAGAGGCAGGTCCGAGTTCACCGGCGGGGACGCCAGTAGTCACGTGCCTTTTCAGCGGGAGAGAAGAAGGCGGAGGGGGAGGGTAGGATGGGAATTTAAAATTTTCGTTTAGAAATAACACGATTGGTTCACTCAGCGCCTCACTGTAGGACGCAAGATCGTCCATCAACGGACAAACAGTGAGCTGCTCATGCTGCTCACAAACATGGGCTGCTCACTGTAGCATTTCTTATATATATATATATATATATATATATATATATAACCGCTGTATTGTGTCCTATTTTTCGAAAAAAACACTATATCTCCATACCCGAATTATATCATACCATGTCGCCGTTTTTGTATCCATGCTTCCTAGGCAGTAAGTGAAGGTACAATTTTCTTTTGGACTTCAGATATGCATACTTTATGGTGAAGTATAGATATCCATGTAATTGATGAAATTACATTTTCCAGGAAGGATTTGCCTTGTCACGTTGCACTACTTGCAAGGCGCAATTCCATCTCAGATTTGAGCTTCTTGAAGATAACTCATGGCGTAAAATTAAATTCAGAATTTTTGTTGCACGAGATGTCCTACTTTTGTTCTTGGCAGTACAAAGAGGGTCTTATTTTTCAATGTGTTTCTATAGTTGATGCCCACTCCAAAACATTAGGCTCAATTTTGCAAGTCAGTGATATATTGGTACTTATATTGCATCATACTTTGCAGGCAATTGCTGCAATGGGTGGGCTTGCATACTTTGTATGGATAAAAATGGAAAGCTTTAGGAATTCATTTAGTGATGGTTGAGATAGGATATTATCAAAGCATCCAATCATCATCATCATCATAATCAAGTAGCGCATTTTTCCAACTATTTGGGGTCGGCGACACGGATTTTACTCCTCCATTACAGCCTGTTTTGGGCTACCTCTTTATAATTGTTTGTGTAGAATCTCAACTACCTACCTTGTTGCGTGATCTTCTTTTGATTTCCTCATTATACTCTTGACAAGAGTATATTTATGATTATAGCAAGTACAATTATCTATCAATGCGTTCTAAAGATTTTGGTGTGTAACTTTTCTGTGATGGACTTTGCAGGGGTATTGATCTTCTTCTTATTGCTAGGATTTTTTAGGCTTACGCTGCATTGCTCATCCTTGAACAACAATGACCCTTACATGACTGGTTGCGGCAATTGCTGTTATGGATGGCGCATACTGGATTGTTTCCCTGCATCCATTGAAGCTTGTTTTGGTTTCGTCATTGTATTTGTAATCCTATTTGCAAGTTAAAAAAAGGTCATATTTGACATACTATAAGGATTGCCATCCAGCTGCAAAGCTGTAGTAGTCTTTTATGCAACAATGATGGCCTGGATGAACAGGAAATGCTGTGTTTGGCCATTGCAAACATGGGCAAAGAAACGTCTAGAAGAGCATTGTGGGAGGGCTTGTTTTGTGAAAAATTGGTTTGGGTCCCTTGTTAAAGGAATCGAAGGCAGTTCAAAATATTCAAAGCAATAGCATCAAGTATTGGGGTAAAATGAACAGCCCTATTTGGAGCAGCATTTAGCGAAAAAAAGGGAAGATGTTGAACTTCCTCATTCGGATTAGCAACTTGTCTGCCTGGATTGACCTGACATTGAAACTAGAACAGATCATGCTGCAAGAACTTGACTGCTAGCATCTTCAAACTCACAAAAGTTGATTGAAAGCTTTTCAGACTCCAATCTTTTATTTTTAATTTATTTTAGCTTAATTTTCTAGTTGGGACAACAATCGTATTCGGTACCAGTTGGTAGCTTCTTAACTTGTTTGTGCAACCCCAACGTAAATCTACGGTTTGATTTTGTATTTCTTCTTAAGTTCTCCAACCTGCATGGTTGACTCTTTAGCTCAACGGTAGAGCACTTAGGTCTTGCATTTCCCAAGAAGACGGTAGTTCGAATCCACCGAGAGTCTTAGGGCCCGTTTGGTAGCCATAAAAGAAAAAGAATTCAGCTTTTTTTGGGGAAATCTCTTTTTTGAATTTGGATTCACTTCTTTCGATGGCATTTGCCATAATTTTTAAAAAATGACAGGGACATTTATAAAAAAAAATACGGTTTCACCTCATGATGCTGTATTTTGTTATTAAATGCCTTGTCTTTTTGTAAAGATTATAATTCTTGTCACTGTACCCTAAATTCTTTCTAAGAATTGGATTCTTCCCAACCAAAATACCTTAAATACAAAACCTAACTTCTTTTCTAAAATCTAACTTTCCTACTCCTAAAAGTCCTGACCAAACGGGGCCTTAGAAAGGAAAAAATGATGTATGAGGCTGAAAGCTATTTGTTCAACTGATAATATCAATAGTTAGGAACCTAATCCTTAGTAACAACAAACATTACTACTTCCATTGTCACTTGAGCCATGAGAATATATTAAGTTATGTCTTTATTTCTCAATCCACACAATATATGCTTATTCAGGGTGGATTTCATAGTCATGAGAATATATTAAGGGTGGCCATACACTTACATGGGAGAGTGCAGTACGTACTTCCATGTAAAATGCAATGTGAAATGCTAACTATTTGAACATGGAATGCTAAAAGATTGCCAACAGTTTCATTTGAAAATGCAATGCGAATACATTTTGAAAAAGTTATACGCAGGTTCAATGCAATAAAATTAAGCTGGCAGGCGAGAACGGACCAGCCTGGCCAGTGGCGTGCAAATGGTAACAGCCTAACAGGGGTGGCTCAGAACAGGACTGCCCGACAAACCTGACTCAGCAGGGAACGACGGGAAGAGGAAGAGGGAAAAGCGTCAATGGGAAGAGGCCAGCAAGTCCTTGTACAGGGATGGGTATGGGCAAGGGACCACAGGTGGGCCTGGGAGATCCTGAGCGAGCATTCTTGGGCCTGGGCCTTATGAGCTCAGTTACACAAGGAATGTCATGCTTGGGCCTGGGCCTAATAAGCGCCGCCCAGCTTCAAGGCCCATCTCTCCTGCTTGAGACGATGCCCAGCCCAGCAAAGAGTGGTCAGCCAGATGGGAACCAAGGGTGAGGAGAGTTGGTCTGGCGTCAACAGTACAATAACAGAAGATCCTACCTCCAAAGACCATGCCTCTGACGCATTTATCTTACTGCATGTCTATTTTGATGAGCACCATCAACATTGGAGACATAAACGTAACTGGGAAATCAGATGGAGGTAAAACATATGACCGTATAACATACTGACACAAAAATTGATGCAACCACACGACACTTGACTGCAAATTAGCAGCAGTAATTACTTAGTGATAGCACAACGATTCGGGAGGTTAAAGTGGTCAAGTAGGGGAGAAAAGAGAGGACAGCAAGAAGAGGAATAAAAGAGCTTGGAAGGTAACGAACTAATTCCAAAAACAAAATGTTTTATAAATTCTGTATGGACGGAGTATTTTGTAAAGGAAAATGAGGAAAATATCACTGCCATTTGATTTTCCGAAATGAATTCCCAAAATGATCTTAAGTCAGTTCATTTCGAAAACCCAATATTACCACTGATTCCGTACGATGGAGGGAGTATAGGGCTGTTTTAGTGAATTTGAAACTTAAATTCAAGAACCAAACATGATTCAGATCTAATACGAAAAAAATGTCCAAGCCAATAGACATTTTATATTTGATCCTCTCAGTCATTTGCAAATGACGGACAGTGATAACCCTACATCAGTTTTCCAATATCACTGATATTGGAAAACTGATGTAGGGTTATCACTGTCCGTCATTTGCAAATGAAGTGATATTGGAAAACTGATGTAGGGTTATCACTGTCCGTCATTTGCAAATGACTGAGAGGATCAAATATAAAATGTCTATTGGCTTGGACATTTTTTTCGTATTAGATCTGAATCATGTTTGGTTCTTGAATTTAAGTTTCAAATTCACTAAAACAGCCCTATACTCCCTCCATCGTACGGAATCAGTGGTAATATTGGGTTTTCGAAATGAACTGACTTAAGATCATTTTGGGAATTCATTTCGGAAAATCAAATTCTTCTACTGATTCCGGACGGAGGGAGTACTACGAACGCTTAATTATGTACAAATGAATCTGGGACAATTCACTGAGGGGCATAGCAGCAAATCCTTTATTCACCTAGGCACCCAAATTAGACAAATTAAATTAAACCCAAATTCTGTGAATAGTTTGTGCATCTGATAAACGAAATTGCGAAAAATTAGAGTAAAGAAAGACATGTAAGGATTGTACAGTGTATTGTAAGTTGCGCACTGCCAGATGCTGGATTGGTGGCTTGAGAAGTGACGAGATTAGGTGAACGGGAAGAGAAGGGGTCGAGTGGAGGGAAGTTGGGGAATCGGAGCTTTCAGACGGTTGGGAAGGCTAGCGGGAGAGATGGTGGAGTAGAAGAGTGCAGAGGATGGTGGCGGTGGTAGGAGAGAGAGGGACAGCTGACGGTGATGGTGCCTGGCCATGGGGCTGGCGGCCATCAGATCTTAATCCCATGGCTCAGTTCATCTTGGCACATGCCAACAAGCGTAAACTTTTCCTTTTTTCATAGGGATAAAGTTAATATAATTCGGGTTTGCATGTTCCAAAATATGCTCCAGGCACCCTTCAAAACAGTTGCATGTAAGGGCAGCGAAGCACGGCTAACCTTAGTAGTCAGGCTACCACGCAATCTCTACTGAGTTGCCCAAAAGTGCAAGAACCGCACTGCACATGAGCCAGGTGCATATATAAGAACAGGGATCCTGACTTGGGATATCTAATCCACTGGTGAAACTTTGCCTGCAATTGATCACTAAAATTGACGGTGAACTTGTTAGCGCGCACTCACTTACATGTGCACTATAATATCAGTAGGTGATGAATTACAGCCTACGCCATAAATTTTCTTCCATAAACGGCCTATGAAGCTTCACAAGCGACTTTACTTGATGAAGCTTTCCTCAAGGGTTATAAGTTCCTATTTTAGCCACTTTATCAAGGATGATGGGATTATGGGATCATGAAGGTATCGTTTAGCTTTAATTAATTATGTACTTAATTAGCTTTCTCTTAATTCCAAATTTCCAATCAAGCTTGATGACCTTTCATGTGGATCGGCCTTGACGTCCTCCCAAGCTCACGACGACCTAACAAGTTGGCATAGGCCCATAGGCTTTTGGCGAATAACTCTAGTTATTCTTGTTGCCAAAAAATTCTAGTTATTCGATTAATGTAAATGGTTCTTAACAACCAAAAGTTAGTGAAAGCAAATTCCATAAAAAAAATAGTGAAAGCAAAAGAGGAGCTGCCGGAATTTGGCTGTTACAATCATATGAAACTTCCGCTGTACTTAATTACAAAAATCTAGCTCTTGGGTTATTATTTGTCAACTGTCAACAATCATATGAAGCTTTTGGAACACCTAATTAAAGCAAAATTGGAGCTCAAAAGTTGTCATCATGTGTGCACTCGTCAAGGTTTTTTCACATGACATTAAGCCTCAAACTGCTTACCAGTTTTAATGATCTACAAAGATTGCTAATAGGGAGACCATATCATATCAAGATCAATTAAAGCTAGAACTTTCTAGCAAGAAAAATACTAAAATAAAAAAATAAACCTAGATCTAGAGGTGGGCCTCTCAGTGAGGCAGGATTCTTCTCAGGAGAATAAGAACAAATACTAGAAAGCTAGACTGTTGTGAGCTATGGATGTAATTGGCTACCAGAATTTAGTTGGTGATAGTGGATGCTTGTGAAAGTTTAAGCAGATTCAGGTGTATCTTAGTATTTTCTTTCTGTGCTCTTATTTACGTAGTGCAAGTAAACCCCATTACTTTGATCTCTTTCTAATAAAATATTAGGTCTTTTATAAGGTCATTATAACTTCTATGTTAGAGCTCTTCATGCCTTGATCGTGATTTAGCAACCGCAATCCATCTTAGTGTTATTGTATTGCTTATAATAGCTTGGAAGTTGGAGAAAGTCTACTCAGCAAATTAAATGCATGCATTATCCTATAGATTACAACTTGGAAAAAGAGAGGGATAGTACCAACTTCATTAATTTTATTGGGCCAGTTTGATTTAAGTAATGCATTGATAATGATTTCTGACAAATCATTCTTAAAGCTTCCCTGCTTAGCCTAATTAGACTCTCACGCCACTCCATTTGCTTTGGCCTCTACCTTAACAATTGGCCAGAGAAGACCTGCACAAGTTAAGAGAGCAGGTTTAAGAAGTTAAGAGAGCAGGTTTAAGACCAAATTCGTTCATCAGCTCCACTTGTTCGTATTATGCTGTGAACAGAGCAAGATGCCCCATGAAAGGAAGGTGGTCGTTGATTAACATCTAATAATTTGTCATCGCATGGAATCGGCATTTAACGAAATTCTGTATCTGCAAGCTTGCCGCCTAGAATATGAACATGAATGTTGCCATGTACATGAATGATTTTTAGATGAACACAGGCGTAAGATTAAGGCAACACGTATAATTTGTGGGAGCCACGTTTGGTAGTGTTACAACATACCAACATTATTGTATCTCAAATGTGTGGGTCATTGCTGAAAAGAAGCACGTTCAAAGTTTTATGATGTGTTTCAAAAAGACGATGAAAAATGTAGATCATGTGCAGGTGCTCATGAGTTCTTCACCTGCGTGTTTATCTTGCAGGTGACATGGGGCTAGAATATAAGCCTAAGGGGGCCGAAGTTAACTCACTCCTTTCCATATTAATAATCCTATTTGGTTTTTCAAAACGAACTAATTTCAAGACCAAACTTCTTTGTGGAGTGCGGACTAGAGGTCAGCTGGTTGCTTTGTCTCGCACCACCACAACCACCTTTGCATCATAAACCGGAGCTCCATTACCTGAGGCAGCCAAGGCCAAAGAGGGAGAGTGGGCTACCCTGATGCCGGAGAAGAAGGAAGAATAAATGGGATAGGTAAACATGTTGAATGGGGCTAATTATCCCGAATAAATGGTGATTGGGGGTGGATGACACATGCAAATTTGGCATTGGAAACCTCTCACCCATGAATGAATATCCATTCCATACATTACGAATTATTCCCTTTTTCACTTAGGATGAGTTGTTCACCACCCCTTGGTTTAGCCAACCCACCCCGCTTACCGTTGAAATTCACGGACGAGTGGATACCCATTGATTGTTTTAAAGGGGCAGACTAACAAAAACGTGAGGTGGTGAACTACTTATCCTTTCATTTGTGTGCTTGAAATCCTCCTTTTGTTCAATCCGCCCATGGTAAACTCCATTGTAAATAACTTAATCATGCGCATGGTTACGGTAAGAGAGAATTCGGCATCAAGTAGGTTTTTGACATATACGTAGGAATCAAGTAGCTACCTCTTTATCTAAAAAAATAAGTAGCTACCTAATTGGTAAATTTGCACACTCCCTCCATTCTAAAATATTGTGTACATTTGGAGATATTCATTGTTCTAAAATACTGTGTATATTTCGCCAAATCAAGTAACTTACTTTTTCCAAAATTAGAGGAGACTTGGAAGGATTGACTTGAACTTAGTTCGTGAACAAGCATACAAGTTGAACGGAATACCCGGGAGAAGAAATTTATGATTTCCTTGTGAGCTTCATAGTCCAATAAAAATGAGAATGTTTTCAAATATACACAGTATTTTGGAGCAAATGAATATTATGATAATTTTATGATAATCTAGAGTCCATTATATGAATATAAATCTACGACATTGTACAGTTGACTACCCAAATATTATATATTTTCTTATATAGCTATGATTTACACTCTCTCTCTGCCTAAAAAGGGAAAACTACTATAAACTTTTTTTACGTCATCACAAATAATAAATGAGCTCACGTCTAAGAAGTGATGGTCAAAATCTGGTCTCTGCCTGCACCTCATTTTGTTGGTGGCCTCTCAGCCCACATTTATTTCCAAGCCAGATATTCCGTGTGTACCACCACCACCGTACCATTACCATCCATTTCATGAACACGATCCATGTGCTAAATATGCACAAATTACCAGCAGATGATATGATCAGAACAAGAAGCAAACTCTACCCCAAAAGCGACTGATAAAGGGGGTCATTCTCCTTCCATTTGGACTTTTCTTGGCAGTTGGGACCAGCTCCTACCCCACAAATTGCCAATCATCTCAACCCTGTTCCATTTCATTACTGGTTCCCCAGTCCTTAAGTCAATTTTACATGGACAAAATCGACGTGCCCCCGAGTCATCGGATTCACCCGCCTGCCCTCTGCATTGGGCGTACTATCGAATCGAGATTTAATGGTTCTCTATGCCAGGCAAACCGTGCTATATTCCCCCCATGTACTAAAGGAACTCACGCACGAGGTAAGGTGTCAGGCGCCGGATTTTAATCCAACAGCGGGCAGGATCTGTCAAGCACGACCAATTTGATCACCAAAATTTAGGGACTATCACCCAAATTTTGCCACATAAACGAGGAGAGGGAAGAAAGAAAGAGAAAATACAACTTTACCTAAGATTCCTAGGTCCCCCTCCACTTGCAATCTGGTCACATATTTTGGTTAGGAAAATATATTTTAATTAGCAAAACCAAAGGACAAGTGGAGGGGCCACTCAGGCCCACTCGTTTCCAAAGCCAACACCAGAATCACCACTCACCAGGTCCACCCCCCACCACCACATTCACAAATCATTCCCTATGTCATTAATACTCACACACATGTTATCTTCAAGAAGGAAGAAGCTGCCAGACAGCATCCATAGTCAACAATCCCCGTCACCACCGACACACACAATATCATGAAAAAAAAAAAATAAAAAACAAACATACAATAATCTTTTATTCAAATACTATATTTGTATAAAGAATTAACAATGCATACAAATCAGCCCACAATCATGTCTCCTCGTTGTCACTACGCTTGAATTTGAGAGAGTTCAAACAAATTGACACTTATCACACCAAATTACAGCAACAGTTTCTCAAGAAAAACACAACAACAAGCCAATGACAAAAAAACCAAAAATTATTAAAAAGTAAATATATATGGTGTCTTCTCTAAGAACTAGTGCAAATTGTAGCAAAGCTCTCTAATCTACCTAAATTTACACTTCAAATGAAAATTAACCAAGAAACCAAACCAGAATTTCAACTCATATCTTCTTCTTCTTCTGGTTCTTGTTCTGCGTCACTCAAGTCTGCCACTTCCAGATCTTGATGTGGAGCTTGACCTTGCACTTGGCACCAGAGCCAGAGACGGAGGCGGCCTTGGCCTTGCCCTTGGGCAGGGGAGCTTGGATGCCGTCGCAGGTGACTTTGATCCCGAACTTCTCCGTCTTCAGTCCCCCCATCTTCACCTTCACCTTCGTCTCCATCTTGATCGTCAGCGGCAGCTCGTTCTTCTTCTTCAGATCCGACTTCAGAGAGGCAGCCGCGCTGGGGTCCAGCTCCTTGGGCCCGCCGCTGCTCACCGCCGCCCGGAGCGTGGTGGAGTTCTTGGTCCCGTGGATGAACGCCGGGAAGGAGCCGTCGGCGATGTCGGCGCCGGCGGAGGAAACGGAAACGGAGATGGGGTCGTAGAAGAAGACGAGTTTTTTGTTGGGGTTGCGGGCCAAGAGGGAGAGGTTGATGAGGGCGTTAACATTCGGGGAGGAGAGGTTGAAGGAGGAGACCTGGAGGGAGGAGACGGAGAAGGAGGGGCGCTGGGGTCGGTAGAGCACCCAGAGGACACCGGCGGCGATGGCAGCAAGCAGGATAAGGCCAAGGATGAATAGAACGAGCCAGCAGCAGCAGAGGCAGCAGACATTGCGGCGGCGGCGGCGAGGGGGCTTGGGGGTGGGGCGGTAGGCGGGGCGGGTGGCGTTGTAGAGCTGGCCCTTGGTGGCGGGGAAGGTGGGTGGGTTGGAGCCGTTGAGGGTCTGGGGGGGCTTGGCCGCCGGAAACACCCTCTCCGTCATCTTGTTTTGCCTTTGTGGGGAAGCTGAAGCGGCAGCTTTGGATTAAGAAGGAAGTGGAGGGATGGAGGAGAGGAGGACTCTCCACCCAACAGGGATGTATTGGCTTTACCTAATGAAGTTGGAAGCTGCGTATTATACATGAAATACTTTGGGCTTTTGCTAGTACATTTATGTGGAAATTATTGGGGAAGAGTTTGTTAGCAAAAAAACTTAAATAAAAAATCATTGGGGAAGAATGGTAACAGTCATTTAGTTTTACTCATTTGATTAGATCTTAAGATTTGGAAAAAGTGCGGGTGATTAAACCCGCCTGCCCCTTGTATTAACGTGCGCCTTCAGATGGAAAATGACGCCAGCGGATTCCAGACATGCGCCAACATGTGAGCCCAAGCGCATATAAACAAACTCATATTTCTATCCTATAGTTTTCCATAGGATCACTGCATGTATAAGTGGGGCTTGAGAGGTAGAATGAACTTCCTTTTTTTTCAGGAAAAAGGAAGTGTATAAAAAAGTGGACTTTTCCCCATGGAAGAAGTCGCGTGACAACTAGCATCCCAAATTTGATAGGCGGTGGAAATTGAGTGAAGCCAAGGGGACGAAGACGATGGAAGCTGAATATTTTTCAATTTTCAAGTGGTTCAATTTCACCTTTTTTTTTTTGCTAGATCGTGGTTCAATTTCACTTGCTTGTGTTTATATTTTGTTTTTGTTGCGCGTAAATGGTATGTTGATTTGTGCGTAAATGGAAGCGTAGAAGGTCAAATGGCCTTAGGGGTGTGAATAAAGGCAAAGGGAGGGTGGTTGTAGCGAACTATTTTATGCAAACAGGAAAGAGTTGGCCACAGCAAAGCCATAGTTCAAATATCCAACCAAATCCTCCTTAAAAAGAAATAAACTTTTATTATGAAATGAGGAAGATATGACTTGTTGAATTTTGTCTAGTTATTGTATCATCGACTACACGATAACATTGTCGAAACACACGGTAGCAGTGGTATCGTGTCATTGAGGCTATCGTGTCATTGAGGACACAGTACCAATCATGGAAAATCGTATCGGCGATATATCGCCGATATATCGGTATCGGACACAAACCGATACCATTTAATTTCGGATTTCAAATTTTTTCCATATATCGCCGATATATCGGTTTCGGACCGATATATCGGTATTTTTTGAATTTAAAAAAAAATTTAAAAAAAAAATTTCAAATTTTTTTTTCATGTTTATTTTCTATGCTAATATACATTTTTATGCATATTTTGAAATGTATTCTTTGTTTAAATTGGTATAACTCATTTTAGAAGTTAGATTGTGAAAATATACGGTAAAAACTAGTTTTTAACGACCGATATTTTTTTACACAATATCTCCGATATATCTCCGATATTTCGTCTCTTTGGCCAACCGATATTTTACCGATATCCGATACGACATTCCATGGTACCAATGTTATCGTTTATTTAAATACACGATTTGATGGCAAATTTTATGTATTTAAATACACAATAACATTGATATCATGTCATGGAAGCCTCGACAGTCAAATTCCAAAACTGCCCTCCCTTCCCGGTATCGTGTCTCCCCACGCAATATTGATCTTTCTACAATCCTCTAGGAGGGAATTCTGCGTTGTACCCCCACCACAAGTAGGTTGCGATGGTTGTAGTGGAATTCATGAATGACCTGCTCCAAAGGCATTTTAAAATCAAGGGAGCTAAGCAATGGAAGTTGTTCCGGATCAAGGATGCACCATTCTAAAAGAATTCATTTGACTGCGAAAAGTCTTCGTAATGATGTACGCGACTTAATTGACATCAAGGATAGAACAACCAATGTTTGATCAGATGGTCATAACAATGTTATTTCGGCCTATAATAACTGCGGTTCTTCTCTGAGGTAAGATTGAGAAGGAACTTGATGACAAGTTTGATTGGTGGGGATGAAATGTAAATTTTTAAGTAGATGTAAATGTGTAATTAGATGTACATGTAAGAAATATTGGTCAAAATGCACGTTTAAATTTCTTCTATTCCCTTCTTATACAAATTTTTTATATACATAATATATTTATAAGAAATATCAATCAATGCATTTTTATTAATCGTGTGCTTAAACACACAGGATACAGGTGTATTGTTTATGTATTTGGGATCGTGTCTTAGATGATATGATTTTTCTCGTATCGTGTCCTAGATAACACAATAGCATTACCCAAACACACGATAGCAGTTGTATTGTGTCATCAAGGACATGCATTTAAATACGCGTTTCATTGACATACTTCAACAAGTCATATCTCTCTAATTTCTTATCCATTTTCGCCTATTACTTGATAATATGACTCATTGTCTGCTACTTGTAATTCAAAATACACAATACAAACTGTAAAATGCACATTTAAACTTCTTCTATTATGTTCATATACACAATATATATGCAAGAAATGTTAGTCAACATGTTTTTTATTAATCTTGTGCTTGAACACACAGAATACAAGTGTTTCGTATCTATGTTTGAGGGATCATGTCTTGGAGGACAAGACTTTTCTCATTTTTTCTTGTATCGTGTCCTCGATGATAAAATATCACTACCAAAACACACAATAGCAGTGGTATCATGTCATCGAGGACATGATAGCACTACACATTTCATTGGCATACTTCAACGAGTTATATCTCCCTCATTTCTTATCCATTTTCACTCATTCCTCGATCATACGATTGAGTGTCTGTTACTTATAATTTAAAATACACAATACAATTTGCAAAATGCATGTTCAAATTTCTTCTATTCTTTTCATGTACATATTATTCATATACACAATACATTTATAAGAAATATCAGTCAACACATTTTTTATTAGTCATGTGCTTAAACACACAAAAGATAAGTATAACGTGTTTGTATTTTAGGAATCGTGTCTTGGAGGACACGACTCTTCTAGTATCATATCCTTGATGACATAATAGCACTACTGAAACACACGATAACAGTGGTATGTGTCATCGATAGCAGTGCTATCGTGTGTTTAAATACACGCTTCATGACATACTTCAACAAGTCATATCTTCATAATTTCTTATCTGTTTTTGCCTATTACTCAATAATATGACTCACGGTCTGTTACTTGTAATTCAAATTACACAATACAAATTGTAAATGCATATTTAAATTTCTTATATTATATTTATATATACATTTTTATATACACAATATATTTGTAAGAAATACTAGTCAACACATTTTTTTATTAGTCGTGTCCTTGAACACACGAAAGACAAGTGTATCATATATGTATTTGAGGGATCATATTTTGGAGGACAAGACTTTTCTCATATTGTTTCCTCTATTACACGATAGCACTGCTGAAACACACGATAGCATTAGTATTGTGTCATAGAGGACATGATAGTAGTGCTATCGTGTATTTAAATATACGATTTGAGGGCAACATTAAATCTCGTCATATGTCCTTAATTTCTTATCCGTTTTTGCCCTTTTTTTTCATTCTTCTATATTTTTTTCCTCTTTCTCTCTATGTGGATATTTCAAATTCCTTGAGACACCTTCTTGTGGGGATGATGAATTCGCAAAGAGTAGTACGCCACTCTTTGTGCAAAATTTTAACTTTCTTCGTTCTTAGAACATGTGAATAAAAAAAATAATGATTATAAGCTGTTGAACCACATTCGTAATAGAATAGGGAGGTTCTGAAAGCATTTTTTGGAACCGCATTAGCAAACTTCTTCCACCTGCTGGCGAGTATAAGAAGTCGCCTGACCCGATAAAATTGCCAAAAATATTTTTGTCTGCCACACAATGTCGTCTCTCTATCGGTAAGCCTCTGCCTCTGATGGGGAACTTCCTCACCGTATGATCATGCGGGGGAAAGCTTGTGTAAAATGGGGTGCAGCTCAGGGCTGGTAAAATATGAAGTTTTAGGTGGGATGGCAAAATTAGAAGTCCAAGTCCTGAAACCAGGTTATATGGCATCAGCCCTAAAAAACCAAGTTATATGACATTCGGAGTGGCCAGGTAATATGGAAAAATCTCCCCATGTGGATCTTCACATACACTATTTCCTATTAGTATATTTATTATTACAAACATAATAGTAATAAAAACCCCTATCAAATTTCATAAAAAAATTAAAAAAGCCCTATCAAGACCTCATCTACATCTAGCCAACGCAATCTCTTCCCATCCTGTTTTGGATAATTTTCCGCATCATGTGAAGCGGAATGCTTCAAAAGCGCACATGTCATTAGCTGTGAAACAAAAATTTTATATCCTAGTGTACTAAAAATTTCGTACACCATCATCCGCATTACACAAATCAATAATAGAGGGAGAATTGGACATCCGTTGACGTTAACTTCATTCCGATCCTTGACAAAAGGCTTATCATTAACCACTGGGATTAACCGTGCCTTCCATTTAGCGTGTAATAAGTTTTTGCTAGGACGTTAGCTACATATTCTTTTTGAGTTTAGTTACATGTCATCGCACAACTGCGCTAATACGATTGGTGATGAGGATCCACCTGCCTCAAATTGCCACTGAACTTTCATAAGAGAAGTTATTCCAATCTCCAAAAAGATGATGGATATGATATTTGAGCTGCCCTGCTAATCCTTGAAATGATAATGGAGGTGATGTTTGAGCTGCCCTTCTCCGTTTTTTTTAATGTAGTGGCTTAACGCAACATAAATTGTAAATCTTCGACATGTAAAATCTAGATAAAGAAAATTGCTTTTCACCTCCTCGGCTCTTTTACAAATGGAAAACGATTCCACATGTTCACCCACTCATTTCTATACACATCAGCTGTGTATGGAAATGTGTAGGAATCTGACGTAGGGTTATCACTCCCCTTTACAAATCTACAGTCGATACATTTTTTTACTGAACAACAAAGCATGGTAATTATGAGAAAACTTCATAGTTTTCAAAACCGGACCGGACCGGCCGGTCCGGATTATTTAACAATTTTTTTTTTTGAAAAAATTGTTGCGAGAGGGGAGATTCGAACCCCTCCCCCCCTCTCACACAAGAGACTTAACCACTTGAGCTACACCTATTTTGATGTTTTTATTATACAAATTATATATTTATCACATATTTACTACTCCTCTCACCTAAACCGGGTCACACCGGTTTGACCGCGGTCAGACCCCGGTCTAACCGGACCGGCCATCAATCTGGTTCGATGGCCGGTCCGGTTTTAAAAACCTTGGAAAACTTAACTATGTACTATTTGCTTGGCGTCAACGAATGTTACAACCCACACAATGAGTACAGATCTGCACTACCATTAGAGGAATTTTCAAGCCAATTTTTTATAAATTTGTTTTGTTTAGCATTCATTGTAAGTGAGAAGATGGGAATTCAATACCCTTCTACCCCATTGGGCAAAGGTCTCGTCAGCCTTGTCTCATCCATTGCCCCAGCCCAAGAGTCCACTTGATTGCATAGCTTTTGAGCTTTAATACAGTGAGAAGATGAGTGCTCCAGATAGTAGACTTTTGAAACAAAAATTAATTGAGATAGCAGACCTTAAACTACTTCTTGTGACAATTAAAGGCACCTAGTATTGTGATTGAGGTGTAAGCAAAAATAGAAAGGTGTGTTTGTGATCAAGCTGGCAAGGAAAAAGAGATTGCCATAGCCACATGTAAAGAACAAAATGTTGTTTTTGGTATGCATGTTTGATTCTTAGAGAAAACAAGAAACTAAAAAATTGCTACGAAAGTAGTTACATGGCTTATAGGCTTGATTTTTTAAGCCATCGACACTCATCTGTACAAAAGAGGAAAAAGAAAGTTGTGACAAAGATACAAACTTAACATTGCTTGTGCCTTGAGTAGACGTCCCACGCTTGTGCCATGTAAAAGACAGTCAATAACTCTATAAAGACTAAAGAGAATGTTTGGACACAGTTTTAGATTTGCTAACATCCACGTGCGGAAGAAGGTTTTATCTTCTGCTTCTTTTCTTTTGGTGATCAATAATACAGGTGACTGACTCTGCAGCTGATCAGTAAAGTCACCTCAGACATAAACGTTTTATGTGTTGAAGCATGGAAAATCGTATGGGCGATATATCGCCGATATATCGGTATCGGACACAAACCGATACACCGATACCATTTAATTTCGGATTTCAAATTTTTTCCATATATTGCCAATATATCGGTATTTTTTAAATTAAAAAATAATTTTTAAAAAAAAAAAATTTCAAAAAAAATTTTTGGGATTTTTTTTTTCATGTTTATTTTCTATGCTAATATACATTTTTATGCATATTTTGAAATGTATTCTTTGTTTAAATTGGTATAACTCATTTTAGAAGTTAGATTGTGAAAATATACGGTAAAAACTAGTTTTTAACGACCGATATTTTTTTACACAATATCTCCGATATATCTCCGATATTTCGTCTCTTTGGCCGACCGATATTTTACCGATATCCGATACGACATTCCATGGTTGGAAGTAGAGGCCGACAAGGAAGTGATATGGATTTTTTTTTCTAGAAACAAACACTTGCAGTTTTGGAAGAAAAAAATCCATACACTTGGAGCTGTTTGGATGACCATTTCATATCGTCATTTATTAATAAGGTGAATGTTTATTTGCTTTCTCAATATACTCCCAAAATTACATGTCCTCATTAGAAAATAAAATGGACTAAGATAATTTCATTTTGGTTTTCTGATGAAGACAAGTAATCCGTGTCCAAACATGAAGAAAGCTAGGCTATGAAGAAGGCTTGGTGAATTATATCCGGACCCAAATCCGGCCAGCTGGACAGTGAAAAAATAAAAGCAAAGCAGTCCACAACCGAATTAACATTACGCTGACAACGAAGTCGGACGTTGTTGCTTAAAATTGTGGAAGAACGATGTATGGACGACAACTTGCCCACCATGAGATTTAAAACCTTGACACTACAGCCCAAACCCTATTTGAAAACGAGAATAAAATATATTGGACCGAACCAAACTGGCAAAATTCGCTGAATTCCAGGCGAATTGACGAATGTCCTCCACGAATTCCAGGAAGCCCCAAATTGGGTTCGGTAAATTTCGCCGAATTTTGTTATTATGCTCTAGTGTGTATAGTACAATTATTTTCTTGCAAAGTGTAAACTTTGTATTTTTTTTTATATAAAAAAGAAAGCCTTGGCCCATTCCAAATAGTTTTTGCACATAGTTGAACAAAAAACCGCGAAGAATTCAGAATTTATTATAAACTTTGCTTTGCCAGCTATAATAATCTCGACATGCGATATAGTAAAAAAGAATCACCACATGTGGTACTAAGTGGGGATTAATGGGATGGACACCCAGGTGTATATATATATATATATATTATATATATATATAGAGAGAGAGAGAGAGAGAGATAAGTTTACATGAGATCGTTCTCATATAAGGAGCATGAGGCCAATCTTTATTACCGTTAGATTTCAATCGGAAGGTGGATATCAAATCAGTAGGTAGATGAGTGTGTCACATCAAGGAGTGGGTGAGATCATTATGGGTATTTGTAGCCGTCAGATCAAGATCCAATGGCTACGATTCAAAGTGGCCTCATATAAGCAATATGAGAGTGATCTCATATAAACTTTTCCCATATAGAGATAAGTTTACATGAGATCGTTCTCATATAAGGAGCATGAGGCCAATCTTTATTACCGTTAGATTCCAATCGGAAGGTGGATATCAAATCAGTAGGTAGATGAGTGTGTCACATCAAGGAGTGGGTGAGATCATTATAGATATTTGTAGCCATCAGATCAAGATCCAATGACTACGATTCAAAATGGCCTCATATAAGCAATATGAGAGCGATCTCATTTAAACTTTTTTCATATATATATATATATGAGATGAGTTTATATGAGATTGTTCTCATATAAGGAGCATGAGGTCAATCTTTATTGCCCTTAGATTTTGATCGGAGGGTGGATATCAAATCAGTGGGTAGGTGAGTGTGTCACATCAAAGAGTGGGTGAGATCATTATGGATATTTGTAGCCGTCAGATCAAGTTCCAACGGCTATGATTCAAAGTAGCATCATATAAGCAATATGAGAGCGATCTCATTTAAACTTTTGCCTATATATATATATATATATGCATTTGGGTGAGTAAAAAAGTTTAGGGCTTAGTGAACATTTGTTATAGAGTGAGAAATGTATTTACCTGGGGTTTATATAGGCCCACTATCCCACTCAAGTTAACATGAAAATTTGTCCAGTTTCTCACCTTAGATTATGAGGAAGTCAAATTTACGAGGTACGCCTCTTTCCAGCCTCTTTCTCACTATTACTAACCCATAAATTCAATGTTCCAATGAATTCTCACTTAAATCATTAACCCATGGATCTTAAAGCTGAACTAAACCCCCCGAAACCGGAATTCGTTGAATTCCAGGCAAATTGACGAATGTCCTGCACGAATTCCGGGAAGCCCCAAATTGGGTTCGGTGAATTTCGCCGAATTTTGTTATTATGCTCTAGTGTGTATAGGGTGTAAACGGACGGACACGGACGCGGACGCGGACAAGCCAAGTCCGTAGCCGTCCGATCAAACTAAAAATAAGTGTCCGTCCGTCCGCGAACCGTACGGACACCCCTAGGTGTCCGTTCACATATGTCCGTGACGGACATGGACGGACACGGACACCATATGCATATTTAGTTTTCACTTTTCAAGATGAATCATTTTGAAAACCAAATAATGATCTTAATGTGGGACGGAGGGAGTACATTACTTCTGAATAAATTTGTAAAGAGAAAACGAATCATGTTAGATAAAAAATACAAAATTGTCATTTGGAGTGGGTAAAAAACATATAAAACATCTCTGGAGATATAAAGGAAGGCTATCAATGACCAAAAACTTCATCTACTTGAATTGAAGAATTTTGTGTCATCCTTGCTGTCAATTAGCCAATGACATTGTAACCAATCCAGCAGGGGTCTATCTAACACAATGTTCTCTTCACCTCATGGACCATTAGCAATTCTTGTTCCCAATCTTGATGGAAGAAGTTCAACTGCATATAAAAGCCCTAGGAGCAGCCTCCTTGTTGAGCTCATGGAAATGGCATCCATGTCTCTCACCACCAAAAGAATGCTTTAATTGGCGATGATGATGAAAGGAGTATCGTTTGGTCCTGAGCATGCCAATTAAGTGATCCTGATATAAATACTGAACATTAAAAGCTTGACAAGAGTAACAGAGAAGGATGATACACTATACAAGTTCTGTCCCATTCCTATTTGGTATTTGATTAAAAAATTGTCTTTAACTTACGGCTAGCCGGTTTGCATTCCATCAATCAGTAGCCATGAGCAGAGTACCTAGCGCCGAGGAATCTGAAAGAGAGGAACCTGCAAGTATAGTGCCTTTCATGAGTGTGAATAGGTTTTCGATGCTCATTGCTAATAGGTTTTCTTCCAGAAAGAAGCTCAAGAAGCACAACCCCAAAAGCATACACATCAATTTTATCAGTGACCTTTCCATATATGAAATACTCTGGAGCCAAATATCTGCAAGAGTGGAACACATATCTTACATTAAGTTCCAGCATGTGGCCATATTGATACTCAATTAAATTGTTGAAAATAGACACAAACCCAAATGTGCCAGCAACATCACCGCATGTAATGTGAAAAGAAGCTAAAATCCACTTGGCAAGTGGAACACATATCTTACATTAAGTTTCAGCATGTGGCCATATTGATACTCAATTAAATTGTTGAAAGTAGACACGAACCCAAATGTGCCAGCAACATCACCGCATGTAATGTGAAAAAAAAGCTAAAATCCACTTGGCAAGTCCAAAGTCTGATAACTGAAGTCACAACGAAGAGCAATTTCAGCTTCTCCAGCATAATTTCAACCCGTTATTATTAGCATGTATTCAATTGTAAAAAATGAACCCACTCCAAACAAATGAGCATAAAGAAAATCTACACTACCTGAGGTTCAAAATCATTGGACAAAAGTATATTGGATGATTTCACATCCCTGTGGATCACAGGTTGATCACTCCTGCTATGCAAATACTCCAGAGCCTCTGCTACACCTAAGGCCACCTTATATCTCTCCTCCAACCAAGTACAAGCTTGTTCTTTTTACCTGTCAACGAGAATAAAAAATCCAAATTAGACATGTAACACGATTTTAAAGATCAAAGCAAAGCCTTAGCTGCCAAATGTCATCAATTCAAGTAATACCATGAAGATTTTCTTCCAAACTTCCTCTTGATAAAAAATCATAGACCAAGAGAAGATTATTATCTTCAAAGCGAAATCCAAACAATGCAATTATGTTCTCGTGCGTTACGGTCGTAATAATCTCAATCTCCAAGACGAATTCTTGAAACTATATCTTCAGATGGCTTCAAAATCTTCACAGCCAATTCCTTGCCATTAGGAAGACGACCTCTGTAAACTCTGCTCGTCCCTCCTTTTCCAATCAAATTCTCTGAAATGACCAAAAGGACATAATCAAATATACAAAAAATCACACAAACACACAATACACCCAATGATAAATTTAACGAATCAAAGAATACATGAATGATCAGCATCAGTACCAGGATCAAAGAATCCAGTCAGAAGAAGCCGCACAAGACGGAGAATCCGAGGACGATGAGCTAGACGATGTGAATCAGCAGCAGGCCTGGCCGGAGACGGGCGCGCTCCCACCACTACCCACCTCGCAAAACCCCATCTTGGCAACGCGGGCGCCGGCGCAGCCGCACCAATAAGTCACACCATCCTCGCCGCAGACGGGGTGGGGCGGAAGCATTTGATGGGGCAGGAAGCCGGCCGGGGCTTGGGGCAAAGGGGATCGGCCTCGGACGGGAGGCGGATGGCGGCGGGGGAATCGGAGGCGACGCAGTGGGCGAGGCGAGGAGGAACAGGAGGGAGAAGAGGAGAGGGTGGAGGCGGGAGAGGGAGGGCGGCATGGCTGGGTGGTGACGGTGACGGTGTCGGCGGCGAGCTTGAGTGAGGAGCTCGCGCCGGAGAGATCTAAGGTTTGATCGGGGGCCCGAAACCCTGATTTTTAGGATTATATACGGACGGGCCGGACGGCTCTGGATACGGACACAGTCTGTCCGCGGCCGCAGCCGTTTATATGCCGGACAGAAAAAACTGTCCGTGGCCGCGTCCGCAACCGCGACGGACAGTTTTTTGCGTCCGTTTGGGCTGTAAAATGGACGGACGGACACGGACATCCGGACGCCGTTTACAGCCCTAAGTGTGTATAGTACAATTATTTTCTTGCGCAGTGTAAACTTTGTGTTTTTTTATATATAAAAAAGAAGGCCTTGGCCCATTCCAAATAGTTTTTGTACACAGTTCGAACAAAAAACCGCGAAGAATTCAGAATTTATTATAAAACTTTGCTTTGCCAACTATAATAATCTCGACATGCGATATAGCAAAAAAGAATCACCACATGTGGTACTAAGTGGGGATTAATGGGATGGACACCCAGGTGTGTGTATGTATGTATGTATATATATATATATATATATATATATATATATATATATATGTGCATTTGGGTGAGTAAAAAAGTTTAGGGGTGAGTGAACATTTGTTATAGAGTGAGAAATGTATTTACCTGGGGTTTATATAGGCCCACTATCCCACTCAAGTTAACATGAAAATTTGTCCAGTTTCTCACCTTAGATTCTGAGGAAGTCAAATTTACGAGGTACACCTCTTTCTCACTATTACTAACCCCTAAATTCAATGTTCCAATGAATTCTCACTTAAATCATTGATCCGTGGATCTTAAAGCTGAACTAAAACCCCCCGACACCATGAGAAATACTTTTCATATACACTTCACATGACTAATGTTTTTTTCACATCTCAGTAACATTCCCTAAAAATTCCATTCGCTAATCAAATATATATGAATCATCATCATCATCGTACGCCTTATCCCAACTATTTGGGGTCGGCGGCATGGATTATATACCGCATTTGACTCTTAATGGAATCAAAATGGTACAAAATCCATACAAAGAAACATAGTGGCAAGTTTTTACACCGGATGCCCTTCCTGACGCAACCCTCCGAAGAGGGGAATCCAATATATATGAATATGTAATACAAAATATGTTCTATTAACCCTTATTCCCTAATCGTGGAATTTAACGATGTTAGGCTAAAAACCATAATTTCAGGATCATCCTCCTTTCACTTATCATATCTTTTTAAATGAATAAAAAATTCATTCTATTTTCTCCTCCTTCCTACTCTATTCAACAATTTCCATCTTTGACCTAGCCGGTCATTTTCCTAGCGCCTTCACAAATCTAATTTATAAGCGTTTGTCATTCAATTTATTAAATAGGGGTTAAGTGCAACATACAAAAATAATATGTACGGGTTAAGTGGAATTTATAAATAATCCATAGGGGTTAACTGCCATTTATTGGTAATTCATAGGGCTATGTGTCCAAACAAGATAAGAGTAAAGTTGATGACATCATAGGTAGAAAAAATTAGCATAAAGGTTATGTGGGGGTTTTGATGAAATAAGGGGATTAAGTATTTTTTTTTATTATAATTCATGAGGGCTATGTGCAATTTACCCTATATATTATTATCATTGCATGTTATACATTTCGAGGCTACTTTAGCCCACTAAGGAAAAGGCAAAATATTTGAGATGTAAATGGGCCAAACAGCCCCTTACACAACCAGAAACATCACCTCAGCCAGTCAAGTAGGTGTTAAAACTTCTTTCTAAATTGCATGTAGCGTAGTAGTCTTTTGGGGCTTGAAGTTTTGAGCAAAGAGGAAGTACCCAAGGCTCTAAGAGTAACTCCGAGTCTAGTTGTTAAACTTCTTGCTACAAATTAAAAATAAATTTCACGTAACCTCATTGTCTTTCTGGGCTTGAAGTTTTAAGCGAAGAGAGAATACCTAAGGCTCTAAGAGCCCAACTATCATTTGTCCTGGTTTTCGTGAACTCATTTAGAGCTCTACATATCTTTCATGGTATAAAACTATATAGAAAAAGGCCTATGCCAGTAGAAGATGTTTGGCCCAAACTTTTTGGACGTCAACAAGTTGATCCATTGTTAGCCCAGACCATTGTTGGCCACAGTAGCAATAGAATGAAGCAGCCCAGCCCAGGGAAAATTCCTCATGAATGCAATGAATGGCGGGCTTACAAATATCAAATGCCCTCTATGGGCTCAAAGCCGAAAGGAGTGGACCAAGTTATGGGGTGTAAGTCCAACCGTTTAATTTCCCCCGAGATGAAAGAAGACCTTAGATAAAGGGCCCATTCCAAATAGTTTTTGTGAAAAGTTGAACGAAAAGACCACAAAGAGTTGAGAATATTATAAAACTTTGTTTTCCCGGTTACAATAATCTAAGTGATATCTAATCTAATCTAACTATCTAAAAAACACTGCCTCTATTTGAATTTTTTACCAGAATTTCCAGCTAATGATCCTCTAAATTTGTTTAAGACTATGATTAAGTGTTAACTATAATTAAATTAATTAATTTGTTAGGGGACAAACATGGAATTTCATAGAGGACAAGACATTTTACCACCCCTTGACCAATTATGCCCTTGCTACTATCAATGTGCAAATTAAATGTAATAAACATCAATTTATAGTGGTAAATTTGGCAAATAGATAATTACAACATTAAATAGGGATAATTAATGGCATTATTTTCACCCATTCTCCATAATAAAAGTGGCGGTTATGGCTATAAATGAGCTTTTAAGATTCATGTACTGACTAGCCCGTGATTTTTGAACGGGCAAAACTCCTAGTGGCATAAAAGAAGCTTGACATGTAGTACTAAGTGGGGTTAGTGAGATAGGAATGTGGAACTCATATATTATACTCCCTCTGTTCTAAAATATTATGTATATTTAGAAATTTTACTATTCCAAAATATTATGTACATTTTGCCGAATTATGGATATCAGGTAGCTGACTTCCTTGTGGGCTTATGGTCCAGTAAAAATGAGAATTTTCTTAAATGTACACAATATTTTGGAATGGAGGGAGTATATATTTGGGTGGGTAAAAAAAATCTTAGGTTAGTGAACGTTTGTTATAGAGTGGGAAACATATTTACCTGGGGTTTATATATTATTACCACTATCCAACTAGAGTTAACATGAATCCCACCAAAGTAGTATATTACTAATGAAGACAGGTAATACTTGATGGATGGACTATGATATGCTATGATAATATAGGGTCAATTATAGAACTATAATACTGTATTACCCGAATGCTAATATTTTGTATGTTCCCTGCCTTATTGCTATGATCGTACTCTGTATCTAATGATCACAGTGTCTTATCAAGAAAATAATTGACAATATTAGCATCTTCCAAAATCAACTATGGATTAAATCAAGGAAATTATAGGACATGACACAATAGCGAACGCACATGTGCGGTATGTCAAGGATAAATTGGTTGGAAAGCAGCCAAATCTAACTATACATGGGATGGACATGGCCCCTTGTCACTGATCAACTACTAGCTTGACACGATTGAAACATGCTTGATATCCGACAAATATAAAAGCAAAAGATACAAGTGACTTAACCCTAATTCGGCTTAAAACACTCTCAGGCACATCAATGCCAGTATTGATGACTATGATACGGGTACGCGTTGACGGTACGTAGGTACAAGCCGAAATAGCTTAAAACAATTCAGATTGATAAATACTGTTATAACAATCTTGTTAAAAGAATGATAGATGGAGAAAGTTTGTTAGCGGTGAGATATTAGCAAGTAGCACGTGCTGATGAGGGGGTCTAATATGATGCTTTGTAGAACAATTATACAAGTTAAACCCTAGGCCAGTGCATTATTAGGCTCATCATAATGATAAGTGCATATAAAATGTGGGCTTTACAAACTACACCCTTCATATATCCGAACTTAGTCAGAATATTAACATTTGATCTGTAGATGAATGAACTAATTTCAGACGGAGGGAATATCATTATGTAAATGTGGAAGTGAATGGATAGTCCTATGTTTAGCAAAAACTTGTCTGTGCCTTATCTGAAATTGATTTAGATGCAGAATTAGATGTAAGAAGTAAGTAATATAAACGGAACATCGTAACCATCAAACTCAGGTAGCGTAGGTTGCAGTGTAGTATGGGATTTCCACAATGAGCAGGATTCAACTCACGTCATTGCCAAAGATGCCACTCCTTTGTATCGTAATAGTAGTGACCTATAGGTATGCATCTGCTACACCGGGATCAACCGGTACGGCCTTCCATGCTAAGGCACCATCACCTTCTTCTGAAGACACTGGCGTATATTGTTCTGTTCTACGTATGGCAGAGGCATGATGAAATTGGTATGGAAGATGTAGACGTGTAAGTCGGCCAGCTCTGGATCTTAAACTAGCCCAAGACCGGGCAGCCTGAAAAAGGGTTCCGCACTCCCAGCTATGTATCACTTCATCAATCATGGACCCCTCTCAATTCCCAGCCACTACTAGTGGACATAAGCAATAATCGTGCATAGTGCGGAGGGAGATTTGATCTTTGGCGTTTCCCATGTTGAATTATTGTCCACTCATAGTCACATGCATGGCTCCGCTTCTGAGGAGAGTTTTATAAGTTGGTATTGAACATATACATGTTTACGGGCCCTTTGGGGCGTAATTAAAAGCAAATATCAAGTTTTTTTGGGATTTTTTCAACTTTCAGCTTGAAAGTTGAAAATATCCCAAAAAATATCCAGATGTTTTGCTTCTTTCATGCCCCAAACAGCCTCTTAATCATGGCGTATATGTGGTTTTAGAGTAGAAATTAATAGGTGCACTTGAGGGTTCGGCGATTTCTTGCTCAACACCAACCGCTTGATTCGTGTCATCCAGTTGGTGGTGAGCACGAAATACACGTGCCCACCTAATAATTTCTCCTTTTAGAGAGGGCTACGTGATTATAGGGCCCATCAAATGTCAGCCTTATAGGAGCTTCGGCAACTACATTTTTCATTTTAGTGGTTGCAAATGCTAATTTTGGTACGTCATGATCTGCAAGAGAAAGTTTGCGTAGGCACAAAGCTCGCCATAACTCAAAAGCAGTTTGGCTTGTGGCCTAAACTGTCGAGCTCAATGCACCTTAATGCTTGTGTTAGCCTCATTAGCATGCTTAGTACTTCTTCAGCATGACATTTGGTAAGACTACATTTACACAAGGGTTTAGGGCTGGCTCATGGTGATTACCAAGTGAAAGTGTGGATGGACGATGCATGCATCGCGGCAAAACAAGTTGGACATGGACCATACCTACCCCTATAGGCTATAGCTCGACAAAACACAGCCAGGGGCCTCTGCTATTCTACAATCGTAGCTGGGTGATAGCCGATGTTTCTGAACAATGTAACAGAGAAAGACGTCCAATGAGTAGACCAAAAAGATATCCAGGGCCCCAGATTCTTAAGGATCAACGAGCAGTTTGCATGGCCCAGATAGCGATGCATCATCCATGCATCGACCAATAATTGTGAGACAACAGTGAGTGCCAGTCCACTGTTGTCTGTAAGGGTCGATACCAGCTCAGCGCTTCTGAAAGGCCTGGGTGTTGCTTACAAGTATATTCCATTTCACCACAGTGAAGCCACTGCCTCCCCTGCACCAATCCACATTAAAAGCTATACTTGTCATATTAATCTTCTTTTTGACACTTAAACTTGTATTAATCTACTATTTTATGTGCATATTCATGGGCACAGAGAGAGAGAGAGAGGTTCATGCTGACTACATAGGATGTGCTTCTTCATAATGTCATACGAAGGTACAAAGCTGTTGTTGCCTGCAAATGGGAAACTGAATGGCAATAGAACTATAGAAGTGTTGTTGAATGTGGGAGAGAATGGGAGGATGAGGGCTGAGGAGATGTGGTCCAGTAGCTGTGGGATGATATGATGTGACCAGGGTGCCTACGCCCGCACGTGATCCTACGGATCTTGTTACGCAGCAGCTGCGGGCTCCAAAAAATGAGGTCTTTTCATGGCCCAAGACAGATCCGAGACGGGAGAGGGGAGGAGTGGAGAGGAGAGAGAGAAGCAATTGGGTTGAGCTCAAGGAGATGTCTCGGGAGACGATGTGGAGCGAATTGGGGAGCTAGGGTTTGACCTCCACTTGGATTCTATCGTATATTTCAAGATTTATTATGGGAAGACCCAAAAGTAAAAACTGTGACAACAGTAGTTAATAGTTATATCATTGAAGATCGATATATATTTGTCAAAGTTTGTATTTAAACTTGGAAGAAACAACATAATCATCATGAGTACGGCCATTTGGATATTATAAACAACAGCTCATGTGGAAGCAACTGTTCTTGAACAGTATAGTATAATAAAGCTAGAGGCAGGGACATCGGCAGGAGGGCTTCTTCTAATCTTGCATCAAATCGATGCATTTGACTCCCATCCCTATTCCAACTAATATAAACTAACTTCTCATGTGCTACAAAACTGTTGACAAAATCTTACTTGGTACCCCAAATGCTGTCATCCACGGATTGGATGATCCCTGCTATGTAAGTACAATACATGGCCTATAAAAATTCCAACTCCCACAAACGTAACGTATCAAAAACAGCATAACAAAAGCCACAAACACAACAAAGAAGTGAAAACGACCCCCCAATTAGCTGTTGTGTGTGAGAACCAAATCAGATGTAAAGGCAATAATCAAAGTGCAGGTGGTAGTGTACATGATGTGGATACATGCAAGTGAATGGTAGGTACAAGATGAAGAAAGAAATGGAGAAGCAAAAGAGCCAAAGGGAGTGGTAGAGCCCCCTATGTTTATTCGTAGAGTTGAAGAAAAGGAGAGCCTCGTCTTTATTTGGCAATTTTGACTGCCCTACTCACTCACCAGTCACCATTCCCTGCCCCCTACTTTGTCACACTTCACTTCTCTTATAACTTCACTACAACCCCATCTCTTCCCACCATTCACCAATTCCACTTCTCTTCTTTCAATCACCTCTCTCCCTGGGCTTCCTTTAGCTACTTGAATTCTCTTCCTCTCTCATTGTGCTTTTCTTGTAACTTTTGGACTCAATTCTCCATTCTCTTCCATGTTGGTGTAACATTTATATGTTGTGTTCATCAAGGCAATTGAGAATTAGTCCCATTTTACATTGAGAGTTGCTCTTGTGAAGGATAAATGGTGGCGAAGAAGGCGAGGGTGGTTGTAGTAGGGGCGGGAATGGCCGGCCTTGTGGCGGCCAACAAGCTCTACAACAGCCCTTGCTCGGCTGAGCTCTTCGAGCTCTCCATCGTCGAGGGCGGTGATCGTATCGGCGGCCGGATCCACACGTCGGAATTTTGTGGCGACCGTATCGAAATGGGTGCTACATGGATTCACGGCATAGGCGGCAGCCCGGTCCACCGGATCGCCCAGGAGGCCGGCCTCCTCGACTCCCCGGACCCGTGGGAACGAATGGACGGCTTCCCGGATGAGCCTATTACCATTGCGGAGGGCGGCATTGGTGTAGACCCTGACGTCGTTGGCCACATCTCCGCCCTCTACCGGAGCATGATGGACTTCGCCAAGGGAGAGTCAGCCCAATCTCTTCCTAACCTCTTCCACCGCATAGCCATCGGAACCGCCGCCTCCTGCCATCGGAGCGTCGGCGAGTTCCTCCGGCGAGGGTTGGAGGCTTACTGGGCTTCCCGCGAAAAACCCATCTCCTCGGACAACTCCGATGACAAATTGGGAGAATGGAACCGAGAGTCGTTCGAGGAAGCCATATTCGCCATGCACGAGAACACGGAGCGGACGTACACTTCCGCCGGAGACCTCCACCAACTGGACCTAGTGGCGGAGGGGGAGTATGAGATGCTGCCTGGTGAGGAAATCACCATAGCCAAAGGCTACTCTCGAGTCGTGGAGGAGCTGGCGTCGGACCTCCCGCCGGGACTAATTCAACTAGGCAAGAAAGTCGTCAAGATCGAGTGGCAGCTGCCGAAGGAAGACGGGGGACCGGTGAAGCTGCATTTCGATGACGGCTACTCCATGCCCGCCGACCACGTCATCGTCACCGTCTCGCTCGGGGTGCTCAAGGCCGCGA
This sequence comes from Houttuynia cordata, assembly GCA_039654745.1. NCBI lineage: Eukaryota > Viridiplantae > Streptophyta > Magnoliopsida > Piperales > Saururaceae > Houttuynia > Houttuynia cordata. The sequence goes on along the minus strand of CM077502.1, from coordinate 44,493,173 downwards.
CACAAGGACATTCCGATGGACTATTTAGCCCCCACTTGCCGGAGTTGAAGACAGACGCCATAGAGAGGCTCGGGTTCGGCGTGGTGAACAAACTCTTCCTGGAGCTTGAAGAAGAAGCAGAAAGGGCTGAGTTCCCACACCTACAAATGGCGTTTAAGCAGAATACAGGTGCTGTGAAACAGGGGAAGGTGCCATGGTGGATGAGGAAAACAGCTTCAATCTGTCCAATCTACAAGAACTCCAGAGTCCTCCTCTCATGGTTTGCAGGGGAAGAAGCCTTGCAGCTGGAAACACTCAAGGAAGAAGAGGTCAAGAGGGGTGTCATGGCCACTCTGACCAGCTTTAGCAGCAGCAGCAGCTGGCAAAGCCACTGTAATGGCAATCATTACAATGATTCCAGTACAGTGAGGTTGGGGAAGGTGTTGAAGACGGGGTGGGGGAGGGACCCATTGTTCTTGGGGTCTTACAGCTTTGTGGCCGTTGGATCGAGCGGGGACGATATTGATTTTCTGGCTGAGCCTTTGCCCAGAGATGATGTCAGTGGGGTGCCTCCATTGCAGATCCTATTCGCCGGAGAAGCTACCGACCGGACGCACTACTCGACCACTCATGGGGCTTATTTCAGTGGCTTGAGGGAAGCCAATAGGCTGCTTAAGCATTACAAGGGTTATTGATTAGCTTAGTACTAATGTCTGTTATCAGTATTGTTACTGTTTAAGTGATGGAAAAACACTCAAGGTTTTGGTTATTCATCACCACAGCATGCCCATGTTTTTTTTTTTGGTATTATAATTTATACCTTTGAAATGTCTGGAAGAAGTTTGTTTTGCAAAAAAGAAAATAGCATGTGGTTTTGAATGTGTGATATACCTTGGATGCTCTGTCATCTACCTCTTCCCTATTTAAATCAGCAACAACGAACCTTAGAGCCTATCCTAATGACACTTATGTTACTACCGTATAACATGAAAGGAAGAGAGAAGCTTTAGAACCACAGTTCTTTCTCTCTCTTCTCTGAGTATGCTGCTGTTGAATTTTGGAGACAAAAAGGGTTTTGGCTCTTTTGCTAGAATCATTGTTGGACAGCAACCACTGGGCACGGGACTTTCCAGGCTGTAGACTCTGCACTTTCTCTACTTCTAAGGCCGAAACCATTCACTCTCTAACCTAATTGCTTGAATCATTCCTTTTGTAGGATTTTTCTACCAACCTTTTTTCTAATAAATGTGAACTTCTGACTTATCAAACAGTAATCGCATACTGTATGTGATGTTGCTCTTACCTTTACATATTTACCAGACCTTAGCAGAAGACCCACCTGATCAGTACAACTTTTGAGAGTAACAACTCTGTTCCATTAGTTCGTGAAAGTGCTTTCTTTTATCTCAGGACATGAGGGTTTTCATGAAATTAATTTACCATCTACATTGGCTGTTTCGAGCTGGGCAGCAAGAATCTAATATATACTGTCTCCTCTGCTGTTTGCTATGGCAGTGATGAGTCGTATCAGAGAGAGCTGGTCAGGGAAACTGTTCTTGGTATTGTGCCAGACCCCAAAATACTGGAAGGACCCACCTCGGCTCTTTTTGCCTCTTGTGGGCTCATATGATTGTGCGGATCAGAAGCCAATCTGGCATCACGTCCTTTTCTAGCTCACCTATTAAGCAAACAGAGAGAAAGAGGGAGCGTCTCTCTATTTTTCTTCTAACTCCACCTATGTGTGACAGAGACCACTTTCCCCTCCTCTACCACTTGTTTTAACTCAGTAATGTTATCAACTGGTTTTGAGGCCTACAACCTTCTTGATCTGAATCACTGATTACTACTCACCAGTACTACTATTATTGAAGGTTGTTGAAGGGCTAACTTGAAGAATAGGTCCCCATATGCCACTATGAGTGTATGACTAGTCTTCTTTCAGACAGTTTGATTGCAGGGTCCTACAAGGGTCTCTTGGTTCTTGCATTCCATCATTCTTAGACCGAGTGTCCTTTTCTTTAAATAAACTGCTTTGTGCAAAAGAGACATGGCTTATTTATGAGAAAAAATAGCAAAAGTAAGAGATGATAAGAAGTTGGAGATTACAAGGAATAGAATAAAGGTGGGGAAGAGGCATATAGGGGTCGTAAATTTAAACCAAGTGCTAAACATTAATCCCAAACGTATGTACTCCCTCCGTCCGGAGTTATTATCACCATAAGCTTTTATGGTGATAATAATTCGGGACGGAGGGAGTATATGTTACTTCATCCTTCATCCAGGAACTTTGAACAGATACAGCTTTATTTAAAAATCAGTTGTATTTATTAAAAGTGCCCAGAGGGAGTAATGTTTAAGAGTTAAGATGGACTGAGGGAGTAATATTTAAGAGTTAAGATGGACTTTCTATGTTATTTTACCCATCACCAAACTGTTTTCTTTACAACAGGGCGTGTTTGAGTCCTTATGACCTGACTAGAATGGCCAAGGCAACCGGCCTCTTACTGCACCATATCTTGCCTCCAATCTTTCGGGTATTAGGCAAATCTAGATATAGTCCCAGGTGCATGCATGGACAACAGAATTACCCATCACGCATGCCTTTCATTAAACCCATGTAGAACAAAACTCTAGTATAACTTAGATGCGACAATGATCACAAAAGACATAAGGACACGCGCAGGAGACTTAGGTATATTGCACTAGTGGATTGTGTTGATATGGGTGGAGTGTCGGTGTGGTAAGAATTAGGACTATCGGTTGAGATTCGTCTACATCAAAAGGGATCAAGATCCACCAGAGATGTACCAACTAGTAACCTCCAATTCTCTATCTGGTGATGGAAGACACGTTACAAATGATAGCAAATGCTCAATTCATTCCTGATATATGTGAAGCACACAATATACAAGTAGCTCACGAAGTAAACAAATAATAGAAAATGCTCAATTCAATCCTGATATATACGTGTGAAGCACACAATATACAACAAGTAGCACACGAAGTAAAAGATCAAGATTCCAGCAAAAAAGAAAAGGTCAAGTTGAGAATACTGTAGTCATCTTTTTTTGGTGGGGGCGGGGGGTAAAATTACTCTAGTATTGTTTGTGTGACAAACATTAGTGGAAAATTAGGGGTTGTTTGGATAGTGAAAGAGGGCTGAATTCACTGTCAATTCAGCCCTCTTTCACGTGAAAGAGGGTGAAACAGGTTTGTGTGGTGAATTTAAGGTGAATTAGAAAATTCACCTGAAAGAACAAATTCAGGGTGAAAGAGCACTTTCATGTGAAAGTCCTCATGCCTGAAAGTGAATTCAATTCATCTGCAAAAATACAATTCTGCCCTCATCATAATTCATGAACAGTACTCCCTCCATCCCAAATTTGTGCCAAGATTTAGTTTTCCAAATTAAATTAAAATTAATCCATTTTAGAAAATTATATGGTATTACTAATGTCGGACGGAGTGTAGAAAAGAGGTCATGCAGGGGTAAAATGGTCAAAATATAAAAAATTACTTACTGTATCACATTCACTATCCAAACACATGACCAATTATATTCATCTTAAAAATTTCACTATCCAAACGAATTTCACATTCATCATGAAAGTCAATGAATTTTTTCACCTAAATTTGATTTCACATTCATTACTCTTTCACTATCCAAACAGCCCCTTAATAAAAAAGAAGAGTGGAAATTGCAAAATATATGATAGGTTACACGTGCTAAGTTAATTGGGAGATTCTTTTATTCCCACATAGGAAGCACACTTGAGTGTGATAGGGTATATATGAAAATGAATCTTTCTCTATGTGTATCTTATGGTTGTGAAGATTCTCATCAATTGATGGTGTAGACATTCGTTGGTATACTTAAAGGTACATGCACATACGTGCGTACACCCCTGGATGGGGGTTGGCATTAAAACCCGCCTGCCCCTTTTATTACATTGGCCACACGATCAGAATCACGCAGCCCAGATGTGTTCGATAATGGAAGTGAAGCCGCAGGCTCATATTAGTGATGCCATGTAATCCAAACAATTTGTCTAGTTGTCTCGGGAAATTTTGAAGCAGCTGAAACCTACTGGATTCTGGAGACCTGGTAGGTCACGAAATCCAAATTTCTAGTCCGGTTTTATGCACATGTCCAAAGATGATACTTTTCAAAATTTCTAAGAATATGATCTTTACAAAACAAGAAGAATGAGTAGTTCACCTTATGGGATGGAGTATATGCATTACATTTAGTCGTTATACACACTGTAGTAAACTAAAATTAACTTAGTCAACATTCATAATGCCACGTATAATTCATACTCATCTACCCGTGATTTGATATCCGGCGTCAGATCATCTAACAGATGGGCTCATGCCAGCTCCATGAGATCCGTCTCATGTAAACCGGTCTCTACCACATAACTCTTTTATTTACATATAGATAATATATAAATAATCTTTAACTGTTGGATTACAAGCATGGTGGCCTATAATAAAATACCATAGGATTAGTGACATGCATGTTATGTGTTGTATAATACTTCCTCCATCCAAAAAAACTGGACTGCATTTGAAAAATTATGGATACAAAAGTAAATAATGTCTGCATTTGCTCTGTAGGCCAACAACAGATCCTCATGCATGTGTAGGGGTAATTGGAGACTTGAAATGATGTAGGCCCTTCAAGCCACTTAATTTAACTCGTTTTCAAAGGGTGCCTAGATTTTTTGGAGTAAAGAAAGTCCATCCGTTCACTTCAGAGCATTTCCATGGGCTCAAATACAGACAAAGAAAAAAAAAGCAACTCTAATTTCATTTTCAGATTGCATCTTATTACATCATGGCACAACACCAACTCAATCAAGCATCCCTAATCTGTCCAAAGCGTGCCTGGATAGCTATAAACTATTGAGAAGGCAAGTTATGTGATCACTCCACTCCTAGACCACATCTGAAATTTGGTTGGAAAATTTGCACCAAACGCATCTATCTTGTGAATATTTGTATTGAGACGGGTTTTTAAACATTTTAAGATAGTAGAAAACTGTCAAATAAATTGTCACTTGGTCACTTCATTTGTATCAGACAGTACGTTTCAATAACCTTTCATGTCATTGGAATATTCCAGTGGTAGGTGCTTGTCATAGCCCCACACTGTTTAGAGAAAAAGAATAAAAGATGAGATATACGTCAATGACATAGCAAAATACCTTTTATAAGTTAATTTTATGATAATCATTGACATAGAGAGCATCTTTAGTAGATTATCTTTTAACATAGAGGTAATCATATTAAGGACCCAATTTGGTCACCAAAATCACAATACCACCCACCTAGATTTTGAGGAGGGGAATAAAGGGCTGAATAGAAGGAGAAATTATAACTTTACCTAAAATTTCTGAGTCCCCCCTCCACTTGTCCTTTGGTCCCGCTTTCTGGTCAGGTAATCTAGTTAAGAAAATATTTTCCATCATATAATCAGAATCATCTTCTTGAACCCATCTTCCTTCCTAGTGATCTTTATCATGTCAAAATAGGAATTGGTCATTACTCTTTAGAATTAAATTTAAATTTTGACACTCTTATATATCTCAACTTATGCACTCTTTTTAGCACAAAGTAGATTCTAATATAAACTAAGATGAATAAAATAGCTGGAGATAAATATCATCTTTTCTATGAAAGAGAAACATATAATAATTATTACATGCTAAGTGGGGTTGCAAAGCATGAAGAATATATAGCTTAAGCTAGTGGACAACATGAAAAGACGATGCATCATGTAAAGGTACCCTTCAAAGCAAGTTTTAAAAAAATTTATTGATTTAATTAAGTTATCACTTGTGGTATCTGTAACCGATGATATCGCGATTCTCACTGTCTCCAATGAATGTGTACTTATTTTCGCTTTTAAGATTCTAATTTTATTTAATTTGGCTGCTTTGCAACTAACTTATAAGTTGTAATATATAACTTCCATCATTTAAATAGTGTAGACTAGTTGTCTTAATTTTGCCTAAACATGTACGATATCAAAACTTTAAATTCATAAAGTGCTGCTAAATATCTTGAGATTATATAAGGCGATGCATTTTAAAAAAATACTTTTTAATCTTAAGCCTTGATATGATGCAATTTCTCAAAAAATATTCACAACATAAAAAAATTTAAACTTCAATGCTTCAAATTCTTTCCTACGCAATCCCTTTTTTTATCGATTATGCAATCCCAATTTTAAAAAATAAATATAATTAAACTTGGTTAAATAAACTTCTTCTTATTAAAATTTAAGAATACTACATTATCTATGACAATTAAAGGTATGATATGATCGAGATAAAAAAAAAATTCTAAAAAAATTACGAGTCAACTCAATGTAGGTAAATTTAAATTGGATTTTAGTTTCCAATAATATCGATTGTTATAGAGTAAAACATTTTATTTGTTCGGTGAATTTATTCTTTCAATTGTTTTAAACAATAAAATGTAAGAAGGATCTCTCTATAATTATTAAAAAAAGGATATTTATATCAACAGCGAATTTTCATTTAAACATAGAAATGCATATTTATATGTGTATAAGGAGCAATAAATCAAATACAAAATAAATAAAGCATAAATAACGAGGGTATCAACTACAAGAATGGATTTCAAGTAGAAGATCAATATTCAAGAAATAAGACCATAATCATCTAGTTAACTTAAGTATAACACTAAAATAAACCTTTTGCAAAATATTATTAGAATGGCCAATTCAGATTTTATTTTGCTTGCCTAGGATTTAAAAAGAATTAGACAATCAGATAATAAGCCATTTGCACCAAATTATAGACAAGTATGAATAATCATCTTCCTGACTGCTTAAAAACCTTTAGAGAATTGTCTAACTAGCATTGTAACCTACTACTAATTATCTTAGAGGAGTTCAGATTTAATACTCGTGTGTTGAATAATAGGTAGGAGAAAAACATAAATCATTTGGTTGTTTGTTAGTTGTTTGATCTCTAATGGTACTATGATTGTGTTACTTATCCAAATCTTTGTAGGACCTTCTTTTCTGATGTGATATTGATGAAATTAGTTCTTGAACTGCAAACCTTGTATAAAGGTAATGAAGACCATTATTTTTCTCAGATGTCATCAATTCTCATATCTCCTTTTCCTCTGGTCCCCTCATGTTGTCACGAAAATTTGCTTCTTCCTAAGGAAAATGACCAAAAGTTTTCTGTCAAAACTTATCAACTTATATTTTAAATACAATAATTGAATAAAAATATTTTATAAACAATAATTATAGTGTTATACATTAATTAGCAATTTAGTTGTATCATTTATAACCATTAATCCCGATAGTCTTTTTGGGCCGTTTTTCATCTAATAGCAGATCATGTATGAGCATGGGCCTTTTTCATGAATTTAGGATCATGGGCCTGAACTATACATAAAGTTGCTATAAGGTAGAGGTACTGGGTACTGCTTTGTGCATGTCTGCCTATCAGCTTTCATCCAGCAGTCCTGTCAACTTTTACATATGAATCAGGCTCATCATGAACACATGGAGTTAAAATTTGCAAAAATGAAGTCCATCAAAGGCTTCAACTGGAATGTTGAAACTTCAAACCATGGTTTTAAAAACCGGACCCGCTCAGCCAGTTCGACTGGAGCCGGGAGGTTTTTCAATTGGGGTCGTCCCGGTAGATTGGCCCCATCGACCCCATTTAACCCGCCCTATTGAACTAGTGACCTAGTTGACCGGGCCCGATAAAGTTTTTTTTGCTTTTTTCCTTTTTCATCCCGATTCCTTTTCATCATCTCTCCCATTGGCCGACTCCTTCTCATCAATCTTTAATCCAAATTTTCACGCCAGCCAGCGGCCAGCTCCCCCTCGCCTCAGCTCCACCACCTTAGCTCTCCCTTGTCATCCCTCGCTCCAGCTCCCCCTCAGCCCTCGCTCTAGCCCTTTCACTCGGGTTTTTGTATTGATGACATCAGCAACCGAGTCAACCTGGGTTGACCCCCGGTTGAACCTACTCCACAAGAATTCCGGGTTGATGATTAGTTCAGTTTTTAAAACCTTGCTTCAAACATTATCATACGAACCTTCCTTGGCGCTAAGATCTTCTGACATTGTCATGGTGAGGCTCAAATTAAGGGTGTGTTTGGTAACCGTTTTTACTTTTATAAAAAACAGCTTTTGTACAAAATTATTTTTGTTATAGCAACGCTAAAGCATGACCCGTATGGTAATGGCCACCCTAAAGTAATTTTTTCAAAACCCAACCCGTAAAGCCTATTTGGATGAGGCTACTTTTGGAGAAAGAATAAATTCTTCATGTGACAATATTTTTGCCCTTCATAAGAGAAAGAATGAATGAAACTTCTCCATCTATTTAATAAGGGGCAAATAGAGTCATTTTTACATTATTCTCCACACTAAAACCACTTTGTACAAAATCTTCTGAAGATGAGATTTTCTAAAAAGAGGCTTTAACCAAGTTTTTTTAAAAAAGAACATTTTTCTTATAGCAAAATCACTTGTATAAAATCTGCTTCCCGAACACCTACCTAACGCACGCACCCTAAATGAGTGCACGTCAGGTATGACACCCAACCTATGATGTGGGTCGAGTAATCCACCAACCGGGAGAAATTATTAGGTACGTGTTGCATACCGGGAAGTCATGCACCAACATGTGAATGACACTACTACCCTACTTGTCATAAGAGCCCACAGGGGACCCACAAATTGGAAATCATGTCAATCACCGATTGGTGATGAGCATGACTTCCCCCTACGCGTGCCCAGCATACCTAATAGTTTCTCCAACCTCCAGGTACTTCTCCACCAACTGGTAATGAGCACGACATTCCTGTATGCAGTGGTGCGTAGGTAATAACTTCTTCCACCCACCGAAGGGAGTTTAGTGGGCAGTTTCTCCCATTTTAGGGGCTAAGGGGATTTCATAGGTGGGGTGCAAATCGTCTATGGCATGTCTCTCGAGGAAATGGCGTTGCCTTGTCTGCCAATTCCCACACACTTATAAGAAAGGTGATTCACATCAATTAACCTTTATTTGGATTTATAACCAAATAAAGGTTATAGAAAAGGTTTTTAGTTTCTGTCTCACCAATTTCTTATGCAATATATGATGTGCTAAACCTGAGACATGACACTGATTTGACTGACAGCAATTGAAGAAGTTTATTGTTGTGGCAGGAGTTAGGTAAAATAGGAAATGAAGAGGAAGCCGAAACATTGGAAGCTCTTAGTATCTTATCAAAATCATATATGAATAACTGCAATTGGAATTAGAAGCTTACGCGCGCTAGAAGCGATTCCTCCAATAAACTATGAAGACATTCTAAAACGTTTCCCTTGTTTTAAGTTTGATTATGATCGACTGTAAAAGAAAGAACACAATAGAAGTTAAGAATGCAAGTTGAAGGAATATTGAAATCAGAGTTTATCTTATCCATAGATGTCATGGTGGGGTTGATGCAAGAAATCGTGATGAAAGTTATGGACTAAGAAAAGAAAGGAAAGGATGTGAAATAACTTATATGACTTCCATCTCCCATGAGGTCTGAGCTCGTTTAGGGTTTGGCTTTAGTTGTCTTTCGCTACTAGGCTATATTCTGTGATGGAGGCTTCAGACGGAGATAGGTTGAACTTTGGAAGTATCCTGTCAATTTCCAAGTTAGTTTGTTGATCAGCTTGTCTTGACTCCGGAGTTTACTAGTCACACACATGCTAGCTAACTTTGGTGCACTAGGGTTCTTAATTAAAGTTCTTTTGCATGATTCAGCAATCCTTGAAGTTCTTAAAAAAGTAGACTATGACTCCTGGCGTTTTCTTTTCTTTACTAGACATGAAGTTGACTTGTATCTGATAATTTCAGCATCAATTATGTAAGGAAACAACTGATCTAGCTGGTAGAGAAGTCCATATGCTCACCAAGTGTGAACATATGAATGTAACATGTAATACAGTCAGGTGGACTTCTCAAAGTCTTGCGTTTACACGTGCATGGTGGCCTTACCTAACCTTGGTGATAAATAAATGCAGATCTTCATTGTCACCAAGGAAATTACGGAAATACGTTGCAGTTTGCCTTGCAAATAGATACAACGTGTCCAAGCACTGATAATCCTTTTATCGTTTTGTTGTTAAATTGTGCTCTCTTAATTAAGCTTGTTCTAAAGAAAGTCTAGTGTTGATTATATGACAAGTTTCTGAAATTTGGAAGGGGGGGGGGGGGGGGCTTTGCATGTGGAAGTGAAGCGGCCTTGAGGGGTTTGGCATGTGCTGGGGGCGAGGGGCACATGAAGAGGACTATTAAGAAGAGCAATCTCGTCAATCCATTGTTCTCTTGCAAATACCTATGGTTTTAAATATATTGAGTTAAACTTGAAGTCTTCCTAAAAGTCTTCCTTTTTTTTTACTCTTAAGAACCTTCCACAAGTCTTCCTCTCAATCCAGCAAAAATATCGCAATTATTTTCTCGTAACTACCTTTACCAACAACCATCCAAGACGGCATTTACAATAATAGACTAATGAGAAATGCTACGGCCTGCAGAGCGAAGAGAGCTCGAAATTACCCAAATAAGGGAAGAGTGTGTGCGCTTGAAATTACATCGTGAGCCATACTGAACAAGGAGACGCGCATTGATTGAGAGGGACTCAAACCCGCCTGCCCCCTGTATTAATCCATGCTGCAGGATCAAAATTACCGGACGGCTCATGATGGCCTAGCAGACACCCATGAGTAAGTGGGGTGTATGCTAAGGGAACTCTTAAATGTAAGTACGTCATTTCTTCCACTTGTTGTGTTAATACATGTTAGCTATATTGGAGATTTTTTTATATTACCTAGCCAATGAGCCCGGAATGCCATATTATTTAATTTTTCTAAGCTCATGTCATATAATATGGTTTTGGGACCTAGTCTTCCCATTTAACCTTTTGCCTAATACTTCATGTTTTACCCACCTGAGCCATGCCCTATTTCATACAAGTTCTCCCTAAAGTGATCATACGACGAGGAAATTCTCTTTCGGAGGCAAAGGCTTGCCAGTGGAGAGACGACGTTGTGTGGTAGACAAAAATATTTTCGACAGCTTTCTTGGGTCAAATGACTTCTTCTACCCACGAGCAGGCAGAAGAAACTTACCAACGCGCCCCGAATAAGAACTTTCACAACCTCTTCATTTTATTGCAGAAGTGGTTCGACAACTCAGAATTATTATTTTTTTTATTCACTCGTTTTGATAACAATGAAGTTAAAATTTTGCGCTGAAAAGTACTTGTGGTAAATTACTCTTTACAAATTCATCATCCCCATAAGAAGGTGTCTCAAGAAATTTGAGATATCCTCATAGGGAGAAAGAGGAGAAAAAATATTGAAGAACGCAAAATGAATGGGCAAAAATGGATCAGAAATTATAGAGATAAGACGAGATTGAATGTTGCCTTCAAATCGTGTTTTTAAATACATGATAGCACTATTATCGTGTCCTCGATGACACGATACTATTGTTATCATCTAATCGATGACACGATACCACTACTATCGTAGAATTAGGTACATTATAGCATGTCAAAATTCAACGAGACACATTTCCCTCATTTCTTATTTGTTTTCGCCTATTCTTTTTGCGTTCTTCTTTATTTTTTCTCTTCTTCTCCCTATGAGGATATCATAAAATTTCTTTACCCATGAGTAAGTGGGGTGTATGCTAAGGGAACTCTTAAATGTAAGTACGTCATTTCTTCCACTTGTTGTGTTAATACATGTTAGCTATATTGGAGATTTTTCCATATTACCTAGCCAATGAGCCCGGAATGCCATATTATTTGATTTTTTTGAGCTTATGCCATATAATATAGTTTTGGGACCTAGTCTTCCCATCACGGGCGGAGCCAAGAATTTCGATGAGGTGGGGCATACAATTTCCTCAAAATTTGCAAGACAAATGATGAAAATAAAATATAACAAAATATATCATTTTAACTAAGACAAAGTATGTATTAAAATACGATTACATACATGTATTTTTTTAATTAAGACATACTATGAAAATAAAATGTCTACAATATCTTACACATCTACAACGATTTGCCATTTTTTGGAAGTGTTAGATAACAACTTCATTTTCATGCTCATTAAACACAACTTTTTCAAATAGGTGTAACTAGACAGTCATTTCAAGCTCATTAAATCCAACTTTTTCAATATGTGTAACTAGAATGTTCAAATATATGTTATTTTTTAAATATCATACAAATAAATCATGGTAGCAAGGAGGGACACAGGTGCGATCGGTCGGCAAATTATAATAGCAAAGACGAAATTTAACAAAAATTGTAGTAACAAAGATGAATGAGGTATGTAGCAATAACAAGGAGGAAGGTAAAAACTAAGAAGTTGTATTTATAGCCTAGAGGCCCTAAATTTTTACTACTAGTTAGAGTAAATTTTCTTTATTTTTTAACATTTTCCTTAAGATATTATGGCAAGCTAAGCTGATCTCTTCTTCCTTTTTTGTTTTATTTCTTATTTAAAGTCTAAATTTACCTTACTAATGCATCAGAAGAGTAGTCATGAAAGGACAATTTTTGTGGGTCAACAAGAGAATAAGAAAAAATAGGAATTGAAGAGGGCAAGTTAATTAGATAAATACCTTTTAAAATAAAAGTAGTAATATACTACATTAATGGGATTAATGGGAAGGTCAGATGGGGCAATTGCCCCTGGCTCCGCCATTGCTTCCCATTTAACCTCCTGCCTAATACTTCATGTTTTACCTGCCTGAGCCATACCCTATTTCATACAAGTTCCCCCTGAAGTGATCATACGACGAAGAAATTCTCTTTCGGAGGCAAAGGCTTGCCGGTGGAGAGCCTACGTTGTGTGGTAAACAAAAATATTTTCGACAGCTTTCTCGGGTCAAATGACTTCTTCTACCCACGAGCAGGCAGAAGAAACTCATCAACGTGCCCCGAATAAGCACTTTCACAACCTCTTCATTCTATTGCAGAAGTGGTTCGACAACTCAGAATTTTTTTTTTATTCACTCGTTCTGATAATGAAGAAGTTAAATTTTGCGCTGAAAAGCACTTGTGGTAAATTACTCTTTGCAAATTCATCATCCCCATAAGAAGGTGTCTCAAGAAATTTGAGATATCCTCATAGGGAGAAAGAGGAGAAAAAATATTAAAAAATACAAAATGAATGGGAAAAAATGGATCAAAAATTATGGAGGTAAGACGAGATTGAATGTTGCCTTCAAATCGTGTTTTTAAATACATGATAGCAATATTATCGTATCCTTGATGACACGATACCATTATTATCGTCTAATCGATGACACGATACCACTACTGTCGTGGAATTAGGTACATGATAGCATGTCAAAATTCAACGAGACATATTGATCGTTTAAATATAAAACCCTTCCAAGTGCACAAGGCAATTGTACCACAGTGAGTATAGAAAGGGTTGTCGAACCTCAGGTTCGGATTAATATTTTACCAAATTCAAAAGAAAGCAGCAGTGTTGATTCTAGACTAAGAAAGCAATGAACTTTTAACTAAATTACTGGGATTCAATCAATATGGAGAATATCAAGGCAGAGAATCCACAACTAGACATGCAATTACTACTCTCAATTATTATTAAGTATGAATTGACATGATATGGTAATTCGTGTTCTTGATCGGACACACGAATTACTAATGAATTCACTAATGTTCTTGATCAGACACAAAAGTTCATCCACTATTATATAATCAATCCTATCCTTGATCGGGCATAAAATCAATCACAATATCTAATTTCACTCATAATCAATCAAGTCTATGGTCAAGCACTCAAATGAATACTCATGAAATCGCATTAAGCATGAATCATAATCAACTTTATAAAATTAAACTATCAAGAGTAGCAATACACATCTATGGCTTCATCAAGCCTTGAATAAAAGTTTGGTTACACATAGAAAGAAAGAAAAGAGAAGCCTGTTTATATAGATCCATCGTCATGAATCTTTCTTCCTCTTTGCTCCAAAAGACTTCTTCTTTTGCTCCTCTCTAGCCTCCAATAAAGCTCTAGCTTCTCCAAGGGTTAGCCCAAAACGTTCTCTCATGAGGCCCCACGAAGTCCCCTTCCAAATCCGAGTCGAAATAGATCTTATTTCGGTTTTCCGCACACCGTGATCGATCGCTCCGTATTGATGATCATTCACCTACCGATCGATCGCAATTCCTTCGTTATTTTCCTCCAATCGATCGCTTTGGCGATCGACGCCATATGATACCAATCGATCGTAGTTACTGTCTTGCGCGGATCAAAAATTCTAGTAGATACGATCAATCGTTTTGAGGTCCGATCGATCGTTTCCTTCAATACACTTGTTTTTGCGGCTGAGGCGATCGATCGCATTGATAGCCGATCGATCGTGGTTACTATTCATGAATTTCAAATGACTATAACTTTTCGCTCCGAACTCCAAATTGTGCGTGGTTGGTGGTGTTGGAAAGCTGACTTCTTGAACTTTAACATGAAGCTTAAATCATCCAATTAACATTTATACACGAAGTTATGGTGATTTAACCATTTAAGTTACTTTTCAACTCATTTCTGTGTATTACTCTTGTTTTATACAAAAACCAAAAACTATATTAAAGTAGCATTTATTCTAATCAAACACTAGCATAATCATAAGTTTAGGAGATAATAAAATGCATATTTCATGTGTAGATCACATATTTCCCTCATTTCTTATTTGTTTTTGCCTATTCTTTTTGCGTTCTTCTTTATTTTTTCTCTTATTTCTCCCTATGAGGATATCATAAAATTTATTTACACAATTTTTATTGGGGATGATGAATCTTTTGTGACTCCAATGTCAATGAATTAAGCATGTGGTGAAAACGACTTTGTGATAGTGAATACATTATGTTTGAATTATATTATATATTTTTGATAATATTTCATGTTTCTTATCTTAGGGGGGGTGACTGGTAGTAATGGAAAAAAATGACAGTTCTACATTACGATGGGTTATTTTGAAGTCCTCATGAGTACGTAAGTGGGAAAGTGAAGTTGATGACCATTGACACACAGGTGAAGTTCTTAGATTTGTTGATTCAACTTGAACAAAGATTAGGATGCAAGTCTACAATGGGTAACATATCTCTTAAATATCTAGTTGCATCAGTATCAGCATCAGCATCAGCATCTCCATGCATACCATACGTCCTCGAGGACGATGAAGATATGGAAATTGTCTTTAACATTCATAAGAAAGCAAGAAAAAAAGTGTTGGAGTTGTATGTGGAGAGGGACTTCTAGTGTCAATAAGGAAGGAGATGATATCACCATTAGATCAACCTGTTCACTTGACATATGATGACCTGAAATCATCAAGAGGTGAAGGAAGGAAACAATTGGTGCTTATATTTAGAACAACAAGGTAAGAACACAATATTGCATCATCGGTGGCATGACTATGCAAGTTATCGTGTATTATATATGCGACTTTGTATCATGTTGATGATTACACAACTATAAACAAGTCATTTGCACGATGACACGACTCAAAGTCGCAGTTGTAGAATATTGTTTAAGTGATTACACGAAAGAATCAAATATTTTAAGAGAACTCTTGTTGATTTGGCAATAAATAGGAGGTTCACTTATACTGTGGTTGATGAGAACAAAGATACATTTGCTGTAAAGTGCAAGGAGAATGGGTGCAAGTGATATATTTGGGCGTCAAACAAGTTAGGCGTTGTTAGCGTCAGAAGGAAGGAGGTTGACCATACATGTGACATAAAGCTAAGAACAAAAGATCATTCTTTAGCTTCATACCTGTGGATTGCAAGGAAATATCATGGCACACATAAGGAGTCAAATACTATCACACCAGATAATATCATAAGGTACATTGAGAAACAATAGACATCATTGTCAACTACAAGAAAGCATGGAAGACAAAAGAAGATTTATCGGAGTTGATTGATGGCAACCCATACGATTTATATCTTATTTTGCCCGCATACGGCAAGGAATTAGAAAGGTCTAATCCATGAACCTACGTGGTTTATTGAAAAGTCTTCTGATATAACTAATAGAGTTAGACATATTCGATTTTAAACATGTGTTTTGGATGATTGGCCACATTGTAAGAGCTTTTAGAAGTTCAATTAAACCCTCTTAACTATGGATGGAACATTATTTAAAGGAAAGTATCCAAAATGTCTATTGATTGCTATAACCACTAATGTAATCACAAATGGTGTGCGTTGCATACAGTGTTGTTGAGGCACAGACAAGAAACGCTTGGTAATTTGAAGAAAAATCATTAGTTGCAGTCGTGTCATTGTGAACATGATATGTAGGAGTCGTGTCCTCGATGATAAGATAGCATTGCATATCATGTTCACAATGACACGACACGGGCAAACTGTCATGTATTTGTTTGCAGGAGTCGTGTCTTCAATGAAACAACTATAATGACATTATGATAACTACAGTCATATTTTTCTCATACAGTTGTTACTTTCAGGGTGTGGTTCCTCAAGTTAATTCGTAGTTTTTTTTTCATGGAGCCGCCCTCAACACTAGACACAATTGTTTCTGTAACACCCGAAAATTTTGTAAGTTTACCAAAACTGCTATTTTAGGAAACTGTTCTAAAATAGGAAAGTTTTTTTTGCCTGTTTTGAAATCTTTTAATCTGGTGTGTTGAATTGGTTTTTGTGATGCTTTTAGGAAGAGTGGAATTGATAAACCAGATTAGGTTGTGCACCAGGGCGCGAGGACTAGCCCTGGCGCTAGGTTCAATCTGGCGCTGAGGCTGGCCTGGCGCCAGGGGCTGTATGCACCTGACGCCAAAAGTGGGGACCAGGCGCCAGGGCATGAGACCAGTGGGTAGATATTCATTTGAGTAATTTTGAGTTAATAAATTGAGTTAGAGTTGTGGTACAAGAGTGGTGCAGTATTTTTCAGCACACATCATTCGCGGGACATCAGAGCCGTCCATCTGTGTGCCACACACTAGACGCAAGGAACAACTGAGGGCCAGAGCCACGCGGACACAGCGCCCTAGACACTGTGCACGTGGTTGGCATGTGAATATTTGGTTAGGGGAGAGAGAATCAAGGAGAAGAGGGAATTTCAAATTCTTTCCAAATCTGGTTTTAAGAAGGATTAAATATCTAGTCCAAAATCCGGTTTTAATGTAAATAGATTTAATATCCTTTTTAATTGAAAATTAAGGAATCTAGAAGAGGAGGTTTTGGACGTGTTTAGTGGGATATTCTTGATGACGTGGCCTTCAATTTTGGGCACAAATTAGGGGCTAAACCAAAGAGATTGGGAATTTTGAATTTAATTCCAAAAACCGATTTGATTTTGGGGGGAGATTGAGATTCCTTAAATTTGGGCATTTAGAAATTAAATGGGAAGATTGTGAACGTGAATAGTGGCCATGGGATGAGGTTGTGCCATGTGGCATGAGTGAGATCATGCTTGGAGTAAAATTAAGGAGGTTACACCCATAATTGGTAATCGATCCCATTAGTAAATTCTCTACCAATTTAGAGGTTGTAACCGACCTAGATTCTAGGGATCTGATTTGAAGTGATAAGGCAAGCACGTTGGAGCTTATTCATGCCATTTGAAGGATGAATATCAGCCGTTATATGAGATTTGATCTAAGGTGAGAAAGTAGCCTAATTGAGAAAGTTGCCTAAGTGGAGAAATTAGGGTTTTAAACCATCCTAATTGAGGGGAAACCCTAACTGAAGATGAGAAATATTGGGAGGCCACGTCCTTGACATGGATTGTGGGATGATATGGAATGAATCCT
Source organism: Houttuynia cordata (assembly GCA_039654745.1). NCBI lineage: Eukaryota > Viridiplantae > Streptophyta > Magnoliopsida > Piperales > Saururaceae > Houttuynia > Houttuynia cordata. Next base: position 44,475,318 of record CM077502.1, on the reverse strand, counting down.
GGACGTTGGATGGAGATTCAATCAAAGGTGGAGATTTAACCTAGGTAACTAGGTTTTTACTATTTAAACACCCCAAATTAGTGGTCGGCTTTTTAGAATACACCTTTTAGAATACCTTGGGAGTCATGCCAGCTTTGGAGCAAGGTGGTCAGCAACCCTATTGCACGTCAAAGGGTTTTTTTCCATTGTTTTGAGCGCTCATTTGTGGAGATACGTGAAGGAATTGGGTGATACGCGTGGAACCGGGTAACGCGCATTTAATCGCGGTTTTCGTCAAAGAGGTAGGATGTGTTTTCCTAATTCTCTCATATTTTTCTGAGATGAATCTATTTGATTATGAGTATTGAATTCTCTGATATTGTGAATCCCATGATGTCGTGGTATGAGTATTAAAAATCAAATTTTTATATTCATGATGAGTACACGTATGAATTATACTATTCCTTGATGTCTAGATCGTTGTGCAATGGCCTAGGTACGTAATTTCATTTCTATTCCAGTATTCAAATGATCGATTATGTACTCAAATGGCTGCTGGTATTTTCTGTCCAGTCATTGTTGTCTTGATGTTTGATATTATCGATTGATATTGAGTTATCGGTTGTCAATTAGGGTGTGTACATGATATATGTCGATGGAGTATACTTATAATCACTGATTCATAGAAGATCAAACTCATATTGTTACTGGTTGGTGAAAAGATCATGTCTTTTTGAAGTCGACAGCATCCTATTCCGTTTTCGTGTCCCATATTAGAAATCTTAATTGGGGTATATGGAAATTAATCATAATTAGTTATAATATCAACTGTCGGGTGGCTATTTGTTCTAAAGTCAGAAACTTTACCTACTGATATGATTATATAAGTATCATTAGAGGACAGGGTAACTATTATTATATCATGGATAAGTGATTATTAACATATAAGTATCATATTATGAAGGTTAATCGAAGTTAATTAGCCTCGGCCAGTATTTTTCCTGCACAGACAGACTGCAGTATTAAATGTGTAACTAATTCTATAAAACTCGGAAAAATGTGTTTTTGGTTGGGTTAGATTGTAGACTCTTGGGAGAATCTACAGTAAAATTTTCAGGACCAGATTCGAACTTTAAAAATTACTGTGAGACTTGAAATTGGGCTGTTATGCAGAAATAGGGCAGTGAACTGGGGTATGCTTAATATTACTTGGTATCATATGATTATATAAAGATATGGATAAGTTACTACCTAAATAAAAATAAGAAGGACTTGGGTGGTAATTGGGGCAGAGAGTGTAATCTTCTGAAATTGCGTAGTCAAGTGGAGTCAAGCCAAATTGAGTCGAGCTTATGTGTTAAACTACCTTACGATTGAAGTGTCTCAAGAAATCTGATTAGGGTTGTACTCTCAACCCTAATTATCGTGACCATTCGAGTCATCTGAGTATAGCGTTAGACCTGGAAATTCTTATCTATGGCCTTGCACAGCGAAAATTATCAGATCAATAAAGTTACTATTATACCCTTATAGTTGGGTCAAGCGTGGAAGATGAGTTGTTTCAGTTACTCCTTAATGAGTTAGATTCTGATGAAGAGTATTGATTCTTTTTATTGAATGTTAACTCCTTGGTATATTGAAATCTCAATGGTGTTCTATGAGAGTCCATTCTTGAATATTGAGAATTTTCCATTGATTTTAATACAGCCCCTTGTTGCTGTCAGATTATTTTCAGTTCTCTATAAACTGCTTATTCCACAAGAGTGATTGATGAAAACTCTTCGAGTGGAAATCATAGTATGCTCACGAGCCATTGCTAAATCCTCTGTGGTCTCAGATTATATTATGAACCTCTGTAGTTCAGCCTATGACGGCAACGTGTGCGCTTTAGACTGTATGATATTACGGAAGGTCTGCAGTCTCCGCCCATTGTGCCCATAAGCACCGATGGGGCCAGCATCCCTAGACGCATGGCCGGGTTCCTCTGTAGAACCTCTAGGATGTTCTAGCATAGCTAGCATAGATGTCCATAGGGGAAGTGGACTGACCTGAGAGCAGAAATTGACAACTCCTACACTCTGTATGTTTGGAGTCTATTTTAATTGTGATCTATATCCGTTCAAATGAGATGTTCAGAGTCTGGTTGCCTATTTCTCAACTTGAGTTGCTAATAGTCTGGTGCGTTGATTATTGCATCTATTGTTCCAAATTTAATTGATGATATTCCATATTTTGCATCCTTTGGAGTCCTTTGCTTCTATATTTTTATCAGTGGGGTTTTGGCATCCTACTGAGTATTTCATTCGAAATACTCATGCATCTCTCGATGCAGGTATCAATGTGGAAAGAAATTAACAAGTATGTGGTGTGGAGCTTGATGGCAGAAGTCGCTCGAGTAGATCTGTTTCGTGATTTTAATTTTATATTTGTGAAGCTAATCAGCCTGCGTGCTGAGTTATTTTGTTGATTGCTGATGGTTAAGACTGATTATTGTAATAATGTAGTTAACTCGAAGTTTGTTATTGTTTAAAATTTTTGTAAAATGGATATTGTTTAAGCATTCTGGAATGAGAGCATTATGTGATCGAGTATTCGGTCGCGTCCCGGGCTTCAACCTTCGAGGTTTTGAAATTCGGGGCGTGACAGTTTCTCACAGACATAAGGGACTTCTCAAAGCAGTCCCCAATGTCTTCCCGAAGGCTCATCATGGGTTTTGCCTCCGTCATATAGAACAAAATATCCTAGACAAATGGAAAGAAAGACACTTGAAGAACTTCTTATTCAGAGCCGCTCATAAATTCTGAAGATCATATTTTGATGAGATCATAGAACAAATTAAGCAACACAATGAGAAGACATTCAAATACAACCATAACATCTAACTATAGAAACTGGGCTAATGTTGAATTCCTTGATAGATGATATGGTACTCTCACCTCAAGCAGATTGGATAGTACAAACAATATGTTCTTGAAGGCGCGGAGTTGGCCAATCACTAGATTGATAGAGCAAACGTGTGTCATCACTATACACTTTGAGATACGTAGATACGAAGGCTAATAGCTAACAACTCCCTTAACCAAAGACACCCAGAAATACATAAATGATAAGAGGGATCAGAGTTGTACAATTCGAGTATGGGCCATATTATTGTACGAATTTCAAGTGAGGAGAGCACTATATTTTGAGTTGATAAGTGTATGTCCGAGAGGAATATGCTAGCCAATTGAAAATTTTTATTCAAGAGAGAGAGAGAGAGAGAGACGATACACTAGTTTATTGTGGTGGATTCGAAGCCTTAGTCTCTTCCATATTGATTAAATCTCAGCTTAGTTTAGTTGAAGTTCACTATTTTCCTTAGATTAACTAAAATTGCATTTTTTCTCTTGTATTTGGTAAATTGTTTAACTGTCCCTGAGGTTCGACGACCCTTCAATACTCGCTGATATACACAATTGCCTTGTGCACTTGCAAGAGTTTAATTTTAAACGATCATTTGGGCAATGTTATCGTGTCATTGAGGATACGATAGGAGAAAAGTCATATCCTCGAAGACACGATCACATGATCCTTCAAATGTTATTGTGTATATGAACATAATAGAAGAAATTTAAGTGTGTAATTTTAAATTTGTATTGTGTATTTTAAATTATAAGTAACATACGGTATGAAAATTAACTGTATATTTAAACACCCGATCGCACTACTATCGTGTCCTCAAATACCTGGTAGCACTGCTATCGTGTGTTTGGGCAGTGCTATCGTGTCATTGAGGACATGATAAGAGAAAAGTCGTGCCCCTAAAGACACGATCACACGAACCTCAAATGTATTGTGTATATTAACATAGTAGAAGAAATTTAAGCGTGAAAGAATTAACTATAGCACTAGTATTGTGCCGTCAAATACATGATAGAATTGCTATTGTGTACTCTGATTACATGACAGCAGTACTTGCCTGATGAATATTTGGACACTCGTTCTACTTCAAAATGGTTGTTTTAAAAGCAAAAGATCAACAAACGATTATGAACTGAGTGATTAACCCAAGGGCTCAATATCCACTGGATACACTAATGGATACAGACTATATGAGTGTGCTACAAACGGTCAAAATAAACTTCAATGTACGTATATATTATTGTCTTTTTCCACAGTTATAAAGTCGTGTATTCAAAGACACGACTCTGTTGTGAGTCATGGCTTCGAAGACATATTATTTATATATCGTGTGTGCGTTGCCACGATATCTGCACTAACCCCTTATTGTGTTCAAATCCATGCAGGTGATTGATGAGTTTTTTGCAATTGCATAAATCAGATGAATGAGACAACGTAGGTGTGTATCCATTCTCTTTTTTTTTAAGCCTCATTGTTCAAAAATATATCGAATACATATGATTGCTAAAATCATTTTTTACACTGGTATTATAAACAATGTCATATATTAACATCACAAATTATACTATCTTGTAGGAGTTTATCCCCGACGAAAATAATTCAAAGCTAGTACATAAGTTGGTAGAGAACTTGCTAAATGGAATCACAAAACACATGCACTATGGTTTCTTCCCAATCATACTTCCAACTATTTTTGCTTGTTGATTTTACACTTCCTCACGCAACATTGGCGTTTCTACAATCCTCTAGGGCAGAATCTAGCATTGTACCCCAACCACAAGGAGGTTGTGGTAGTTATAGTGAAATTCATGAATGATAAGACATTTCAAAATCAAAGGAGCTAAACGATGGAAGTTATTCGAGATCAATGATGCACCATTCCAAAAGAATTTCTCTGACTGCGGAATCTTTTGGCATCATAGATAGAACAACCAATGTTTGATCAGACGACCATAACAATACTACTTTTGCATGTAATAAATACAATTTTGCTCCGGAGAAAAATTGTGAAGGAATTTGACGATGACTTTCATTGAGTAAGTAACACGACTTAGTGTCTGTTATTTGTAATTGAAAATACACAATATAAATTACAAAATGCATGCTTAAATATCTTCTATTATGTTCATATACCTATTTTTCAATCACAATAGAACAACTATCGTGTATTTAAATATTTGATTTGAAGGCAACATTCAATCTTGTCATATCTCCCTTATTTCTGATTCATTTTCGCTCATTCCTCAATGACACGACTCACTGTTTGTTACTTGTAATTCAAAATACACTATAAATTCCAAAATGTATGTTTAAATTTCTTCTATTCTGTTCGTTTATATAATAAATTTGAGGGATCATGTGATCATGTCTTCGAGAACACAAGTTTTCTCCTATCATGTCCTCGATGACACAATAGCACTGCCCAAACACATGATAGCATGCAGTGTTATCGTGTTTTCAAGGACACGATAGCTTTTTTTATCATCTATTCGAGGACATGATAGCAATTCTATCATGTAATCAAGGACACGATAACAACTCTATCAGATGTTTAAATACATACTTAATTTGCGTATTATCTGTTACTTGTAATTCAAAATACATACTTCAAATTAAAAATTGCACGCTTAAATTTCTTCTATTATGTTAATATACACAATACAAATGATAGATCCTGTGATCATGACTTTTCTCCTATTGTGTTATCTTAGACACGATAGAGTGTCTATCGTGTGTACGAGGACACAATTTGTTGTAAATCCTGTCATCGATGACATGATTTGAGGGTAAAATTCAACAAGTTATATCTCCTTCATTTCTTATCCGTTTTCACTTTTTTTTTGCATTCTTCTTTACTTTTCATCATCTTTCTTCTCATGATGATAGCGTAAGGATCTTGAGACGCAACCCAGTGATAATAAAAAATTTCAAAAAAAAAGAAAAAAAATAAAGTGGAATAATAGTGGCTTCACCATATGCTTTCTCTTTGCAAATTCATCTTTCCCACTAGAAGTTTTATAATCAGATTTTGTGTAATAATATTTTCGGATATCTACCTCCAAAATGAACTTCTTCGCCGTATGATCACTGCAGGAGAAGCTTGTGTGAAATGGAGCGTGGCTCATGGTGATTAAAACATGAAGTATTAGATAGGAGGGCAAAATGGGCAGACCTCGAAACCAGATTATGCCATGAGCTCGGAAAAACCATGTAATATGGCATTCCAAGCTCATTGGCCAGGTAATTTGGAAAAATCTCCCTAGTACCACTTGTGTAGACAAAATAGAAGGAGGCCCAGTTGCTAGGAGCTACTAATAAAAGCCTTCGAGATGCATGAGTATAATGTACAAGTGGGTTTACCGAGCAAAAATAATGTACAAGTGGGACTTGTATACATACGGGAACAGGTCAAATGCCTGAGATACTCCATCTTGTTCGCAACGTAAATTCCCATTGCTAGCAAAATAGAAGAGAGGACATACAATTGAAATAAGCTGTTCAAAGGCTACATATTTGACGGCATTTTCTTGTGTTAAAGGTGAATGTAACCAGGGTTTTCTCACGTTGGCAACGCACAACTCATACTTAATTAACTCGTTATCACAAAGCTGTGTAATCCCAGTATTTACTCACGGCAAGTAACAATAACGTGCTACGATTCCACTTATTTTCTTACATTGAGCAAAAAATAAAAAAGCTTTCTTTTGTTAACATGGTCATTCATACCTGTGACCACCCCATTATAACGTATATACATATGTTCCTATGATAAACAAATTGTGATACTAATTCTTTTCTTAACTTGTAATACCTATGTGGAGCATTCATGGTGTGTCCCTGAAGTATATCATTTATCTTCTTTTTTCAGCCACGTGCTGCGCACATGGGAAAAAGACAAGATGGTAGATCATCCGTGCGATATAAGAAGACAGCAACAATTAAAGAAAAATATCTCCTCTGGTTAGTAGTTGCCATATATCTCACCAAGCTTGACTGTCATCAATATATAAGTAAAGGTCGATCTTTCGGTAACTCACATTTACTAGTTTGCGCTGAACCACATTGCAACCTGCTGAACAAAAAAATGTGCTGATAATGGAATTTATGGCAGCCCATATGCACTCCTACTAGGAAACTGTAGAGCCCATATAAACAAACATGTTCGCATCAAAGGTGATAGCTAACAAGTAACAATACTAGAGGAAAGCGCAGGCCATATCTCTTCCAGCACCAGGCCCCTTTCTCCCCTGTCCCACCAGATAAAAAAACCTTCATTAATTACCATCACCACCCCTCTAACCCCTCCTTTGTCGCCATGTGCCCCTTACCACGTGTCCCCCTTCATTACTCCAGTTAAATCCTGATAATAAAACCGTAAAAAAAGACCATCTTAAAAGCCCTTCCAGCTCCTGCCTCCTCACCGTCTCCCTTTTGTAACTCCCACTTGCCTCACTGCTCTATCTTCCTTCTGTAACTCCTCTCTTGAACAAGTTCAAGAAGAAGAAGAGGAAGGGAAGCTTGGTCTTGGAGATTAGAAGAAGGTAGCCATGTTGGAAGAGTCTCTGCCGGCCATATGGGCGTCTATGTATAGCTGGTTCACGCCCACCGTCCTCTTCGTCCTCCTCAACATCGTCATCGGCACCATCGTCTACTCCTCCTCGCTCGGCTCCCCGTCCCACCCCCACGACGACAAGCATGGTCCTGGCGTCGGCGCTGGTCACAATCTTGTCCGCACCGGCTCCGTCCTTCACCGGCTGAAGTCTGTCAACCTCAACCTCTTCCGCCAGAAGACCGAGGACATGCCTGCCATCACAGCTTTTCTCGACCCGGATCCCACCCCGGCGCCGCAGCCGCAGGTCCATTTCGTGGAGGGACAGCACGCGGTCGCCCCGGCGGCGGAGTTCCATGAGGCGGCGGAGGAGCACCATTTCGGGAGGAGTGCCTCGGACACGCATCCGATGGCGGGGGAGAAGCCGGGGAAGCTGGCGGAGAAGCTAAAGAAGTCGGCGAGCTCGAAGTCGGCGTTTGACCACTTCAAGGAGGAGGAGGTGACGGGGGTGAGGCGGCCGGCGACGACGAGGGCAGAGCGGGTGGCGTTGCGGGAGGACGAGGAGGTTGACGCCAAGGCCGACGACTTCATCAACCGCTTCAGGAACCAGCTCAAGCTGCAGCGCCTCGACTCCATCATCAGGTACAAGGAGATGCTCAACCGAGGCAAGGAATAGGAAACTTGCCAAAAACATAAAAGAAAAAATCTGAAATGGTTTCCTTCTTTTCAATCTCTAGTAAACATCTCGGTATCGTTAGTTTAGAGTCTATTTTGAGAGTATATAATATAGAGATATAGTATGAATTAGGGTTTTCATTGTCTCAATTTATTGTGGTGTAATTGTCTTGGATTTTAAGGAAGGAAAGAGGGGAGATCACCAACTCTATCCTTTCTCTATCAAAGCAGATTCCCGTCTCTGTTTCTCTGTTGCCTTTTCTTCCTAATTGCTGCTTTTGTGATGGACCAATTCTTGCACTGAACTTTGTTGCATGTGTGTAACTGGCATTTTTTTGCATCATATATGCGGAAGGTGAGTAGTGTCTTGAGATGGTGGATGGCACAGCCCACCAGGTCGCTTTGCATCACATGGGTGGGGTCGTTGGCGTGTGATGGTTACAAGTCGGTGGCTAGTCTATGTTTCTAATTGAAGGTAGATTGAATCCTCAGCCTCGTGGTGCTAGGTGATGTGACTCAACGCCTAGATCTGGAGCGGGATTGAGGAAGACTTTACAGTGGAGGATGTTGGTCAGGTTACCCTCCATATACATGAGTGGTCGATCTTGAATAAGGTCAAGAAAATAACGCGAGTAATGTGCAAACATGCACTAATGTGATGTCTTAACTTGGTTAGACTAGTCAGGATGACAACAAAAAACTCTTGCAGTGTTGCCTATAGTTCGAATTGGAGCTTGGAAGGCAAGAAGCCCAGGGAAGGCTTACTAGTACTTATTAGTATATACAGTGAAATTTGGTTTATTGCGACGACGTCGTTATCAGCCAGCTGGCCCACGTGTAGGAAGAAGCAAGCCGACGATGTTGACAGGAGACACCGAGGGGCGTAGGTGACGGCGTAGCCTTCTGTCTTCTTTCTTCACGCTGTGCGGGCCCCCACAGTCATATAGTCAATGAAAAAATGGGAAAGTAGGCATATTCGAGGCTCGAGCTTCCTGATTAAAATAAAAAACCTTCAGCGAGTGCCAAAAAGAGAAAGTCATAGCATAGGTTTAATTTGACGCAAGTTTAATGTACTCACTCCTTCCCAAAAAAATAGGCACAAATCTATATGTTGGATATTTTTGTGTTAACATATTGTGGGTATGTTTTATATGTGGGTCTCGATTTCACTTTGCTTGAGAGGTGCTATATCGGCTTTTTGTAGTGGAAAATCGCAAGCAATGTGGCTTTTGCTAATTATAAAAAAAAATGTGGGCGTTTGCTATTGTTTTCAGTCTTTTTTTGGGTGCACAAAGTGCGTAGCACGTCACTTATGTGAGTGTAACATATGAGCATGTGGGAGGCCATTGTGACAAGTTTTTGTTTGGCCCGTAACGGCTAATTCCCAACTTTAGTTCTCGTCCTCATGTCTGAAGACAAAGTAATGGAATCTGAGTTAAATGACAAAACACGACCTGAGGTGTTTCAGCCGGATATGGAAAAAACATGGATGCTACAGTATAGCAAAACATCCACTGTAGATATTTTACTTTTAGCGGCCATTTGGGGCATGATTAAAAGTAAAATATTCACTCTATATATTTTGCTACACTGTAGCATCCATGTTTTTTTCCCCATCCAGCTGAAACAATGTTTTGCTACATTGTAGCATCTATGTTTTTTACCTCACGTCATGTTTCAGCTGGATGGGGAAAAAAATATGGACATGGATGCTACGGTAGATCTTGAAAATCTATTGCGGATATTTGCTTATAATCACGCCCCAAACAGCCCCTTAAGCTTAAACGGCATCTTTATCATAACTGAATGAGAGAGAGATACTTTTTAGAGTAATATTAAGCCCCGTACCTTAAAACCCGTGTTTTTTTTCCGTGCTCAGGGTTGGTGGCCATCACCCTGGTCATGGAAAAAAGCATGGGTTTTAAAGGGGTTTGTCTTTTTCCTATTTTTTGTAGATGAATAAACATCTCTGCTTAACTGCCGCCGATCTTTAAACTGGGAAAAGATGCCTGATACCTTTTATGGATGCATAGATATTTATTTATCTGAAAAGGTCCTTTAATGTTAATGTAAAAAAAGGTCCTTTAATACAGCCACAGTTGTGCGGTTAACTGATTTACTTGGGTAACTGATTTATCTTTGGCCCTTTTTCCTATATAAAAAATGGTATCTAGGGGAGAAATGAATAACATTTGATGGAGAACAAAATCTTTTTCCAATTGCTTTTTCATAAGATGGAGACATTAATAACAATCCATAGAATAAGACAGAAGACTTTAAAAGATGCTGAATGATATTGTGGACACTAGATATGGAAGATGTGTCGTGGAATTAGAATTTTCCTCGAGTATTTGCCAAGAGGAGTAGCAAGAGAGAGACATTCAAGCCTGAATTTGAGCCACAACAGCAACTCGAGCTATGAACACTCACTCGAGTTACATGCACGATGCACACACTGCCATTGTAAGAGCACTCATATAGCTAAGGTGGTTTTTAGACTTTTTGCAAAAGAAAAAAGAGCACTCACATTCACAGGGGATTTCAAAACCTTGTGCCTCTTACGGTCTTAGAACAACATTTTGTAAAAAAATCGCACCTTTGTGGGTGTCAACTTGAAATCAATGAACAAGTATTGGATGATCACTCCTCTCTTGCACATATGTAGCATAATTCATCATTTTCATACTTTTTCTTTTGGAGAAGCAACAAGCTATCAAATGATGGGGTGCGACATGATATGACGGTTGCCAACACTACATGCTGGCAAGACCGACTAAGGGGCCATTTGGGGCGTGATTATAAGCAAATATCCATAGTGGATTTTTCAGATCCACTGTAGTATCCTCTGTGACCAAAAACGCGTTTTAAACGGGTTTAAAACGCGTAAAACGCGTTTTGGGTAGGCAGCTGTACAAAACGGCGTTTTAAACGTGTATTTATAAAAAAACGTGTTTTTTGCAAAAAAACGTGTTTAAAACGCGTAAAACGCGTAAAACGCGTTTCGATGTGAAACCCCCCCCCCCCCCGTTTGCCAGACACTATTCCTCCCGCCGGAGCTGTTGAGCCCCGGTGTTCCTCTTCGTCCTTTTCCTCCCTTCGCCGGTAATCAAAGCCGCCAACAATCGGAGCCCCGATGATCCCCAAGAGGTTGAGTCTCCGTCGAGGTGAGCCATGGTCACTCCTTCTTTTCTCTCTGAAGTCTGAACTATTTCATCTCTAACATCTCCTTCCGCCGTTCCACTGTTCGGTGAGCCACCGGTTCAAAGTGGGCCGAGATTGGGAAGATAGAAGGGGTTTGGGAGAGGGGTTTTTGCCTGTGGAACTGTTGGATGACCACGGCTTGCGGTGGTGAGCTCGGCTTGGTCTGATTTGGGTCTGGTGTGGGATGATATTTGGGTTGTGATTTGTGGACAGATGATGCCATTATCTGGTTTTGCTTGAGCAAAATTAGGGGGATGACTGGAGACGGGAGAGTGGAGAGGAAGGCTGAAAGGTAGTGGTATGGTCAAGGATGTAGCTTTTGTAGTTGCTGTATTGAAGGTAGAATTTGACTTATATAAGGCTTCTGCTTTGCATTTGTTTTTTTCTGGAATGAGATTTGGACTAATTGGCTCCAAGACGTTTCCCATAGATTGACTGGTGCATAGATATTTACCAGCTAGACAATAAAATTTTAAGTTGGTTGCAAGTTATTACGTGAATGGTAATGGACAAAGACTTTAGGAACTTAGAAAATGGCAGGCCAAATTCATAAATAGCACTCTCTGTGTTTAGTTTTTTTCATGTTAAGTAGGCCCTGTTTGGTTTATGCCAAATTCATAAATAGCACTCTCTGTGTGGGCGAGCCATCTTTAACCGTTCTAGATCTCAAAATCATATGGCGAGCTTGCTTGTGATGTCCTTCAGCTTTTTTTATTTCATGCAGTTGTAATAACAGTTTCTAATTTCAAGTTTAATTATTTATGAAGATATCTTCGTGACTTTGAGGTGGAGACAGTTGGAATGAAGGAGACACCTAGACGTTGTTCTAATTTAAAATGTCGTGCTAGACTTACAGACATTGTTATTGATTGGGAGGTACCTCAATTGCTTCTGCTCTCTCTCCCTCTCTCTCTCTCAAAGTGTGTCGCATAAATTCCATCTATATTTTTTCATGGTGTTTTTCATTTAGAACCTGTTTGAGCTTCCTTCTGGTGCACTATATTCATAAAGTTAGTTTCTATGTAGGGTGAATTGTCAAGAACTTAGAATAAGACGTTATATTCAATTTTTTTTATTGAATTAGAGCCAATTTGCTAGTTAACCACTTCATCTGACAGCTGTTAGCGAAGCTACTTTCTTGCATGGTCATGCACCACTAAGCAAATCATGTGAACCCACACGTGTTTTTATACCATAAAAACTAAGTTTCTGTTATGTTATAAGGTGGTTTTTATACCATAAAAACTAAGTTTATGTTATGTTATGTTATAAGGTGAAAGTGCAGGTTGGCACCCACTTCTTTTTTCCTAACATGCAACTTAAAACCCCATATATAACTGCGTACATGAAATGCTGCTTGATTAGAACCTTTGTATTAGGGGATTATTCTTAGAGATGCTAGTTTGGCATAAGATGCATGAGACGTGACAACCATACCTGCAAATGTCGCCCTTTTTTTACTATTCAGATTTTTCAGATAACTTAAAAAAAATAACTTTCTTGTCCACTTAGACACTCTTGTTAACTTCAAAGATTATACCATGTGGTGTTCACAAGGTGATGTTGATGCTAACTAAGGTATTCTTCAGTTCGTGGTGAGTTTGGAAGCTGGTTGTTGATGAGCTGCGGCGGGTTATCTTCATTTCCAATGCTGATTGGGACTCATCAGTAGGGGTTTTATGTGATACTGGAGTCATACAGGGAATTTGGACCTGTCAATTTTTCTCTACACCCTATTATCCTTGTGTGGAACATTGGAAAGCATAAGGACCAAATTTCTTCTAATTCTGGTATGTTTTTAATTATGTGTTTGGTATGTTAATTGTTCCATGTAATTTTTATCTTAAAGTGTAGAAATTATTATGTGATTATTATATTTTGATGGTGCTTTATTGTCTACAATGAAAAGTAGACTTGTGGATTGTAGTGAAATGCCGAGGGCGAAGGATCCCTTTTGGGAGTATGTAATCGATGAGGGTGGTAATAAGCTTAAATGCAAATTATGTGGAGAAGTTTTTATTACTTCAAGCATAACAAGAATGAAGATTCATTTATCGCAATTGAGTCAAAGAGATGTGAGGCCATGTAAAAGCGTTCCGGATTCTATTCGTGACTTGGCATTGGCCGCTCTTAATGAGAATGAGTCGAAGAAAAGAGCAAAAACATCTTTGTTAATCCCAAACTCACAAGTGAATGATTCTTGTAATAGTGCAAGTGGATGCGGTGCTAGTGGGGGAAATCCAAGCAAAAAGATCATTTCATTTGGAACATCTAGTTCAAGTACATTAAAAATCCACCAATCCAAACTCTTTGCTAATATGAGAAAGGAGGATAAACATAAGGCCGATAAGGCATTGACAAAGGCCATTATCACTAACAACCTTTCATTCCGCTTGGTTAGAAATGAAGATTTTCGTCTTGCAATTGAAACTATTGCAAATTATGGGCCGGGCTATGCGCTTCCAAGTTATGAAATGGTAAGAACAACATTGTTGGAAGAATTGAAAGGTGATGTGAATGTATATCTAGATGGAGTTAAAAAATCGTTTGTGCAAACGGGTTGTACTTTAATGTCGGATGGGTGGTTAGATGGCAAGAAGAGGCCATATATAAATTTATTGGCCTCTTGTCCTAAAGGTGTGATTTTTTTGAAATCCTTGTGTACCGTTGGAAAGGTGAAAAATGCTAAATTGATTGCTAATTTTATTATCTCCGGAATAGAAGAGGTTGGAGCCAAAAATGTAATTCAAGTTGTATCGGATAATGCCTCTAACTATGTTGCGGCCGGAAAACTCATTGAAGAGAAATATCCACACATATTCAAGACTTCGTGTGCCACACATTGCGTAGATCTTATTTTGGAGAGTATTGATAAGTTACAAGAAGTAAAGCCTATCTTAGAAAGTGGTAGAAAGTTGGTGAAGTTCTTGTATAAATATCAACATGTGTTAGATGTGATGAGAGATCATACAAATGGAAGGGAATTAAAAAGGCCGGCTTCAACTAGATTTGCTACAGAGTTTATTTGCTTGCAATCCATAGTAAAAGAAGAACAAGCCTTGCGCTTCATGGTGGCATCAAATGATTGGAGGTCCTTACCTCAAAGCAAGCTTGATGAGGGTATGGAAGTGACTAATTTAATTCAAGGATATCATTTTTGGGAAAAAGGTAAAGAAATTTTATCCATTGTTGAACCATTGGTTAGAGTGTTACGCATGACGGATGGTGATGGTTCTACTATGGGATATTTGTATGAAAGCATGGAGAGAGCCAAAAAGGCTATAAAAGAAGTTTGCAATGGTGAAGATGATAAATTTATGCCATATTGGAAGATTATAGATGATCGAATGGTGAAAACAATGCATAGTCCTATTCATGCATTTGCGGCTTATTTGAATCCGCATTTGTATTATGATGGCTTTATCACCATGGATGCAAATGTGAGGTTGGGAGTAGAGAAGGTGTTGGAGAAGATGGTTTCGACGAGCGATGAAAGAAAGGACATTGGCAAAGAAATAAGGTTGTATCACACAAAAGCTCCATGCATCTTTAGTCCTATGGCAATAGAAAGTCTTCATGATTCACATCCAAGTAAGTTTTTTTTCATAAGATTGTTTTTTTTTAATTTATATACATAAAGTTTAACGTTATGATTGTAATCTAATGGAATTGTAGGGATTTGGTGGGACATGTGGGGCTCGACGGTTCCAAAGCTACAAAAATTAGCAATTAGATTGCTTAGTCAACCTTGTAGCGCCTCACCGTGCGAACGAAGTTGGAGTGCCTTTGATGCGGCGTATACTAAAAAGAGAAATCGCTTAGAACCAACAAAACTAAGTGATTTGGTTTTTGTAAGGATGAATTTTCATTTCATGGAAACATGTGCAACTAAAGAATTGAATGATTCGGAACCAATTGAACTTAGCAAAATCATGGCATTTTCCGATCTAGCGCCGCAAGGAGAGAACGTTGAAGAAATAGAAGAAGATGAAGAAGAGCACATGGATGGTGAAGGTGATGGAATTGAAGAAAATTTAGAAGAGAACTTAGTAGAAAATGATGATGATGATTATGATTATGATATACTTGATAACTTGAATGTCTAGTTTGCAAAGAAGAAGACACTTTGTTTTATAGTATCTTTTAGTATTTTGGGTTACTAAGGAAGAAGACACTTTATTTTTAACTAAGGATACACTTGTGTTATATTGAATTTTCAATTTTATTACTTCTCCGTACTTTTTACGTATTTTTCCCGTATATTCCGTTTTCTGCCGTATCTTACCGTACGTTAACATGAGCCGTATAATTGCCGTACCCGTACTTGGTCACTTAGGTAGTATCCATGTTTTTCCCTATCCAGCTGAAACACCTTAGGTTGTGTTTCAGCTAGATAGAAAAAAAATATGGATGCTACCGTGTAGCAAAAATTACGCCCCAAACGGCCCCTAACTACAAATACCGTCAGGGAATATTTTCTATTACGAAAGGCTACTGCAACCGCTACTCACCCGGCCTTGCTGCCAGCCCATGGAATACCATGTATCCACCTAGTTGCACCTTAGCATCTCCTGGTCACCACAATAGTTTGCCCTGAGCGACAATCATTTGGATGGAAAATTATAAACAATCACAAAGCAACATAATTATGCTATTTCAGAAGAACAGAAGAGAGAAAATAAACGCGGCGTAAAATTATAATTTTTAAAAACTAACATAATCCCAGATTTGTAGAATGACGTTAATTGAAAATTTGAAACTTATTGTAATATGTATTTGAATAGATCATTTTGGGCTCTAATTTTACAAAAAAATATAAAGTTTTTACTGATTGTATGTGAAATTTCACCCTTTTTTGGCAACAACGAAGGCTCCCGATGATACAATTGAATATGTTACAATAGTCTTTAATGTTTAGATCTCACTAAAAGGTCGTTTGGCTTCCCTTGGGCTTTGAAAGAAAACGGCTTAAAGGCCCATTATACCTGTAACACCCAAAAAATTTGTGTGCTTACTAAAATTGATTTATCTAAAAATATTAATTTTGATACTTGTTTTGCTATGTTTTGTACTTTGGAGTTAAAGTATGTGAAGATAGCTTTACAACGCCACCGACGGTGCGCAAATCGGAGTTCGGAGCATAAAGTTATGTTAGTTTGAATTTTGGTACGCAGTTGGGGTATGCAATTGATCGCCGGGATATGCGATCGATCTGGCGGGGTACGCGATTAATCGTCGGGGTACGCGATAGATTGCAACGGCATTGAATACGGAAATTGCGTTTTGAGTGGATTTTCTTGAGAAAAAGATACCAAATCCTAACCAAACTTGGAGAGGATGTTCATGAGGAGATTTTGGAGGATTTTGGGGGATTCCTATTGGTGGAAAGAGTCCATAATTTAAAAGGAATTATTTAAGAAGAGATTTCCCTAAACTCTATATAAATCCATGAGAGGGGAGTGCTTGTGGGATTCATATCAAACCCTAGCTTGTACTTTTCTACTTCCCACATTCACCCTTCTCTCAAGCCTCTCCTTGGTGTGAGTCTTCATCCAAAGCTTGGAGCGGAGGCATCGCTACAAAGCGAAGAAGGCGAACGACGCGTAAAGGGTGAGACTTTTGTGAAACTAAGAGCATGATGATTTTATCACTATTCTTTGTGATTTATTTCAATGATATGAATGTTTATGATTCAAGTTCTGATGTCAAATATGTGACTTTGTTTGGGAATGAATATGTGTGGTATTTTTATTCATGAGTTGATTATGATCATGCTCTTATATGTGAAGATGTAGGGGTCAATTGATATACGATATCTAACATAATAAAAAGGGTATACTTTGGTAATTACAAATAATCCTAGGGTATCTAATTGATCTAGAAGGGGAGTATGGTTGTCTGTTAATAATATATTATCACCTATAATATGTTATTAAGTGAGATAATCGAGTTTAATGAAGAGTTTTAATCTCGGCCAGAACTATTTCTGTGCTGACAGTCTGTAGTAAATAATTCATAACTAATTCAAATAAATTCGGAAAAATATGTCGTCTTTTGGATTAGAAATTAGACTCATAGGACTATATACAGTAAAATTTTCAGAGAGTAATTAAATCTGTGCTGACATTGGGAAGAGCCGGAAGTCAACTGATATGTAAAAACAGAATACTATAATTAGGGTAAAAGTTGGAGAAACTTTAGCAAAACATTACCCTATGCTAAAATAAGTATACTATGAAAGTAATATGTGTTATGCAAGATCTTCCAGAAAGAATTATAGCAGAATGGACTAAGTATAATACTTTAATATCATGGGCTAATGGTGGGTAGTTTGGTGTTTAGTAAGTCTTATGTGTTTCACTGTTGATATTGACTAGATTGTGTTTTCAATTGGAAGTTGAACCATCATTCTCTTTAACTAAAGTCTTAAACCTTGAAGTTTGGATCAATGTTTCTATGACTGAGTTGAGTATTAGAATAGTTCCACTTATGTTAAAGCAATGTGTGACACTTCTGTTGTTGACACTTTAATTTAATACTTCTATGGTTAGTTGTGTGACGATAGAGATTAAGTAATCTCATTGGTACTCCTTTAGTGAGTCAGACTTTTGAAAGAGTATCGAAACCTTTGTTGTACTTATTTCGTGAGCTAGTTATCAGAATGAATATGTTCTTTATAGAGGATACTTTTCCTTCGAGTAAATAGTTACATCAGAGATTCGTTATAAGAACCTTGTGAGATTTTGCCCAAGAGAGGTAAATTAGTTTCTCAGGATGAGAGATGGGTAGTCTCAATAGTACCTGAGTGAAGACATTCGTAGTATGCTGGTAAAAGCCATAATAGACTCCGTCCAGTTGAGAGTTATAGAATACTCAAAAGCATTTGGATTAGGAGAGACTCTGTCCGGTTGAGAGTTGTAGAATACCACATCTCAAAGGTACTCGTCTAAAATCACCAAGGATACATACATAGGTGCAAAAGATAGGTGATCTCCATACCAATCTATCTCCCATTCGGTCATGTGAGGCCACCTCTAACCTAGGGATTTAAACCTAAGGTAAAGAGTATAAAAAAGATCTGAATCGTTTCTCACACGAACGTAAACCGGGTGCTCTAGAACTGTTCGATACTCCTGGTTGATCACGACCACATGCTCCTCTTCAGGGTCCTCCTCCGGGTCTTCTTCCGGATCTTCCTCTGGGTCTTCCTCCGGGTCTTCTTCCGGATCTTCCTCTTCTTCTACATCAATTAGGTAAGGCTCTTCCTCCGTTCCGTGACCCACGATCTCCAACTTCCAGTCGATCAACCATTGACGAGCCGCCTCTTGCTGGTCCTTCTCGTAGATCCGTCCGCTACGCGTTAACACCATGTCTAAAGAAAAGGGTTTATTAGTTTCTAGGTTCTCTCTTTCTAAGGTTTCAAATTCTAACACAAAGTTATTCTAATCTTTGTACTGTAATCAATTATTTAAGTCATTATGACGCTCTGATACCAAGCTGTCACGCCCCAAATTTCCAAGACCCAATTTACGCGGAAGCGTCAATCCAATGACGGTTATAGGGTAGGAAACTTGGGACGGACCGAATACTCGAGTCTACGCTTATCCCATTTAAATATTATGGGACTTGCAGGATCGTCTTGACTTAAATAAATTTTCCTTACAAAAAGTAGAATAACAGAAAGGAAATCTAAATATCTATTACAATATCTGAAAATGTCTTAACAACCACAAACAGAGTTTAACATAAAGCAAATGGCACGCAGGCCGCAAGTTCAAATGTCAAAATATAGCAAAACATAAGAGATGAGTCTTCTAAGCTCCAACATCAAACCATGCCGCTGGAAAACATCACTTCTGTTCCACCTTAAATCCTGCATCAGAGGATGCGTGAGTATTCCATAGGAAATACCCAGTAGGATACAGAAAACCCACACCGGAAAAATAAGAGAAGACTCCAAAGATGAATGGTTTAACAGACTCAGGTTCAACAAGGACTAAGATCACTTACCTGGAACCAACTGCCATTCAAGACGCATTAAGGTCAAAGATACTTCAAAGACTTTCATAAAGTAGTGAAGGTAAGATAATAAGCATTGGACAACCAAAGTGTCAAAGTACAATTTCTGCTCTCAAATCTTCATCAATACCAGAACATCCTAGAGGTTCTTCAGAGGAACCTTGCCATGCGTCTAGGGATGCTGGCCCCATCGGTGCTTACGGGCACAATGGGCGGAGATTGCAGACCTTCCGTAATGTCATACAATCTAAGCGCACGCGGTTGCCGTCATCGGCTGAACTACAGAGGTTCAATAAATCGGAGATCTCGCAAGATCTAGCAATGGCTTGTGAGCATACTATGATTCCGACTAAGAGTTTTAAATGCTACTTAGCGGAGAAACAATTCAACTAGCCCTATTGTCAAAAGGCTTAGAACAAGACTTTCTAAAGTTCCGACTCTTCATAGGAGTGAAAAGCATAATCCAAATCAAATTATGAATTAGTCTGGGAACTCAAGTGAGACCCGACTAAAAAGAGACACACCACATGATTTTCCAAAAGTTCAAGTTCGCTATCAACAAAGTTGTACCTAGCCCTAGAATTGATAATTCCCGACTTAGAATGACGCGTTTCAGGTAGACCACGTCAGAGACTTAGAATTCAAGCTTCGATTACTCTTGAGTCATAAATGGACCAAGAGAAGAACAAAAGGGACTATTATTATAAGACACCTTATTTGGCTCTAAGACCTTAAGGTTACTGTTCTTAGAGTCTTATAAAATCATATTAGACTTGATTAGATTCTTCATTATCAATTATTCTCAAGCTTCTTAGGTTTATTATGATTTTAAGTCATTTAAAGTCAGAAACTGTGTTCTGTCCAAAACAGAACAGCTCTCTTTATCAGGTTACTACGTTCTGAAAAATTTGATTTAATCTATGAAATTTTTATCTTAGATAGCCTCTGATGTCTAGTTTCCAGATTGATAAAGAACTTAATTTTCTGATTACTATATAATTAGTTATCATTTTTCTACTGAAGTCTGCCTGCGCAGGATTGCTCCTGGCCGAGACCAAGTTTCTATGTCATACATAATTTACTAATGTATAAAGTGTAGTAACTCTTTATTAGTCTTTTTCATACATTAATCTAGTCTTTCTTAAGATTTTTACAGTGCCTTTATAGTTCCAAAATCTCAGTTTATGATTCCACTTTTCGTAATCTTTACTACCTGATTACTACAACACTTTCTTATCTCATTATTTAAGTAATACTATCATATAATCCCGGACAACATTAGATCTCAAAACACGCTGACAATAAAACGAACTGAAATCTCAGAGACAAGATCTTACAAGGAATAATCTTATAGTTATCATTCATTATACCATTACCCATTTAGTTGATATTATACAAGTAGTAATAGCTATGATAATACATATAGAACACGAAATACGGAAATACACCAAAGTGCCTAAAGATCAAATCTTTACTCAAGAGAGTGAGCATGGATATACAAATAGCATTATCACATGCGATCAAGATTTAACATAAAAATCCAAATCCAATTTTCATTGGTCAACATACGTAGAAATGATTGAGTTGAAATACAATAGAGTCATGAAACAAGAGGGAATATCAATTCTAGGATCGGCAATACAAATTCCAGAAATGAGTACTTAACATCAAGGCATCAACATTCAACAATTCATTTTATCAAAAAGAAGTGTAATGGGAAAAAGGCATCCTACTTGGTTGAAAATACCGAGACTTCCCGAGCACTCTTGAATTCGACAATGCCGCACCAACACCACGCCGGTCGACCTTGCTTGGACCACCACGGACCACCGCCGGAGTAAGGTTGCCGCCGGCCGGATAATGAGAGAGAGAGAGAGAGAGAGAGAGAAAAAAAATGCTCAAGGCTTTGAGCACTAAGCAAAACCACCCCCCTACTAGCCTATTTATAGACTTTTTGAACCATTCTCCACCATTGATCACTCCTTAATCCAATGGCTTAGATTTAGTAGAAAATTCCAGATTTTACCACTTTCAAGATGACTCTTGGGTTTACAAGGAATGAGTTAATGGGGGTCAATTAGTGTTATCCATCAACCACTTCCATTAACCCATCTCTCAACCACCTCCACTAAGGCTAACCCGACCCAAGCACAAATGGGTTTGGGTTTGGGTTTGGGTTTCTCTTTTAGAATTTCCATTAATCACTACTAACCCACTTAAGAAATATCTAATTCATAATTTTTGCTTAATCTCAAATTAATTCTATTCCCAAAAATAACACAAACTTCATACAAATACCTATCCAATATTCTTAGGTCAAATGAAGCCAAACCAACATGTAACGCCAATCATGAATCATATAATCCAATAAAATCTCCGATTAAGATCAATTCAAAAAAATCACAAATTTTACGGTGTTCGATCGATTCCGGCGGGAATTGAATTTTCAAAAGATTTTCGAAAATTTAAATAAATGCATACCGTTGAGCCAAGAAAATACTATAAAATTTACGGTCGTCACACTTGGATTAAGAGAAACTCAGCCAGGGTGAGAGCTAATGATACTCAATAGCCCCTGTGTTAAGAGAAACTCAGCCAGGGTGAGAGTTAATGATACTCAAAAGCCCCTAAGTTAAGAAATTCAGCTAGGGAGAGAGTTAATAATACTCAAAAACCCCTAAGTTAAGAGACCCTGCCAGGATGAGAGTTAATAAGACTCAACAGTCCCTGTGTTAAGAGAGTATATCTTTGGACCCTTATTAGGTTCCCGCCCAAAGAGAGGCATTCCATAAGTACTGATAGAGCCAGTATTCTAGACATGACAGAGGGTTCCAAGGAGAGAAC
This sequence comes from Houttuynia cordata, assembly GCA_039654745.1. Taxonomy (NCBI): domain Eukaryota; kingdom Viridiplantae; phylum Streptophyta; class Magnoliopsida; order Piperales; family Saururaceae; genus Houttuynia; species Houttuynia cordata. Next base: position 44,453,150 of record CM077502.1, on the reverse strand, counting down.
CTCTAGGATAGTCTGGCAAGAAACTACATGGAAGTGGTGATATATGAGAGTGAGAGTTATTGCTCCATACGCTTGTGATAGTGGGAATCTCTGTCAATGATGTTTTTCTTATGCACTCTCAATGTTTGGATCATTGATTAATTAAATTCTCTCCATACATTCTAGCTGTTTTGGAGTTTTAGTGACTGATGATGATTCTAGTAATGCAATTCCTTATATTGGACATCGATATTGCTGATTTGTCAGTTGTTGTTGAAATCTTATGTATTGTTATATATTGTATCTTTTGTGTTTATGTGGATTTTGCATCCTACTGGGTATTTCTTCGGAATACTCATGCATCCGGTGATGCAGCCTTAGATAAAGATTAGATTTGGAGAACGTTGCAGTAGAAGGAAAAGCTCAAGAATTGCAGTCAGAAAGTTACGAAGTTTATGTTGCTTTTGAAATAAATAGCTTTGACAATAATGGCCTGTGTGCCAAGAAGTTTTAGTGATTTTGTTAAGAGATTTTAATGACTTTTATTTTGGGATAATTTGAGATTAAGAATTTTTATTTCATATGGTTTAATGATGTTGATTCATATGACTGAGTGGGTTTCAATTACACATCCTTTTGAGATGTTGTAGTTGACTGGTGAATGGGTATTCAGCTGCGTTCCCGAAATTCGGCTTTAAGAATTTCTCACATAAGCGTCGACTTCCGCACTCCGTCAAGGCTTGAAATTTCGAGGCGTGACAATACCTTGACCTTCCTAAAGAGGTGGGTTGGTCCTTAAAAGAATAAAAAGAACGATTCATCTTGATTTCGGCTAAAACCCTAAAGCCAATCCCTTTAAAGGTTCCAAACTGCCTCTAAGCTTTGGGTCTATATTGCTATTTACCATGCTACGAATCTTCGGTTAGCTACCTTCTCCCTCCAGCATGTGTGCTTGTTTGGGCTATAGAGTTGAGCCACAAGTTTATTTTTTATCTTTTATCGGTAATCATTGTCATAAATCATATCCGAGCGCCTTATAATTTCTCATAATTTTTATCTTGATTGGCCATTGGGTTCCAATATCTTAGGCTAGTAGGAAACAAGTTGTCACGCCCCAAAATTCCCAACTTCATCAGAGTGTGGAAGCCTTCCATTTTAAGAGTATGCCTGAAGCCAGAAACCTCGGGACGCGACTGAATACTTGATCTCTCATTCAATTACACCATCACGAAAGGATGTGAAATTGATACAATTCAGTCTTGAGAATCAACATCATTAATATTTATAAAATAAAAAATTTATAAATCTAAAAATATCTCATAATAAAAATCATTAAAAAATTTTGGCACACACACCATTAATGTCACAGCTGTCAATTTAAAATAAAATATGAATAAGATCTCAGTCTCTTCACTTGATGTCTTCAGGCTTTCCTTAATCTGCATTTTTCCAAGTCTATTCCGTATTCACGCCTGCATCACAGGATGCATAAGTATTATGAAGAAATACCCAGTAGGATGCGAAAACCCACACAAAAGTAGAAAATACAATATGTGACAAGGAATATGATTTAAAATATGACAATTGGACAATCAGCAATATTTGAACTGAATGTAAAGAATTCCATTAACAGGAAAATATCATCAATCATTAGGACTCTAAAACATCGAAAGTGTATGGAGAGAATATCATTCACTAAGACTCCAAACATTGAAAGTGTCTGAAGATATAATTTCTGCTCTCATTCATCACCAACCGCATGTGGTTACTTGTCAGATTACCCTAGAGGTTCTCTTACTTGAACCCTGCATTCTAGGACACTGGCCCTATCAGTGCTTACGGATACAATAGGCGGAGACTGCTAGACCTTCTGTAATGTTTCAACAGTCTAAAGAACGTACGTATATGCCTATCTTTGGGCGGAAACCTAACAATGATCCAAAAACATAATCTCTAACCCAAGGGCTTTCTAGTATATAACCTCTCACCCTTGCAGAGTTCGCTCCCATTCCAGATACTTTTGAGTATTTATGAAACCTCTCACTCTAACAGAGTCTACTCCTATTCCAAGTGCTTTTTGAGTAGTATGAAACTCTCAACTTGGCAGAGTCTATCATGGCTTTATGAGCATATTATGAGAGCCTCCACTCAGGTACTTTTGAGACTACACATCTCTCAACCTGGGAAACTCCTTCGACTGCCTCTAATGGGTGAAAACTCGTAAAGTCCTTATAAAGAATTACTTGAGCACACGTTTACCCAAAGACAGAGATATAAAAATATATCCTCTGTGGAGATCACTTTTTCTGATAATAGACTCACAAAATGGGTATAAACTGAAATATTCAACATCAGATGTGCTACATATGTATAGCCCTAAATAAGAACATCATAAGACCCAACCGTGTATAAGAGACACTTGTCCATACTCCAAAGATCAGAATTTGGGATAATAAGAATAGAGGATTCGAATTCAAATTTGAAGCTCGAATCAAATAAACACCACAAGCAGAGTATAAAAGACTCATCGAATATTGAAACACTATTGATTAACCCATGATGATAGTTATTATAACTTAATCAAATTCTACTGTAATCTTTACTAGTAAGTCTTATAATATATATAAGATTCATCATACACTTATCTTATAATGTAATATCTTATATTAATTAAGTATTAGTGACTTTTAGTCCAATTATAGTGTATTACATATTAGTTGATTTCTGACGCTTCCCATTGTTAGAACATTTCTAACCAACCTCTGAAATTTTTATTGTAATCACTCCTATGAGTCTATTTTCCAATCCAATAAACAGAATATTTTTAGGATTTTTTTATAATTAGTTATATATATTTTAGTGCAGGTCATCGGTGCAAGAACAGTCGTAGCCGAGAACACTGTTTTTAATTCTATTTGATTAGTGAGTGTAATTAACCTCTTATATACATACTTCCTTACACCTAATGCATTCATATGCTCATCTACATGATATTTTATACTTATTATAGAACCTAATTAGTCTAAAGTTTTAATAATTTTGAATGAATAGGGTTTGTTTCCCTATATGTGAGCATAGAATCATATCTCCTATAATAAGTCTATTCAAAGAACTGGACAATTAATATGAGACAAATTGAGTCATGGTCGGTGAACTGACATCTTACACATGACTTCTTCGACTGATCAGTAGAGTTATGATACATGCTGAGAGACGTTCATTAATAATTGTCAACTTTGGCCGAGAATAATAACAATAATCATTAATTAGAGCATTGTAGTTATACATATAGAATGAGATATCAATGAGACATGATGACTTGATCTAGACACGGAAGATAATAAGAGCACAAGACTTCCATATGATTCATAATTCCAACGACTCATCACACATCATATCATAACAACAATTAATTCAAGACTATGGAATTGTAACACCTTAATTCCAACAAAGTGACAATGTTCATATCTTCAAATTATCACAACTTAGGTCATCCATATGAAATAGGAAGTTCAAAGCAAAGTAATGGGAAAAATTATCCTACCTCGTATAATCGATGTAGTTTCTTTGCTTCCCCACTAAGATTGTTGTTTCCCCAATGCGTTACCGCCCTCTAACACTTCGTTTAATCGATTTTGAATGTGGGAAGAGGGTGAAAAAGTACTGATTTGAAGAGAAGAAGAAGAACAACTCAAGAGAAAGGCAAGGGTTTGGTCGGGCAATTTAGTGGGCCGCCACCCCAATTTTGGGTTTAAATAGTTAGGGTGTCCTATTCCATGTAGAATCTACTTTCCACCTTGATTACCTTCCTTCTAATCTCAGCCATCCATCCAAAAATTCACTCCAAATTGGACTTGACGTCCTTCCAATTTGGCACCTCAAATTAGTTAGGATTTCAATATTTTGAAATCAAATCTTCTTTCAAAAGTGATCCTATCTTCAAAATCCAGAAACTGCATATTCTATTTCAAATTCTCTTGGACGTCCCTTCCCTTTTATCACCCCTTCCTAATTGGCTGATAAAGATCTTGTGAATATTATTTTCTATTCCCTGATTAGCTCTCATAATTGACAGTATCCAATTTAGTTACACTTCCTGATTTACTAGCTACTTTCCCTAGTTATTGCCCGTAATTCAAATCCTTCTCTATTACCGTAATCTTCTCCGACTACTAAAAATAACCAACCATAATTTGAGCTTACCCACACATGCCCTGGCGTCCAGATGCCCTGGCGCCCAGGTGCGTGTGATGTCCAGAAAAGATGCAAATGATTTTACCCCATAACTAACCACGTTGCTATGAGTCATAACTAACTAATTACTTCTCACACACACGCGCGTCACACAACGTGTCTCGCATCCACCCTAGTGCCTGGCCCCACCACCTGGCGTCAAGTGGCCTCAGACCCTAGCGCCAGCCTCAGCCTCAGCCTCAGCGCCCGTGTAACTAGCCTGAACCTATTCTATTGTTAAATTATTGTCTAATGCATCATATGAGCATCAAACATACCACATAGCAAGTCACATCAAAATTATATTAGGCAATCATACTTTCCTAATTTAGATCATCCCAATAAAATTATATTTTCTTTCTATTTATTTTATTAGTTTGCAATAGGCCTAAAAATTTTCAGCTGTAAGAACTTTCAGGTATGAAATACACTTGATTTCAGAGTGAAAGGTGAAAGATTCTTGTTGATTTCTTTTGTCGTCATCTTTTTACCTTTTTTAGCATCCAAACACTTTTCATACTGTTCAGGCTGAACGGTGAAAAAAATCATAGATTCCTGTCACAAAGACTTTTTGTGCCTTTCGACATCCAAACAATTGCCACCTTTTTTAGGCCTCTTTCAGGCCTGAAAGTAGGGCTGGTAAATGAGCTCAGGGCTCATTGAACCAACCCAACCCGAGCCCATTTAACCATAAATGGGAGCTTTTTACGTGTGACCTGGCGCCAAATACGGGTTTCTCATATTACCCGGAATCACTTTCTTTCTTCCATATGACCCAAAAAGTACCCAAAATGCCCTTAGGTTTAGGTATAAGCCACCCACTCTTCGTTTTTCCATATTACCCTGAATGGGAGCGACTACCCGGAGAAGCTCGCGTTAGTCGGAGAAGAAGGCATTCCGTCCGGCCTCTCCGCCCATATCATCGCGGGCGCCGGCGCCGTCGAACTCCGAAAAGGTCATCTTCGCGGTAAAAAGTGGGAAAACGAGCGGGAAAGATCGGGTATTGGAAAACAACTTCAACGGAGGCAACGTACATCGAAAAACTCGTAGGTGAAGTTCAAATACGACGATTTTTATCATGAAAGTTGGTTCCAGAGAAGAAAGTTGAAAACTTAGCAAGTTTTCAACTATTGTTATAGTCATGTATTCGACAACACAACTGTAATCATAGTCGTGTTTGATGAAACACGACTCATAGACGTTGCTTTTCACTCATATACGGTTTTCAATATATCGTGTCTGACGGTTTTTTAACTTATTTCGGTATTTTAATGGCAGGTACGGATGGAGAAGATAGTTCTTTGTTTACACTACGATTGAGTTTTTACAAATTCTGATAAGTACGTGGGTGGGAAACGGAAGCTCCTGCCTATAGATACACGAGTAAAGTACCTGGAACTGTTGCAGCAAGTGGAAGAAAGATTACCGCTTAAGTCTACATCTGGTACATTAACTTTGTCATATCGTGTTGACTCTGAATACACATTTCTCCTTGAAGACGATAAAGACGTGGAGTCAATATTGATACTTCACAAGAGCAAGCAAGGCACAAATGGACTACTTCGCCTGTACGTGGAGTGGACTTCTACGGGCAATAACATGGAGACTTCGACTCTCAATAAGGAAATAAATGCCAATGCAAATAAGGAGGAGGAGAGGCTACCAGAGGCAGAAGTGAGGCCGGCCAGTAAGACACCGCTGGAGAGGCCGTCCAGCCCGGGCAATAAGACACCCGCATCAGCAGTCGAAGGAGGAAGAGATGGAGACTATGCGAGGTGAGACTTCTAAGGCGCGGATACAGGCAAGTCGTGTGCTATTATAGTTGACTATAATAGTACACGACTAAAAATTTTGTCGTGCCGTATGCAACACGACTATATACATAGTCGTGTTTCATAATACACGACTACAAATCAATTCGTGTTGCATAAGACACGACTTTACTACGTGCTATCGTTTTCTCAAGTCCATTTATTCATCTTTTTTCCCGTAGTTTGGGAGATGGAGAAGAAGGTGAAGATGAAGAAGAAGATGAAGATGAAGATTCCAGTCCAGAGGAAGAAGAATTGTTGGATGAAGATGAATTACCGTGGTCTGCAGATGAGTGGGATGAGCCTCTTACAGTACCACATTTCAGCCAGCCAGATTACACGGGAACATCGACTTCTAGAGGTCCCACGGCAGGAGACACATGTAAAGGGAAATCTGTCGCGTCGGAGGACGATGAGTACCTCAATATTGAGGGTGATGGTGGTTGGGCTTGGGGTACCTATTCTGCACAGGCCTGTCCTTCAAAACATTGTGAAGAGGAGACGATGTTGACCGGAAGTTTGCAAGCAGAAGACTACGAGGCACAACTTACCTTAGGGGCTAGATTCGAAAGCGTCAAGCAGTTCAAGATGGTTCTAACTGATCTAGCAATCAAGAGGAAGTTCATGTTCAAAGTAGCGGATGAAGTGTCATGGCCTCCATAAGGATTCAAACTCCATAAAAATCTCAAATATCCAACAATACATTGAGAAGCATTGGGGCATGACAGTCAACTATAAAAGGGCATGGAGGGCGAAAGAGGAATTGATCCGATTGATCGATGGCAACCCTGAAGACGCATATCGCATTTTGCCACATTACGGAAGGGAATTAGAGCGGTCTAATGCAGGTACACATGTGGTGATAGAAAGATCAGCTGATATACCTGATATCCCAATTGAGTTAGCCGGCTACAACTTCAGACGTGTGTTTTGGATGTTCGGCCCGGTCGCAAGAGCATTCCGAAGAACACTGAGACCGTTGCTCACGCTTGATGGAACATTCCTAAAAGGAAAGTACCCTGGAGTATTATTGGTTGCTACAGCAATCGACGGCAATCAACAATTAATGTGTCTTGCATATGCAATTGTCGATAAAGAGAATATCAAAACGTGGTAAGTATAGAAGCAGGAAACACGACTGGACACACATTCGTGTCTTCGAAAACACGACTACTCATACAGTCGTATTTTGTTTATACACGTGCTTCTAACAACCTGAAGCATTCTGTGTTTAATATGCTTTGTCTCTCACTTGTACAGGACGTAGTTCCTCACCTTACTAAAATGTTTTCTCTTTACGGACCCCCCGGCCTCCCTGGACACTATTGTCTCTAATAGACAGAAGGGCCTTCTGAGAGCGGTCGCCGATGTCTTTCCCAAGACTCACCATGGGTTTTGCCTAAGGCATATGGCCGCAAATATGCTTAATACTTGGAAGGATAAGTACCTGAAGGAACTTCTATTCCGAGCTGCAAAATGCTTCAGGAGACCAGAATTCGATGCAACCATGGAGAAGATGAAGGAACACAATGAGGCGGCCTGGAAATATGTTGACAATATTCCGAAAACACATTGGGCGAACGTAGAATATCCGGGTAAAAGGTACGGCACTCTCACGTCGAACGCGTCAGAAAGTGTAAATAATATGCTTCTAAAGGCAAGGTTTTGGCCAATAACTAGGTTGATCGAGCAAATGCGGGCGACCACAAGCGTCCATTTTCAGAGACGCCGAATAGAAGCAGACGGGCTACCGACTCCGTTAACAAAATATGCACAGAATCATATCAATCAGATGAGGAATCAGAGTGCTAGAACAGTTCGAGTTCAACCGCTATCATTACGGCAGTTTGAAGTGACATCTTTATACCATGTGGTAAGCATAAATTCGTTTTCTATAAGATACGACTATAACAAAGTCGTGTCGACGAATACACGACTAGTCATACAATCGTGTCGTCGCATGCACGACTAGTCATATAGTCGTGTCTTCGACGACACGAGTATTCTTGGAAGACACTGATGTTGTTCATGTTTTCGCATCAGGATGTTGTTGACCTTACGAATAGAACCTGCACATGTGGCTTCTTCCAGAGCATGGGACTTCCATGCAAGCACGCCATGGCATGTATTGATGAGAGGAGTTTGGAAGCGGTAGAATATTGTGAGAAGTGGTACTGCGCAAGTACGTACGAAGAAGTAGTGTTTCCTACTTTAGACAGAAGTCAGTGGGGGAATTACGGGGTTTTATTTAAATGCGAACCGCCCATGGTTGAAGCTCCAAAGAAGGGCAGGAGAAAGACAAAGAGAATTGAGTCAGCCCGAGCCACCTGCAAGGAAAAGTTCGAAATGTGGGAATTGTTGTGAAGCTGGTCACAACCGTACAAAGTGCACCAACAACCCGATTCCGAAAGAAATAAGGAAGCGTAGGAAACGAACACTTCCGCAACAAGGCAAACTGACTACGAATGAGACATCGCATATACGCCGCTCTGGCTTACATAAGCCGCCACCATTCTTCACTTAGGATGGTGTCAAATTCTTGTATAACGCATATTAGCTTATACCGAAATGTACGCCTGTAAAGAAAAAAAATCAGAAATAAAAACACAATCTTTCAATGCATCATCCGTGTATTTCCATTATACCCGAATATTATAGTACACGACTATCTATAACGTCGTGTATTGTGAAACATGACTATTTACAAAGTCGTGTCGGCTAGTACGCGACTATATATAAAGTCGTGTTGCATCAGAGACGATTATATACGTAGTCATGTTGCATGAAGGCCGTATTCAAAGTCATGCTTGCGATATTTTGTCTACATCTGGTATGCGTCAAAAAAAGAATTCGAATTATTTGAAAGAGAACTGTACAACAAGGTGTCAAGAATGAATTCGAATTATTTGAAAGAGTACGGTATGTACAGCAAAGAAGCTTTGTACAATAAAATAATGTGAATAAAATGAATATGAATTTATTTATCCGGAAGCCGCATAAAACCTGCAACTGTGACGGCATCTTTTTTGACTTGTCTGGAATCGTCGTCAAACTCGCTGTTAATAACCCCCCGAATCAAGGTTGAAGCGACGACTGGTCACCAAAATCGTATAATTGTCGACTAATCAAACTCCGGTGGGTTGACATTGGACGCCAAGTGCGCGACGTACATCATGATGAAGATGCCACAGTCTTTCGAATTCTGTTGCCACGGCGCTTTGGCTATCTGAGTCATCTTCCAGTCTAGCAAACCAAACCACCCCAGCTTGCCTACCATCACAACGTTCATGAACTGCGTGAATTTGTCAGCAGCTTTTCTGTGATGTGGATATAATTGGGATCTGCCAGACAGCGGGTTGTAGAAGCGTCATACACAGTGCGGAAAATGTACATACACGAGGCAGAAGTGGGAGCCGGTGCGGATTGGGAAAAATGCGTAGAACATGTTCCTGTTCAAGCCGTCGAGCATCCTCCCGAGCTTTTTAACCAATTTCGCATTATTTCCTCCTTCCTTGTGCTCCTGCGAAACCGCAAGAGAGTTAGACAACGATGCTGGTAATATCATACTTAATTACTTATCACTCCTTATGCAGGGAACACTTACGTTGTCGAATATCTCTTTGAATGCATGGCATCCAAAAAATGCCCACGGATATTTCATCCGGTTTCTGTCATTGCGCTGCCTCAACAGACTTAAAAACGCATCTATAACCTATGGAAAAACATCCACAGGAATCATAACAGTCGAAGTAAGGCAATATACAACTTCTAATTAAAATTCGATTATTGTATATACGATTTTCATGATAGTCGTGTCATCGATAGACACGACTATGCGTATAGTCGTGTGTTGAAAAGACACGACTACGCGCAAAGTCGTGTCTTCGAATACCGACTTTACGTCAACTCACATATTTGAAAAGGCAAAAGAGGAAAACATATGAGGAGCATAGGTTTACTTACATTGGTGTTTATTTCTGTTGTTTGTAGGAGGGATACATAGTCGTCGTCACATAGCGTTGGGATTGGATAAGCCTTCCTCGGATTGGCGATCCATCCATCTATTGCCACTCTATCCCGCTCTAACAATACCCCCATGTCGAAGCATAACTCCAAATCGGCATAGTTTTCGGGGAGTGCAATTACAGACTTACACTTTTGAGGGGTTAGGAGGACATCGACGTCAACAGGTTGGGATGCGGTTAAGCCAGTGCCCTCCGCCACCTCCTCCTCCTTCGCCTCCTCCTCCTCCTCAGCCTCCTCTTCCTTCACCTCCTCCTTCTTCTCCTCCTCCATCACCTCTTCGTCGGCCTGCACCTCCTCCTCCTTCCCCTCCTCCTCCTTCGGCTCCTTCTCCAGAACATCCTCCTTCACCTCCTCCTCCTCCACATCCCCGTCCTTCACATCCTCCTTCACCTCCTCCTTGACGGTTTGGATATCCGACTGCTGTAAGGAAGAGATGACCTCATCGATGATAGAGGTCGCTTGTCGATCGGATATGGTTTGTTCGGAGTCGGCTTTCGGCTGAGGGGACCTATTCCTTCTTTCCTGCTCCTCCGCCATTCTCCGTATATGGTCATCTTCCCTAATCCTCTGCAATTCCCTCGCGGAGACAGTCCTCATTCGCTTCCTTACCACTACACCAGGGAGGAATAAGTCCCGTCTGTACATCGGACGGGACTCGACTTCTGCACGCTCCATATCTTCGTTGAATTCTGGTTGGAGCTTTTTCAAAAACAACTTGGCAAAGGATCTCTTTGTAGCCCGTTCAATCTTGTCTTCCTCATCCGCGCGTTTAATGGGAGCTAAAATGACATTTTACTTATTCGTGTCAGTAGTAGCAGCACGATAAAAAACATAGTCGTGTTGTATGAAACACGATAAACCACATAGTCGTGTATCATTAAACACGACAAATATAATAGTCATGTACCATGTGGCACGAGAAAATAAATAATCGTCTACAACTTACCTTTACCCCATTTCGTCGAATCCAGATGTGACTTCCTTGCCAGATCCTTTGTCCGCATACCAATCGGAGTGTTCTTCATATGCTCCTTGTCACGGGGCCGCTTCTTTGGCTCCATCTGATGCACCGATGACTTCTCTGGCTCCATTTGGGGCCGCTTCTTTGGCTCCTTCGTTGGCTCTTCAGTCCTCTCTGGCTTGGGATGCTCAAAGATCTGACCTTCTAACAGCATTGACGCTGAGGCGGCAGAGGCCTTCATAGAGTGGAGAACCTCTCGCAGAGGTCCGACACTCCTTCCCATCTCCTCATACGAAGACAGAGCTGTCTCAATTAGTGACTATATGCCCTGAAGCGCACCCTCCAATCGCCCCATTGCAGTTGCAGTGGACTGGGCAGCCGTCCTCGAGGAAGTGGATGCAGGTTGGTTGGGAGTCCTCTTGATTTCCGGCCTCTCCGGCCTCTGCCATCATGGAGGAGGGGCCACTGAGGTTGACGAAGCAAGGAGAGATGCCCCTCCGGCCATGGGGCTGATTACGTCGACGAGTTCCTCCCCTACTTGAAGATTGTGGAACACTCCCGTCCAATAGTCGGTCATACGGTGCTTCTTCTGTGCACCTTTCTTCACCTCTGTAATGAGGGCCCCACTTCCTGGCCACCTTTTGGCCCGTGGGCTGGTAGGGCCCATGACAAGATGGAAGATTGTCGTGTGCTCGAAAAACCAAATCTGCATAGTAAACAGATGAAAATATTATTACAATGCGCAGTTGCCTTACCACTATAACTTGAACACGAATTGAACTATGGTCGTGTCGTAAACAACACGACTATATACCTAGTCGTGTTGCATCATACTCGACTATAAATATAGTCGTGTTGCATAATACACGACTATAAAATATAGTGGTATTGTATAAGACTTTTTGCCGATCGAAGACTATGAATGCTACATACCTGAAGGACATATGCGGCGCCATTTAGGCATTCACCGCCCAGGCACTCTCCTTGCGATCTCGTACCCACTAGTCTGCTGGTATGGGTTATACCAGAAACCAACATCTTATGTGTAGCCCCAGCCCAATTGTATGACCTCAATCTTGGGAGGTCGTCAATGTAACGGTACAAAGAGGGATGAACCGCTCTAGTGCTGTGTGGAAACAGCACCGTGCAGAAGAGGAGGCAGATGATCATCCTCGCAATGTCCTCCTCTTTCATCTTCAGTTCGCCCGTGCTAAGCTTGTCTATGATTTCCTCAATGTGTGGAATTTCCACTCTCCTCGCGGGGAAGTGCTTTCTGAAGAATTGACCTTCCGGTCGGCGTGTCAAGGAGGGGAGGACCTCAACTCTTTCGCCCTTTGCGGGCAATCCGGTGATAAGCGCAACTTCTTCCTCTGTGAAATGTAGCGTCCTGCCCTTGATATTGAAGACCTTCGCTGACTCATCCCAGTACCTAACCAAATGGTCGAGGAGGTTCCGAGATACAACTACGTCCTCACCTTCAAAAATGACAGCGAAACCAGCATCTTTGATCACTTGGGCACATCTTTGGTGACGCTGTAGGAGGGCCGCACACTTTTTCATCGCTCCCGGTTGACAACACGTCCGAAGCGCCGGTCGCGCATTATATGTTCTCTTCACTGGTCGGTCCATCGGAGCCTTCCTTTTCCTGCCCCTCTGATTTCGCTGTCGAGGTGCCAAGACAAAATCATGATCCTCCTCCTCTTCCGATGGTATTTCCTCCATAGACTCATCTCTTTTTTATCCATCTGCAAGGAGTGAGGTATAGTGGTCAGTAGAAAAGTCTCCTCGGTGAAACACGAAAATATAAAAGTCGTGTTGTCGCATACACGACTAAATAGAAAGTCGTGTATTTTACAGACACAACTTTATAGTTCATAGTAAAAATTTAAAATTCAAATGTCGGACCTTATGAAACTAAAATCAGTAAGGATTGTTGTAACTTACCGCAGTTTAGCCGTGTGTATGTGTGTATTTCCTCGTAGGTGCCTTTCACAGTCTTCCTCGCCGTCAACCGAAGCTCAATCGGTCAATCCGCCGGTTGCATGCAGGCGGAGGGAGCCGCGGGGGAGCTCAGAAGGTTGAATATCAGAAATACTGACGTATGCGCTTCAAATCGCCGCCTTTGTGCACTCTCCCTCAGTCGTGTCGTAGAAATCCAGCAGGGGGGCAGCTCGATATCGAGATGGGGGACGTGAATAGGCTCGTCAAAATCCGTGTATTCCGCCGGTTGAATCGCCGCTCGAACTCGCCGGTCGCCGGTGACGTCGCCGATGTATATCGCCGGAGAACCTTGTACTTTTTTCGTATTGTACACAACACGCCTCTTCGCACAGTATTAGCACGAAAAAATAGAAGAAAGGGCATTTTGGGTACTTCAAGTCCAGATTCCAGGTCATATGAGATTTCACGGGAAAAACCTGGTAATATGGGAATATCAAAGTTGGCGCCAGGTAATATGGAAAAAACTCCATAAATGGTTGGGCTATTAGCGGGCTCACCCAAACTGAGCCGATCTCGGGCTCCACCACTGGGCTCGATAACAGCCCGTGAGCTTTTTTGAAAAGCCTCCTCCGATCGGTTCCTCCTCCTGCTAGGGTTCTTCACTAACTTCTTCATGCTCCCCATCTACCCCCTCCGACAACCCTCTATGGAGCTCCGCCTACCACCACCCCGTCCGGCGAACTTCCCCTCCTCCCCGCTCATGCCCTCCTGTGTGGGCTCCGTGCCTCAACCTTAGACTTGTGACCCCAACTTCTCAAGGTTCTGACTCAGGTAGCCCTCAACATGTGATTTCTGTATTTTTAATGAGAAAGCTCTCAACTTGTAGGATTTTAGACTGTTGAATCTTACTGGCGGCGTGCGTTATGTTGGCTGGGATTTCTGTCCATGGTTTTTCATTGTTATTTTGGGGGAATTTGTTTACTAGGTAGTTAGGTTTTGCTGACTCTAATGCAGTAGCTGATTTTAGTTCTCGAGTAGATAAATCGTGGGTAAAATCTATTTTTGCATGATTTTCTATGTGAAACAATTGTTCATCATAGGAAAATGTTAGGCTATCTATTTCAATGATTCGATGAAATTGTTAATTATGATTACATGCATGAACTTTCTTCGTAGTTTGCTTTTTCATTTTCTCTTTTCATCTAATTATCTCTCTGTTTTCTTTTTTTTATTATTCTAATGGGTCTGAGGGTTTGTTTGTAGTTTTAGGTTTTACTGGAATTGGGCTTTTCGTGTATAGTTTGAATCTGACATTGGCTTCTTCTGTTTTTGTAGTTTCAATTATTAATATCTTGATTAGGTTTACTGGAATATTTTTATTTAGTTGTTAACTTAGTTTTTAGATTAAAATTGCCCACTAAATTGTAGCTTAAATTAATTTGCTTATGAAATTACATTGTTGTGATTCCTAATATCTCTTTCTAATCTTGAATTTACTCCTTGGGCACTTCATTGACTGGCTTTTCTAGGTTTAAATGTAGGGGTAGTTCTTATTTACCACAAATGCTTGCATGATTAGAGGAAATCTGTTATTTCTTGAATTCTAATTTTGTTAGTTTGATTTTTTTTTGTTTTTCCTTGTGATCTTATTGTAGTACTTTCTTAGTTATCTTTGATGACTAATTGAATGGCTAAGTTTAAGAAACAGTTATCTCGAATGCGCTGATTTTCTATGTATAAATTAACTAGAAATGTTGTTCCTCCATTTCTACATCATGAATGCTTTATTTGTTTAATTGGATGTAGCTCAGCCATTATCTTTGCCTCTCTAAATCTGTAGAAACAATTGGTCACTATCTATTTATAAGGCTTTTTCACTCACATAATTTCATTTTTATTCTCGTCTTCATATGAATATTCAGATGTATAATGAGTCTTATTTTGCTATAACTCCTTCATTGGATATGATCTCGTGTTATTTGCTTTCATTGAATGGCATTTCATACCTTCCACATGTTTGTTATATTGTAGAGTCTATAGAAGATGTCTAATAGTGCAATGCATATTGATGATATTGATGACGAGAGTGTCGGGGTTCGAGTTACTAGTCCTACACGTAAGAAGCAAAGGAAATCAGCATCTAAGGTCTGGAGACATTATACAAGATTAGGGAAGGAAGGAAATAGAGAAGTAGCCAATGCAAGTATTGTGAGATTGTGCTTAAGGGGAGCGGTATGGGTGGAACTTCATGTTTGTGGAGGCACCTTAAAGAAAATTGTGAAGCTTATGAGAAAGAAAAAGATGGCGGTAATATAACTCCAAGATTGGAAAACTTTAAGTTTAGTCATGAGAGGAGTCAGAAGGATTTGGCAGAGGCAATAATCATACATGAGTATCCTTTTTCCATTGTTCAGCATGTGGCTTTCATGAAGTTTTTGAGAAATCTCCAACCACAGTTTGTTGTTGTGTCAAGACACTCTATAAGAAATGATTGCTTAGAGATTTATGAGACTTTGAAGGAGATAGTAGTAGATGAATTGAAAAGTCTTGAATGCCGCACAAGTGTTACAGCTGACTTTTGGCTTTCAAATCAAAATATTAGCTATCTTTGCATAATTTGTCATTTTATTAATAATGATTGGAAGTTGCAAAAGAGGATCATTAATTTCAGCAAAGTTGGTTCTAAGCAAACTGGAGACCATATTGCAAAAATGATTTATGGAAAATTATGTGGTTGGAACATTGATAGGAAATTATTTTGTTGTGTACTAGATAATTGTTCAGCAAATGATGTTGCAGTTAGAGAGCTCAAAAAAATGATTTTATTAAATAAACATCTTCCTTGTCTTGGCCACTACTTTCATGTGCGGTGTTGGGCTCATATTTTAAATATTATGGTTCAAGATGGCTTATTATGTGTGCAAGATGTTGTGTACAAGGTACGTGAGAGCGTAAAATATGTGAAAGCTTCAGCAGTGAGAGAAATCAATTTCAAAATGTGTGCTGATCAATTAGATGGGCCAAAAGTTAGCCTAGTTTAGGATGTTTCAACAAGATGGAACTCAACATATGTTATGATAGATGTGGCTTTAAAGTTTAAGGATGTTTTTTCTAGATTTGCTAGCTTGGATGAAAACTATAAGCATTTACCCTCTGATGAAGAATGGGAAAATCTTAAAATTGTGAATGATGGTTTAAAGATCTTTTATGATTTGACAAAGCTTTTCTCTAGTACAAAGTATGCTACATCTAATGTTTCTTTCAGCATGATTTGTGAGCTGAAGTTGAAATTAAATTCTTGGCATAGAAATATCAACCTCTTTTTGTCAGCTATGGGGGTAAGAATGTTGAAAAAATGTGACAAATATTGGAAATATTCGATTAGGATTTTAGCCATGGCTGCAATTTTGAACCCCCGCATGAAGATGAAAGCACTAGAGTGTTATTTTCCAGAAATTTACTGTGAAGAAGAGGGTCAATCAAAGATATTAGAAGTTAGAACTGATTTGATGTTATTGTATAATGATTACGTCTCTCAATTTGGTGACAACTCAAGTTCACTACATTCTAGTCTTGGTGGCAGCAGTAGTAGTGTTAGGGATGATATAGTTGGAGGTGATGATGTATCTTCGTTAAATGTTTCATGGAATAGTAGAGTAGAAAGGCTTGGAAAGTTCCTTAAGGAAACATCATCAAACCTAGCCCCCAAGAATGACTTTGAGATGTATTTAGATGAATATATCCTTCCATGCAATGAACTATTTGGTGATTTTGATCTTCTAGGTGGAAAGCAAATTTTCAAAAGCATCCAATCCTTGGGAAAGTGGCTCGGGATGTGTTAGCAGTTCCAGTTTCAACCGTAGCTTCTGAGTCAGCCTTTAGTACTGGAGGTAGAATACTTGATGACTATAGAAGCTCTTTAGCACCAAAGACAGTGGAAGCGTTGATTTGTGCCCAAGATTAGTTAAAGAACGAATATTCAGGTATATATATCTAGTAATTTTCTCATGTTAATTGATGTTTGTGCCTTGTCAATTTTATTTATTTTTGTAATGTTTGAAGCTCTACCACTTGCGAAGACAGAGGTTATTTAGTCCATTTTTTCTACTGCTTTCACACCTAGAGCTGGTGTTGAACTTGATGACCCTAGCACATTGGATGGAGGTAAGTTCTAGTGATGGTTGCTTATTATATTAATTTATCCATATGGAGCATCTGAAACAGGACTGTTATAAAAACCATTGCTCTATCACTTTGGTAACTGATTGTTGTGATCATTAGTCTCACATTGAGCTTATGTTGGCACTGTGACTATATCTATTTGCCATCCTTATGTTCTGATTCTCTTGCAGGCTTCTAGGAGAGTAAATGGCCATCCAGGTGATGACTCTGTTTGTGCTAACTCACCAATCTTGCTATTTAATGATAGCAGATAGGCAGTAACGTTCCTGCATCGTTTCTGTTTGTAATACCAACTTTTCTTATTTTTATATCTCCTAAGGTGATTTACTTTTTGTCTTTAGGCTCCAAAATTTAAATTGCTGCCTTGGCCCAATGTTTCTGCTGCATTTGTATTTACATACTCAAATGATTGGACAATTTTCCAATCAGGAAACTAGTTGTCGGATTGGTAGCAGATAATGTACATATATATGTGGTAGCAAATGATGTGCAAATGTATCTACTTCTTTGTCAGATTGCAGTGTATTTTGGGGGGGGGGGATTAGAAGGTGATGAAAAATTGATGCCAACGTTGGGGTGTTGCTGTTGGATAGGGTGAACAACCTTCAATTTATCTGATAAACTAATAGAAATTAATCCTAGTTGAACTTCTGTTCGTAAATTAAGTGAATCCCAATTCGTGCTTTTAATTTATGCCTTTCAGAAAACCTCAATTCTATGCTCATTATGTTACTACAGTTTTATCTTTTTCGTTATATTTTCTTCTGCCATCTGTGTTCACTTGTATAGTAAATCATGATTGACGTAAATTAAATGATAATATATATCGAACTGCCATTTCATTAGTAAGAAGTATCTACTTCATTAGTAAGAAGTAGCCCTTTAATGGAGAAAGTAAAAAACCTACTTGGTTAGTTGAACAAGCCAAATGATATCAGATGACACATTGGAATTACCTGCTCTGACCGCCAACACATATTTGTACTTAAATATACGCCAATTTCTCTGTGTACTCAAAATCTGATCTTGATTACCACAACTTCCTTGTACATTTCCTTTTCAAAAAAATATAGTGACCATTGAAAAAACTGAATTGCATAGACTGTCCTCATTAGTTCAGATGCTCAATTTGACTGTAGTCGTTAAAGATGCCCCACGTAATTATCTACACCAAATTTTGCCTAGCCACAGAACGGGTAGAATACATGTAGTGTGAACAGAACTAGTTAAAGTCATCACTTTCAGTGATTTTTCTCACTACTTATTCGTTATTAGCCAATTTACCAAGACCTCTAATTGATATTCTTGGAATAATGGACTTAGAAACTCCACCAAAGTTATTGAAGAAAATACATAGATATGATTCAAAAAGTTTCCTCAATAAAAAAGAAACAAGTTGGCTCCAGCGTACCGAAAAGTTTCCTCAATAAAAAAGAAACAAGTTGGCTCCAGCATACTTTTTAGTTAGAGGCAACTAGTGAGCCTCTTTCTATCAATCTACAATCTTTATACCATAATGATTATTTGAGTCTTCTATAGAAAAAGAAATGGCCCAATAAGTAATAAAGAGCTTAAAAAAGTAAGGTAAATAGGAGAACTCAAAAGCCCAATAGGCCAAATAAGTGGCAGCCCAACAGAACTAATCTAAAGTTCTAAACCAGTAAAAAAGCCCAAGTATATCTATAGCCCAATAACAGCCCATTAAATAGCCCGTATCTGTTTATATCTTAACGGGCTGTGACTATTAATGCTTAGCGGGCTCGGGCTATTAATGAACAGTTGTGGGCCGCCCGAGCCCAGCTCGTTTAGCAGTCCTACCTGAAAGTGCCAATATCAAACAATTCGAACCTCTGAAGTCTAGATTTTTTTTGTTTTGTTCGCGGAAACAATTACTCTAGAGATTTCTTATATTGAGTGATGATTAGGTAAGGACACAAGCTAATTTCTCGCTACGAAATACATAGACCATTACATAAAAGAATAGCTAGACTAAAGGTTGGATTTTATTTTTTGGTATGCATAAGGTTGGAGTTCGATGTTGGCAGAGTTGGCCCACGGGAACTTTTGTGCGTTCTATCCAAATTCAGGTGGCATTGTGTTAGGAAAGGGCGGAAGAAAGCGTTTAGCAATGTCAACTTCAATAAGCTGAGATCGATAGGCGAGAATATTCTAGCAAAGTTGTAATATGCTGCTAACGAATTAAAAACGATTCAAAAACATAAAACTGATTAAGGAACCAGTAAAGGAAGTGCGGTTGCGGTGGATTGTCTCTTGCTTCGCTGAAACTGATCGTAATAGGGTGTGAAGGAATCCTCATAGAGTTGCATCAGCTAAACTGATAAATGGAAGGGGACGAAGCAAACCACCTTGAGAAATAAGAACTAATCTTGTCATGTTACATCTGAGGATTTTGCCTGATAAAAGTAAATTCAACCATGATCTGCGCAAGATCAACTGCATGGTCACATGGAATCTCCTTAATCATCCAGCTAATGCTAATAATTACACAGATCATTTCGTGGAACATTTTGCTATTCTAATGTAAATTCACAACTGATTACAGCTTGTTCTTTTTTACGCCTGTTTTTCGGTTTAGCCATTGCCTGCAACACTTAATGCTAACCCAACATCCCCTTTTTTTTTGCTATAATATAACCCAACATCCCTTTCATATTAGCTATTATATGCATACATTGCAAACAACTTTGACCTTCACGAGTCGCATACATTGGTTCCAACGAAAGTTTAGATACTAGGGGCTAACTGCAGCTAATAAGATGTGACTAAGTTCAATGCACCTTGTATGCATATCAACTTCAACATCTCCTCATCCCTTGAAGTCATCAAAAGGGCAAGAAAGCAAACTTTAATTTTTCTACAAAAAAACTCAGAGAAACTCGCCACTTTTAAGCCAGTCCAAAGAAAAAATATTGAACTCAATCAAACATCCAGCCGAGAACCATCTTTCACATCACAACACTTTTTTTAGCGCGCCTAGCCTGACCAGAGACCGTCACCAAATTCTTATACTCCCTCCGTTCCAAAATACTATGTACATTTGGAAATATTTATTTTTTAAAATATTGTATATATTTTACCAAATTATGTGGCTTTCTCTTTTCAAAATTTAAGGAGACTTGGAAGGATTGACTTGAATTTAGTCCGTGAACGAGCATATGAGTTGGATGGGATATGAGGGAGAAGAAGTCATATTATTTCCTTGCGGGTTTCATAGTCTAATAAAAATAAGAATTTTCTCAAATGTACATAGTATATTTTGGAACAGAGGGAGTATTTGGGCCGTTTGGGCCCCATAGTATATACATTAGTCATGGAATTCTTATTAGTCAGGCAAACAGTTTGTTGTTTGCAACATTTCACATCACAAATATTAGACTTCAGGAAAATCCAAGAATAGACACACCCAATTTCAGGGCAGGCTGACGACCGCCGCACGATGAGACCGACCGCAAAGGGATACGATGATGGGCAAAGCGGGAAATACAAAAAGTATAGAAGGGAGGTGCACAGCCTACTTTTCCGAGTTCGCGCTCCCTCTCCTGCGTTCGTCCCTGTAACTCGACGGTGCAGATCCGAGGAGTAAGGAAAACACAAAGCCCAAACCCTAGCTCTTCCGATCGGCCTCCCAATCGCTCGCTCCAGCAATCTGTTCGCGTTAGGTGATCAATCTATTCTATAAAGTGCCATTTTTTTTGTGTTTGATGCACTGGTTTTGCTTTGCTGATTGGATGTTTCTGTAGATACATATGGTTGGATTGTTTTTATTTGGATTGGTGGAGCTTTTGTACCTTGATGAGATTCTGGTTTCAATAAGCTGTTTTTAATGCAATTCAAGTACGTGGTGTAGAAAGGATTTTGTGTGTATGGCAATGCATTTCTGGTGATTTTGTGTATAAGCTGGTTGTTATACTCCCTCTGTCAGGAATTAGTGGTAGCATTTGCTTTTCTTGAATGAAGTAAAATCAATTCGTTATGGAGAAAAAAATGTTACTACTACTTCCGGACGGAGGTAGTATTGATTTTGGGCTTGAAAACATGTGCTAGCCATATCTTCCCTGAGCAGATTGCCATCCTTCACTTATTTGTTAATGGTTGATGCAGAGGCGTACCTGCCAGGGAGCCGCCATTAGAGATATGCTGCCTTTCGTGTGACATTTTTATATTAAAGTGACAATTTAATGTTAATTTGTTAAGTTTGCCGGTCTGTGGCATGTTGTATGTATGGCGGGTAGGAGGGTTTTAACTGTAAGAAGAATGTTTGAGTTGTTAGTTGATGTGAGTCGTGTGCTAGTTTTAAAAAATTATTAGATCAGATGTTGTAAGTGCCAGATTACTCCTTAATTCCTAAATAGGACTAATTTTGCTGCACTTTGAAGTTTGTGTGTATTTGTGTTATTTAATCTTTTTATTATGAGCTTTGGTTAGTTGTTGCTTCCTGTTATTGTGCTTACTAATGAACCATGTGAAAAGGGAGTAATAAGATGAAGCTTCACTATCATCATAATGAGATGATTGCGGTAGGAGAAATATTGATATGTTAAAGTTCTGACACAAAACGCTGTTGCTTTTTACAAGGAAATGAAGTTGTTTTACTATGGCTCTTTTGAATTTCAGTATGCTTTTGCTTTCTATTGCGCACTCTGAATTTTGTATTTTTTATTGCCTTTTGAGATTGTGTATCTGCTTTCAAAAATTAGTTTGCTTATGTAGTTATGTAATGGGTATTATGTAGTCAGCTATGGCGGGATTGGCGCCAGAAGGTACTCAGTTTGATGCAAACCAATATGATGCGAAGATGAACGAGTAATTTCTTTTGGATTCTTAAATCAACATATATATGATTAGTAATGAAATTCTTTAGCAATGTAAATTCCGTGCATAAATTTTTAAGGTGGAAAATTTCTATTCATGCATGATCAGCACCATCTCTAAATTTGTATTGTTGTGGATTGTTGTAGGCTTACATCGGATGGTCAAGATTTCTTCACATCCTACGATGAGGTTTTTCAGAGTTTTGATTCGATGGGGTTGCAGGAAAACCTTCTTAGGGGCATATATGCTTATGGTAGGTTGGATTCTGCTTTTTTTTTTTTTTTACTATAACTGCTTATGAATAGAAATAATAGCTCACTTTTTCATGTGATTTTTTAAGGTTTTGAGAAGCCATCAGCCATCCAGCAGAGGGGAATTGTTCCTTTTTGCAAGGGGCTGGATGTCATCCAACAAGCTCAGTCTGGTACAGGGAAGACGGCAACATTTTGCTCTGGCATCCTTCAACAGCTTGACTATGGCCTTGTTGAGTGTCAGGCCTTGGTTCTTGCTCCCACACGTGAACTTGCTCAACAGATAGAAAAGGTCATGCGAGCACTTGGTGACTATCTGGGGGTGAAGGTTCATGCTTGTGTCGGTGGAACAAGTGTCCGTGAGGACCAGCGTATTCTTTCAAGTGGAGTCCATGTCGTGGTTGGCACACCCGGTCGCGTCTTTGACATGTTGCGCAGGCAATCCCTCCGACCTGATTATATCAAGATGTTTGTATTGGATGAAGCAGATGAAATGCTTTCTCGGGGTTTCAAGGATCAGGTACTTTCTTTCTCTCTATTATAAATGCTTCTTTTTAAAAAAAAAAATACATTTTTGTTATGCTTAAATTATAGCTATAGGAATTATATGGGTTCTGCAAGCTTTGACTACTTTTAAGCAACAAGCCATTTGTGTTCTCCACTAAACAGTGGCTGAAAGATGTTCAAAGATGTTTCCTATGGAAAAAAATTTGTGCATAAGCTGATGATTGAAGTAAAAAGTGAACGCATCTATCCGAAAAGATGGGCTGGCATTTTTTGTTGACTCAAGTTACTGGTTGAATTTTCAATTATAAAAAAAAAATGTTACTGGATGAATTTTCTTTATCTCTTTCCGCTTGTGCATTCTATAATTCGGAAGTATAATCTTTTACAACCTTGTTGTTGCAAGCCATGTTTTTTAGGTAACCGTATATCTGCTTGTGACCTGCTATGTTTTATTCCATGTTTTTCTGTATAGCTCAGACATTATTTCTGTTCCTCCCTTATTTGACAATGTGGCTTTTGGGATTTAAGAAGCTCATGATTCTATCCTTTTTCACGAATTACTGCCTAGTGAGTCACTGTATTTAATCCCCCTTTTCAAGAATGGGATTTTCTTATGTTCCTCATTTATGCGAATTAAAATCTTGTGCTGTGCTGGAATCTGTCTATTAAGTTTTCAGTAATGCTCTAATGCTAGTCTTTCCCTGTGTAATCCACATGTTCCTGGATATGGTGCGTGAGATACTCTCTTGTGCTTTCATTGCAAAAAAATTTGACAGTAATGAACTGAACCCTGTTTTCAGATATATGACATTTTCCAGCTTCTTCCATCTAAAGTTCAAGTTGGAGTCTTCTCTGCCACCATGCCTCCTGAGGCACTTGAGATAACACGCAAATTTATGAACAAGCCTGTAAGGATTCTGGTAAAAAGAGACGAGCTTACCCTAGAGGGTATTAAACAGTTTTATGTCAATGTTGAGAAAGAGGAATGGAAATTGGAGACACTATGTGACCTTTATGAGACTTTAGCGATTACTCAAAGCGTTATCTTCGTCAACACCCGACGTAAAGTTGATTGGCTTACAGACAAAATGAGGAGCCGGGACCACACTGTGTCAGCTACTCATGGAGACATGGACCAGAACACTAGGGACATTATTATGCGTGAATTTAGATCAGGTTCCTCTCGTGTACTCATTACTACAGACCTTCTTGCGCGTGGGATTGATGTCCAGCAGGTTTCATTGGTCATCAACTATGATCTGCCGACTCAACCTGAGAACTATCTCCACCGTATTGGTCGTAGTGGGCGTTTTGGAAGGAAGGGTGTTGCAATCAATTTTGTTACCCGTGATGATGAGCGCATGCTGTTTGACATACAAAAGTTCTACAACGTTGTAGTTGAGGAGCTGCCATCAAATGTTGCTGACCTTCTCTGAAGAGCTTTTCTAATTTTTATCTTGTCTATTAAGGTAATATCGTTATTTTGTTTGGGTAATTACTGTCATTTACATACGATAGGTTTTAGGTGTAGCAATTTAATTTGGTATTGTTAAATCTGTCTTAACCGTGAGTGACTTGATTTTGGCATATTTGCTACAACGGTTTCCAGTGTTGCTTCTTGAGTCGTGCACTTTTGGAGTTCGTCTAGTTGCATTTTTTCTGGATATAGCATTCTTGCATATTTTGTGTCAGCTAAAGATTTTATAACTCGTTCTAGGGAGCTGCGAGCTGCTCTGCCACTTTCATTTGTGAGTGCTTTAAAAAAAAATTGTATCAATACATCTTCTTGGTTGGAGAGGTGTAGTGCTCGATGGAATTCTTATTGAAGTATGGAAAGCATTAGGAGGTGTTGGCTTAACTTGGTTGACTAGTTTGTTTAACAGGATTTGGAAGTTTAAGCGGACTCCAAAGGAGTAGAGGTGAAGTACCATCATACTTTTGTTTATAAATAAAGGGAACATCCAAAGTTGTACAAACCATAGAGGTATAAAAGTTATGGGACATATTATAAAATTATGGGAGAGAGTAATAGAAGGACGTTTGTGAAAAGTAACTAAAGTAACATATAATCAATTTGGTTTTATGCCGAAGAGGTCAACAACGGAAACTATATTTTTGTTACGGCGGTTAGTGGAGAGGCATAGAGATAGAAAATAAGACCTCTATATGATCTCATAGATTTGGAAAAAGCCTACGATAGAGTGCCAAAAGAGTTTATTTAGAGTGTTTTAAAAAAGTCATAAGAGGTTATATAGATATAAAAAATGATATGTTGAGGAGGTTGTAACTATTGTATGAGTTTCCAAAGACATTTACTAGATGGTGTATCTTGGTGTATACTCTTTGTAGATTATGTAGTTTTAATTGATGAGAGTAAAGTAGGTTTGAATGTGGAAGAAATTAATGAGTTTCCAAAGACATTTACTAGATGGTGTATCTTGGTGTATACTCTTTGCAGATTATGTAGTTTTAATTGATGAGAGTAAAGTAGGTTTGAATGTGAAATTAGAATTATGGAGGGAGGCTCTATAATAAAAAAAAATTTAAAATAAGTAGAACTATGACAGAGTGCATGAAATTTAATTTGAAGGAATGTAGAACTTAACAGGTAGGGGATGAGTCGATGTTTTTGCCGAAGCTTGTCACTAGGGCTTTTATTTTTTGAAGTCACTAAGGCTTTTATGAGTTGTATAGCTGTTTACCGTGATATTTTCCTGATTTGATGACTATCTTCTGATTCCTGCAGGACTGAAATTTGTTTGGAACATGCGGGTTATTTTGGGCATTATTGAAAATCAGCTACTTGTAGTATTAGGCAATTTAATGAGGTAATGTTGGTAAAGATAAAGGCACACCTTGTACTTTTGGAAGGAAAGAAAAAAGACTGTGTCCCTCTTTTAACAGAAGTCTGGACGTATCTAGATTAGATCAGGGGGGAAATTACTCTACAACTGGTTGTAGAGTTCCAACGCACGGGGAATAGTCATGCTCATCACCCATGGGTGCAGGGTGCTGGACATGACTCCCCAACTTGTGGGTCCCTTGTGGCCGAAGGCAAGGTCAAATTGGAGATCAACTAGTTGGGACAGGTCGAGTTGAACACTGAAAACACCACTCGCTCCATGTATTAAGGCTGTTCACCAATTTAGCGTCTACCTTATTCTCCCCTTTCCCCATCCCTCCCTCTTAGCGTGCTGCAGTTGTGAACGCCCTTGATATGGGAACAGGTTGATGCTTTCAACGTACCTCCCAATCTGTCCCCACATAGTTTATCTCCAATTCGGTGTTTGTTTCCAGCAACAACAATATAAAGGTGGTGACAAAGTACTAGAGCGTAGAGAAGCATCACTACAACCGGTTGTAGAGTACCAACCCTCATAGTTTAGTCCCGCAAGTGAGGGTGAGGTTCCGCCCTTCCTTTCGAAACTTCATCTTATCAGCCGAGCCGAATAGCGCCGAGCTAGAGTTTCAGTAGAACTGCCAATTAACTTACGAGTTGAGTCCGAGGTGACCACAAGATCAAGCAAGTTCGAAATACAATCAAAATTTCCGAGCCCAAACCAAGTTGGTCCAAAATTTGACTCAGCTTGGTTAACACCCCATGAGTAAAACCAATGAATTCCGTATCGCCAATATATTGATATTAGGTCCCACCCGATAAAATGATTGATATCAGGTCCCACCCGATAAAACAATACTGATTAATATCGTTTTTTCAAATTTTTTACAATATCGATGATATATCACCATTTTTATAAAAAAACAACTTTCCCGTTTGTTTCCCATCCTAATATGCATTTTTATGCATATTTTGAAATCTATACTTTGTCTAAATTAGTATAACTCATTTTAGAAGTTAGATTGTGAAAATATATGGTAAAAACTAGTTTTTAACTACCGATATTTTGTCTCTTTGGTCAACCGATATTTTACCAATATCCGATACACAATTCCTTGAGTAAAACACGCACAGTTTACAGGATTTTTATTAGGATGAGGTAAAGTGTTGTCGCCCAAGAAAAGAGACAATAAGGCCGGTTTCAACATTTTGAAACATTTCGGCCAATGTTTTAAAAAAATTCTGGCTGGGTAGGTCCAACCGGGGGTCAACCCAGGTTGACCCGTGATAAATGAAGCAATAAAAGAACCATTGAACCAGCAGCAATAAAAGAAGTCAGTGGAGTTCCATAGGGTAACACAACATGGGAATCAAAAGTAGTGTTAAGATGCCCCAAAAACGAAACATACATGGATTTCAGATTTTATCTAAAAGCTTTGTGCTCAGTGACATGCACTTTCCTGTAAGGAAAAAAATTAGGCATGAAAACTAGGGTATAAAATGTAACTAGCTCAGTGAGGAACGAACTTTTTGCAGTATTCCTCAGGTACTCTGTGACTGAGAATTCAAAATGATGTATATCCCTAGTTTATATTCATGGTCTCCATTCATATCATGTATCCACAATAATTAACGAAAAAGTTAAAAATACAACAACTAACCAGCCATTACATATGCTGCTTAAAACATAACACTAATACTAAGCATGCCACGTACACAAACATATTAAAATCAAGTTGTGGCTAGTACAATGTGCCAATACTTCCAAGAATAAAACAATGTCTCACACCTAACTGATGACGGATGAAAACAACCTAGTTATGAAGTTCAAGAAGTTCCATCTTTCCCTGTTTTGCAGGATGATGACTTCGAGACTATGCCAGTAAGCAAAAATTTTCTCATTCCTTCTTAGTCATGACAATGTCTCTATTCTGTAAAGATAGTAGCTTTGGCACTATAAAAAGAGATAATAGCTTTCAACGTATTGCTACAACAGCTTTCAACATAGTACTCATTTCACCACCAGAACGCAAAGAGAATTTACAAGATGTAAAAAGAGATATAAAGTATCAGAAAAGCCAGATTGGTATTCTGTTGATAGGATGCATCAAAAGTCAAAATTTGACATTAACTGCATATCTCACCTTCAAACGTTTCAAACAAATTGTGCAGTATCATGAGAATGAGGTTTCTTTTGAGTGACTATCTTTTAAAACTTCTATGAGCGGCACCTGCAATGCCTAAAAATCTGACTGACTTCTTACAAAAGTAATGCATCTTCAGCTCATAATCCATACTTCCTTTTCGGAATACCCCAAATCCTTAATCTAGGTCAACCTTTAAAGTAGCTTCTGAACCCACAAGTATGAAGGCAATAAAAAACCACAAGAACAGAAAATATAAGCAATTTCAAGGTACAGTCAGGCCTAGGCATCAGTAAACAGCAGACCAAGCAGACAGACACTATACCAAACAAAAGCTGAACATGAACAAATAGGAAAATGCAACCAGTTCATCCATCCACATGCCAGAGGAGAGAAATTCATTCTCTATACTATCTCCGACTGACTTAAAAAGGTACGTTCTTTTGGGAATTTAATTTAGTAGGTACCAAACTGAATTTTTCAGCTCATAACTCGTAAGTCCTTTTTGGAATACACTAAATCTTTAATCTAGGTCATCTGAAGCAACAAGTATGAAGGCCAAAACAAATCAGAAAAAATATGCAATTTCATACAGTTAGGCCATCAGTAAACAGAAGATCCGGCTTTTTACCAAACAAAAGTCGGACGAGAACAAATGGGAAAATACTACCAGTGAGTCCATCCACACAGTACAATACGCAGAGGAGTGAACTCATCCGATAACATAAAGCCAATTCAATTTCAAGCTGTCAACACTTCAGCCTGCCTATTCTCCGATGTAAGAATTTCGTAAAATCAGATACCAAAAAAGGGGCCAATAAGTAGGAGCACAATTGAAAGAAAAGATGAACAAAGTCGCTATTGAACACTAATTTTCCAACAGGGTTAACATTCATAAAAATTCTAGGCAAGCATCATTGGATGAAGACACACTCTAAATCACCAAAATTTATATATCAAAGTAGAGTACTTCTGTAGTTGACAGGCAAGAGACTGATGTATTCATAAGCAAAGGAAACTAAAAAGTAGAGACAAACACAAGAGTCACCACCATCCATATACGACCTGGGTGTACTTATCTTTGAGCCACCTGAAGCTCCTCCTCACGGACCCCTTCATCCTGCCTTCCATAGCATAAACCTTGTAGCTGGCCACTCTCTTCTTCCTCTGCAGCTCAGGGTCGTTAAAGCTCCAACCTTTGAGCGACCCACTAGACTTCCCCTTCTTAAGCTTCATCTCCTTGGGCAGCTGGGTCTGGTGAGAAGCGTAGGAGGCGCTGTAACACCTCAAATCTTGCAAGTTTCCAGAGGCGCCTGGCAAGGCCCCCCCGTACCTCTCCATCTGCATCCTCCCGTCGCCGTACGACTTGGATCTCAAGTCCTCCATGGAAACGAAGGGAAGGTCAACGAGAGGGAGGGAGACCCACGAGTCCAGTGGTTGGAAACTTGGAAACAGCTCGATGGAGTTTGCGGAGATTTAAGAACTCTTTATTGGTGTAGGTGGCCACGAGTCCAGTGGTTGGAAACAGCTCGATGGAGTTTGCGGAGATTTAAGAACTCTTTATTGGTGTAGGTGGCTGGCTGGTGGGTACTCTATTATAGACTGTAGAAATTGCAATTGCTGATTGTCTTGACTTTCCATGAAAATCATGTGGCTAAGCAAAAAGGGTCAAGATTTTGGAGGATTGGATTTTAATCTGGTGAATTTGAGTCGTAATCCGCGAGGCGTAGCTGGTGAACCGTCCATCATACTGAATCGATGGCACACATTAAAAACGCATGCGCTCAGTCAAATAACCTGTTTTTTACGACTTGGTAAATTTGGCTTTTAATGCTGCAAATCACTAACAAGGACAATAATAAGACTCTTGAAATCAATGGGGTGTTGGTGGGATGGTCTTCCTAGAGCGGAGGTCTTGAGTTCAAGCCCCTACTTGCGACTCACTCCGAATTATATCCCGATTTATTCATTGCCTAAAAAGATACCATGCGTTGATGTTGCACTAACCTTTTGTTAGACTTTTTCCCTCCTCATATAAGACCCATAGTTATTTGGGGTTTTTTTTTATTTGGAGAGGGCAATTAGTTACTCACTTTGAGGTTAAGTATAAGTTGTTAAAAAAACTCCTTTATTAAAAAATTATTTCTTCTTAAAATAAATTTTTTTTAGAAAAATGATAAGAATAAAATACTACAACTTTGAGAGAGCTTTGAAGATCAAGAAAATAGATTTTCTTCGAGGAAGAAGGATAATGAAATGGAAAGATTTTTAAAGTCAAAACATCATCTCATGAAATATAGAAGATAAATAATAGGTAGTTTGTGTTAATCCTTCTATCTATATTCTTTGTGTATTCCACATAAAAGTAAAATTTATCCATAGCTTATAAGAGGGTATTTACCTTTGAATATTGATGTAATATCTACTAAGTAGAGTGCATCTAAAGTTGATAGTAGTAGATTTGGTTTACAGACATCATGGATGTGTCATTGTCTTGGCGGTGAACCACATTAAATTTGTGCCTCCAAAGAGGTCGATGAAATTCTTCTTTATTAATCTTGCCTTATGTGAGGAATAACTTGTGCATCCTACATCAATGAGGTGTATAAGACTAAATTACATTATTATTGGTGTAGAGAAGTGTATTTGGTTGCGTTTCTTGACTAACTCAAAAGAGAGAAAAAATGTAGTTTTCCCAACACTTTCTAATTGGGTATCAAGGCCTAGAACACCTCTACTATATAAAAAAGGCTCCTAAAGTTTTCATGTTTATTATGTGGTCGAGATTGGTAATTCATTTAAGAATCATATTTGGAGGAAAAGTGGAGTGGATTAAAAATGGTGATGGGCTGCTGAGAGTCAGCCCATCGACATGATTTTGATATGAACTTGATCATCCATGTGCTTCCAGCCCTTGTCGTTGATATTGACCCTACAACTAAGGGCCTGTTTGGCAGCACTACTACCCAGCTCAATTTTTACTTTATTGATTTTTCTCAGTAGCATTTTTTGTAATTTTATAAATAATATAAGGATAACATTTTTTTCTATTATATGCCTTTGCCTTACATGTTTATTTACAAAATATGCTATAAGACCCTAAATTCTTCTATAAAAGATGATTCTTCCTCTCTATTTCTTCCCTAAAATCTAACTTTCCCACTCCATAAATCCTCTACCAAATAGACCCTAAGATACAGACCACCAAAATAGATTTGATCTTAGAAAGAAGAAGAATCACAAATTGAGCTGGATGTGATCCTTTGGGCTGCCACTTCTTTTAATTTATCGTTTTTCAAGTTTTTTCTTCGAATGGCTGCCACAGACCAAAAGGGCAAATGCTGGGAGAGGTCTTTGGTTTCCACAAACAGACGGTAGGGACGGTCGCGGACAGCCTCGTCCGCGGAGCTATATGTGTCCGTGGTCGTATCCGAGGCGTTAAGATCTGTCCCTACAACTCGGACACGGATACGGCCACGGGTCTTCGCCCAGCCTTCTGTCCTACGTCGGGCAACCGAACTAAAAACCTAACACCTTTTCTCCTCCTCTCGGACCTCTCCTCTCCCTCTCACCCCATTGCCATCTCCCTTTCACCCCACTCTCGCCGGGCTTCTCCTTGTCACCCCACTGCCGATCTAAAGGTTAGTAAAAGCTTTAATTTTGCATTTTGGTTTAATATATTCCAAGTGACGTTGAATGAATGGTGTTTACTCTGACATGTTTTTGCTTCTGGAATGAACAGGCGCTCCATTCGGCCGATAATCAGCGTGCTGTACGAAGACAAAAGATATAGGAGGTTTGATCAATCCCCCAGTCATTTGATCTCAGTGTGTTGTGTTAGGTTTTTTTTTTTATATTCTTGATATTTGTGCATATTTTTTTGTTAAAATTGCGGTGCATGGGGGAATGGAATGTGGTTTATTTCTTATCTAATTGAATGCATGTTGTTAAATAGTTTTTTAAGCCATGATTTTTTTAGCAGAATATGGCTGAGTCTGTCATTAAAAACATGGAAAGCTTAAATAGTGAATTGGATGCTACTGCTATCACCGAGCAAAATGCTGAAAAGAGTGACGAGGAAAATGTAGTTGTTGATGATGAGGAGGGTGATACTAGGGACATAGATCAAATTAACAAAAAGCGGAAGTTAAAATCCGCTGTTTGGAACCACTTTGACAGAATAGAGGTGCCTAACGGGGGCAAAGAAAAATGTCATTATTGTGGGGTTATGCTAGATGCAAGTGGTAGTTATGGGACTAATAAATTGTGGAGACATGTCCAGGGCAAGTGCCCAAAGTTTAGACAGAGTAAAGGAGGCGACATTAAACAACAAAATCTTGAAAATGGGTAAGAACAAGGATGGAAGTGCATTTGTGGAAACCTTCAAATTTAATCAATAGAAGAGCAGGAGGGATTTAGCTGAGGCAATAATCCTTCATGAATACCCTTTTTCAATTGTGGATCATGCTGATTTTAGGAATTTGTGAAAATTTACAGCTTTCATTTGTTATGGACAAGAGAAAATCAATTACCAAAGATTGCATGGATATATACAAATAACTGAAGGGAAAAATTCATGATATGTTGGACATAAATGAAGGCAGGATAACCATCACTAGTGATATGTGGAAATCATGTCAAAACTTTTCTTATATAAGTATAACTTCTCACTTTATTGATCATAATTGGGTGTTACAAAAGAGAATTTTAAACTTTAGTCAGGTTGCTGCGATACACAAGGACAAGCACCTTCAAAAACTCAACTCCTAAACCAAAATCAAATGATTCCATACACTGTATGATGCTATTAACAGACTATACAAGACATAAAAGCAGCTTGTGAGCTTGACGTTATGATTCTCTCTTTTACTCCCTCCGTCCAATTTTGACTTTCTGGATGAGAAAACCAAAATGAACTAATTTTATTTCATTTTGGTTTTTTAATCCAGACAGAATAGAGATAGGCATGAAAGTCGTTCTCAAGTGATTCGCAAACTCACTTCACGTACTCATGGAATTACATGAGCTTCTTTTTTTTGATAAAGATAGAACTATATTAGCTTGAGATTCATACAAACTGAGCATATTGTCGTATATCATTGATTTGAGAAGATCCAACATTCAAATAGATTGGGGGCGCAACGTCAATAAGAACGAAGTCAAGGAAGAACACAAGGCTGGAAATAAGCGAAAAGTAGGGAATCAAAATAAGCAACTTGTCACCTGCACTGCGAGGATACGACCGGCCGAGAGGGGGAGGAGACTGGTGGTGGGGCTTTGGATACTCAAGAACTGGGTTGGACTGAGGAGACTCCTTGTTAGCAATGGGTTGGGCTCAAAATCCAGTCCATCTGAAAAAGCAACTGGGCTCTCTCAAGGAAATGCGGTAATAGGCCCATAAAAATATCTACTTGGATTTTCAGGTGAGACTTTTGTTTTTTTTCCCCTGGGCAAATTCTGTTCTGGAATTCAATATTTCACACTCTTGTCTTTTTTTCTTCTAATACAATCACAGTGTTGTCTTTTGTTCTCAATTACTCCCTCTGTCCTGTTTTAGATGTTCCATATGAAAAAATGTTAATTTTTATTGGATGGTGGAAACCCCATCTAATGGGGGAAGAAGAGGTTCAAAATGCATTTAAATTGACCATATGGTGCATCTAAAAAAGGAATGTCCTCCTTTACTGATGGGGCACCTAAAATAGGATGGATAATGCAATGAGATGCCCTTAATAGGAGATTCGTACTGACAGAACTTCAACCAAATATGCATAGTTTTCTTCTCCTTAAACCAACCAAAGGACTTATTAGCATATGGGAGTTTGTTGAGCAACTGAAGTTCACTAGCCCTCTTTAAATTGTTGTCAGCATTCTACATGCCTTGGCTTCTTGGAGTGGTATTTGACATGAATAGATTCTGAATGAGATGGGCCTGCCGATCTTTTGGCCTTAGCAGTGGTGAAGAAGCATCTAATCTTCGGTTTTGATAGGGACTTACCCATCGTTAATTAGAACACTTCAGTTCAGTCTGCATGAGCATCAAGTGACCTTCTGAGGGATACCATGCTCTAAGATTAGATTGTAGAAACTTTGTTTATTACATTAAATATGATATTAAGTTGGTTGATTTGACGCATCCACCCTGTTCATATACAAGTAAGAAAAAAATATAGGAAGAGATGATGCTCCTTGCTTT
Source organism: Houttuynia cordata (assembly GCA_039654745.1). NCBI lineage: Eukaryota > Viridiplantae > Streptophyta > Magnoliopsida > Piperales > Saururaceae > Houttuynia > Houttuynia cordata. Next base: position 44,419,247 of record CM077502.1, on the reverse strand, counting down.
TAAAGTAGAAGCACCAATAAAAGAGGAAAAAGGGATTGTCCTTAATTGTTTCTATAATACTTCCTCTGTTTCCACATTAATAGTCCAGTTTCATTTTTCAAAATGAACTGATTTGATTGATTTTGGTTTTTAATATGGGCCAGAGGGAGTATTAAAGGTTTCGAAAGGTCCCTGGCCTTTTATTGATGTTTGTATCTGTACAACTTTTATTCATGTAAAGGTCCGTGGTCTTTTGCAGCATGCAACTCATGCATGTTTTTCACCAGCAACACTAACATTGATTTACTCCCTCCGTCCAATGAAGCCTATTTTTTTTTGCTAATAAAGATTTTATTCAACTAAAATGGATATTACACACAAGGAGACTCCCTCACCTACAACCACAACAAGGGAGGAAGAAACTCTACACACACAAATAAAATTGATCAACAACTTCCCATAAAATAAGACAAAAAACATTCGGTAGATGCTCCAAAGATAGAGGCGTAGCGTCGAGCTCAAATCCGTTGTAGAGGGCCTCTAACCCAAACATCTTGGGCTATCTCCAAAGGGTGGAAAATGAATGTTGATTAACCAATAATATACATCTCTCAAGAGAAACATACCTGGAGCTAATAGGTTGTGAGCTCCAGGCAGCATCTTCACAACTAGTAGCCCGGGTGATAATCACCAACCGTGAGGCGGCTACTGCAAGCTTGAATGTACGCCCATAGTAACGAAGGTTGGTATCTCACCCCTTGAACCTCTACCTAGTTGAACACCACTCAACTCAACTGGGGCTCACCCAAAGAATAAGCCAACCAATTGTACCCAAGGGGAATAAGATCTGACGGCAAAGGAGCCGACCGGACCAAACGCCCCAAGAGGACAACCAACAAAGGAGTTGCCTTCATCCATGAAACTTTCCACTAAATCCACCAGTACATCCACATGAAGGCTAAGGGAAGAGGATCAGAGGAGGTGGGGAGGAGGACCTGCAAGAGGAGGAAAGATGGGGGAAAGGGGGGTTTCTGTTGGATGGGAAAAGAGGAGAGAGGGGTTCCACCTGAAAATCCAAGCAACTATTTTTATGGACTTATTACCCCATTTCCTTGAGGGAGCCCAGTTGCTTTTTTAGATGGACTGCATAGTGGGCCCAACCCATTGCTGACAAGGAGTCTCCTCCTCAGTCCAACCCAGTTCTCGAGTATCCAAAGCCTCGCCACCGGCCTCTTTCCCCTCTCGGCCGCTGCCAAATTGGTTGTATCCTGCAGCGCATGTGACAAGCTGCTTCTTTTGATTCTCTACTTTTCGCTTATTTCCAGCCTTGTGTTCTTCTTTGACTTCGTTCTTATTGACGTTGTGCCCCCAATCTGTTTTAATGTTGGATCTTCTCAAATTACTAATATATGACGATTTACTCAGTTTGTCTGAATCTCAAGCTAATGTAGTTCTATCTTTATTAAAAAAAAAGAAGCTAATGTAGTTCCATGAGTTTGTGAACTGAGTTTGCGATTCACTTCAGAACGACTTTCATGCCTATCATTCCTGTCATCGAGATCTAAACAATGCAAGTGATTTTTTTAAATGCTCCTTTTGTCCAATATTACATGTCTGGATTAAAAAAACCAAAATGAAATAAAATTTGTTCACTTTGGTTTTCTTATTTCATTTTGGTTTTCTAATCTAGAAAGTCAAAATTGGATGGAGGGAGTAAAGGAGAGAATTATAACGTCAAGCTCACAAGCTGCTTTTATGTCTAGTATAGTATGTTAATAGCGTCATACAGTGTATGAAATCATTTGATTTTAGTTTAGGAGCTGTGTTTTTGAAGGTGCTTGTCCTTATTTATCGCAGAAAAGTGTAGACTTATTGCTGGTTGACACACTGCCACACAGGACTGACTTATTTACTGGTCTTTCACAACAGCTCTTGTTTTTCGAAGACAGAATGGTGATCATAATAGCACTTATTTTGGGTGCTTTTGTCTGTGCGCTTTTCTTGATTCCTGGAGCATTTAAGAGAGGTTGATTTTCTATCCTTTTTATTTTGATTTTGTTTTTCGAATCTTTTACTTTAATCTATGCTCTTTTTACACTTAAATTCATTTACATCTATGTACTTTATTGTCTATGCAGGGACTGCAAAAAGTGTTTCAGCACACTCTGTGACCAAGGTACCTTATCTTGTACTGATTTTCATATAGTATGGAAAAATTATACCTCTCACGCCTCTATTGTGAATACAATGACATGCTGTCAACATTGCGATCGTATGCCTTTCCCATTTATTATATATTGGCTTGATGAAATGATAGTTGCATGAAAAAAATTGTAGAGCCGTTCACATCTACTTTGCATTTTGCGGAAAAAACTGGGAAATATTTTTCGTACAAAGGAAGTAGGCATGTCCTCTTAAGGCAAATTATTTTTTAATTACTAGGGCTTACAGATGGAAATTATACACATTAGATGCTTCAATGTCATCAGGAACTTTATACACAATTGGGTTGTGAGAACTTATTTCCCTTCCATTGAAATAAAATTCTATGAAACTCAACCAATCTTTGTCATTGAAATTACTGTCTTTGCTTATATTTAAGCTTAAAATATATTCCGTTCACAGTCAGTATGTCTTAGTTTGCATCAACATTGTTGCAAGACTATTTAAGCATTTCTGGGTATTTAACTGGAGCATTTTTTAAATGTTTTAACTTAAGCTTTAATCATATTTTTACGTAAAGAAACATCTGCTCATTGAGCAAGTCATTCTTCACAACAATAGCTTCCAGATGAAGCAACTTGAGCCTCTTAAATCTTGGCATGCTTCATGGGAATTTCCATCTTTCTCTTTCTTCTTAAAATTTGAAGGACAATGTATGAAAAACAATCGTCATCACAGCATCCTAAGCTGTCCAACTATATTACGGCAAACCATAAGAAGATAATTGAGCTGTGTCCACTTGCTTACACTTCAATTGAAATCTCTTTCTGATAAATTTTTGTCCACTAGGTAAAAAAACTGTATACGAAAGCTGAAGTTGCTCTTCATAACACCAGGATGGATTGCTGGATTATTGTAAAAGACAAGGTTTGTTCCTGATTGCTTCATATGTAATTATTATATGTATCAGGTCAACTAAAAGCAAAATTGGCTTGTTTTTGGAATAATCCACACATGCTACATGGTTTGTTAATAAAAAGGAACTCTGACTTACACATGCCGCATTCTTTGACATGATTTGATACAATAAAGAAAATTAGCCTGCAGGTTTATGATGTTTCTTCATATGTGGAGGAACATCCGGGAGGCGATGCAATACTAACACATGCGGGGGATGATTCAACTGAAGGCTTTTATGGGTATGGAGATAAATGTGATAAATTTGCCATAGTTTTGGCTATTATGTTTTGCATTGTTGAGAGTTTTCTGGTGGTTTGATAGCTTTTTCTTCTAAATTTGACAAATATCTTTCAATCTAAATTGATAGCTCGTTTTCCAATGAGAAAAACTGGATATACCTGTAATATACGACAATCCATCATTTATAGTCAGTACCTTATGCGAAGTATCTCAATAAAAGTTTAGTCATCTTTCTCAGCCCGTACTTTGAAATCTAAGCACTGCTTAATGCTCATGTTTTCCTTTGCCAGGCCGCAGCATGCCACACGGGTCTTTGACATGATTGATGAATTTTATGTTGGAGATTTAAATCTGTAATGGAAATGCAAATTTTGTTCAAGGCATATATTTGTTTCGACCACGGTTTCAAAGATAAGCTGTGTATGTCAATGTGGAGAACATTGATATAATTTTGAAAAGGGCCATGATTTCTGGTCGTGAAAATTGATTGTGAACTGTTGAAAAGATTTTTCTAATTCTGGGTAAAAGTTTTGACGAATTAGGTATACTGTTCTATGTTTAGGGCAAAAAAGACGGCAGAGGTCGCATCCACAAGGCAAAACCAAGCACACCGGGAACAGAGAGCGACAATTTTACAAGAAAAAGCTAGCAAGGGGGAGCTCTTGTCATAAGGAGAGAGTGGTCTCTGGGTACATGGAGAGAGAACACGAGGACAGGCCTAGAGGCAGATAAGTTTGAGAAGGGAAGGGGGGAAACGGTAGTTGGCGAGCAGGACAAAAGGAAGATGTGAGGGGCAACCACCCTGGTCCGGTGGCCTGTGAAGCACCCAGCATTGCAAAAGGGCTACCAAAAGTCTCCGCTGGAGTCTCGCTCTGGGTGCTCCTCTAGTATGGATCAACATTCTATTAACCCCACCCCACAAAGCTCTCACCTCACCCGTTCTGGAAAAATTCCCCACCTTGCTGAGTAAAAACGAATGTTGATCCATACTAGAGCTGAAACTTACAACACCCTATGAAATGCTGATAGGAACACTGGGCTACAATAGTACCAGAAATGCTGAAACTAACTACACCATAACCTTCTTGCCAAGAGGATAAGCGCTGTCCTCTCCTTAAATTGCTTCTCTTTTTTTGGACTAAACAAGGACTAACAATTATCGGCCTGATGTGCCATGGATACTTTCCTGAGGCGGCTAAGTGTGGGAACATGCTCCTGGTATGTAAAATCTTTGTCGGTTGGACAACCAACAGTATGTTGCTAGGATGGCCAAGATATGTCTGGGTTTGAACCTCCACTCTGTCGGCCACCCTCCCAGGATTACATCCCACTATGCCGTGTATAAATAATGAGTGGGCCTTGTACGTGCCCAAGGGGAGGTGTTCTAAGAGGTCAGTTGTCCTCTCCCTCTTAATCGAGTCCTAAGAACTCGGAGCGGAATTTGATCAGGCTGAATTAGTGTAAAATGTGAATATCGTTTGGTTGTTGAAGTGAGAATTTATAATTCAGTTTTAATTTAATAAATCTCCTCATGATCATGAAGATTTATTAAATAAAGATTGAATTGAGGGAGAATCTTCTTTAAATTCATGAACCAAACAGCCCCTATATGGTGATGCCTAAATCTATCACCATAAATCAAATAGCAGCTCTATAAGGGGGCTTTCAGAAGCATGCGGGCACAACTTGATATGTAAGGCACACTAATACATCTTGTGATTTAACTTTAATATGCTGACAATACAGGTGGTAATTTTTGGCTTATTTAGCTATTAAAATTCTACAAGCTTATCATATCTGGTGCTACTTCAAATCACACCCTTTCCACACAGGCACATTCAGGAACATATAAGGATCCTTTGTGATTTCTCTTCTTAACTGTAAAAGTTCAACTAACATAAAAAGAAAACAAATCAACTGCCCCAACTACAGTTAAATGCTTACTTAAAATTAACAGAAGTGGTTTTGAACGGTACAGACCAGAATTCTGCCCTGACCGGCTGGTAGGACCGGACCTGGTCTGCCTTCCAGGCCCGGGCCAACAAAGGTTGAAGTTGAACCCCATTCTTTCCCAGTTGAACCGGATTTGTCCCCCGGTTGAACCGGGAAAACCCAGACCCGGCCACCAAACTGTCACAGTCCCCCCACCACCATATCCCCTTGAACTCAAATTGAAAATCCAATAAATTAAGAAAAAAATCCAACCGCACGGTCATTTTCCTTTCAATCCCATTCCTCTCATCATCTTATTTTTGTCCTTTACAACCACTTCGATTGTGCAACCCCAACATAATCTATAATGCTCTTCCACAAGTCATAAAGAGAACTAACTATCTAGGATTCAACATTCTAATTTTTTATTTCCCTATTCACATACCTTTATACAGACACTAACTCTAGTTAGTACAATCACGAATCAAAGCTCACGCCTTACTGCTGTCGTGCCTGCAAGTACCTGCTTCTAAAAGAGACCAAATAATAAACTTGAAGAACATTCAGCGGCCTGCTGCACATTTGTATCTTAGACCATTGTTACAATTTCACCGCGAAGGCCTGTAAAAATTTGAAATAAGAATTTCATGAGGCTGTTAGAAAAAATAGTTAACCCAAGAAATAATTTAATCAAAGATAATTACATCGGTCAAATATGTCTTTCGCTAGCTGCAGTATTGATTCTGTCTCCTCGGCCATTCTGGATACTCTTTCTGCTTCCTTGACCGCTTCTGATGCAAGAAACGATTTGGCCTCGGCATCTGCAACTTTGTAGGCAGCATCCATTGCTGCCGCATCCAGTATAACACCTGGGCCAGAACCATGAGCTAATTGCGCACGATGAGAGGGATCTCTTTGTTTTGGGGTGGGCGTTTTGGTCACAAAGGACGGATCCTTGAGTCTGTAACCATTAGAGGTCTGTCACAGTAAAAAGAAAATTTATCACATGAGTTAAATTTGTCTTTCCTCAGATCATATGATCGCCACAACTTTTAATTTAGTTCCAATTACTAATCCTTGTAATTCAAAAGATACGAGGCACTCACCTTTTCTATTTTATGTTGTCCAATAAGTCTTCTCAACTTGGAACTAAGCAATCTCCTAAAATTTGGCGGCACCTCTTGCTTTTGCTGCACAAAATACCAACCAATATAGTGAATCATTCAATTGATAACCACTTGAAAGTACAAAAGCCAAAGCAAGTAATTATAAGCACTAAAACAACAGAAGTAACGTCAAGACAATCGTCTTCACTAAGCAGTACATGAACAGAATATAAAGAAGCATAAACAATAAATACAAAAGAGTGACTACATTTGTGTTAGAGTATCCCCTCAATTTAAGCCATAGAAATGACTTTTTACTATTTTCTACATTCCAGTAAAATGCCAACAATGGAAATTCCTAATATAGAATGCAAAACTTGAGAGACTCACATAGCATATGCTTTTAAAAACAGACGTTTTAATTCAGTGGAAAACTAATACTCCCTCCGTCAAAAATTATGTTTCCCCATCAGAAAACCAAAATGAACTAAAATCGGTTCAGTTTGGTTTTCTAATGAGGACACATATTTTTGGGGAGAAGAAATAATATGGATAAATCAAACAATAGATACTGATTATAAATGTAAAATGTGACTTATAGGGATCATCCTTATGTTCTCATTCTGAATGTAATATCCTGAAAGAAGCAAAATATACACATATTTACCATTCTCATTCTGAATGTGGTAGGTATCCTAAAAGAAGCAAACCACACACATATTTACCATTTGATGAAACCTACAACACTTGCAAGTACAATGATAGGGGAAAATATTATCAAGCACTAACCTCAATGAAGCGGCAGATAGCACCAATATCGGTTCCATTAGGATCTCGCAGAGCTGAAAGGGCTTCAATGATAAGGGCATTGTACCTAAAGGATAAAATAAGCATATTTATCCAATGAAAGGAAAGTGATATGAAGAAAAAGTAGTTCTAGAAAAAGGAGGTGCTCATCCGTCTAGCAGAAGTGCATATTCTTTTATCTCATGTTGTGCAATTGGTTCTCACAACTAAAAACTAATAAGTCAAAGGCTATTTCATGCAGTGGGATTAGGATCCAAATGCACATACAAGAAAGATGCAATTCCATTTTTCCTTAAAAAAAAAGTACGCTAGGGAAGAAGCTAAAAAGGTGACGAGTGAGGGTAGGTTGAAGATATATAAAGATTCATACGAAAGGTTGGGTACTTGTGAGGGAGAAAAGGATATTTACAAACGTCCAAGACAAAAAAGAGAAGGATCTGGATTGGACTAGGCATACTGAAATGAGTAGAAATTTCGGGTGAAAAATGATACCAAAGATAGATGAAGAATATACAGTGTGAGAAGCTGTTATATGGAAATAGTAATAATCACACGACAAAAATGTTAATACTTATTTTTGTAAGATTACAGTTACAAAGGTAAAGAAGCATTCATTTGTTAATAAGAAAAAGGAAAAACAGTCAGACCCTCGTGGTATTCCTATTTGGACACGGAAGGACATGAGCAAACGTGCTTTAGTGTGGCTAACTACGTCATTTCTTAAATAACATAAAATGCCTAATGAATGGAGGACCATGGTGATACCTCTTGCGAAAAACGAAAAAGCAATTTAAACAGCTGCAATGTAATAGAAAGATCAAGCCAGTTTGGTATGGGATGACACTTTGAGAAAGAATATGGTGAAAACATTAGGGAAAGTCCCTATAATATAGAAAACCAATTTAACTCTGTCCTTTAAAGATAAACAAATTGAAGCTACCATCTTGTTCGGATAATATTGAAGCTATATTTTTACTTAGGCAATTGATAAAACAATTCAAGAAGAGGAGCATCTTCATATAACTTTTATTGTTAAAAACAGCATATGATAGGGGGCCAAGAAATATTTGGAAGGGACTTAGAAAGGGCTATGCAAATCTTATTAAAGACAGATATGAAGGTGCATCAAGAATTGGCTTTAAGACCATATATCTCTCTGCATATATGGCTGAACTAACTAGTTAAAGAGAAGCCGGTGAATGCTTTTTGATGATGCTAATGTTACTGTTAGAGCAATATATACTAATTACGATATACATTTAGAGGACCTAACAAAATATTAAAGTTATGGTAGGAAGCACTATAGTCTATAGGGCTTGGAATCAGTAATGAAAAGGCTGAATACATCACATGCAGTTTTGATCATATATGGCTGATGCTAGATTATATTTGCTTTTATTTTATCTTAGTCGTAGAAATATATCTTTTCTTTCTAAATTCAGTGGCACAGAATCCCTAAACATGACAATTTTAATTATCTCGGTCCAATAAATGATGCAAATGAAGGGGAATTAGGATGGTAGGTTGGAGTAAAGAGCCTCCTTAGGGGTGCTTTAGGATAAGCACATACCTGTTTAAAAAAAGGTACATTTGTAGGAGAACAATGGACTTCAGGTGTTGTATGGTGCAAAATGTTGATAGATAAGAGTGTATACTGGTGAGAACAGTACGCTATGGGTGGGAAAACTATTAAGTGATAACAAAAATGACCATATCAAAAGAAACTTAAAGTTGGTCCCAATAGTGACAAACTAAGAGAGCCGATTGATTGGTTTGACCATGTTCAAAGGAGGCCAAAAGCAGACCTATAAGGAGATGACCAATGGCTTAGAGACCTTCAGAAGAAAAAGTGGGCGAAGCAAGATGACTCAAGGAACTAGTGAGAAAGATTTGGCAATGCATGACTTGGATGTAAAAATGGTAGGGCTGCACCAAAAAACTGGATCCGACCCAACCCGGATGGAACCGACCCGACATTGACCCGGGTCGGGTCCTATCTTGGGTAGGGTCTGTTCCAAGATTTAAAAACCGTTTCTATCTCGGGTAGGGTCGGGTTTGGCTTTAAAATACCCAAGAACCGACCCGACCCAAGATATACCATTTAAACTCCTAATTTTTTAATAATATATATATTTTTATAATTATATAAAATATTTTATTAAATTTTTTGTAATTATATTAATTATTTTATTTAAATCTCGGCTCCTATCTCGGGTATTGCAGGTTCTATCTCGGGTATTGCAGGTTCTATCTCGGGTAGGGTCGGGTTTAGGAATCTTAGGTAGGGTCGGGTCCTGCCATACCCGAGAGATTCCGACCCAAGATGCAGCCCTAAAAAATGGTCTATGATAAAACTGCATAGCAAAGTCGAACGCAAGGCAGTGATGATGAAAGAACTAGAGATCACATACAAAATATTAATGTTGTCTTTGGGGATGTAACGAACTGCAAAGGGCAGGATGTAGCTAAAATAATAAAAATTTGACCGTGACGCCCTCCAGAAGTTCAATTTTGTGTGATGAGCATACCACTTCGAGTTAAAAGACACTAGGTCCATTAGTCTAAAATGTGACATATAGGACTAGATGTAACTACTCGAAAAAATAGAACATCACATGCTACAAATATATACATTGAAATTACAACTCAAATGACGAATCAACTATAAACATATGTGAAGCAAAACAGCAGAAAACACTTACTTTGGGTGTGCCTTCGCATCTAGCTGGTTCTTTAAACTATCAGTTGATGCAAGTTTTGGAGACTCTTGTTTGGTGGAAACAGGAGTAGAAGTAGTTGGTGCAGCAGATGGTGGAGCAGGTAGAGCCTTCAATTTTGGAGTTTTGACTTTCTCCCTGGAGCCGCCATGGGTGCTGGCACTGACGCTCATGTTCCTCCATTTGTCCTGATCCCACAATGTGATAGTGATCATGTTAATCCTTATTAACACAAGTTACCTATCTTAAAGTGAAATTGCATAAAGTTCATAGGTTTCTTACTAATAGCAATGTTTCCATAATATAAAGAAATGCTCAAAACTCTTGTTAATATTCCTAATACTTGAAACCATGAATCTGAATCTTCCAACTTTTATGCTAAGCAGAAACAAAGAAGGCAATGAGCCTTTTAGGCAAGATTCTCCACTCATCTTAAGTTATTCATATTTGTGTTTAATGTTTCCAAACTATCAATTCAATACATCCTAGAAAGACTAGAAGTGCTCTTCAAGCTGTGCCGATGCCATGACACAGTCCTCATAATTCATGTTCATACACTAATACTAGCCTTTACTAATCCTAAACTTCCAACCCTATGCACCCTTGCAGAAATAAAGTAAGTCAGATATGTTTTTTTCACTTCAAGCTATATCCCAATGCCAATACAAAATTTTTCGAAACACGTTACCCGTACCTACAGTGATGTGATTCCTAAACTTCCAATCTCATCAAACAAGCAGAAACAAAGTGGATAGTCAACAAATTACAGTGTCAAAGTGCGCATTTGGGCAACCAAAGCACCTCGTTTGAAGCCGGAAAGCACACAAGAAGCAGATTGAACCAACTACTACGAAATTGAAAACTCAAAATGAAATCACATAGAAAGGATTCAGTGGCAACATAATTATCTTATTATTATCTCATTTAAACAACATTGTCTCAAATGTAAAAACAGTAAAAAAAATAAACATTGTCTGTCAATAAGGACAGAAATTGGAGGACGAATGGAATACCTTGAGGTCAATGTTGGAGCGAGCGGCGAGGCAGTGCCCAAACTCGGGGTCCTTCTGGATGGTCCTCCACTTGCCGGCTCCGTGCTTGTCAACGCCGGCGCGAAGGGCTTCCTCCTCCTCGGAAGTCCACTTCTGCTTTGGAGCCCCCATTTCTGTCAAGCCAGGGAGCAAGGTCCCCAATTAGGGTTTAAGGCGCAGGGACGAGCAAGCGTGCCTCGCGCGCGAACAAAACTCTCACGAGGCTCGCCGTCATCAGTGGGGCCTGGCCAAGGTCATGGCTGTTACTGTTAGGTGTGACGCATTTGCATTTGTGAGTGTATCAAAGTAACATTTGTGGTGAAACAATTTGTCACATTCGTGGACAAATGGTTTTTCGTGATGGAGGTCCAACTGGAGGTGTCCGCCATGATATCTTCTATTAACAGGAGCCGTCCATCATCAGGATCGATGGCTCCCTCGTCCGTTTGAGACTTGGAGGATATTTTGACGGATAATTTTTCTAGGCGATGAGGGGCTGCAGCGTTAAAAACTTAAAAGGATATCTGCCACCATACATCACATATATCTGATGTGGTTCATGTTAAACTCAATCCGGCTTAACATTTCCTCGAGTCCACCAATCTATCAACTGTCCACCTCCACGTGACAGCCTCTATGGCCTTGCCCTAGTTCCTAAAAATTAACTATTTGGGGAGTAAAAAATCAGTTTTATCAATTCTCAAAAATCCAATTGGTTAGTAGATTATCCCTAAAATCCTAACCAGCTGTATTTTTTTCAGCAGGATGGTGCTGATTTTTCAGGCCCCAAACGGCCCCTCATCCACTCTCCAAAATCCGCCTTGTTAGTGGATTTGTGAGATAATCCACTAACCAGCTATGAAAATCCTAACTAGATGGATTTTTTTTCAGCTAGATAGTGCTGATTTTTTACGCCCCAAACAACCGCTAAATTATATACTTCCTATCATCGCACTTAATGCATTCCTTTCCAATGGCACAGAGCCTGATAGCTTCGCTTTAACATTTTTCTTTTGTGTGTTATTCAGATTAATAAGTGACTTCTTCTCAATCCATTGTAATCGGTAAATGCTCCATCCGGATTCATTATCACGTGTAAGGTTTTGCAAGTAATGGTGATAATAAATCGGGATGGAGGGAGTAAAGAAAATCCATCATAGTAGCTTTTTTTTTTTACATCATAGTAGCCTGCGTGACACTCAATTGGTTAATTTATGAACATTACGTGAGATCCACCACCAATTCAAACAGTCATAATAAAACATGTGCTGCATGTCACCACATATACCAAATCCAATATCTGTATATGACCTACTAAGCTTTAGTCTATGAAAGTTATTCCTTAAAAAAATCTATGGAGGCTAGTTATTCTTTCTTTGGTACTTTTTTCTGTCCAAAAAACCTGATTGCATTTGAAAAATTACGGTTCTAAAATTAGGTAGTTGGATTTATCATTCAGGCCAATGGATTCTCATGAATGTGCATGTGCACATGTAACTGGAGACTTGAAACGTTGTGAGCCCTATGGCCAGTAAATTTAACTCATTTTCGAATGTTACCATGTTTTTTTGAACGGAGGGAGTAAAACCTTCTTATGTTTTAGGTGATGTGGAAGTTTTTTTTTCTGTACAAGAAATGGAAATTAGCTTTGTTTTTCGATGAAATTGAAGGTTTTTTTTTTCGGCAAATGGAAGTTAGTTGGTTTAGGAGTAGGTGGACGGGACTTTCCACCTAGAAATGGCATTTACTGGAGTCCAAGCTGCTCCAACGTGTGCATGTCCGAAGTCCCAAGAGCTTTGATTTCCACGACGCCTAACACACCCACCTTTCTCAGTCTCTTTCCAGACTTCGATCAGCTAAACTAGCAGCTAGCTAGTGAAGAGATGACAGCTGCATCTCAGTAGTTGTTTATTGCCTTACATTTTTTGTACCGAAATCCGGTGTATATATACAGAGCCATTGGTGCAGAGTCTTCCAGCTGCCGGTTCCCTGCCTCTCTCTCGATCTGCTGTTCCTCGTCTGGTCTGGTGAGATGGCGGAGCAGAAACCCAAGTCCGGCGGAGTATGGCCGACCGCAAAGCCGTTTGTCAATGGTGGTGCATCTGGAATGCTTGCTACTTGCGTCATTCAGCCCATTGACATGATCAAGGTTATCTGCTCCCCCGTTTTTTGGCTTCTGCATTCTCATTTCACGTTTGTATTTACTTCCTTTTAATGAAAGATTCAATCTTTAGATGTTGGGTTTGTCTTAATGGTGCGCAGTTGTTCTTCCTGTAATCAGGTTCGGATCCAGCTTGGTCAAGGCTCGGGCTTTCAAGTGGCCAAAACGATGTTGCGCGAAGAGGGGATGGGCGCCTTCTACAAGGTTTTTGCTTTGTTTTTGTCTCTAGTTTTGATTGTTTGAAATATTGAAGATAATCCTTGATTATTTCTCTGCCATATGTTTTTTTTGTGGCGGAGTAAAAATTTGGTAATTAGGTGGCAATGCTCGATTGCCATTTGCTTTATATTCTTATATTTTGTTTAGTTTAGTTGCGAGTTAATGCTGGAAATCATTCATTAATTAATTGCTGATCCATTCATGTAACTTGCTAGCATACTCTTCTGCAACATTATGAAAATGGTCTGAAATGTAACAACCTTAGCTTTTTATGTATGCTCGGTATGTGGCAAAAGATTGAGCGGATCTGAGAGAATATCATGGTTTTCACATGCACAGAATATGCAAGCTTCATTCTTTTGTGTTATTTCTTCCCCTCATCATCCAACAGTACGGCATTGTGATGCAGATACTTCTTCATGATCCCATTCCTCTGGAAAGAAGTTATTTTGCTTACTGTTTGCGACAGGTTTTGGATAGCAATAGTTGAGAAGTTTTGGTGCTGTAGATAACTTAGGTAGACTAAGTGAAAGATATGTAGCAAAAAAAGAAGTGAAAAATGAGATTTTCTGTCTTAAGAGAGGACAATTTATAGAGCTCAAATTTTTACAGACATCTTTTATTACTAGAACTTAATGTAAGCTTTAAGAAAACATACAGAAAAAGATGAAACTTGATTAATCAAGAATTGTGTTCTTCACAAATCATTATCTAAACCTGTCTAATACCACGATTTATCTTTTTTCTTTCTACCACCTTTCTCATTAACAATGCTTTACGTGGCATATTGCATACATAAAGGAAGGATATCACTTTATCATATGAACTTTTTATGGAACAGGGATTATCAGCTGGATTACTCCGTCAAGCTACGTATACAACAGCACGCCTTGGTTCATTTAGGTAATTTCCCCCTCTTATGGTTCTTTGTATGGATTTTGTACCATTTTGATTCCGATAAGAGTCAAACGCAGTATATAATCCATGTCGCTGACCCCAGATAGCTGGGATAAGGCATATGATGATGATGATGTTTTTCTCTTAATGCTTATTGTATGCTGTAAAGGATCCACCAAACTGTGAACAACTTTGGTCCTGGTGTCAGAACTTTTAAAACTTACGTTTATGTCTGGCATTTTCTTTTCCTTTGTGTTTTTTCGTTGTTGGTATTCTATACACAAAGGGAAAGGGGAAGCAACATGGCATGCTGTTATTCCAAAACTTATCATTTAAGGACAAGATTTGCTATTTGTCGAACTAATAATACTACAAGTAGAATTCTCAGATGCACAGACAAGGTAGCAAATATTTTCATACTTGTTACAATCACATGTTTGGTCTACAGAATGCTGCTCTTCATTAGGAAGTAGTCCCAGGTTCTTTACTACTGCACTTACTTGTTCAGGATCATAACAAATAAAGCAATTGAAGCAAATGACGGGAAGCCTCTCCCTCTCTACCAGAAAGCCCTTGTTGGTCTCACAGCTGGAGCAATTGGAGCATGTGTTGGTAGTCCTGCAGATCTGGCACTCATTCGGATGCAAGCTGATGCCACTCTGCCAGTTGCACAGAGACGGAACTATACTAATGCATTCCATGCATTATACCGTATAGTTTCTGACGAAGGTGTTTTGGCACTTTGGAAAGGAGCTGGTCCGACCGTGGTTAGAGCCATGGCTTTAAATATGGGCATGCTCGCCTCTTATGATCAGAGTGTAGAATTGATCAAGGATAATCTTGGGTCATCTGAGACCACTACTGTTCTTGGTAAGTTCCTATTATCATTTAGAAATATTTTACTTTTTCATAAAAATTTCTTAAAGTACAAATACAACAATTATTTAACAACTATCTATTCCTGTTGAAGCCTATAGCGTCTGCATGTACTATTATTTTTTCTTCTCATGATACGAAGTATGAGATTCTGTTAGTACAACGAATTAGCATAAGAGATCACGAGTATATCTCAAGGGTTTAGGATCCCTCTCATGAAACTTCTGTCAGGATAGACCAATATGGTCTTCTGCATGAAATTGTTCTCTGAAAAACTCTAGCAAGCATCCTTGAATTTTTCTGCTGAACTTAAAAAAACTAATGTAGGTCATGATCACTCTATTGAGCTCCAACACCTGCATGTCTTCTAATTATTAACAGCAGTCTGAATGAGTACATGAGTAGTAGCTAAAAGTAAAATATGAATGTTGATACTGAGTTAAGAGGTAAAGCTAATCTGTATTTTTTTCCCTACACCATAAACATTCTCACTAGCAACTTTTTTATTGTGACATGAATATGCATTAAGCTTTAAAATATTCCTAAAAAATGTTACGTAGATACATCAAATGAAGCTGAAATGAGGATGCTTAGGTGGATGTGTGGGATAACTAGGAGTGACATGATTAAAAATGAGTATGTTTGTGAGAACTTAAGGGTAACAGCGACAGGGAAGAAGCTTAGGAGGTGTAGCTTATGATTGTTTTCAGCATATAAAAAAAGGACCAATAAGAAAACGGGAGGAGATGCAAGTGGAAGAGGTCAAAAGAGAGGGAGACGGAGATGCAAGCAGACTTGGGTGGACCCAATAAGCATAGATATAACTATGCTATCTATTTCCAAAGAGTTGGCACAAAGTGGGTTTTAAAGTGGAAGCGTAAGATCCATGTTGTTGACCTCAAGTTGTTGGAGAAAGGTGCTTCTTGATTATGATTAAGATTAACCATTCATTTTTCTACAACTGATTTATACGTATTGTTGCTCCCATGCGGTTTCCAATCTCATTTTCATATTGATTTAGATTAACCGATCATTTTTTTACAACTGATTTATACGTATTGTTCTCAGTCTCCAATCTCATTCTCATCTTGGTTGGCCAATAGATCGAATAAATGATCTTGGCGATCCTAAAGAGGTTTTTCGTGTTTTGACAATTTAAGCATGTAGTAACATCTACACTAATACATATACCAAACAATCATAACATCAGAGACTGCACTTGTATGGACAAATTTTACGCTCATTAGGTAAAAAACAGGATGATTCTTTAGTTTATGACGGGGGTCCCACTCCTCTTTCTTCAGAAAAGGACGCTGAGGCGAAGATCCAACATAGCCTTCCTTCTCTTCCTCTCCTCTCCCATCTTCCTCTTCCTTTTCTTTTTCTTCTTCTCCACCCTTTAGACCAGATTATTCAATCTTGTGTCTCTGGTCTACTTCCTGATATTGAGCTCCCCGAAAGATCTTGCGAGATTGTGAACCATGGTTTATCCAAACCCTAAATACAGGAGGAGCATTGGCATCAGGATGTGACCAGATTGCAAAAATGTAGTTCTTTTTAAATCACATGGTTTCTGCACTGTCAAATCAAAGGGCATCTGCTGCAGGACAACTGAGCTCGGTGCAGTTGCAATTATTAATGGCTTGTAGAGCCCCACAGAACACAAATACTAGAGACATAATATAACCTGGAGGAGCTAATGAGAAATGTGTGATTTGGATATGGAAATCGCTTGTGATGGGGCAGAGCTAAATCTATGCCTCCCCACTCCATTGACTATACAAAACTGATAAGGTGATGACATTGATGAACCTTTCATGTTTCTACATGTACTAACCGTAGAATTGCACTTGATGCAGAAAGTATCTGCTATTTAGAAATAAATTATAGGAATTTATTGTGAATTTGTCTCATTCATCCAGGAGCAAGTGCTGTTTCTGGACTCTGCGCTGCTGCTTGCAGCTTGCCTTTTGACTATGTGAAGACTCAGATCCAGAAGATGCAGCCAGATGCCTCTGGGAAATACCCATACACGGGTTCTATGGATTGTGCCTTGAAGACATTGAAGGCTGGTGGTCCTTTCAAATTTTACTCGGGGTTTCCAGTTTATTGTGTTCGAATTGCTCCTCATGTTATGGTAATCTATTTATTACTCTGCATTTTTTTTCATCTGAGTATGCTTTTGCATTTCTTTCTTTTTTGCTCAGTTGTTTATGCATTTAGTTTGTGATAATCTTGCAGATGACATGGATATTTATGAGCCAAATACAGAAACTAGAGAAGAGTGTTGGATTATAGGCCTGTAATATATCAGACAGCCTTATATTCTTTTTGTTCCACCATGGAGACTTGGTTGGAGAGTCCTCAATTTTATCTTTCCTTTCAGTTCGCACATTGCGCCATTGAGAGATTTTCGCTGCTTCTCTGCAATGCTCATTCAAATAACAGTGATTTTTGATGACCAAATACTGATAATAAGATCTAATTTTGATGTTTTTGAGTCCATGTTGTGCCTCTAATTTCATGGTGCACTTGTTTCTCTGGCATTTAAATACGAGAGTAAAATCTAATACATCAACACTAATAATGTGCTGGACATATTTTTTGCCAGAATGAATCTTGTGCTTCACAACCTACTCATGTATGTAGCAGCTGGTTGGTACGCCTCAAATTCGAGATGCGGCAAGTTAGTGCATTCATTTTATTTACTCTTCCTTGGCTTGGTGCAATAGCAGAACTTTCGTGGGCAGATCGAAGTTCTTGCAATCAATCCTTTCTTTTTTGGGTGCTATGCTGGTATCCATTCTAGCTGCAATGATTGTTGTAACACGCCTCAAGGATACATTTGGCAGCAAAATTATCCATTTCCCACAATTATCTTCCCCTTAATTGCGCTTGCTTCATCAGACAGATACTTCCTTCCATTAGCTACATAAAAAAAAGGCCCTCGCGAGTCGCGAGTCTCGTCACACTGACCCTTCGAATCAAGAAATTGTTCAGTTCTCCTCTATATGATATGCCACCTGTTTCTGTATTGTTTCAAAGGTGGTGGATGGCCATCCTTTGGGAACCTGAGAGTATCACCTCAAAACTCTGAATTCCAGCCTTAGTCGAACTGTTTGATCTCTCCCATTTGTGAGAGAGGTGCAAGGATCTAAATTTATTGGCATAGAGTGTGTAAGGGTGAGATAGTCTTACCTATTAAAAAAATACTTCTCAAATCTTTTTTCATCTGTTGGTAACATTCCAAGACCCAAGTTGCAAGTTCTAAAATTCTAAGCACTTTTTGTGCAACAGATGTTACATATGACCCACACTCACTCTCTAGCTAGACTCCACATTCACTCCCTAACTAGATGCCGCATATGGGCAAATACCCCTTTCCAAATATATGCCCGGGTTGAGCTTTGATCCCAGAAACTGCTCCATTCAACTGGAGCATGATACCAATGCACTATGGGCCCTCAGGATTACATTTGAACACTTGAAACAGTCTTAAAAAAACACATCGAAAAAGAGAACTAACAAAGCCTATTTTTAGGATTTCCGAGGTTCTTTACTTCGACATGCAATAAATGGCTTGTTTGGATGCCACTTTGGAACAAAAACTAAAGTCTCTTTCCATCACTTCTTTTTGTTAAAAGAATTAAAAAAATACTTATATTTAAGAAGTCATCTTTTACGCTTTTCTTTCTGTTAAAGGAACTAAAATAAGTTTCGTACAAAAATATTTATCTTAGCATCATCTATCTCATCTCCATCTCCATCTCCATCTCCATCTCCATCTCCATCTCCACCTTCTCCTTAATAAAAATTAGGGTTTTTCAATGATTTACTAAAAAAGTCAAAAAATAATTTACTTTAAATGATACTTTCTACAACAACTTTAGCCTCGATGAGGGTTAGACTTGAGAAGAAAAAAGACCGTTCAAAGGGCATAGGATTTCTTTCTAGGTGCATCATCTAAAAAGCCCTAAAGTACCCAAACGGGCCAAACTAAAAGCTCAGATTCCATTGCTACCCCTGGCAATCAATGAAAATGGTCCAAAACATTGTGGAAAATATACATGGTAACTCAAGGGTTACAATAGGAACTTCAGGAGCTATCCCAACTGCTTCGAATTTGGTCATTTGAGGAGCATGGAGACTTGAGTGACAAAGTTCCACTGCTTCAAATTCCTTCCGGGCGACGCGATGTGAGTACATCATCATCGGTTGATCATGATATGATGGCTTCTTCTACTTCTCACCTGACTTATATTCCTCTGCCTCCCAACTCCGGTATTCATAATTTTCTTTCCTATTTTACCTTATCTGCTTTCTCAGTTTCATGTATGCTCGTTTGCTTTAATGTTATTGAGTGTTTTCTTTTCTGATGTGTTGGTTTTTTAAATGATTGATTGTATCATTGCTTCTGAATTGGATTATGACCGCGGTTTAGTTTTTTCATTTTGTTTCATGAGAGATCAGTTAGCATATGGATTTTTTTTTGCTACAATTGGATGTTTTTTTTGTTCTGAAGTGTTGGTGATGGTTGTCCTGTGGCTTCTAGTATCCATTGCATTATGTGATTTTATTGGTTTGGAGTTATATTATGGGATTTTAGCTGGTATTGTAAGCGTTTTAAATGAATTTTGTTGAGGTTAGAAGCTTGATGTTGCCTGGTTTAATAATGTAATTACTCCTCCATCACATAATAAGCATTCTTTTTCGTTTTTGACGATGAAATAATTTTAGTTCATCTTGAAAAATCAAGTAGGACGCATAATACGGGAAAAAGGAGTATTTATTTAGGTTTAGTTTGACGATCGAAGTTGTGATTGTGTGGTTCTTTATGAACTGAAGCTTGGTTGTGTAATTTGTTAGTCTAGCTTTTTCTTCTTTTACTTCTGTAATTTTGCTTCTAGCTTGTTTGCCCCTCCTTTGATAATTGTACTTGTTTCATGTTTCATAGCTTTTTTTGGGTCTTTCTGCTGTTGCATTGCTCTGATTTGCTTTGTATGTTTTTGGAATACCAGAGGCTAAAGGGCATAGTCAGGATGGAACTTTGTCACCAGTGGCTGTCCATATCGTGACCCATCCATCACAACTCCCACCTGAATTTTTAAATCCATCCGTAGAGAAGGAGCTAGTAATTGGTTTTGATTGCGAGGGAGTTGATCTATGCGATGTGGAAAACTTTGCATCATGCAGGTAAGATTTTTTTCTTGGCATTTAGCTTGGGAAACGTGATGTTGTAAACATAAAAAATGCAAACCAATGTCAAAATTTATTTAACCTTCCATCTTATCTTTGAAAATCTTTTTCTTATAGGTGCTATTGCTCCATTAATACAACAACAATCACTATTCTACCTAAGCAAATTTCGTATCAAGTTTTCCATCATCTTATATTTTCTATATGTGTCTGCGAAATTTTTTCTTCTGGTGCAGTTGGCATTCCCTGATGCTGTGTATTTGGTTGATGCTCTTCAAGGTGATGGAGTGGCTATATGCGTAATCCAGAAATTAGCAAGAGAGAAGACTAAAAGGAAGAACGGGGGGCCGTAGCCGAGCAAAGGGGAGCCGAAGCTCGAGTAAGGGGAGGCCAAAGGCCAAGAGACGAACGGGAATAACCCTTAATTCATCTTCCAAAACTACTTATTACAATAGCTTACAGGCCTTATATAGTAGAGCCTGAATTACATAAAGAGACCAAACTAACCCTATTACATAAAAAAGACAAAACTAACTCTAATACTCAAATAATGCTTATTAATTTATCATTCTGCATCATTCTCCCCGACCAACAAGGACTCTCCTCCGGAGAGTCAAAGATGAGGTACTGCCTTGAGAAGCAATGGAGCAACACATATGTCATAATCAGGTCGACCAGTCCACCAGAATAAGTATTTTTAAATACCACTCCCACAAGAGGGAATAAACTGAGAATCAAAGTTGGGCACAATTGGGTCAAGTGGTGGGGAAAATGGGTGTAGCGTATGTATGGAAGGTGGAATGGGATAGCTAGAGGTGTTGGGTAAAGGTGGAGGAGGGGGCCAAGGATCCTTAGGCAGGGGAAGTGACATGCAAGCCAATAACATAATCGTGATTGGGGAATGGGATAGGAACAAAGGGTAGTCAATATGAAGGTTGAAGTAGGTATCAGGAATGTTGATTGGCTCCTTTGTGTGGATGACTAGGGCATCGAAAAATAGGGCAGGAATGTGTGGCCATGATAATAGAGGTAATTTTGGTGACCCAATATGAAAATTGAAGTGGGCAGTGACACACCACTCGCAGTGGATTGTCGAGGTTTTTCTTCTAAATGTGGATGTGCTGTGATTAGAGGCATGGGAACTGTGATTGGGATTGCTTCTATTGGTGTGGGTGTTGTCAGTAGGGGTGGAGCTAACTGAACAGCTGATGGTCCACATGCTTGGTCTGATGGTGGTAGTGAACATGTTGATGAAACCGACTGATGAAATGGCAGTGGAGATTGTAGTTGATGTGAAGAAACAATAGCAGGTTGGACGTCATCTTCCATGGATGCGGCAACTTGTCGACTAGAACGCAATGTCTCTATCATCTTGTCAAAGTGCTTGTCAGAGGTCTTTTGCAATCCATGTAAATTGTGTTGCATAGAATGAAGTGTATCCAGAATACCCTCTAATCGACAGTGAATCTCCTCATCGGACTCCAACATGCTAGCTACATGAGATGTAGGCGGTTGTCGAACGAGATCGGTACCTCTTGAATCGTGAAGACGAGTTCGGGGCCTTGTTAGAGAGGCAGGAGTGGGCTGAAAATCCTCAAAATACTCATCATGTCCGCTGCATTGGTATGGTCTCCTGTAGGGACGGTTAGACGCCGTCACTTTATAACAAGAGTGGTCGTCTGGTTCAGGCCAGTGCTGTGAAGGTTTGTAGTACCTTGCTTGTTCAGTTGCGAAAGGATAATTGTAATCAACTCTAGCTCGACGGCTTCTTGAATTATCCCAGAAAGACTCCATGTATGATCAACAATCCAATGAAAGAAGTGGCAAAATAGAACAACTGATGTCGGACGGCGGCTGAGATAAGGACTGATGAAGCACCGGACTGGTGTGATGAACTAAAATCGGGTCACTAATATTGGGTTGGTTCATTGGAACAACGAAAGTCCGGCTCGATTCAGTTGGAAATAAGGACCACCGGTCTAGCCGGTCTGGGCTGAGTTGGCTAGCACAGTCGGATTCGATCGAGGTGCTCTCCAGAAAGCGCTGAAACAGATTCACCTTCTGATACACTTGCCTTCTGAAACAGAGAACACTGTCGTTGCGAGATTGCAGGGATCCTTCCTGATTTGGGCGGGGAAGACGCACCTGGATTTGGAAGGTTTCCCGATTTGGGTGGATACACACCGGATCTTGCCGTCGCCTGTGTCGGACGGGCGCGGAGATACGCCGGATTTTCTGGAACGGCTGAGACGGGTCGCTGTTGATGACCGGCGGCAAGGCATATATTACCGGCGATAGCAGAAGAGCCGGAGGCAGAGGAGACTGACTGGACCGACAGAAGCGAGGGATGGCGGGCGGAAGCGCCGGGGTAGGCCTGATTGGCTGCGACCGACGTCAGAGGCTGCCCGAGCGTGACCACGAGGACGGCGGTGAAGGTGACTGGCAAAAGGTTCCGCCTTTGACGTCGCACTGGCGCGGTGAAATTAGATGGCGGAACAGAAGCGCCGACGCCGGAGCCAGGCCGGACTTGGTGAAGACGCCTCCTCCTGCTGCCACGCTCACCGATGGGGTCGCTGTCGCTGGAGTCTGGTACAAGGGAAGAGGATTCGTGGTCACTGCTTCCGGGCTTGCAGAGCCCAGAGAAAACTCCGCCCTTTTCGTCTTCTTCTTCTGAATCTTATTCCCAAAAAGTCTTTTTTTTTTCTTTGGTTTGTTGGATTTTTGATGGGGAACGACAAGCCGTGATGGAGGGGACGACGAGTGTCCAGTGGTTGCCGAGGAGGATGAGGTGGCTGCGCCGGCAGCAAACCCACACTGAAGGCCAACAACTATCAAGCGACGATGGCAGCAGTGATCCGGTTGTCCAAAGTGTGGAATTTGGGAAGCAACGGCGCGGAGGAGGAGTTGCTGAGCTCTGATACCAAATGATGGAGTGGCTATATGCGTAATCCAGAAATTAGCAAGAGAGAAGACTAAAAGGAAGAACGGGGGGCCGTAGCCGAGCAAAGGGGAGCCGAAGCTCGAGTAAGGGGAGGCCAAAGGCCAAGAGACGAACGGGAATAACCCTTAATTCATCTTCCAAAACTACTTATTACAATAGCTTACAGGCCTTATATAGTAGAGCCTGAATTACATAAAGAGACCAAACTAACCCTATTACATAAAAAAGACCAAACTAACTCTAATACTCAAATAATGCTTATTAATTTATCATTCTGCATCATTCTTATGCAAGCATTTGAAATTCTTATGCAAGCCTGTAAACCTGCACTTGAGTCTACTTTCATTACTAAAATTGTTCATGACTGCAAGCGTGATAGTGCAAACCACATCTTTTGATCAACTTGTGTCCTATTCACTCTCTGTAGGCATTGTATTTTCAACATGGAATTAAACTGCACAATGTCATGGACACCCAGGTAATCTTCAGTATGAATATGTTCAGATATACTCCCTCCGTCCAAAAAATCCTGGCAGCATTTGAAAATGAGTTAAATTTATTGGCCTGTAGGGCCCACTGCATTTCAAGCCTCCACGTACCCCCGCACATGCACGTTCATGAGGATCTATTGGCCTGCAGGCCAAATCCAGTCACCTAATAGTGGATCCGTAATTTTTCAAATGCTGCCTGGATTTTTTGGATGGAGGGAGTATGTAGTAAAATGTTGTTATGGCTGTGTATGTTGTTGATACAACTGAGGATGTGAATGCAATTTGGGCCCACAAATTTTATCTTATCATTTTTCCTTTTTTCCGCAAGTGGACAATGTGACTATCATTGCTCAGACTGTTTGGGTCTCTCCTGGTTGTGGAAGAGGGCCAAATATCAAATTCCATTGGCACAATGTATTAAGGGTTCATGAGTCTTCCCTATAAAAAAATATAAACATATTATTTCTCAATGTCGCTTATTTGTGTGCTGTTATCATTTTCTATTCTTTCACGTATTTATTTGGTGGAATTTTCTTGCCTGATTTTAAGTTCTGATACGAAGGCGATTCCATATTCAGTGCTGCTTCATTTTGTAAAGTCCTATCTCTTGCAGATTGCATATTCTCTTATAGAGGTGCAGGAAGGGAAGAGACGATCTCCTGATGATTACATATCTTTTGTAGGACTCCTTGCTGATCCACGCTACCATGGTACGCCTTCCATACTATCACTATTAATGGCTGTTCATGTTTGTTTTTCCTGCTGTTAAACTCATCTGAGATTGAATTATTCTAAAATTTTTGCCGTTCCATTGTTCGTTTAGGTAGATCTTCCAGATCAAATATGGTATTCCGATAAAGAACATTAAAACAGCTCCCTCATCAAACTATTAATTGAGTTCAAGATCTCCAATTATATTATGCGAGGGTACAAGGGAGATAACCTTTTTCTCTATCATTTCCCATCTCCACACTGGAAAATGTCCAGATGAGGATTTATGTGCTCTCGTTTTCATCTTTCCAGAAAACCCTTAGAATTGTAGAAATGCCACCATGGCCGAAGATCAAACTCCTTTCGTTCTATTTTAATAGTCCAATTGGGAAAAAGATTGTTCCATATTAGTATTCTTATTTGGCTCAATTTAAATGCCTGAAAACTTTAAAAAAGGGGCTGATAAACTCTTACACAATCTGGAGGAACTCTGAAGAATGTCAGATAGGATTTTCTCTAAGAGGATGCTGCTATTTGGACTCTCTACCTGTGGACCCCATGGTCACATAAAATTCACCATTACGGGGGAGTATTATGTAAAGGTACCATTTGACCTTTACATTTTTCTGTCAGATACACACGCCCTTGAGAATGGTGCAAAGAGTGCCAATTTCTTGAGTGATAAATTAAGAGCCTATTTTGGCCATGGGGTATTCGTTAATGGTCTGAGTTATATTAAGTAACCTACTCTTGAAAGATGCCCCTAACTTATAGATATCATAAATTTGGATAGAATTTAAACACAATAGTCGGATTCATTTTAGGCTGCTTCACCTGTTTTAATACATGTTATTTACATTGATTCCCTTGTAAGATTCCTAAGTACAGTTTGGTTTCTTGAATCCAGGCATATCTTATCTTGAAAAGGAAGAAGTTCGTGTTCTATTAAGACAGGTTTGTTCCTCTTTGGGTTGGGATTCATTGCTACTTTGTGAAGGTGGGCCTACCGTGAGTTTTTGGTATGAGGTTTTTAATTTTTTTTTTCAGATCGGTGATGAAGTTCTTAATAATTTGTCCCCTTAAAGAAATTATGGAGACCAAAAATGGAACTTCTTGACCTGTGTGTTAATTCCAATTCAATGAACATATTTTGATAAGAACAAAATATTTTTATGTCTTAAATAACTAATATTGCCAAGATATTGGTCATTTTTCTCTAATAAAGATGATATTATGGTCTTGTGGGAAAGAATCAGAGAACTCTCTAAAGGTTTTTCATTAGGACACCGAAATGTTTAGGCATTTCATAATTTAGAAAATGATAGTCTTTTCACAACTAAAGCAGCAAAGATTCTCTTAAGAGAGCTATAAATTTGTCACCAGATATTATACAGGCTGTGCTCTTTGTATCCTATTCTCATGTGTGGACTTATTGACACCTTTATAAGGTTCTTGAGGAGCCTATGACATGGATTATTAACGTGTCAAAAAAATTCAACATTGCATTAATCTGGTGAATAAAATACAGCAACCACGAGAGATCTTTTTCTGACAATTCCACGAAGTTGTGTCATCATACAAATATTGCCTCTTGTAATTAAAAAATGATGATTGTAAAACTTTTTTTCAGGGTCCTTTATTTTGGACATACAGACCATTATCTGAACTGATGGTACATGCAGCTGTAGATGATGTCCGTTTTCTTCTGTACATCTACTACAATATGATGGAGAAGTTGAATCAGCAATCTTATGGCTTCTTACTGTAAGGAGCTCATTCTATTGTCACTGTTTCTGCATAAATGACAATGGCTATCCAGATTGGCCATCTACTCCTCCTTTTCGAGGTCTTTCATAATTGAAAAAATTATGTTTCTTGCTGTGCTGGTTAAATTTAATAATGTATTTTCATTTTTTTTTTCAAAAATCTAATAAATGAGATTGTGTGGGTGGCCGTTAATATTAATGATACCTGAGTATCAGTACTAATTTGGCTTTTTCCAATAAGGCTGGTAATCAATCGAATTTTTTTTTATGATTTAGTATGCAAACGAGTTGTGATCTTCATTGTTTCACCATCCTCTATTAATCAGTCTTAAATATCTAATGCTGGTTAAATCTCAAATTGGTTTACCTACATGATGAATGTGGCTTATAACCACCTTGCCAGATGAATTTTCTGTAAGCAGTTCGCTGATTCTTTTTATCATAGATTAATATCTAGACTGTACATGGTTAACTAGCCTTATTAGTCTAGCTATTTCCGTATTTCTTCGTGTTTAGCAGCTATTTACTTCTTTACATGTAAGAAGTAAACCATGTACAGACTAATAAGGGTTAACCTTTGAAACTTTGAAACTTTTTTCTACCATAAGAAATTCTTTAATGTATGTCAGGAAACACAACATACATGGAAGACGAACATACACCGAAGATGATGACGATGCTGATGATTTATGATTTTTTATGTGGCTGATAATTTATGTTTGGAAAACAAGTTTTCTACATATCTTTTATGGGGGGATGAATTGAAGGGATATTGCAGCAAAATGCAATATTGTACCATAAAACTATTGTATCAAATTGTAACTGTATAGTTTGTAATTGAAGGAAGCTATGCTATTGCAGATAGTTTGATCTCTGAAGGAAGTGTGGTTGAGGAGGAGGCTTTATCTGTGCTCAATCTACCCCCAGGAAAAATGGGAGTTATAATCGGGAAGAGAGGATCCTTCATCTTGTCTATCAAACAATCTTGCGAGTGAGTAAGCATGCACTTTGTAACCTCATCTGGAGTTTTGCACTTCATTCATATCCTTTAAGGTGCTTTATACCTCCTGACATGTGATGGAAAGTGTCATATTTCCGCCATTGTTGACTTTAGAGTTATTAATTCTTTGCTAGATTTGAATGGTGTATCTAATATTTCCTTTTGCATATTGCAGTGCTGAAATCCATATTGGAGGTGCTAAGGGACCACCAGATAAGGTGAACTTACATATCACAGTACTTGATGCACCAAGTCATCAACCCTAATTGCCTTTTATAATTAGCTTCATATTTCTGAAAAACAGTCGTACATGGGCCTTATAGGACGTTTATATACTTCCTTAAATTTAGTTCAAACAAAAAAACTTCCTTTAATTTACTGAAAGAGGCTAAAACATATTTCCTTTTTTTTTCTTGAACGGGTCTTCATCATTGGTCCAGTTAAGCAGGTGAGGAAGGCAGAAGCGATTCTCAGAGGAAGGCTATTGGACGTGTAGTAGTTACCTGATTGCTCATAATAGTGCATACTAGGAAAACTAGAACCTTTCTGACAATTGAGCTGCTTTTCTCTTTGCACTGTGAATGTGACTTGTCATAAAAGAGGCGTAGCACTTTCTTCTACAGCCATGTGAATGTTAAATCTGACCAGAGCTTTATTGGAGTTCATGGTCTCCAGCATACCTTGTCTTGCCAGTATGTTGATGATATGACTTGTGTGTACAGTCTGAAACCTCGGATCAAGGTAGTACTTGCTGAGAACCAGGAATTGTGGTATATTAATTTACTGATAGCAAATTTGGTATAGATCTTCCTTCTGTTTTGTGCACTATGGCCATTTTACAATGTTATACCACAAAGGTAGAAAATATATGGAGATTGGTGTACGTTGGGTTCTTCTCTAGAGTCCAGTCTTGCCGGTGATGGATCCTCACCGAGTCGCTTTCTAGAGTTTGGGCCCAACATGTGCTTGCAATAAGCGTACTTGCAGAGGTTCACGTGTGCAGGTAGGTCAAGCGTGCACGTGTATGTGGATCGAGCGAAGATAACGTTCATAAAACCATGTCCCCCTTTAATTTGTGGAAAGTGATGGCTCTGTAAATAATGTAGAGAAAGGCCCATTGGAAGAAGTCAGAGGAATATGACAAACCTCTTCCCGCTTGCGTTCATGAACATGGAATTTTGCTGACTTGACCAAGACAACGAAGTGGAATAAGACTGTTCAGTCGGCAATATACGTGTTCTACCCTTGCACGATGGCTAATGTCTAGCTTGGTTCGGCTTGACTCGTTTTATGATATTTCTTATTATTGTGTCAGCTACGTAGGTATAAACATAATTGTTCAACACGTTAAAATCATGATTAAAATGCTAAGAAAATTGAGCCATGTTGAATCCAGCAGGTTTGAGCTGGATGAAGTTCAAGCATGGCTTGAAGGGGCTAAGTTTGAGCTTTGAGTCGAGATAATTCGAGTGGAGGGGCCTCCTCAAATGGAGTTTGCTTAGATACATAAACAGTGGTGAATATCCGTGTTTTCTTTGTGCCAAAAAAGATGATGAGATGAATCAGGGGTCTGCTTCAGTACGGGTAAGGTCAGATCCGATCCGCGTCATGTCAGCCAACCTAGCCCGTCCTTCTCCAACCATTAGGAATTTGAGAGAAAGGGGACAAGGAAAGTGATGCGCATTTGCACTATTACAACCTCTGTCGTCTCCATATCGTGACAGCGATTTGCATTTCTATGTCTAGGTTCATAGATTAGACTGGTGTCTGAATATTACTAAGCAAAGTTTACCTTCATATTTGTCGCACAAGATAAAAAGAAGGCAATATCACGAGGTTGATATTGTTTGCTTTTGAATGATGCAGATCTTTTACACTAATTTCTAACCTTGGACTTTGTGATAGCCACATTTTTCTTAAAAAACTGTGGCCTTGTGGGCGAATTATATGCCCCTTCGCAGCAGTGGACCACTCTAGGCTGTTCAAATAATGCCATATGGTGGCACAAGTTCCCGTAGTACACGGGAGCTTCCAAGAGTTCAAGTACTTGTTTTTTAACAAAAATCAACGAACATAAACTATAATGGAATTGTTACATAAACTCGCGCTCAAGGACGCACGCTTAATGCTCGCCACGATGAAGACATTGGACCCACATGTTTGCATGGGGGGTGTGCCGACCGTCGTAGGCACGAGGGTACACAGATAAGTACTCATACTACAAGGAGCTTTCTTTTTTCTTTCTACAAAGAGCTTCTTAAGTCACTTTCAAACAAATTCATTACCATATATATATATATAAAAAAACAAGTTGATTAGAACTTAGTACTGAAAAACATGCACATGAAGTAATGTTCTTTCCCAAGGGTCAACCCCGATTAATTTAGAGTTTGCACACTGATAAAAACAGCAATTTGGCATCTATGTTACATCCAACTAATAAAAAAACTCAAATAATCGAGTATCATCGGCATGCATTAATAGAAGAATAATTATGGAGCAGCGGCTCAAGAGCCGACCGAGCCGAATTGCTGGAGCAGAAAGCGAAAGATCATGGTCCCGTTCCAGCTCTACTGTTCCGATTGCCATGTGGGGTGGTGCAGGAGTATCTATAGAGAGGACGCCACCTGTCCGTTTTTGCAGATGTCACGTGCGGCCCCGATGCCACAATACAATCATGGACACTGTGGGCCACGGCAAGAGGACCACGAGCCGAGCCGGGAAGCCAAGTTGAGCCAGCTAGCGTTTCAGACGTTTGCGAAACCGACAGCTCAACAGTGCAGGCACAAAATAACGCGGGAGAAGCCAAGACATCGACTCCTCCGTCCTCATTCAAAAGGTCAAATGCCAATTTTCCCCCAAATAAATAATTTTGCAAATTTTACTGCATTTATTTACAAGTAGGCAGTGACTACGTGACACGTGGCTGGTTTATAGGTAAAAAAATTGTTTTTTATATGAATATATTATATTCTTGGCTGTTGGTGTTTGGGACATTCATTTTCATGAGGAAAATGTTGACCCTATTCACATCACACTTCTGTGTTTCTCACCAAGGTGGGGGCCCCTTTCTATGTTGTTGATTGACAGATCATTTCGAGTACAGAAGTTGAGTTTTGAGTGAAAAATGTGGTCCAAGGTGTAAATGGTAATGTAAAATTAGGGTTCAAGCATACAAGGTGATGGGTATGTATATTGCTGAACATCCTAATTAACATGTGGTCAGATGTATGAAGATATTGAACATGTACAAGACATGGTTAACATCACAGGACCACGTGGGTCGGAATGTTTTGCCTAGAGAGTGAATATCCAAGTTGCATTTGACATTTTAGAAGGCATTCGTATTATCAGTTCATCAATTCCTTCATGAATCAGAGTATAATTCTGTTGTGAATTGAACTGGCAGATTTGATGCTTGCATCTCAATCCTCTGACCATATGTCAAGTGGGTCTTCTTAATCAGATGATCTTGGAAGTATAGGAGGAGGGCATATATAAAAACTAGAGAAAATAGTTTCTAATCTGTTGAGGAGAAATGTGGAGTTGACATGGGAATTACATACAAGAAGCTGTTATGGCAACCCAATCCTGAGCTGTATTCATGGTACGCATGTGGGGAAGCTCAGACCCTGATATCCCTCATTCACAGACTATAAGCATTAATATAAACAAGAGATAAAAGAAAGAACTAGATGTAAAGACAAAGCCCTAGGAGTTGCACACTCTCTTGCTTCTGATTCTTGTTCATTTCTTTTTTGGTTTACAGACTAGCTGTTTGGATTTTATATTCAAGCTCAGGTAAGAAAATGGTTCCTTGGTCTCAAACTGCAAATCCCACAGATTTTCAGTTATGTCCAGCCCCATAAAATAATGTTCCACCATCAAACCAAAGTACAAATGCACTTCATTGTTTATCTAATCTGAATATGCTCTTTTGAGTGTTATCTACTACAACTTGTCACTTCTGCTTTCTTGTTTCTACACATATATAACCTAGGAAAGTAACTTCAGTACTTCAATGTTTGTTTTGGTAATTTTTTCAGTACTTCAATTTTCCTCCATCTTATGCGTATTTTTGTTCGTAGAAGACATGTACAAATGTGTTGTCGGAGATCTACGCTAGAAAAGTGCAGGTGGTCCTTTTCTGTCAGGTTTTTGGGTCTTGCATTGCATTTATATCTACACATACATGCATATGTACATAAAATGTAGTCATGTACAACTGTACAACCACTAACTTGATGAGGGAGTAAATATCTTTAACATATATTATGTTGCAAAGTTAGTACTCCCTCCGGTCATTTTTAATAGATATAGTTCATTTGAAAAAAACTGTATCTATTACAAGTGACTGGAGGGAATATCGGCAACAAGGGAACTTATGAACTGTTCATGATTAAGGCTATGATTAAATGTAAATACCTTAACATATATGTTGCAAAGTTAGTAGCTGCAACAAGGGAAATAATGAACTGTCGATGATTAAGGCTATGATTAAGTGTTTACTTTATGTGGGGGGGTGAAGGGTAGTGCTCAAACAGGCACTCTTACTGCAGTCTCTGAAAGTTGGCAGAGCGCATGAACTAGCACAGAAGCAACCAAAAGAGGTGCAGGCCTTTTCCAATCTCTCTATTATATTCAAAATCCTCTGAGAAACCTCATGCCCCCCATCTGCAGAAATCCTCTCCTCCCCCACAATGAAAAAAGAAAACAAACTCTGAACCAAAAGCCTTATCTTTGAAAACTCAGCTCTTGCTTGCTCTTTCCAAAAGAGACCAAATAATTGAATTATCAAGTCCTTGGACTTTGGTTTCTCCTTTCCAAGTAGTTGCCGGGACCACCTTTCTTTCCTCTTTATAACCAAATCTCTCTATAGAATTAGCAACGAGAGTCAAGGCACCTTCTTGAAGGAAACCTCCTCTCTTCATCACTCTCCTTACATGCTCTTTACATTACTTCAATGAGAGATACTTCTTTCATGTCCAAAGTCTCCTTGACAAGCTAGATTTCAGTTCATGAGTCGCAGCATTCTTCCGAAGACGATCGAACATTGCTTCCATTAGTTCTTGAGGCAATTTGCTTTGGCAAGAAGATTTTAGTTTTTGTATTGGTGGTCTGCTTTCAGTTTAAGAAGTAAGTGACACTCACTAAACTAAGATTAGCTTAATTGCATGTTTCTTTACTATTTGACTAGTCTAGCTAAAGACAAATTATGCTAAATCCAGATTACTTAATTAGTGAACTATTTTCTAGGCTTCAATTCTTCCTATATATATCTGATGTAATCTGATTTCTCTTTCTTCTAAATTCTGCAATCAGATACAGAAGACTTGCCACCATCCCACAAACAGAAAATCCGCCATCAAATGAATAGCTTACGTTGGGATAACCCTTACACCATCACAGCAAACATGGCAGCTTTTCATCCATGTCTTTTGAGCAATTATACTCCACAGCAAGAAATTAGCTCCAGTTCCATGGAGTCTACAGAAGGTCTCTTTGGCCTCGATCCCCTATTCGTAGGAAACTGCACCACCACCACCACCACAATTGATCCTACTTATACTTCAAATGCCTGCAGAGTTAACGAAATGCTAGAAAAGTTAGTCCCAGCCCTGGATTCAACCAACGGTGACACAAGTCTGCCGATATCACATCGTCAAGACGCAATTAGATTGGCCGCCGATACCATGCTGGCCAAATCTGCAGCTGGTACTACCTGGGCGGAAGCACTGGGGGCAGATATTAGCCCCATGAGCGGATTGCTCTCCAATTTCTTCCGGCAGGAGGAATTGCAAATCTTGAATGGAAGTCATGAAGATGGGAAGGTAATACAAATCCCGGTTATTGAATCTATGGAGTCGCTCGAGTGCTTGCTGTCAGGAGCTAAGACAAGTAATACCGATAAATCGGTGGAGGATGATGGTATTTCAGTGGTGTTCTCCGATTGCAAGAATTTGTGGAATTTGAGCTGCTCGTCCGGAGAATCTGATGACAACATGAATGAGTTGATCCCACAAAATCCTTCTAACCAGCTTGGATCTTCAAATGGAAGGATTAATTTGAAGAGAAGCAGTCAAGAGAGTGACATAACTTCGAATCATCATCATCACTATTACGATCTTCTTCAGTCAGACGGCGGAGCTTCAGCAGGCGGCAACTTCCAGCTGATTGCCGAGAACGAGCTTCCTAAGCCGAAGAAGCCGAAATTGGAGAAGCCGGAGAGAGTCTCTCAGATAAGCTTCCGGCAGCCGACGTCAGCCTCTTCGGCCTCATGCTCCGGCGAGCCAGACGTGGAAGCTATCGCGCAAATGAAGGAGATGATCTACCGCGCTGCGGCTTTCCGTCCGGTGAACTTCGGGTTGGAGGCGGCGGAGAAGCCCAAGAGGAAGAACGTGAAGATATCGAGTGACCCGCAGACGGTGGCCGCCCGGCAGAGGCGGGAGAGGATCAGCGAGCGGATTAGGGTTTTGCAGAGGCTAGTGCCAGGCGGGAACAAGATGGACACAGCCTCCATGCTGGACGAGGCCGCCAACTACCTCAAGTTCTTGAAGTCTCAGGTCCATGCCTTGGAGAAGCTAGGCCACAAGCTTGATTCGATGAGCTGCACTCCTCCTGCCCTCACATTTCCTCCCAACTTCCACCACACATTCCCCATGCAAACCAATATTTTTCCACATCCAAAACCCTGATTATAATTTGTTGTTTCAAGTGCATCCACAAATTGTAACAAAACTCCAAGAACAAACCCTAATTAGGGTTTATTATGTCATAATCTTTTTGTCATTAAGATTAATGATTGAATGGTAATTGAAACTTTGCGCTGAATCTCTTTTGTTACGAACCCATATCATAGTTTCATCATTACTCTTTCCGTTGTCATGATTACGACCATAATGAGAGCACTAAAGTAAAAACCACAATTATTGTGGCCATGATTAAGTCTGTGTGTAAAGGTTGTGCTGGTTTGAATATTCGTCTTTAGGGGGTGGGGGGGAGATGGAGGGACTGTTCTGATGTTTTCTTCAGTACAGCTGCAGCTGACGGATGTGAATGGAGGGCATGTTAGAGACCCAATGCGAGAGACATTCCCTTAGGGGTTGTGAGTCCATGTTCAGATGGCTTGTCCCCTTGATTCAAGCCAGGCGTGCTCTTGGAACTCTCTCCCACCTACGACACTACGCCTAGTGATGGTGGTTTTCACGTGGTAAACAGAAGTTATGCCTATTCTCCTTCATGATTTTAACAAAACTTTATGTGAAAAGTTTTGGAATGATCAAATTGGTGACGAAGGTGTTGGCCATGTCGCTGCTGTTGGAGAATTTGGAGGTGATATGAGGAGGTTGGTGATGAATGTTGCATTGGATTCAGGCTGTTTCTTATTTTCTCTATGGAAGTGACATCAGGAGAATCAAAGAGGTTTTTTTGGTTGGGATTCTTGGACTAAAAATAGGCATTTCTGTTTTGGAGGAAGCCCCCGGGTCTCCTGCTTGGCCTTATTTATTGTCAACAAATGCAAACTGCAAAACTTCAGTTAGTACCCCATCTCATTCCCTCCGGCCTGCCGGTCTCCAAAGTCCACCGACCAAAAACCGCATTTCTCATTTCTTTTCTTTTCTCGGAGATACAGGGCACTGTCTCTGTGAAATCCCTGATTTTGTTGTTCGACAAGACTTTTGACTGACAAGTTTTGCCGTAGTTAATTGTGGAGAAATTATAAGGTACGCCCATGCGTACGGGGAAGTCATGCTCATCACCAACAGGTGATTGACACGATTCCCTTGCTCATGGGTACCCACAAATTGGAAATTGTGTCAATCACCAATTGGTGATGAGCACAACTTTTACGTACGCGGGGTACACTTTTCGTTGCTTGTGCTGGGGGAGGGCTTGAGCCCAATTGGACAGATATGTTCTGTTTGAATCGGGCCTTTGCAATTTCTTTTGTGGGCCCTTATAGTGGTCCCTTTTTTTATCACTTTTCCTTTTTCCTGTATTATTTTGTTTTTCTGAACTTGGAGTTGCATAGAATGGTGGTACCATTTAGCCTATGTACAATTGCACATGGGAGGCTAGGTGCATGCCCTCTGTACAAATGGGCCCCCACTAATTAGAACCCAATTTGGAATGGGCCCCCGCAATAATTGGCCCTGCAGGACTGGCCATTGCATGTGCCGCAGGTAACCAGCAGCTTCCGAAGACTATTCTAGTGGTACTACTACTACTGGCATACTGCTACCAATTCTGATCCATTATTTAATTTCTGAACCTTGGCGTTTCTTGACTACCATTTCAAGTGGTTCCTCAGTTTTGAACTCTGGAGGTCTCTGATCTGATTGGGCTCATCGACTCGCCTCAAGTATTGTTCGGCAAATGGCAAAGGAAACTTCCATGGCCTATATCCATCTGCTTATTATATGGATCTCGGCTAGGCTAGCCCGAAGTCCAATAAGATTACTCTTCTGCACACTGGCAATTGGCATCAAGAAAGCAGGCAATGCTACACTAGCAACTTGCTTCATTTCATTTATTAGGGCTGTAAACCAGGTCTGGATGTCCGTGTCTATTCATCCGTTTTACCGTTCAAATGGACATAAAAATCTGTTCGTCATGGGGTATTGGTCCGGCATCTAAGTGGACACGGCTGCGGACATTGTGCGTCCGCGTCCAGAGCCGTCCATATCCATGTCCGTGATAATTTTTAAGGCAAAGTGGTCCGTGTCTGTCAGTCTCCGTCCATGTCCGCAACAGACACATACGGACGGACACATATGGGTGTCCGCACGGACAGACACCTAATTTTAAAGTGAGTGGACGGATACAGACCTAGCTTGTCCACGTCCGTGACCGTCCGTTTACACCCCTATCATTTACACCAGCATATTATGTAACTTGGAGGACTACTCCAAAGTTTTGTTACCAATTTTCTATATTTTTTTTATTTTTTATTTTTTGATAATTGAAAAATTATATTAAGGGAAACAAGCGAGTACAACCTCACCTCAACACAACTCACGGGGCATGAACAAACCCATAGGAAATAAAATACAATTCAATACAATACCATACAATACAAAGCACCGATCAGCCTACCGAAACCAGGTAGGGCAAACTCAAAACCAGGGGCCGATAATCCTCGGCATCCATGCAGTATCCCAAGATCCCGATCGATCGGAAGAGGTGCCAATCGATCGCCCATTCTTCATATGGCCCACTTTTCATTGAGGGCGATTGATCGGTTGCAGGCCATCGATCGCATTCTTAGCGCTCATGCAGCTTCCTGAGATCCCGATTGATCGGTTACCGGTGATCGATCATATCCTCGGCTCCAATGCAGTTTCCTGGGAACCCGATCAATCGGGAAAGGTGCCGATCGATCACCGAATCTCCAAATGTCAAAAGTAGTCAATCCCAGAAGGAGTGCAAGAAAGGGCAGTGGGTGAGGTAAATATCCTTAAGCTGGAACGCGTTAAGAATCTCCTTTACCCAATTCTCCATATTATAAGTTCCATTTTAGAAGGGGTTAGTGAGGTCTGAAATATGTTTCTTGAACTACATTTATATTGACATTTTTTTTCGAAATTTATATTGATATTTGAACACTTATGTGATACTGCTCCACATAAAAGTTTACATGGAAAAAATTGCGATGAACCTCAATAATGCAGGTTCCACAACTCCAACTACCTCCACCATTGATCCTCTTCCTCTGCCACCAAGCAGACTAAAGATAGTGTCATCAATCGTAGAACAATGAAGTACTGCCTCCAACCCATGAAGCTCGTCTGCATTGCAAAATGAGTGAATTTTGTTAGACTAGGGATCCCTACAAAAATAAACAGTTTTTTTGTAGAAAAATCATAATCAAATTATTATAGATAAACTATATAATCATTAAAAATAGCTGGTTTTTTTATCCTTTCAAATCTTCTTAAGGTTATTTGTGGTTCTTCTACTACTTGTTCATTGATGACAATATTATTATGGAGTGTTGAAGGACCAACAAGTTGTGGCTTATTAATTTATCGTTCTTGATTGGTGGGACATGCATCAATCATGGGAACAACAATTTGTTTAGAAGTTATAGGTAATGGGACATGCACCCTAATTTTTTTAATTGCCACATTTTGTGTTATAACACTCCCACTGATTTCACCATTTTTCAAGAATCTTTCATTACCAGTTTCAATAATTCTTGTACTATAGTTAGGATAATAAAACCTCTACTCTTTGGATTTTTTAGGGTAACTAATAAAGTAACTATTGATTGTCCTTGAATCTAATTTCTTTTCATATGGATTATAAATTTTCACTTATGCTGGACAACCCCAAATATGCAGGTGTCTTAAACTGGGTTTCCTTCCAGCCCACAACTCAAAAGGAGTCGTTGGAACTGCCTTACTAGGAACCTTGTTTAACAAATAAACAGCAGTCTTAAGTACATACATCCATATAGATAAAGGTAAAGTGGAATTACTCATCATACTTCTAACCATATCCATAAGAGTACGATTCCATCTTTTAGCCACACCATTCTGCTGAGGCATTCCGGGCATAGTGTATTGAGCACATTTACCTTTGCTTTCAAGAAGTTTAGCAAATGGGCCTGGGTGTTGCCCTAATTCATCATGTTGCCCATAGTATTCACCACCTCTATCAGACTTTATGATTTTCACTTTTTTGTCTAATTGTCTTTCAACATCAATAATGTACACCTCAACGGCGTTCACTATTTGAGATTTATAATTTAATAAATAGACATAACTATAACGTGAAAAATCATCTATAAATTTGATAAAATACTTTTCTCCACCAAAATATGGAGTATCAAAAGGCCCACAAATATCTGTATGGACAATGTCAAGAGGTTCCTTACTCCTTGTGGCACACTTCTTTGTGTGTTTGGTTTGTTTTCCTTTAATACAATCCACGCACACATTGCGATCATTAAAATCAAGATTACGAAGAACCCCATCTTTTACTAATCTCTTCATTCTTTCTCGGGAAATGTGCTCCAATCTTCTATGCCACAAGTTTGAGGAATTTTCATTAAGAAGGCTACGCTTAGCACCAATACAAGTATGCAGGGAAAGTAGTGAAATAGCAAAGTAATAATCAAAATTAAGTTTATATAAGTCATCACATAAAATACCAGAACCAACACAAGAAGTATTCTTAAATAGGCTAAAATGTTTATTCCCAAACTTAAAAGTGTATCCATCAGCATCAAGTCTCGATAAAGAAACTAGATTTCTAGAAACTGCAGGAACATAAAGAGTTTCATACAAATCTAAATGATGTCCACTATCTAAGAACAACCGATAAGTGCCTATGGCTTCAATGTGAACTTTATCCCGATTTCCCATGAACAAGAATTTATCCTTTAGGTTTGTAGTTCAGGTTGTAAGAAATCCCTACAAAGTGTTGAAAACATGAGTGGTAGCTCCAGAATCTACCCACCAAGTGCTCATCCACTGACATCCCCAATGACTTAAGCTGTGCTGCCAAATTTGTCATCTTAAGAACGTGTTTATTCATACCACGAGAACCCTCATACTTCATCGTGGTTAGTTTAGCCATAAGAGTTCCTGCAAAGGGCTTATTTGCAGACTTAAAACGTTCTTCAACTTTATTGAGAAATTCTTTGGCATTTTCAGTTGGAGGGAGTGTGGTCTTAATGTTGTTTACAATTGTCATTCACATAAACATAAGGATTAACCGGCTTGACCTTTCCCATGCATTAAATAATGCCTTATCTTCAGTGTTACTAGTTGCAGTAATTGCAACAGTTTTTTCGGTCCTAAGAGCGTCATCTAGGTCCAAAACACCAAGGTTGAATTGAACTTGCTCTTTCCAATCTGAAAAATTAAGACCATGGAGCATAGGAATGGAGGAAGTATCTGAATGCAAGGAAATAAGAATTGATGCTACAATTAAATAATGATGTTCAATACATTATGGCCATGAATATGATATAATCAAGCACATGTATAATACATTCATAAGGAACAACATAACTTTGATCTACCTTTGGAAATAATCTAATGTTATGCTATTGATAAGCATAAAATATACATATTTATATGCCTTATTTACCTATATGCTAGTGTAGTTTTTGTGATAAAA
The DNA here is from genome assembly GCA_039654745.1 of Houttuynia cordata. Classification (NCBI taxonomy): domain Eukaryota; kingdom Viridiplantae; phylum Streptophyta; class Magnoliopsida; order Piperales; family Saururaceae; genus Houttuynia; species Houttuynia cordata. The sequence goes on along the minus strand of CM077502.1, from coordinate 44,379,925 downwards.
CATGAATAAAATGGGTTATTTGTGATTAGGGTAGTAATTAGGGGATTAATAATTAAATTACTCTAATTAATTATTTTAGATGCATTATTGGATTTAATGAATCATATTTGTATTATGCGTCTAATTTTAGTTTGGTTATGATTTTTGTAGGTTTAAAATTGCGAATTGCAGATCAGTAGCAGACGTGCGCATTAGACATGTTTCGAAATGCCAAAGCGACCCAAGAGTTGATATGACGCGTATTGGAAAATCTGAACCATTGATGAGCTATTTAAAAGAAGACGGGCGTGAAATTTGAATACGGACGTGCAGATTCGATTTGGCGGTTGAGATCGTTTCGGCGGGTTTTATTAAAGAAATAAAAAAAAAGAAAATGAACACCCGAACCGGAGCTCGGGTGTTCGTTCTGGAGAAGAACAGCGCTCGAGCGCCGGCCGGGGTGAAAGAAACGGCGGCACAAGCAGCGGCGGCCTGAGGCTGGGCGGCGGACCTGAAGCTGGAGCTCGGATCGAAGCGGCGACCCTGGACTCGAGGCGGAGGTGGGAACTCGACGGCGATGAGTTAGGCGACCGGAGTTGGAGAGGACGGCAGGCGGTAAGAAGAATCGTGCCGGAATGGGACATGAAACGGAAAAAACAGAAGACGACGGCTCGATTTGGGGCTCTGTTAAAAACAGAGCCGTGTTTCGATGTCGTGATGGATTGGAGCTTATCCAAACGAAATCGATGCAAAATGGACTCTCTATTTCGATGCCTATAAATAGGAGAAGATTCAGAGAAGAGAAAAAGAGGATTTTTGAAGGGATTTTTGGGACGGTTCTGCTACTCTGTTTCGGAAAAACAGAGCCTTGTCTTTGGTTTTTGGTCGTGTTCTTGGCCGGAATCGAAGACGGAGTTGAAGAGGAGGAATAGGGATCGAAGGGAGAGAGATAGGGAGAAGGAAAAATCGGATTTTTGTATCTGCTACAGTGATTTCGAGAACTACTACAGTAACAGACACTTGGGGAAGACAGTGAATAGTGATTCGTGAATAGTGATTTTCTCCGATGCAATTAAATCTGAATTTGATTTTTCTCTTTAATATGAATAGCTAAATCTTTTTTCAAAGCTAAAGGTGACGTTATTTGATTGATATTTCTTCGTCTATGAAGAAGTTTTTAATGCTTATTTGATTGAATTCGATGTTTTGGAAAAAGTCATAATCTATACAATTATTTGATTTGTCGTTAACGTAAGGTACGGCGAACGCTTATAATTCCCTGTGATTAGTAGACTGAGCTTATTAATGATAAACTTTCAATTGATATTTTTATGTTAATGGTTATGATGAACGTGAATGAAATATTTTTCGATTAGGTCGAATCATTATTTGAATCTAATTGCGTAATTAAATAGACGTAGAATATTAATTAAATAATTAATCCTTGAAGCTTTGATATCTCTCATCGATTATCTTTCCTATCTTTAATTAGTTTTAATTGAATTTTTAATCGTCATTTTAGTAGTTAATTAAGTTACAATCTCTCTACAAGATTTTCAGAAAAGAATTTTATTTTGCTAAGCTAAGTAGTTTTAAATTAGTTAGGAATAATTCTACATCATTCCCTGTGGTTCGACCTCGGACTTACCGAGTATATATTACAATTTATCAACCTTCGCTTGGGTTAGATCAAATTTTGGCGCCGCTGCCGGGGAGTGAAGTTTAGGATTAATTTTCTAATTAGTTTCTTTCTTTCTAGCATAGTTTAGTCAATTTTAATTATTCTTAGTTTAATTTACCTGCTTCTTTTGTAGGACATCTGGAGTATTCTGAGGCTATCTGGAACAAAAAGCTTTTCATTGGATTTTTCTTCAAAATTTGGTAACTTCGTTCCATATCTCTCTTTGAAATTTCTGTTGCCTGTGCATGCACTCGTGGAGTAGAGATACCAGTGGAAGATTGGTTAGAGATAATTCTGCTATTTTGATTGGGAATCCTTTGTTTGAATTTTCTATCCCATCACACACACCACACAATATGGCTGATCAGGGTAGTAACCCTGATATTAATGAAAATGCGAATGAACATGATGCACCAATGCGGCCCTTGCGTGAGTACCTGCTACCTGCACGCACTAGTACACCCTCGTGTATTATATTGCCTCTCCAGGCACATCACTTCACTTTCAAGGCTGGAATGATAAACTTACTTCCCAAATTCCATGGTTTAGATTCTGAAAACCCTTATTTGCATTTAAAGGAATTTGAGGAAGTGTGTGCAACATTCGAGCAGGCTTGTAGTGAAGACATTATCAGGCTAAAATTGTTTCCGTTTTCCTTGAAGGATAAAGCTAAGACTTGGCTGAATTCTCTTAAGCCTAGATCTGTAGGAACTTGGAAAGAATTACAAACTGAATTCCTTAAAAAGTTTTTCCCAGTTCATAGGACAAATGCTTTGAAAAGACAAATAACAAATTTTGCTCAAAAACAAAATGAATTATTTTATCAATGTTGGGAGCGATATAAAGATTTGTTAAATTCTTGTCCACATCATGGATATGAGAAGTGGCGCACCATCAGTTTCTTCTATGATGGGATGACGCCTTCAATGAAACAATTTGTTCAAACCATGTGTAATGGGGAATTCTTTGATAAAGACCCTAATGAAGCCCTTGATTTTCTAGATCAAATAGCTGAAGACTCAGATTCTTGGGATCCCACCGATCCCTCTGATGTTTCTAATAAGCCGAAGTCTTCAACTACTAGTGGGGGTCTGCATCATCTTAGGGAGGAGGATAATTTGAGTGCGAGGCTAGCCTCTTTGGCTAGGAAGGTGGAGGCCATGGAATTAGGGAAAGTTAATGTTGTTAAGTCTGTTGCTACAGAAGAGGTCTGTGGAATTTGTGATGTCATGGGACACCCTACTAATGAGTGCCCTACCATTCCTGCTTTCAAGGAGGTGTTGCATGACCAAGCAAATTCCATGACCCCTTTCAAAAGGCAATCTCCTTATGGAGACACCTACAATCCAGGATGGAGGAATCACCCCAACTTTAGTTGGAGGAATGATAGTGCTGCACAAACACAACCTCCTCAGGCATCTTCCAATTATACTCCATATGTTCCACCTCACAGGAAGACGCTTGAGGAGACACTGCAAACTTTTATGCAAGGGCAAGCTACCATTAATCAACAAACCTCACAGGCCATTAATGATATAAAGAGCTCTCTCACTAAATTGACATCTTCTCTAGCTGTTCAAGAGAAAGGTAGGTTTCCTGCTCAACCCCAACCTAACCCACAGGGGCAAGTTCACATAATGGACACAAAACCTTCTGATTCACAATTAGAACATGCTAAGTCTATTACCACTCTTCGTAGTGGAAAAGAAATTGATAAAACAATTCCACTTAAGGCCCAAAAATCTTCTGAGAATGATGAATCAAAACATGATAATGAGGAAATTGATAAGTCTGGGTCAAGTGAAGATGTGAGATGTCCTATTCCAGCTCCATTTCCACAGAGGTTGAAACCACCTCAAAAGTTGAACCAAAATGCTGAAATTTTTGAACTTTTTAAGCAGGTGAAAATAAACATTCCCTTGTTAGATGCAATCAAACAGGTACCTTATTATGCTAAGTTCTTGAAAGATTTGTGTACTATTAAGCGTAAGTTGAATGTGCAGAAAAAAGCATTTTTAACTGAACAGGTAAGTTCTATAATTCAACACAAAAGCCCGCCCAAATATAAGGATCCCGGATGTCCAACTATTTCATGTGTGATTGGGAACTTTAGGGTAGACCAAGCCTTGCTTGATCTTGGGGCTAGTGTTAATCTTTTGCCTTATTCAGTGTACACTCAGTTAGGTCTTGGGGAACTTAAACCCACCACCATTACTCTTCAACTTGCTGATCGTTCTATTAAAATTCCAAGGGGAGTGGTGGAAGATGTGCTTGTTCAAGTAGATAAATTTTACTTTCCTGTCGATTTTATTGTTTTGGACACACATCCTGTTATAAACGCAAGTGCAAATATTCCTGTCATATTAGGTCGCCCATTTCTTGCTACTTCAAATGCTTTGATTAATTGTAGGAATGGTGTGATGAAACTTTCATTTGGTAATATGACTTTGGAATTGAACATATTCAATGTCTGCAAACAACCAGGGGATGATACTGATGTTCAAGAGATGAATTGGGTTGATACCGTTGTTAGAGATCAATTTCATGTTTCATATTTTTCTGATCCTTTAGAATCTTGTTTAGTTAATTCTTTATATGATGAATCTAAAGTGAATTTTGAAGAAGCTGAGATTTGTTCTTTGCTGAATTCTCTACAGGTATTGCAAATGAATGGATGGAAACCCAAGTTTGAGGAGCTACCATTGAGAGATAAATTGCCTACACCATCAAGCATTCAAGCACCCAAATTGGAGTTGAAAAAGTTACCAATTGAGCTCAAATATGCATTTCTGGGTGATGGTGAAACTCTTCCAGTGGTAATATCGTCTCATCTTAATCTTATCGAAGAGGGTAAGTTGCTTGATATTTTGAGAAAGCATAAAGGTGCAATAGGATGGACAATTGCTGATTTAAAAGGAATAAGCCCTTTGATATGCACTCATCGGATTTATTTGGAGGACAATGCTAAACCGTCAAAGGAGATGCAACGTAGGTTAAATCCAAACATGAAAGAGGCGGTTAGATCTGAAGTTCTTAAGCTCTTGGATGCAGAGATCATCTACCCAATTTCTGATAGCAAGTGGGTTAGTCCTACACAAGTTGTGCCGAAGAAATCTGGTGTGACAATTGTCAAGAATGATAATAATGAATTAATACCCACTAGAGTTACATCTGGCTGGAGAATGTGCATTGATTACAGGAAGCTGAACTTAGTCACAAGGAAAGACCATTTCCCATTGCCGTTTCTAGATCAGGTTTTGGAGAGAGTAGCTGGCCACACATATTACTATTTCTTAGATGGCTACTCCGGTTACAACCAAATTGAAATTGCATTAGAAGACCAGGAGAAAACTACATTCACATGTCCCTTTGGCACATTTGCTTATAGGAGAATGCCTTTTGGTTTATGCAATGCACCTGCAACATTTCAACGATGCATGCTGAGTATTTTTAGTGATATGGTTGAACGCTATCTTGAAGTGTTTATGGATGACTTTTCTGTATTTGGTGATTCATTTGATGACTGTTTATCTAATTTGCAGAAAGTTTTGAGCAGGTGTGAAGAGAAGAACCTTGTGCTTAATTGGGAAAAATGTCATTTCATGGTCTCTAAAGGAATTGTTCTGGGTCATATTGTTTCCTCGAAGGGAATTGAAGTTGATAAGTCAAAAATTGATTTAATTACTCATTTGCCTACACCCAAGACTGTTAAAGATATTAGATCATTTTTGGGTCATGCAGGGTTCTACAGGAGATTCATCAAAGATTTTAGTTCTATTTCTAGACTATTATGCAATCTCCTATCTAAAGATACTGTTTTTGAATGGAATGCTGATTGCGAAAAAGCTTTTGCTAAACTGAAGGGAATGCTTACTTCAGCCCCTATTATGCAACCCCCAGATTGGACTTTACCATTTGAGATAATGTGTGATGCTAGTGACTTTGCTGTGGGGGCTGTTTTGGGTCAAAGGAAGGATAAAAAGCCTTATGTTATTTACTATGCAAGTAAGACCTTAGACAATGCTCAGATGAATTACTCAACAACAGAAAAGGAATTACTTGCTATAGTATTTGCTTTGGATAAATTTAGGGCTTACTTGACAGGATATCCTATTGTTATCTTTACGGATCATGCTGCTTTGAAATATCTTCTATCAAAGAAAGATGCAAAACCTAGATTGATTCGCTGGATACTCCTACTGCAAGAATTTGATATTACAATAAAGATAAGAAAGGAGTTGAAAATGTGGTGGCCGATCATTTATCTAGGCTGACTGTGGATGATTCCAATGAGGCTGCTCCAATTAAAGACACCTTCCCAGATGAACAACTTTTTATTGTTTCTGATTTACCATGGTTTGCTGATATTGTTAATTTTCTTGTCACAGGTCAAACTCCTTCTCATTGGACAACACAAGACAAGAAGAAATTCATGGTGGAGGTAAGAAATTTCTTTTGGGATGATCCATATCTTTTCAAATATTGTCCGGATCAGATTATTAGGAGATGTGTACCAAATGATGAAATTCACAGTGTCATTTCCTTCTGCCATTCAGAAGCATGTGGTGGTCATTTTTCTGCTAGAAAAACTGCTGCTAAAATTTTACAATGTGGATTTTATTGGCCTACCCTATTTAAAGATACTCATGATTATTGTCGTACTTGTGGACGTTGTCAACAGCTTGGTGGAATAACTCGTAGGAATATGATGCCTTTAAACCCCATTTTAGTGATTGAAATATTTGATTGTTGGGGTATTGATTTTATGGGTCCATTTCCACCTTCTTTTGGCTATCTGTACATCTTAGTGGCTGTTGACTATGTTTCCAAGTGGGTAGAGGCCATCCCTTGTAGAAATAATGACCATAAAACTGTTATACGTTTTTTGAAGGAAAATGTTCTGTCAAGGTTTGGTATACCCCGTGCAATCATAAGTGATGGGGGTTCTCATTTCTGCAATAAACCTTTTTAGGCATTAATGAAGAAATATGGAATTACTCATAAGGTGGCTACCCCTTATCACCCACAAACGAGTGGGCAAGCTGAACTTGCCAACAGAGAGATTAAACATTTTTTAGAGAAAACGGTTAACCCAAATCGCAAAGATTGGTCTCTGCGGTTAACAGGTGCACTGTGGGCATACCGTACAGCATTTAAATCTCCTATTGGTATGTCTCCTTTTAGACTTGTTTATGGAAAAGCTTGCCACTTGCCTGTGGAGTTGGAGCACAAGGCATATTGGGCTATAAAAATGTTTAATTTTAATTTGGATGATGCCAGTTCTGTGCGTAAGCTTCAACTAAATGAATTGGACGAAATAAGGAATGATGCATATATGAATTCAAAAATTTACAAAGAACGAATGAAGGTTTTGCATGATCAACACATTCATCGAAAAACTTTTGAACCTTCACAAAAAGTTCTTTTGTATAACTCTCGATTGCATTTATTTCCTGGCAAGCTCCGTTCTAGATGAACTGGTCCATTTATTGTTAAAACTGTTTATCCTCATGGAGCTGTTGAAATTGAAAATCCATTGAATGGCAATGTATTTAAAGTAAATGGTCAAAGACTTAAGCCATTTTTGGAATTGATTCCATTAGAAGTGGAGAGTATTCCTCTGTCTGATCCCACTTACCATGATTGAATACTCTTACACTCAGTCTGGCTGAAGACAAGAAACTTAGCGCTCCTGGGAGGCAGCCCAGTTTTTTAATTTGTTTTAGGTTATTTATTTAGTTAGATGATGTTTTTCTGGTTGGATATTGTGATTGCTCTCATCTTCTTATTTGTTGATGCTTTTCACTCGCATGGGATTTTAGCAATTTGCAGTTCTCCAGGTAACATCTATCCTTTATTTATTTATTTATTTATTTATTTTATCCTTCATTTCATTCTTAACATTGAGGACAATGTTTAGTTTAGGTTTGGGGGTATATAGGAATATCATTGTTTATTTGATTGAAAAAAAAAATTGAAAAAAGAAAAAAATTTAAAAATAAAAACGAATAAAAATTTGATTAGTTTTTAGGTTGTTTGTTAGTATTTTTATAGGTTTTGATAGTTTATCCCTTTTTTGATGTATACTTCAATTTTTAAGAGATTAATTTACATTGGAAGTGTGAGTAAGTATACTGGAGGATAGAAATACTTAACTGAGCATATCTTTCTGTTACAGTCCTCTTGGATCATGTGCTTGAGCTAATAAAACTCACTCACACACACTAGTACATAAAGTAATACCCTCTAGAGATTTGTTGAATACTAATCTTCAGTGGGATGTCTTTACTCATAGTCATTGGATGCTATGTGGTTATTGTTGAGCTTAAAAGATCATGATAGACCATTTACTTGGCTATGGCAAGGGCTTGGAACCGGAAATAGGTTGAGAGTATAATACAACCTGGACATGAAAAGATGTGCTGAAATATATGTGCTGAAAATGAAAATGTGAAAAAATGAAAACAAAACGAAAGAAAAGGGGCTGCTTGACTTTATAGGATTAACTTAGGCTGATGCTTGGGCCCGAAGCGGTATCTTAAAACCTAATGCCCTAAGCCAACTGTGCTGGGAGTCATTGGCCTGAGTCATTGCTAAACCTAAGCATCTTGAAGTTAGGCCTTACACAGTCCTGCTGAAAATGAAATAGAAAAAAAAAAGAAAAAAAAAAGTCTATGGTGTATTATCCTCTCAAATCTTTTTTTTTATTTCTTTAATAAAACCCGCCGAAACGATCTCAACCGCCAAATCGAATCTGCACGTCCGTATTCAAATTTCACGCCCGTCTTCTTTTAAATAGCTCATCAATGGTTCAGATTTTCCAATACGCGTCATATCAACTCTTGGGTCGCTTTGGCATTTCGAAACATGTCTAATGCGCACGTCTGCTACTGATCTGCAATTCGCAATTTTAAACCTACAAAAATCATAACCAAACTAAAATTAGACGCATAATACAAATATGATTCATTAAATCCAATAATGCATCTAAAATAATTAATTAGAGTAATTTAATTATTAATCCCCTAATTACTACCCTAATCACAAATAACCCATTTTATTCATGTTTTATCACAAAAACTACACTAGCATATAGGTAAATAAGGCATATAAATATGTATATTTTATGCTTATCAAATACCCCCAAACCTATATTTTGCTAGTCCCGAGCAAAACAAACAAAACAAAATCACACAAAATAAAACTAAAAATAAAATAAACTAGAAAAATAAATGCAACTTTCGTAGGGAACACGATTGCATTGAGCATATGCAACAAGCCGTTAAACCTCTAGGTGTCCCTAGTAGGACGAGTTTTGTCTCGTGAGGGTTTACAGCCATGTTACCCACAAACATGTACTTATGAAATTAACCTTATTAATCTAAATTGTAAAAACAAAATAAACACATCAAAACAAACAATCCTATTATCCCTTCAAATGCAGACCACAATGTTTAAGAAAATTAACCACATGTACTTGTATTTATAATCAACTGGAATATAGAAGCCCTCAAGTAAGTGGTTTTATTCTAAAAATGAACACCCGAACCGGAGCTCGGGTGTTCGTTCTGGAGAAGAACAGCGCTCGAGCTTTCTGCTCGAGCGCCGGCCGGGGTGAAAGAAACGGCGGCACAAGCAGCGGCGGCCTGAGGCTGGGCGGCGGACCTGAAGCTGGAGCTCGGATCGAAGCGGCGACCCTGGACTCGAGGCGGAGGTGGGAACTCGACGGCGATGAGTTAGGCGACCGGAGTTGGAGAGGACGGCAGGCGGTAAGAAGAATCGTGCCGGAATGGGACATGAAACGGAAAAAACAGAAGACGACGGCTCGATTTGGGGCTCTGTTAAAAACAGAGCCGTGTTTTGATGTCGTGATGGATTGGAGCTTATCCAAACGAAATCGATGCAAAATGGACTCTCTATTTCGATGCCTATAAATAGGAGAAGATTCAGAGAAGAGAAAAAGAGGATTTTTGAAGGGATTTTTGGGACGGTTCTGCTACTCTGTTTCGGAAAAACAGAGCCTTGTCTTTGGTTTTTGGTCGTGTTCTTGGCCAGAATCGAAGACGGAGTTGAAGAGGAGGAATAGGGATCGAAGGGAGAGAGATAGGGAGAAGGAAAAATCGGATTTTTGTATCTGCTACAGTGATTTCGAGAACTACTACAGTAACAGACACTTGGGGAAGACAGTGAATAGTGATTCGTGAATAGTGATTTTCTCCGATGCAATTAAATCTGAATTTGATTTTTCTCTTTAATATGAATAGCTAAATCTTTTTTCAAAGCTAAAGGTGACGTTATTTGATTGATATTTCTTCGTCTATGAAGAAGTTTTTAATGCTTATTTGATTGAATTCGATGTTTTGGAAAAAGTCATAATCTATACAATTATTTGATTTGTCGTTAACGTAAGGTACGGCGAACGCTTATAATTCCCTGTGATTAGTAGACTGAGCTTATTAATGATAAACTTTCAATTGATATTTTTATGTTAATGGTTATGATGAACGTGAATGAAATATTTTCCGATTAGGTCGAATCATTATTTGAATCTAATTGCGTAATTAAATAGACGTAGAATATTAATTAAATAATTAATCCTTGAAGCTTTGATATTTCTCATCGATTATCTTTCCTATCTTTAATTAGTTTTAATTGAATTTTTAATCGTCATTTTAGTAGTTAATTAAGTTACAATCTCTCTACAAGATTTTCAGAAAAGAATTTTATTTTGCTAAGCTAAGTAGTTTTAAATTAGTTAGGAATAATTCTACATCATTCCCTGTGGTTCGACCTCGGACTTACCGAGTATATATTACAATTTATCAACCTTCGCTTGGGTTAGATCAGCTATTCAACGATTATGGTGTTCCCTATCACCTGTAAGAATTACTAGCCAAGTGCACATTAAGTCGGTTTGGTATCTTTGGGTATGCGTCACCTAACAATGTACATGGCTTAATAATCTTGTTCAATTCAATGGTCACTTGAAGATTGGTACACCTTTGGGCCAACCATAATATCTAGAAATCAATGAATTGTAATTTGTAGAAGTTATTCTCATCACTAACACTAGGGAAAGTGTTATGACATAATAATTGACTCATTTTTATTCACATTCCAGTTAGACCAATTTGGTGACTAACAAACTGTAACTTAATATAGAAATAAAGTCATGAGAATAACATTTGCTTGCACATGTATATCATACAAGAACATTCATTCATCACTAAACAACATGTTAGATACATCTCATACAATATCATTAATTCATTATCATCATCATCAATATATGTCATAATATAATTCATAAAATAATACTTAAATATGCATAGCGAAAGTATTATAATGACCCGATATAAACCCCTTAAGGCCCTTCTCAATTTCCATTTTTTTTTTAAATTTGAACAATTAACCGAAATATTAATATAACCCGAACCGAATCATTAATATTAGCCCGAACCGGATTTTAACATTAAGGCCGGTCTGATTTGGTTCAGATCTTATGTCGAGCTTTATAGACCGGACCGGTTTGGTCCGGTTCACTTTTTAAGGGTCGAGTTTAAAGGATCATCCTCTTCATGAGGATGCCCTAAATCCTTTTCACAGTAGCCGGCGGTGGCCGCCATGGCCTCCACCACCGTAGCCGCCTTCCTCCTTCAGAGGACAAAGGCTGCTTCATCTTTCTCCTTTCGACTCCCCGCCTACGCCAGTGCACAATGATCGGAACCCGCGGGACCAGCAACAGCCATGGTGGCAGCGGCGGCTGGGTACTAGCGTCACTGTGACCAAGGGCAGCCTGGATATGGTGAAGCCGATTCGGAGATCAAGATGCTAGAGAACAGAGACGCTGACGCAACTGCAAAGCAAAAGAACAGTGCTGCCTCTGGACGACATTGCCGCGGCCGAAAAGGCCCTCCTTTCTTTCTCTTTCTGCAATCACCGGCTGCCACCATATAAGATAGTCTTTCATTCACATTCATGGCCGCCGCGATGGTGGCGACGTGATCTACACATGAAATATGCATTTTATTATCTCCTAAACTTATGTTTCTGCTAGTGTTTGATTAGAATTTCTACTACTTTAATATAGTTTTTGGTTTTTGTAGGAAACAAGAGTCATACATAGAAATGAGGTAAAAAGTAACTCAAATAGTTAAATCATTATAACTTCGTGTACAAATATCTGATTGGACTGATTCAAGCTTCATGTTAAAGTTCAAGAAGTTAGCTTTCGAACGCCACCAACTACGCATAATTCGGAGTTCGGAGTGAAAAGTTATAGCCATTTGAAATTCATGAACAGTAACTACGATCGATCGGCTATTCAACACGATCGATCGCATGAGCCGCAAAACAGTATTATTGAAGGAAGCGATCGATCGTATCTACTAAAATTTTTGATCCGCATAAGATAGTAACTACGATCGATCGGTATCATACGGCGTCGATCGCCAAAGCGATCGATCGGAGGAAAATAATGAAGGAAAAGTGATTGATCGGTAGGCGACGATCGGCAATACGGAGCGATCGATCGCCGTGTGCGGTAAACCGAAATAAAACCTATTTCGACTAGGATTTGGAAGGGGACTTCGTGGTTTCTCTTCAAACTTATAAATAGGCCTTATGGGAGAATGTTTTGGGCTACCTTTGGAGAATTTAGAGACAACCTTGGAGGCTAGAGCAAAGGAGAGAAGAACATGAAGAACATGAAGAACATGATGGTGATTTCTCTTCCAATGCGAGGCTAAACACTTTTCCAAGGTGTAGATGAAGCCCAATAATCTGGTTGTGTAGTTTCTTTTCTCTCATCTTATATTTTTACTCTAGTTGGTGTATGAATTTTATTGTATAATCACTGTTAATTCATTAAAGGTTTGTTCTTTGTACTCGAGAGAGACAATAGTGAGTTCTTGTGAGTTTCAATCCGAAGAATACTTGCGTATCCGAGAGGAACGTAAGTAGACTGAGGTGTTATATATCAATAAAGTTTCATTGGTTTATACTTGAGAGAGATAGATCACAATTCCATGTTTTAATTGTTTTATGTGTTACATCCGAGAGGAGAGCACTATATTTTGAGTTGAGAAGTGTATGTCCGAGAGGAATATGCTAGCCAATTGGAAATCTTTATTCAAAAGAGAGAGAGAAACGATACACTAGTTTATTGTGGTGGATTCGAAGCCTTGGTCTTCTCCATATTGATTAATTCTCACTTAGTTTAGTTAAAGTTCATTGCTTCCTTAGTCTAGAATCAACACTGCTGCTTTCTTTTGAATTTGGTAAAATATTAATCCGTCCCTGAGGTTCGACAACCCTTTCAATACTCGCCATAGTATAATTGCCTTGTGCACTTGAAAGGGTTTATATTTAAACTATCACGGCGCCAGACATCATCAAATTCCCTCTCGATCTTTCCCCTAATCTGAACTGCATTGATCATAGGCTGAAATAGCATTGTTATGACCGTCTGATCGAACAGTGGTTTGTGTACCCCTGATGCCAATTGAGCTGCGTACATCATTACGTAGATTCTGTAGTCTTCCGAATTCTTTTGAAAGGGTGCATCCCTGATCTGGGACATCTTCCAGTGCTTAGCTCCCTTCATGTTGGAATGGTTTTGGAGCAGATTATTCATGAACTCCACTACAACTCTAGCATCCTCCTTATGGTGTGGGTGTCGCTGGATTCCCCCCTAGAGGATTGTAGAATCGCCAACATAGGGTTGAAAAGTGTAGAATCAGCAAGCAGAAATATTTGGATATATGGATTGGGAAGAATGCATATGTCATGTCTTTGTTGATTCCCATCAGCAGGTTCTCTACCAACTTATGTGCCAACTTTGTATTATCCACGCCGGAGATGAATTCCTACAAAATAGAGCAATTTGTGATGGGTAGTATATTTCATTGTTAAAGCACCAGTGTAAAAACAAGTAACTATAGCAAATTCACGTATTCAATAAATTTAGAAATTACGATGTCTCCATAAAACAGCATGGATACATCAGAACATCTACGTTCCTAGCATGTCTATCCCGTACCAATCTGAAGAACTCATTAATGACCTGCATGTATTTGAATATAATAAGAGGTATTCGAATAGGAGTTCCAATCACAGTCGTGTGTTCAGAAAATGTCAATGAAATATACTGATCGTGGAGTTAATTTTGGACGTATGCAGCACACTCAAGTAGTCTGTATCAGTGAGTGTGTCCAGTGGATACTTCTGCCTTGGGTGCCTCAACCAGTCCATAATTATATTTCGATCATTTGATGTCAAAACAACCATTTCAAAGCATAATTGTGAAGGTCTTGAAGAGGACGTTCTTCATGTGTTTCAGCGTCAACTATAATAGGCGTATTTCCCTTTCTAATGTGCTTATCGCCTGCCTTCTCTTCTGTAGGAGCCTTATCCTCAACCGGCACAGCTGCTTGAGGGGTCTTTCTAACTTCCTCTTCTTGTACGGGGCTTCTCCGAGCTGCATTGTCTTCGATCCATGCTATCTTCACCTTATTGCCAGCCATGGATGTCAAGGACGAGTGGGCGGAGCGAGGAGGCCTATGGAGGGGAGGGGGGTTTATAGACAGTTGGACATCTGGTTAAGGGGAGGTGCAGCTAGCATAGACAGTAGGCATGCAAGAGATTTAATGGCCATTTCCAGGTAATGAAATCCAGTGGGAAGAAAGGATGTAAAAGAGATTTGCTCATGAGGTTGCATGGTTGGGTGATTCTAGGGAGGATTTATGTGATCCAAAGGTGCAGGAGCTGTATTTATGTGACACCAACTACAAATTACTTCATCAAATCCTTGATAAGTAAGGCAAACAATGATCAAATGTAACAATTTCCATTGTCATTAGGGCTGTTCACGAGCTGAGCCGAGTCGAGTTTTGACTTAGATCGACTTGAGCTCGACTTCTAGAAAATTGGCACAAGACGAGCCTAAGACATTAACAGCTTGAGCTCAGCTCGCCCTGTAATTCCTAAACTCAGCTCGAGCTCGAGCTTAAGCTTGACTCTGGCTCGAACAATTTTTTTTATAACTCATGGCAAAAAGTTAGGTGAAAATTGTTTTTGCTAGTATTCGAACCCAAACACAAGTCTAATATATCAACACAGAGTAACCGACTGCACTACAAGTTCTTTCATGTTCATTGTGCACAAAAAAAAATATTTATGATATATTTGAAGCGGGCTTCACTAATAACTTTTTTTTATAACCAGGGGTGTCCGAGTCCTTAAGACCCGACTAGAAGGGGCAGGTAACCTGACCTCTTAGAGCACCACATCCTGCTGCCAACCCCTTGGGTGCATACAAGGCCCACCCATCATACGTACTGGATAAATCACGATATAATCCAGGGTGGGTGGCCAACGGACTGGGGGTTCGAGCTCAGAACCTCCACTCAAGGGAAGCATGTTCTATCTAATCACGCTTAATACATACGGGTATGACAATAATACTGCTAGGGTAAGTATACTGGACTAAACGGAAAAAGACAGAAGATACGGGAAAGTAACGTGAAAAATAAGGTAATTGATGAAAGGATAAACTATAAAATAATTCATAAGGATAATATAATAAAAATAAAGAATTATAAACAACGATTTGATTGTGGTTCAATGGGTAGAGTTGGACATTAAGTTCTACTAGGATCCAAGTTTGAGTCTCTGTAAAAGCCATGTTTTTTTTTCTTTACTATTGTTATGCATTAATATGAAAGTCCCACATCGTCTAAGAGTATGAATCTAAGGCCCTACATCATGCTCTATAAAAAGGAAATAAAGGGATAATCTTTGTATCTAACCAAGGTAAGCCAAAATGGATCAATCCTTTGCATAGTAGAAGGTTATGAGCCTTCTTCACAAAAAAAATCGAGTCGAGCTCGAGATGATTATCGAGTCGATCTTTGAGTTAATACGAGTCGATTTTTTTCGAGTCGAGCCGAGTCGAGTTAGAGGGTGGCTCGAGGCTCGATTCGAAAAAAGTCGAGCTCGAGTCGAGCTGGGCACAAGTCGAGCCAAAGTTCGAGCCAAGTCGAGTCGAGGTTGAAAAAACTCGTGAGTTGACTCAACTCGTGAACACCCTTAATTGTCATTAAGTTTTTATTGCTTAACCTAAAATATACCTAGATATATGTAAAAAGGATCTTTTTGATATGGATGTAAAATGATATTCTTATTCAATTATCTCACCCGATCCTAACATGATTCGTTGAAAATTGTCATATCGCCGTACGTGTCCCATAACGACATCCGTGCTTCTTGGGCGGCAAGGGAAATATTGATGTTCAATTTTAATGAAGAGCACGAAAATGAGCTGTAGCAAAATATTGCATGGATTTCATTGCTTCATACCAACTGGAGAAGAGAATTTGAACTTTGAGCGTGTTAGGCTCTTAATGTTTATTGTAAATGAAGAAACCAAAAATGTTTTCGTGATCGACCACCATGACCAACACTCTGACCATGGTACATATATAGTGTACTGGAAAAAGGACATGGAATAAGTATGTACAATGTTGGAACTTGGAACTCATGTACATAGTACATATGAAATGAATAAACTCGCTATATACTACTCTTTCCGTTCCAAAATACTATGTACATTTGGAAATATTCAATGTTCCAAAATATTGTGTACATTTTGCCACATCACGTGACTTCCTCTTTCTAAAATTAGAGGAGACATGGAAGGATTGACTTGAACTTGGTTCATGAACAAGCATACTAGTTGGACGGGATACAGGGAGAAGAAGTTATGTGACTTCCTTGTGGGCTTCATGGTCCAATAAAAATGAGAATTTTCTCGAGTACACAGTATTTTGGTACAGAGAGAATATATCAGTACCCTGTGTGGTATGGTCAAAGGGGCTTGGTCATGGTTGTTGATCAGGCTAGACAAGTTCGTGAAGTATGCAGATTTGTGGCCTTTGGCGTTTAAGCCGTTTGTCATAGTTCTTAAAAATTACATAAGTGCCACCCAAAGGGAAGGATGTAACGCTAAGGTATTGTATATACTAGTGTTTTTTTTTGGTGTGCAAGAGCATATGTTGTGTTCTTTTTGGATCAATGTTGTAAGAGCTACGCATTTGACTATGGCCGGTGGAGTTGCAAGTCTGCAACCCATGCCTTGTCAACTGGCATACGCACAAAACACAAGAAAATGGAAATAAAAATTCGTCCATATTAATTGTATGGGTTGAAAATCAGAAACAACTCATTTAGCGCAGGCTAGCCAGACTCTTTTGTTATGGAAAAACCTAGCCTGCGCTGTAACGCTGAGCAGCCGTCAGATCATGTGGACCTCACTGATCTGATGTGCTCTATAGCGTAGGCTAGCATGACTCTTTGTTATAGCTAGGATATCCTTATCAATGGAGATAATTGGCCAGGGGCAGTTTTAGTCTCTGATCCCCAATGTAAAGGGCGTAGGTTCCTATCATCCCCTGATTTTTCTCTCTAGGGTTTCTCCGAGGCTAATTGGCCGGTTACCCCTTTGGTTCAAGGCTCTACAAGTAGCTTTTGTATGTTCGTATGACTCAATTGGTCTCATCTCTTCGGGCTACTACCTTCCACTCTTGCTTTCAGTTTCCTCACCATATTTGCAACTGCGCACTTTGCCCCTCCTATATTTATAGAACTTGGATCTTTCTTTCGTAAACTGTCCTTACTATTTTATGGGTGTGAATGTCATTAGAACCCAAAAGGGTCAGGAAACTCTGGCCTCTTAAGGCATCATATCCCGCCACTAATACCCTCAGTTACATATTTTCATGCCCACACTAAACTTTATGTTCATTAGGAAAAGTTTGCAAAGATTTTCTTCAGCTTCAATATGTGGCATGCAAAGATCATCTTTTCTTCTTTATTAAGGCACATTTTTCTAGAGAATTACCAATGCAAAACGAAACAATTATTGAGGCACATTCTTCTAAGGTAGTTTCAAAATGCAGAGTCTAAATTTTCATTGCACAAGTACATTTGCAGATCCATTTATTTGTTGTTTTATAAGGATTTGGGCATTCGTCTAGACCAAACGCAAAATTTACCTGCATTGTTCAAATTTTCCATCAAACAGGCGACTTCAAGAACAACAAAGCTGATCAAAGATTTAGAAACCCTCAGACAGCTCTTTGAACTCGAAGACGAAATTGAAGACACTTTGAACTCGAAGGTAATCAGACCAGAATTTTCTAATAACCCACCTAAATCCTCAAACAAACAGCTCTTTGAACTCCAAGACGAAGACACTAGAAATTTTTACCCTAGTGGAATTCAATTTGAACTTGGACTAGTTCAGGTATGTAACCAACCCTAGCCTTAGCCGGTAAAACTATTTTTAAATTTTCAATATTTTCTCAAGAGAGGTAAAATGAGCTTTGCCAATAAGCGCCCCTAGCCTTCAGACCAAATAAAATACCACATAACAAAGATCTGCTTGGAGAAACAAATTCATTTAAATATGAATATTCATGAGGTCCAACAATTTGAACTGGTAAGAAAATACAATTTTGCCTTGACAAGCCTGAAGTCCAATATGGAAGAACAGAACCAACATTTCTATATCAGCAACCCAGAATCCACGTCTAAATCATTTCTCGTGGACATTTTCATTGCACAAGTACTCAATTCTTCACAGTTTACTAAAATGAAACATTGTTTCCAGATCAAGAAGACTCATCTGGTGCCAGAACAGAAGTGAGCCATTTGCAGATATCGTCCATCTCTTCTGGGATAGTGTAGTGTCCAAGGCTGAACATTGATAGATTTCAATTCAGAGATTGTTCATCTCATATCATGACGAAGTAACTGCAACAAACATTTACTAAACTAATATTTCGTACCTCCTGTAGGTTTTGAAAGAAACATTCTGAAATCCAGCCGAAGTTAGAACCTCTGCAGATTTTTCTCCATGGTTGTAAAGGACAACCTCATCTCCTGCAATGCAAAAGGAAGATAACTGTTATTACTTACTGCAATTATAAAAATGCATTTTAGTGTCAATACGGTAATATGTACATCATTTGATGGTGTTGCATATGGAGACACCCAATAATCAGGAAGCATCTACATGTACTTATATAGAAAGTGAAATAATTGCTGTAGCATCTAACTAAACATTTACATTATGTAAGGAGAAATACTGTTTTGACATGTAAGACTCGTGACCTCACACTCTCTGTAATCAAGAATTGAGGTAGAAATGTTTTATGTTGCATGACAACTAAATAGACATTTTCTAGGAAGTGCTAGACATATTCTTCAGGACAGTGGTCAATACACTATTTGTCAGTATGACAGGTTCATTATTTAATCCAAGATTTCAACAATTTTTGTCTAACAAGGAAATCGTGATCCATAAAGCAACTTCCTGCAGTGAAAATTTGTAATATTTGCAATTCATTTAATGAATGAAAGAAAAAAAAATACCTTTTCCATGACAAAGTAAAAGAGGCAGGGATGCAGCATTACTAGCAGCTTCTGGTGACCCTTCTATCTTTGCTTTCAATATCCTGGAATATAACAGCAATTGGGTGGTTTACAAATTAAACAGAATCAGATAAACCCCCTGAACAAAAGTAAACAGATCGGCACTACTACTGAAACAAAATCATGTACCGAGAACAAGGAAGCCAGCCACTTAGACCAACAACTGCACTTAGGTTAACTGGATATGGGGTACCATTTCCATATTTACCATGTGCAGCACAAGTGGCAGAGTAAAGGGCAGTTGCAGCACCCATGCTGAAGCCACCAACTCCAAGTTTGACTGCCAGAAAAAGAACAATGAAGCAAATGTTGCATAAAAGAATTTTTAATATTGGCACAATCATATTCATAATCAAGTAGCACCTTTTCCCAACTATTGGGGGTAGGCATCATAGACCTTACGCCCTCCATTCAGGCCTGTTTTAAGCCAACTCTTTTGTAAGAGATAGTAAAGTCATATCCACTTTTATTAACTCATTCAAGTTCTCTTAGGTCCCACTCTCCCTCTTTTGGCATCACTTACCTGCATCCCTTCTAATCTTCTTCTCACAGGGGCATCTATTGGTTTTTTTTGCATATGCCCGTACCAACACAACCTACACTCCCTCAGCTTCTCCCCTAAAAGTGCTACTCCTAAACTCTCACAAATATATTCATTTCTAATCCTATCACTCCTAGTTATCCATCTTAGAATTCTCATTTCGGCTACATTCAACTTATCTACGTGACTTTTCTTCGGTGCCTAACACTCTTGCTCCATAAAGTATTGCATGTCTAATGGTTGTCCTATAAAACTTGACTTTTAAGTTTTTTTGGAACACGCCGATCACACAAAACTCCCAATGCTGCCCTCCATTTTAGCCAGCCCACATTTATTCTATGCACCGTACCACTATTAATATCCCCTATAGATAATGAATCCCAAGTAACGGAATTGTTCACACATGAGCACTTCTTGCCTATCTATTTCATTCTACCTATAGTCTACTTTCCTTAAAATTAAATTTCATGCACTCTGTCTTAGTTATATTTATTTTGAAACTTTTCTATTCCAGAGCCTCCATAATTCTAGTTTTGAATTCAAACCTAATATACCCTCATCAATTAAAACTACATCATCTACAAAAACTCTACACCAAAACAGAGATAGACACATTTCAATTTGAAATGGACATATGCCTGGGACATGTGTCAAATTGAATGGGGCATGTGTCATATTAGTACTGAACTGGGTTCAATATTTTGAACCAACCTGGTTTTAGAAAATGTGGGTCATATTAGTACTGAACCGAGTTCAATATTTTGAACCAATCGGGTTTTAGAAAATGTGGGCCGTTACAAAAGTATACTAGCTATGCCGCGGTGAAACAACACTACCAATTCTCTGAGTCAGATCTACCCACGGCCAAAAAGTGGAGAAAAGCAAGGAGGTGATGGCGGGGGCCATGCCAGCGGCCAACGACCGCCAGACGATGGCGGGACCTCCACCAAGAGACACAAGGAGCGGCAGAGGCTGAGAAGGCCGCAACAGCAGCTGGAGGGTTGTTGCCACTGCGAGTTCTCTTCTCGAGGACGAGGCCGGAGAAGAGAGGGACGGAGCTGAGGTCGAAGGCGACTGCGGTGGGCAGAACCCAACCGCCACCCTGTGAAGGAGAAGGTTGACCGAATAGCACCACTGTGTTGTTCTGGTTCGAAGAAACCAAAGAAAGGGAGCGATAGAGATGACGGTGGGGGCCAAACCGGAGGCCGGAAAAGGCTGAGGCTCTAAGACGACGGCGGAGCTGCCGCGCTGCCCTGAAGCCTACCACCTTGGCGGCGAGCCACCGCAACAGAACTTGCCGCCGCTTGAGCAGCCAAGTGGCTCAAGGCAGAAAGGAGGAGAGGCGAGGCCACTAGGCAATGGGGCCCAACGACAACCACCGTGGCTGCGACCCACCTCCGGAGAAGCCAGTCCGACAGCGGTAAGTTGAGCTGCCGCCTAGAGTAGCTGGAACAGATCGTGTGAGGAAAACAACCGGTTCAACACTGAACCGATCTGGCAATAAACCAAACCCAACATAACAGTGAACCAAACCTGGTTTACGGACCCGGTTCATACTTGAACTGTCGGTAGATATCCACCGACTATTATAACTGTTTACAACGAACGGTAACTCCTGACCATCTGTATATTGTGGTGCAGTTTGGTACATATAAAGCCAGCATGGTACATAGGCTCATTTTTATTATTTTGGGCTTTTTGATAAATAATTTCAAACCCAAATTAATTTAGTATCTTTATGAGCTTTATGTTATTGTATTTATGGGCATTTATCCTTGATTTTATGCTGAATTGAATGATAGTTGAAGACCTTGATGATAAGGAAAACCCGATTAACAAACCTAGATGATTTAGAGACTTAATGATTTTATTATCTTCACTCGAGGGTGACTACCTCGCCCATTCCTTACTTCAGAAGGTATGGCCATCGGAAGGATTTGGCCTCACATCAGCTCCTGGAGTCGATGTGGATCGGGAGAACGCAGCCTTCCAGGATACTAACGCCTCTAATGTGCACAATAAAACCACCTAACATAAATAGCTTTGGGGTGGGTGCAGAGCTTCTTCCACCTAACATAAATGCTCTCTCTAAGATCCATAGAGAAGATGCAAACAGCATAAGCTTGGCCAATAAAAGGTGGTCCTCACTAGGTACTACTAACATAGAGCTTCTACCATAAAGAAGATATAAAATAGAAGGTGCAGAGCTTCCACCATAGGGAAGATGTAGAACAGAAGTGCAGAAGCTTCCACCATAGGGAAGATGCAAAACAGTTTAAGCCCGACCAATGACAAATAGTATCAATCACCACTCAACACCCTCTGTACAGTGATAGTTGATCCAAATATGATCATCATAGCAATGTCACATGGTTTCCAATGCCGGAGCTAAGTGGTCCCAACTGCATTCAAGATAACCACTACCCCTTCTCGCCACGTGGAAAAGGCCCCCTATAGTCGTGGGAACATGCTCATATGGCTACCCACTCTCACACCCACGCCGAAGCAAGGTAGTTTACCCTTCTTTGCCTTCATACCCAACGTGCTCCCACTATGAAACTCATGGCCATAGTTTCTGAGTCACTTCCACTCAAGAACTGACTCACGATCCGAAAGACATTTTAGTCTTTTATCTTGATTAGGTTCTTCTCAACCCTTAAGCTTAGCCTTAAATATCATCATTTTATTCATCATCATCATTATTTTATTGTCTTCATAAAATGATTAAATCTCTAAACCATCTAGGTTTATTAGTCAGGTTTTTCTTATCATCAAGGTCCTCAACTATTAGTCAATTCAGCATAAAATCAAGGACACATGCCCATAAATATAGTAACATAAAGCTCAAAAAGATACTACATCAATTTGGGCTTGAAATCATTTATCAAAAAGCCTAAAATAATAAAAATAAGCTCATGTACCATGCTAGCTCTGTATGTACCCAACTACACCACAATACACAGACGGTCAGATGCTACCGTTCATTGTAAATAGTTTTAATAGTCGGTGCATATCCATAAACCGGGTTTGGTTCACTATTCTGTCAGAGTTCAATTTACTGACAGACTGGTTCAATGTTGAACCGGTCGTCTTCCTTACACGATCTGTGGGCTGGCTTCTCCGGCGGTGGGTCGCTACCACGACGGTTGTCATTAGGCCCCGTTGCCTGGTGGTCTCGCCTCCCCTCCTTTCCGGCTCGAGCCACTTGCGGTGACAAGTTCTGTTACAGTGGCTTGCCGCCAAGGTGGCAGCTTTCATGTTGGCAACAGCTCCACCGTCGTCCTAGAGCCTTGTTGGTCATTTCTGGCCTCCGGTTTGGCCCCCGCCGTCATCTCTATCTCTCCCCTTCTTCTTTGATTTCTTCTAACCAAAAGAGCACAGCGGTGCCGTTCGGTCAACCTTCCCCTTCACGGGGCAGCAGTTGGGTTCTGCCCACCACAGTCACCTTTGGCCTTGCCTCCATCCCTCTCTTCTCGGGCCTCGTCCTCGCCTTCTCACTGTCTGCCCAAAATCTGAGCAGATCTAGTGGAGAAGAGAACTCGCAGCGACAACAGCCCTCTGGCTGCTATTGCAGCCTTCTCAGCCTCTGCCGCACCTTGTGTCTCCAGATGGAGGTCCCGCCATCGCCTGGCAGTCATTGGCATACGGCATGGCACCCGCCATCACCTCCCTGCTTTCCTCCACTTTCCCGTTGTCTGCCCAAGGTCTGGACAGATCTGGGATGGAGAATGGGCAGTGTTGTTTCACCATGGCTTAACTGGTCGGCAAGCGCCACAGGATCGATTGGCACTACCGATGTGTCCTTAGCCAGTCGGCTGGCGCCATAGTTCAGCCAGCACTGGCGCTGCCTCCTCCATCGGCGCCGTCGTCGCCTCCATCGACGGAAAGCAAATTAAAATATAAATAAATCATAAAATAGATGAAGCGGGTACGAGATCCGACCTTTGACGCATATGGAGTCGATCCTTGCTCCTTACCGACACACCCTTCTCCTTTTTCCTCTGCCTTTTCTCCTTTGACGTTTAAGTAGTTTAAGATATGTCTAAAAGGAAAAATCTGATTTTTATTTATAGGAAGAGCACGTGGATGAGAGCGCACCATGTGTCACGTGTCATGACACCTGTCAGGACACGTGTCAGCAAAGTATGACATGCCAACAAAATAGGACACATGTCAGCAGAGATGGACACATTTCAATTTGAAATGGACATCTGTCAAATTGAATGGGGCATGTGTCATATTAGTACTGAACCGGGTTCAATATTTTGAACCAACCCAGTTTTAGAAAATGTGGGTCGTTACAAAAGTATACTATCTTGTATATGTGTAGTCAGCTCATCCATAACTAAAGCGAAAAGCTAATGACTTGCTGACCCTTGACGAAGATTTACTGTAACCGAAAACTCCTTAGTTTCCCCCCTCCCCTCTCCAAATAGTTCATTCACTAGTCACAACCCCCTCATACATATCCTTTATAATACCAATGTAACCTCTTACGACTCATTTCTTCTTCAAAACACTCCAAATGAGCTATCGACACTCTATCATAGGCTCTTTCCAAACCTACGAAGGTCATATAGAAGTCTTCTTTCCTATCCCTATACGTCTCTACTACCTGTCATAACAATATATATAGCTTCCATTGTTGACCTCTCCAACATGAAACCAAATTGATTCTATGTTACTTTAATTACTTTTCGCAAACGTCCTTCTAATACTCTCTCCCATAACTTCATAGTATGCCCCATAAGTTTGATACCTTTATAGTTTGTATAACTTTGGATGTCCCCTTTATTTTTATATTAGCACAATAAATTACATAAAAGTTACTATAGGAGTCAACTTTTCTTCTGCGTAGACGGCATAGATATTCTCACAATGTCCCATGTTCAATTCAACATGATGGTGGGATTGGAATGTAGTTTTAGTACTAACCCCCTAATCACCTACTACTAATGGAAAAAAAAAACAAATAGAAGTTATTTAGGGGATAGAATACAACAATTACAACAGCAAAAGCACAACCAGTATTTAAAATCTTGGTGGCATGCTCACTCAGACTTACAATAGTATGGTGGCTATACAATTAAAGATAATCACATCTACAACCACCTCATCACCATGTCAAAACACATGCAAATATTTCTGACTCCTCAGAACCTGACATATTTAGGGTCTTGGAAGTGCTTTTAAATACCAGGATAAGGTTTTCCTCACCAATTTAAACGCTATCATTCTAAACACATTTCACATGGGTTTTAAGTAGCCAGAAATAGAGAACGACACGTTCAAAATATAGAATAGAATGAGATTCCAATCGAGAATAATGGTTCCATTGTAAAAGATTTTGTTAAGTTTTCTAATGAAGATATCTTGCATGCATCACAACCAAAAGGGAGAAAATGAATCTTTGAGCTTCGCTTATCAAGAACATACTATCAGCAGGTTCTGTTGATAACAAATTTGCAACATGTGCTGCTGAAGCATCCAAACCTTCAACATCATCAGGGCTATCCTCTGAAATATCTCCTACATCAAACCCTGTTTCATGATTTAAGAAGACAGACTTAAAACCAGCAGATGCAAGGAAACCAATAAATATAATTTAAAACAATTACTTATTAGAAATCCAGACAATCATACATGCAGTGGAAGGGAATCCACCAAATATTGCTACTGGACGGGTGGGAGCTGTTGGACAAATAAATTTTATCTGCATTTTGAAAGAAAACAGTGACCAGCAAATGCTAGCAGCAGCAAGAAAGGAACCAGTTCTTTAGATCAGCTTTTTTTCTTCTGTTTGTATTGCAGACTTATTGTCATCTTTGTTTTGGAATGAAATTATTAGATTACCGAAAAAAACAAAAAAAGAACCAGAAACGTCTTTAAATTCTTTTATTCACAAATGTATTGTACAAGACAATAACTTACATTAGGGAGGGGAAGGGTCTCCAAGAGCTGGGACCAGCTGCAAAGTCATTCATATAGATTAGTTTACCAGAAAATCATACCATTTTTTGATCTGGAACCAATTCAAACTAGTAGTCATCCTTGAGACACAACTACCACACACATAAAGTTAATCTAGGTACTAAAGGCCAGAACTCTGCTCGTGCATGGAAGACAAGAACGAGAGGAAGCATACAGAATAAAATAGAAAAATATGCATAGCCATTCCTTAAACATTAATTAAGATGCAAAAAGAAAAGATTCATCAACAGACTAGAGAGACTAACGAAATGACCATGTCGTTGAACAGACATCTTAGCATATAACTTTTGTGTCCGACTGACAAAACAATCCGCATTTTACAAAAAAAGTGGAACTTTGGAAAAACAATTTTCTACCCTCCCTCCGTTCACGTTTAATCGATATAGTTTTTTCCAAATACACTAAATTTTTAGTGTATTTGGAAAAACTGTATCTATTAAAAGTAACCAGACAGAGTATGACACACACAAAGGCTAAAAATAGACTCCTCACATCCGTGCTAAAGCAACAATCTTAGAATGACTCCATGAGGTGTTGCAGTTGCTGAGAACCATCATTTTGATTCAATTGTTGGCTGAATTCAAAAAACACCATCTGTTTCAGCTAGATGTACAAAATGTGAAACTAGAAAAATGTAAAGCTAAGCATGTAGAGCCAGATAACCAAGTTGTCCAAGACTCTGAGACGAAGCCAAATCTAACCCATGAAGAACACCTTGTGCTGTATCAGATAAGAGGGAGTGTAATCTACGACATTTGAAAAGGAAAAACTAGACCAAGGGTTGCTTCTGACACGTACATCAGTTGAGCAATAAAACAATCACACTGTTCTGTGTCTGTGTGCCAAAAAATATAATGACAACCTTTGTCCAGGCAAAATTTGTGATGACAATCAGATTTTCTACATCGAAAAGAGAAAGAGTAATGAAACTGTTGAAACAAGAACCTAATTGCAATAAATAGATACTTCATACAACTACCTCTGTATCTTTAATTACAAAAGACCAGCAAAGCCTAGATGCTAAGTGCACAGCTCAGATAACAAGATGAAATAACTTATTGTCAACACCTTAAGTTGCACTTAAACATAGGACGGGTTTGCATGTTTTCAGGGCCTTAAATGTTGAGCTCAAAACTATATAGATGACAACAATGAGAAAAAAAATAGCTACTGAAATTCAAACTTATATGTGACTTGGCATTTGACCTTCCACTGAGCTACTCGCTTCAAGAAATTCCTATGAAAAGACTTTGAACATAGCTCATTCAACTTGGCATATTTTTAGCTTCTCCAAGCCATTTTAAACACAAGCCGAAGTTTATCATTCTACACAAGGTATACGGAAACCAGTAGTTCATTATTCTAAACAAGGTAAACAGAAAGGGAAACCAATAATATTGCATCATCACCATCAGGGCAGTAAACACTTAGCAACTAAGAAAAGTAAAAGCATAAGACTAGCACTTTATTCTTATTACTAATAATTGATACAACTATACATTAACTGTTTATTTTAATGCCAAATCCATGACAAAGGAAAATGTATACCTTGCACCATTGTCACCGAGACCATGAAGCCACACAACAGTTGCCTGGTGTCTCCCTTTTGGCTTAACTACATGAGTCCTTCCAAACTGAAAAGCTGTTCCTATATTTACATAGAATTTGAGAAAACAAATAGCGGAAAAAAATGTGTGTAACTAAGTGATGAGCAGCAGAGAACATCACAAAGGTAATATACACAAACTAACAATAAAAAGTTTGAACTCAAGTTTGTAATCAAGAAAAATCCAGTTCCAGGTCACAATGACTATAACTTCTTTTGTAACTTGTATTCGACGGAACTTCTGTGGAACACATTCATATAATAGAACACAGGGACTAATGACTTGCTGCTGAAAGGAAGAACTTGTACGGTTCATCAAAGCAAAAGCCGCTGATCATACATATAATAGAACACAGGGACTAATGACTTGCTGCTGAAAGGAAGAACTTGTACGGTTCATCAAAGCAAAAGCCACTGATCATACATATAATAGAACACAGGGACTAATGACTTGCTGCTGAAAGGAAGAGCTTGTACAGTTCATCAAAGCAAAAGCCGCTGAAATGCATTAGTTATAAGAAGGCTCCTCGCAGAGAAAGCACATTCCTAAGCAATGTGTCACCTACTAGATGTAACTATATACAAACATCTAGACACCCAGAAGCAGAAACACCTAAAGGTCAGTTAATCGAGGTAGAACTATAACATCTCCCTCCATTTCCTAATCCACTTAAATACTGAAAAATCAAGACCATAACATGGAACAATTCTCACCTGACCCCACAGACCTGCTCCCATGGCTCATCCTGACAACTTTGATGGCCCCAAAAGCAGACCTCACAAACCCAGATCGCGCTATGGCCGGAGACAGGTCCTGCAATGGCGAGAAGCCACCAAATTGAGTTCTCTCTTTACACAAAATTGGCCGAAATAGAACTCATAAAACCAAGAATACCACAGCTTCATGCAATCAAGCAATATAGAAAAAATCAGATATCCCCATCAATTACAAAAGCAAAAAAAAAAAAAAAAAGCAAACTTTCTGAGAGAGCACAAACTTGAAGGATGGAATGACAAGATAACATTTTGGAAATCAAGCGGATGACAAAAGTTAAAAGGGCGATTTTTTCTTAAACTTTTTTCTGATGACGAACCTGGGATTGTGGAGATGCAGCAAAAGGCAAAGGCTTGGAAGATGTTTCCTGGCTTCCTTCTGTCCCCTGTGTTTAGTTAGGGCATGTTTTTCCGGCATAAATGTATGCCACCATTCTTGTTGTAATCCCTTTTTTGAGGCCGGTTTACATGCAGATTACGTGAGCCAATTCATCTCGAACGGTCAGATTTTAATCCGACGGTAGGTGTCAAATAAGTGGGTACCCTTCTCTTTACATATGACCTGGCGCCAATTTTGGGTTTCTCATATTACCCGGAATCTTTGTCTTTTTTCCATATGACCCGGAAAGTACCCAAAATACCCTTAGGTTTAGGTATAAGCACCCACACTTTGCCTTTTTCCATATTACCCGGAATCTAAGGAGTAGGTACCCGGAGAAGCTCGCGTTCAGTCGGAGAAGAAGGCGTTCCGTCCGGCATCTCCCCCCATATCATCACCGGCACCGGTGCCGTCCAAATCGAAAAAGTAATCTTCGCGCCAAAAGGCAGAAAAACGAGCGGGATGAAGAGATTTTGATATAATAATAGAGGGGAAGCCCGCCCAACTACAAAAATTAAGATCCACATGTAAAGAAACACATATAAAGGTCACCCATTGGTGCTCGATCGCTCCTGAACATGAAAAAAAAATGATAAAAATGGGCAAAAGCGTGAAATACTCGCCAGCGAGCGATAATTCAATTTATATATCTTTCTGTGATCTTAATTAGGTGAAAGAGAAGGAAAAATGAGGAAGAACGCAAAAAAATGGGCAAAAACGGATGAAAAATGAGAGAGTTATGACACTTTGAAGATTGTCATTTTATCGTGTAGGATATACACGACTTGGGTATTTATCGTGTATGTCGTATACACGATAAATACCCAAGTCCTGTATATCCTACACGATAAAATGACAATCTTTAAAATGTCATAACTCGCTCATTTTTCATCCGTTTTTACCCATTTTTTTTGCGTTCTTCCTCATTTTTTTTCCTCTTTCACCTAATTAAGATCACAGAAAGATATATAAATTAAATTATCGCTCGCCGGTGAGTATTTTACGCTTTTGCCCATTTTTTATCCTCTTATTTCATGTCCAGGAGCGGTCGAACACCGATGGGTGACCTTTATATGTGTTTCTTTACATGTAGATCTCAATTTTTATAATTGGGTGGGCTTCCCCGCTGCTCTTACATCAAAATCTCTTTATCATAGTTTTTTTTAGCGTGGGTGGTGCGGCGAAGCTCCGAACGTGGGAATGCTTTTACTTTCTTCTTTATTCTTATTTTTTCTTCTTTTCTCAACCTACAATATCTTAATGAGGTGGAAGAGGAGGAAAAATGAAGAAGAACGCAAAAAAAATGGGCAGAAACGGATGAAAAACTAGCGAGTTATGACATTTTGAAAATTTTAGTTAAAACATGTTTTAAAAGACATGACTTGCAGTATAGTCGTGTCAGCAATGACACGACTATACTGCAAGTCGTGTATTTCAAAACACATTTTTACTAGAATTTTCAAAATTTCATAACTCACTCATTTTTTATCCGTTTTTGCCCATTTTTTTTGTTCTTCCTGATCGGGGTATCTGACGAGCCCTCGCCACCAATGTGTGGCTTTTTGAAAAAAAAAAACTGACCTGAAAGGCGAACCGACGCCTTTCATGCTAATTGAGAGGTGTCAGTTAAACCGACGCCTTTCACCCCTTGTCCATTTGGTTTTTTCTCAGACAGAGGTGTCGGTTGAACCGACGATTTTCGTTTCTTTTTTTATACTGCCTCCGACTCGGGTTCGGCAACACCGAGCCCTCGCCTTCGGTTGCCTCTCTTCTCCGACGCGATCCACGTATAGCCAAACCCTCCTCTCCCCGCGCTCGCCCCGGCGACTTCCTCTGGTCACCTCCTCGCCTCGACTAGCTCCGCCTTCCTAGAGCTTGACCCGGCCACCACCTCGCCTCGGGTAGATCTTCTTCCCCCCGTCACTCGCCCTGGCCTCCTCACTCGCCCCGTCGCTCGCCAGTGCCTCACCCCGGCCGCCTCCTCTCCCCCCACCTCATCGGCTCGCTGATCCAGACACCTCGGGCAGATCTCTATTCAACTGCCACCTTCTCGCCTTGGCGTCGCTCTCTTCTCCTGCCCCAGCCACTGGTTTCTCCTGAACTTATTATTAATTGTTGGTTTCTTTGTAGATATTATGGACCCAGGACCAATCGATCCATCCGTCCTCACATAGCAGAGCTCAGGCATATCAAATGGCATATTGAACGGAGAGGTATGTGCACATCCATTAGCTTTTTATTTTTGGATATTGCATATTGTTAACTACTTTTTTGATTGTAAATTACTTTTCATGTGTATAAGATCCCAGGTGCATTGAATGCATCGAACACTGGCAAAACATGCGACATTGGGTGGTTGATGCACGCATGTTGTCGTACATAGAGATGGCAGGCTTTGGGCAATTTATATCATCATCATCATCATCATCATACGCCTTATCCCAGCTATCTGGGGTCGGCAGCATGGATTATATACCGCTTTTGACTCTTATCGGAATCAAAATGGTACAAAATCCATACAAAGAAACATAGTGGCAAGTTTTTACGCCGGATGCCCTTCCTGACGCAACCCTTCGAAAAGGGGACAATGATAAGAAGATTCAACATCATCATATTCATCATACACCTTTCCAAATGTGGATTGGCTTCATGACATGATGGTTGCACATGAAATATTAATATAGCCATCTTCCATCACAAAGCTGGTAACAATGAAAATGAGTCTGCTTTTACATGGGAGCATGGCAAGCTTTGGGCAATTTATATGCTTACAATATATCAGAATTGATAGGGCTCTCATAACTGCCTTAGTTGAGAGATGGCGGGGGGAGAAGCAAATATTTCACTTGCATTTGAGGGAGATGACTATTATGTTACAGGATGTTGTTGTACTACTTGGATTGCGCATTGATGGCATTACGGTGAGTTGCTCGACTATGGCCATTGACTAGAATGAAGTATATGAGCACCTTCTTAGATGAGTACCTCCACGTGATGCATTGAAAGGATGAACTCGGGTCAGTTTTTTGTGGTTGAGAGAGCACTTCAGTCGCTTGCCAGAGGATGCCATAGAGATAGGGATCGAGCAATATGCACGAGCATATTTACTCTATATACTTGGTTGCACTATATTTGCTGATAGTAGCATCCATGTGCATCCCATAAATATTATATTATTAGAGGATTCATATATCGTGGGAGAGTATGCATTGGGCAGTGCCACTCTTGCCTACCTGTACAGAGAGTTGAGAAAAACTTGCCAACCCAGCACATTAGGGATTGTCGGGTGCGTCACCCTCATCCAGGTAAACCATCAATAATCTTTCGCTAATCTATTTACCACAAGTCTAATATCTGATTCATGTTGGGTGTGGTCGTGGGAGAGATTGCATGTTGGACGTCCAAACATTCAGAGCACTCCGCTAGATGGTTTTTCTTTGTTAGGAGTTTGATATGTTTTATATATTTAAGTCATTTAATGATCTTCTATTGACATTTTAAATAATTTATTTTTTGTCTTTTTTATGTTAGGTGGACTTATGTTAGGTGGATTGCTAATAAGAAAAAAAGTGTCAATCCTCACAGTGTCCTGCTAGCCTATAGATCTGAATTAGACTATCAACGATCTAGCCAGGTAATGGTCGTTTATATAGCACATGTTATGGGTACTGTCACGCCCCAAATTTCTAACCCCAAAACACGCGGAAGCGATAAACCATTGAAGGCAATAGGGTCACAAATCTGGGACGGTCCGAATACTCGATTCATCACCATAAATCCCATACACAAGTGCGGGAATAGCCGGATCAACATGACGTAAACAATTGTTCCATTACTACAGAAATGAAAACTAGACCAAGCTAACTAACTTAATCAATTCAAATAATCCCACGAAAGCAAATAATTAAAACAAGTGACACGCAGGCCAGAAAAAAAAACCAATATCCAAAATATCCATTATCAACAATAAAATAAGTTCTACGCTGACTAGTCTTCACGATTTCTACGAGCACCAACCTCCACGTCACGAGTATGCTGATCACACCTCTTCAGCCTTGCGCCCTGCATCAGAAGATGCGTGAGTATTCCAGAAGAAATACTCAGTAAGATGCTAGAAAAACTCACAGTAGAAATAGGCAAAAAGGGAATCAATAACAAGCAGGCCCGACAACTCAGGAAATCATGACGCAGATAATACTTACCCGGAAAAGTATATATGTAGTTTTAGCATAGCGTTTTATTTAAAACCGTGCAAGGACAGTGTTATGGACACAACAGCTCCATTCCCGGAGTTCCTCCAGTCAACACAGAACCTACCAGTCCCTGAAATTTTTATAGAAGACAGCCTTGTGTCTGCAGATCAATACCCAATTTATGGAATAATTTTCCAAATTTTCTACAATTAGTTATGAATTTTTGAATGCAGTCTGTTGGTGCAGGGTACACCCTGGCCGAGAGCACTATACTAAGTGATAACCCGATTTTCACTTGTTATTCTTAATCCTAATCACCACTAGAGTCTTTTAGACTCAAACCCTCTTACATTAGGCCTTTAATAGCTTCTGGTCAGACCATTAATTATGTATTAACTCACCTAGTAATCCCTTTTTATAACTATTTTACATCATAGCCTTAAAGATTCATTAACCGGCAAACTAGACAACTTTTCCCGGACACCTTGGCTTCAGGTCAGACCTATCGACAGAGGTCTTAAGGTCCACGACATTTGATCCATAAAGATTATCACTTTCAACTTGTTAGTACATCCATTAATCTCTTTTAGATAGTCTTATTACCTATATCCCATATCAATTAAGGTACACACTACATAAAGTAGACAACTTTATTAGGACACACAACAAAACCACAAAGCATGATCTGTGACACATAAGCACGCACCAAACCAGTAGAATTACCTCTGAAAGCTTGCTGCTTTTGGATGAGAAACACAAGAGTTATACCAATTAATAAATCAATTAGGTCGATACATAGAAAAAGTGAGATCGGGTGACTAGTAACAAGAAAAGAGACAACTTTTCATAAACAGACCATCATCTTCACAAATCAGAGAACGATACTCAATGTTAGACATCAGATACATGACTCACATGAATCGAGATAGACACACACTATCAGGGACGTCTTGATCCAATTGTGCATGGGAGTTACGCATCAAGAAATCAATCGGTATATCAATAATTGCATAGATCTCAGCAAATGGAACTATTAATCCAGGACAATAAGGACGCTCACAATACACACAACATCAGAACGTGGTACTCCATATAAAGATCAAAAATTTAATGAGAATATGCTGTGAGAAAAAGAACATCTTACCTTTGAACCGGTACTAATTGCACGTCAACCTCTCTCGGCACGAACCAACGTACACCTTTTGCACACACCACGAGGAAAGGCCTACTGGTGGTTGAGAGGGAAGGGGAAGGACGTGGTAAAGGAGAAAAATCACCACAAAAAGGGAGAGAGGGCTGCTGGTTCCCAAAAGGGATGGCCGGCCCTCTCACAATAGGTTTAAATACTTCAACCTTCATGATCTCTACCGTCCATCTCCACTTCATCCAAGGGTCAAGGATCATTCCAGCCTTTCCCAAAACCACTAGCACGATCTCCTCTAACCACAAAATCCTTTTGATTTGATTGCATTAAGGTATAATTTTATCTTCTCTCAAAAACTTACCAATTTACTTATGTAACTTACCAAGCAAAAAGTAATCCTTTGAGGGCTTCCCTTGGCGCCAAATACCAGCAAGGATGGCCACTCCAATCAGCCCAAATGGGAGTCCAACACATATCTCAATTATATTTTAATTTGGCTAAAAAAAAATCCTCCATTATCTTGATTCCAAATTGAGTATCAATTAGGGTTTTGACACCAACACAATTACCACGTTTAGAACCCTTAAACAGAGCAAATCAGGCATGATACGTCCCAAAGAAATCCCCCGAAATCAGCCCAAGACGTTTCCCAACGGAATTGCCTTGGGAAACGCAAAACCACCGGCGATCGATCGGTCCGTATACGCGATCGATCGTCTTGCGATCGATGCCTTACAAAAACGATCGATCGTCTCCCGATCGATGCCTTATGAAGGCAATCGATCGGTCTGACGGAAAAATTTTAAAAAAATTAATTTTTAACGAGATTTCTAGAATTCAAAATTACTCCCATTTAGCAATGAAATTCCACTTTATTAATATAAAATTTACGGTCGTTTTTTTAGTTTTTAGATTTTTTAGTAGATAGTGTTGCAAAACATTTCCCTCACCACATACCTGGAAGGGAGAATGTACAGTCACCAAAAAAAACAAAAGAAGAAAAGAGGGAGGATATTAGTAAGCTGAGAAAGGTGGCAAGCAGTATGGAGTGGTTCAAGATCATGTTGCTGGCAATTGTGACATCTCACATGTATTAATGATGCTGCTTTTAAAGATTTTATAATGAGGAAAAACATAGGAGTCTGCAAATAACATAGAAAGGCCCACCCAGAGACATGGCAAAAAGACTTCCGGCAACAGCAATAGTAGTTACGGGGAATGTTGGATTTAGGTTTGGGTGCCCGAATGAAATGTTGGGTTTTGGTTTGGGTAGATGGGCCCAAATTAATTTAGTAGAGTAAGCCCACTAATAGAATTTCCATTTTAGACTCATCTTAGGCCGACATTTATTATTTGATTGAAATAAGATTGGTAGGAATTTTATTTTTATTAAATTTTATCATTTTACTAAGTTATTTAGGAAATGATAGTCTCACATAAGAAACACACGTGAGTATGATAGGGTATATATGAGGAGGGTTTCTTCCTCTTTGTATATCTTATAGGTGTAGAGACTCTTCCCAAATGAAGGTGCACGCATTCGTGGGTGCACCTAAAGGTACACACTGTGGGTGAATGGGCGCATTACAGCGCTTTAGTAATGCACTTAGCAGTTAACACTCGCATGTAGAGCCTTTCATTTTTTATCAAATGGTTAATTATTTTTGAAGCTTAAGAGCCGTTGATTATGATCTAACAGTGAGACGGCTAATTAGATGGATAATGGACAATTAAACCCATTTATTTACAGCTGTGAAAGGGTGTCCGTTCATCTCCCTTTGTGAAATGGTGCCCGTTCGTTTTCTTTAGTGAAAGGAGTCCGTTGGATTCTGGTTAATATAAATGGATGCCTTAAATAAAAAATAAGACAGACAGAACACAGTTCATTCTGGAATTCTCTCATTCTCCTTCTTTGATTCTTTTTCTGCAAAGACAACAATTACTTTTTCTCTGAGTTCGGGTCTGATTTGTTAGAGTGCACCGCTCGTCGACTGGTCCGTTGTATCTTTGGAACAGATTGTTGGAGAATGCCTATGCACAAAGAGGACAGCAATATCTGTTTCGAAGTCAGCAGTGCTAAATCACTGTGCCTTAGACGATTTGATTTCGATCAGGTTTAATTGGAATATAATTCAACACAGACGGGTAAAGTACAATCCCTCTAGATTACATAAATTTTTCAACAGTGAAGATTGCAAGTGTATCAGCAACCATATTTCCTTCTAATTGCTTATGGCTAATTGCTGCATCTCAAATGTATGGCAGCAGACCTTTAATTTTGCCAATCAGAACAGTAATTCTCCATGTTAACTTGTTGAAGACAACGAAGAAGCATGCTGAGCAAGTCTCTTTGAATCTGAACATGAGTTACGCCGAATTTTGAGCTAGTATAAGAGCATGGAGGTAGGCTGTGGCCTCCGCAATGAGAGCTGATGAGGCGTCAATGCCATGAGCAGTGGCAGTAGTATATCGTCCATTGAGTCTCTTTCGATAATAGAGATGAACTTATGGTTTTGCACTTTAGGATAATAGAGATGAACTTCTGAGGTATAACAACGTTCTTCCCAAGGTGAAATTATTTTCTTTTTCGGTTTCTCTTTTTTTTTGGATAAAGCTTCTCTTTGTTGGTTGCTTGAAATATCAAGATGCAATTCCATAACTTGAGAATCCATTGCACTCCTAATCGCTAATGTCAATTGTACGCAGAGCGTCATTATTATTGTGACATGGTCTGAGAATCGGGCCAGATTGAGTTCGATTGGAGACAACACCCTTTTCGTTTGCACCTTTAATTCAGGTAACAATATATTGAGCTAAAATGCAGTCCGTATACATTCTTACCGTAAATATCAACTTGGTTTCTCTTAATGAGTATTAGGTGTACTTATCGTCCTTTGAACAATTCGTTAGAAATACGTTGTAAACAACATTTTTGAGTAAAACTAAGGCGATTGTGTTTCCCATTTGAACGATTGCGAGTCAACCCTGTAAGCTTATTTGATTTTAGTTCAATGGCAGCTTGATCATTCATGACTAATTGCTTTTTCCTACAGGTGTATACACTTTGTAATTGCACTATTGCAGGGAATTATTTTTTTTTAAGGTTGGAAGGGAATGAAAGAACTCCAAAGTTCTTAAAAGGAACTGTGTCCAGTACAGCTAATGTCGAAGCATATAGGGAAATATTAGCTGAAGCAATTATTAGGTTATTAATGAATAAATATGAAAATGTTCGGCTGGGATATTTATTGATTCACGGAGCATTTAAAACCCTTCCAATACCAGGTATTTGGAACAGCTTGCCAAACCTTATGGAAACTTTACGATTGTGGTGAACTTTTTGTAATAAAATTCTTCCAACGGGATTAACCGAAAGAAATCTATATCTTCTCCTTAGAGCAATTTACTTAGATCTGCAGCAATTGTATTATTGTGGTAATCCAATGGCATGGAAACAAGGGGGATTCAATGGACTTCGAACTTTGCGACTCACAAAATTGGCTTTTAACATGTAAGCCACGTGATGAAGTCCCCTAGAAATTTTTAAGCATCTGTGAAGAATGCGGTGAAATTTGGAAAGCAGGTATTGGCTCATTCCGTAACTGATATTCATGGACCAGTTGTGTGAATGTCTTCCAATCTTCCAAGAAGCTCGCTCGACCTGTACTTTGCTTCGATCAATGTATCATTACTATGGAATTTCTCATCTAAACACCTCTGGCATTGTTAAGTCTATCACCTGTGCAGTCCCCTGCCATTTCTCTCATACATGTGTTATCTCCACTCGTCAGGAAAATTTGACGGGAGTCGACTACCCAGTCAGGTTCTTATGATTCTCTGTATTTTCATATTTCCTTGAGTAGATAGGGACATGCCGCTTGCGGTGGAGACGCACCGATAGGGAGGGGAAGTCCGGCGACCTTCTGACGAGCGCCCAACACGCGCATGAGGTCGGATTTCGTACCCGCTTCATCACTTTGTGCTATTTTGTGTTTTAATTTGTATTTTTGCCGATGGAGGTGACGACGGCCTGGTGCCAGCGGAGGCGGCACCGGTGCTAGCCGAACTATGGCGTGCGCCAACTAGCAACGCCGTAGTAGCAAGGAAAAGAGACGGAGGCAGAATTTCTGCCGAAAACTCAGGGAGTGCGACAGCAGAGAGGGGGTGGTCAGGCAGGCCGCGGCCACAACCGGAAGGCACAGCGCCACCACCCATCTCCCTCGACATATCTGTCTGGACCACGGGCAAGCGAGGAAGAGGACGGAGAAGAAAGAGCAGGAGACGAAAATGGTCAACAAGGCTCCAGGGCGACGATAGAGCTGTCGTCGGCATGAAAAGTCGCCATCTTGGCGGCGAGCCGCCGCAACAGAAGTTGCCGCCGTTCGAGCCGCTAAGTGGCTTGAGGCAGAAAGGGAGAGAGGCGAGGCCACTAGGCGACGAGGCCCAACGTCAACCTCTGTGGCGGCGACCCACCGCCGAAGAAGATAGCCCGGTGGCTGCAAGCGGAGCCTGCGGGCGCTGATCATTTAAATATAAAACCCTTGCAAGTGCACAAGGTAATTGTACTACGGCGAGTATAGAAAGGGTTGTCGAACCTCAGGGATGGATTAATATTTTACCAAATTCAAAAGAAAGTAGCAGTGTTGATTCTAGACTAAAAAAACAATGAACTTTTAACTAAATTACTGAGATTCAATCAATATGGAGAATATCAAGGGAGAGAATATCAAGGTAGAGAATCCACCACTAGACATGCAATTACTACTCTCAATTATTATTAAGCATACATTGACATGATATGGTAATTCGTGTTCTTGATCGGACACACGATTTACTAATGAATTCACTAACGTTCTTGATCGGACACAAAAGTTCATCCACTATTGTGTAATCAATCTTATCCTTGATCGGGCATAAAATTAATCACAATATCTAATTCCATTCATAATCAATCAAGTCTATGGTCAAGCACTCAAAAGAATACTCATAAAATCGCATTAAGTATGAATCATAATCAACTTTATAAAATTAAACTAACAAGAGTAGTAATACACATCTAGGGCTTCATCAAGTCTTGACAAGGAATTTAGTTACATATAGAAAGAAAGAAAAGAGAAGCCTATTTATGTAGATCTATCGTCATAAATCCTTCTTCTTTTTTGCTCCAAAAGACTCATTCTCTTACTTCTCTCTAGCCTCTAATATAGCACAAAAGTGATCTCCAAGTTGGTCTCTAAGATAGTCGAAAACGTTCTCCCATAAGGCCTATTTATAAGTTTGAAGAGAAACTACGAAGTCTCCTTCCAAATCCGAGTCGAAATAGGTCTTATTTCGGTTTTTCCGCACACGGCGATCGATCGCTCCATATTACCAATCGATCATAATTCCTTCGTTATTTTCTGCTGATCGATGTCGTTTGATTCCGATCAATCGCTGTTACTGTCTTGCGCAAATCAAAAACTCCAATAGATACGATCGATCGTTTTGAGGTCCGATCAATTGTTTCCTTCAATAACACTGTTTTGCGCATTGAATATCCGATCGATCGTAGTTACTGTTCATGAATTTCAAATGGCTATAACTTTCTGCTCTGAACTCCGAATTGCGCGTAGTTGGTGGCGTTGGAAAGTTGACTTCTTGAGATTTAACATGAAGCTTGAATCAGTCCAATCAGAGATTTGCACACGAAGTTATGATGATTTAACCATTAAAGTCTATTTTCACCTCATTTCTGTGTATTACTCTTGTTTTCTACAAAAACCAAAAATTATATTAAAGTAGTAGAAATTCTAATCAAACACTAGTATAATCATAAGTTTAGGAGATAATAAATGCATAATTGATGTGTAGATCAGGCGCCTGGAATTGATGGAGCTGGTCGGGAGTTTGTGAGGAAGACGACCGGTTCAAGGGTGAATCGGTCTAGCAGTGGACATCCACTGTTAGTTAAAACTGTTTACAACTGACGGTTGGACCTGATCGTCTGTGTATTATAATGAAGTTGGGTACATACAGAGCCATCATAGTACATAGGCTCATTTTTATTATTTTTGGTTTTTTGATAAATGATTTGAAACCCAAATTAGTGTATTATCTTTATGTTACTGTATTTATGGCCATTTGTCCCTGATTTTATGCTGATTGATAATTGAGGACCTTGATGATAAGGAAAACCCGACTAATAAACCTAGGAGGTTTAGAGATTTAATCATTTTATGAAAAAATGATAAAATGATGTCATGAGGATTAAGCTTGAGGGTCGAGAATAACCTAATCAAGATAATGACTAAAATGTCATTGGGATTGTGAGTGAGTTTTTGAATGAAAGTGACTCAGAAACTATGGCCGTGAGTTTCATAGTCGGAGCATGTTGGGTCTGAAGGCAAAGAAGGGTAAGCTACCTTGCTTCGGCATGAGGGTGAGAGTGGGTAGCCACATGAGCATATTCCCACGACCATAGAGGGCCTTTTCCACGTGGCAGGAAGGGGTAGTGGTTATCCTGAGTGCAGTTGGGACCACTTAGCTCCGACATTAGAAACCATATGACATAGCTATGATGATCGTATTTGATTACAGTGCAAAGATATTGATGAAATTTGATTGGTACTGTTTGTCATTGGTTGGGCTTAGGTTGTTTTGCATCTTCATGCCAATGGATTTATCAAATCATACTTTTCTTTTCTCTCTTTTTATGTTTAACTAAATTCTTTGTCAAGGCAAGATGAAGCCCTAGATGTGTATTGCTA
Source organism: Houttuynia cordata (assembly GCA_039654745.1). NCBI lineage: Eukaryota > Viridiplantae > Streptophyta > Magnoliopsida > Piperales > Saururaceae > Houttuynia > Houttuynia cordata. The sequence continues at coordinate 44,339,398 of CM077502.1, read as the reverse complement.
CTCTTGGTAGTTTAATTTAATAGAGTTGATATGATTATGCTTAATGTTATTTCATGAGTTTCTTTTGAGTGCTTGACCATAGACTTGATTGATTATAAATGGAATTAGATCTTTTTAATCCTTGTGTTTAACCAAGAACAGGTTTGTGATTGATTTTATGCCCTACCAAGGATAGAGTTAATTACATTATAGTGGATGAACTTTCGTATATGACCACGAACGTGAGTGAATTCATTGTGATCTATGTGTCTGACCATGAACATAAGTTACTATATCATATTAATTTGTGCCTAATAATAGTTGAGGGCAGTAATTGCATATCTAGTGGTGGATTCGCTGCCTTGATATTTCTCTACATTAGTTAAACTCAATTATCTCGCCCATTCCTTACCTCAGAAGGTATGACCGTCAGAAGGGTCTGATCCCACATCATCTCCTGGACTTGATGTGAATCGGGAGAACGCAACCTTCTAGGATGCTAATGCCTCCAATGTGCATAGTAAACCACATAGCATCAATAGCTCTAGGGTAGGTGCATAGCTTACTCCAAAGGGAAGATGTAAATGCTCTCTCTAAGATCCATAGAGAATATGCAAACAACATAAGCTTGACCAATAAAAGGTGGTCCTCATCAGGTACCGCTGACACAAACCTTCCACCATAGGGAAGATGCAAAATAGACGTGCAAATTTTCTTTCATAGGGAAGATGCAAAACAGAAGTGCAGAGCTTCCACCATAGGGTTCTTCTTCTTTGGCTCCAAAAGACTCCTTCTTTTTGCTCCTCTCTAGCCTTCGAGATCTATTCTCGATCTAATGCTCAATATGTTCCCCTTTAAGGCATATATATAAGGTGGAGAGAAAAATACAAAATCCCTTTCCAATTCCGAGTCAAAATAGATTTTATTTCAGTTTGCCGAATACGACGATCAATTACGGTCAATCACATTATTGGCCGATCGATCGCTTGGTCCCTTCGTTAATTCCTACGTCGCGCCGATCGATCGATTCAAATTTGAATATGCCAATCGATCATTTTGTGTGCCGATCGATCGATGTTACTGTATCGCCCAAATCCAAAACTCCAGTAGATACGATCGATCACACTGCTCACCAATTGATCGCTTCCTTCATTCATGTTCTGTTTTGCGGCTCTGACGATCAATCGCATTTGTCTAGCGATCGATCGGGTACTGTTCATTCTGCAGTACAATTTTCCAATGGTTATAATTTGCGCTCCGAACTCCGAATTGTGCGTGGTCAGTGGCGTTGGAAAGTTGACTTCTTGAATTTTAACATAAAGCTTAAATCAGTCCAACTAGAGATATAAACACGAAGTTATGAAGATTCAACCATTAAAATCATATTTCACCATATTTCCATATCTTACTCTCATTTTTTATAAAAACCAAAAACTACATTAAAGTATCACTAAATATAATCAAATACTAATATAACATAAGCTTAGGAGATAATAAAATGCATAATTCATGTGTAGATCACGAGACAGTCACCCTTGAGGGATTCAGGGCATGCCGTGATTATCAGTAATAACCAGAGTAATAGTCACGGTGTTTTTGTGTGCTGTCTGTCATGTAAGAATGACATTCAATGAGTGTGTCTATATGGGACAAAGACTTAACGGTGTTTTCTTTTGTTTTTTTAAACTGTTGCATCTACAATTTTATGAATGCAGAGATGAGAAGCATTTCCGAACAGATGTTGAAATAATTAGTAGAATAGGTGCTTGAGTGTTGGTAGTTCACATGATCACATGTGGCTTGTTAGCTATTGAAAAATCGGAGAATTCTTGTGCTTGTATTTCTTTGGTTTACCTATATACTCAAGAATCAGTAGAATAGGTGACTGAGTGTCACTGGTTTACATGAATTAATTGTGGCTTGATAGCTAGTTAGAACTTAGAATTGAACAAGCTCGTTGTCCTAGTATTTGTTGATTTATGAGATTCGTCAATGGAATAATTGGATTTTGATTAATCAGAATTCTCATTGACTAGATATCTATTAATACGAAGCTAAATGTAATTTATCAAACTGATTTCGGTTTGACTTTTGAGTAAGAATTTAGTTTTCACTTCTTTTTTTTTTGCTGAAAATTAAGATTGGACTTGAAAAGATAAGGAGTGGAACCAATTAAGAGATTTTTTTAGTGAAAATGGAGTTTTAAAACTATGGGTTTCGCAGCTATGACTATAAAGAAAAGAAAGGTCCTTTTGCTGGAGTTGAAGAGTACATTGTTGTGAGGTAGGTTTGACCTTGACCAAGGAGTAATATTGGAACTATCTTCAGATGAAAATGTCAAACTTAATATGTTATTTAAAGCTAAAAAAATTATTGCTATGTGGACTTTGTTTACCACTAACAATCAAACAGTAAATAATAAATGCCTACACACTACTTCTCCATCTATATAGACACGGTCATTGTAGCATTCAAGCAAAATTGAACATTTTTTTTCAATTGGATAATTTACATATCTGATCCCGATTGATGAACATATGGGTCAATTTTATCTTAAAGCTAAAAATAGGAAGCAAAATGTTTAGTCTACCGGCCGGAAAAAACTGACATGCTGTAGGAGTAAGTGGATGTGGTGGCGGGCTGACTTTCTAGTGGCATGGCGATGCCTGCGGTGGTGCGAACTCCACCGTGGCCATTTATTGACGATTCATCGATCGACAGGAGATCTACGACGATCATCTCTGTCTCCGGTGGTACATCCACCGGAGCCCGGCCTTCGAGCATTGCCACAACAAGGTCCATGCTAGGCCGCAGCTTGGCCTTTTCCTGGATGCACCATAGGGCCACATTGACCATCACCATGACCTCTCTTTCATCAACTTGTCCACCACTGATCAGCCTCTCATCCACCACCTCCATTATCTTCCCTTCGCTCACCTTCTCATTTACAATTCTCGGGAAATACGACCATTTCCTAGCCGAATTGTCGCCTTGGTCGATTAGTCGCACGTTCCTCCGGCCACCGACGAGCTCCAACAGGACCATCCCATAGCTGTAAATGTCTGACTTTTCAGTAATGCCATTCTCCAAAAGCCACTCGGGGGCCAGGTACCCTCTAGTCCCCCTAATGGTGGTCACCACCCTGCTCTCATCCTTCCCCATCAATTTCGACAACCCGAAATCGGTGACCAATGCCCGGAAATTTTCGTCGAGAAGTATATTCTCCGGCTTGACATCGAGGTGCAGGATCCTCGACCGGCAATCATGGTGAAGATAAGCAAGAGCTTTTGCAACATCTATAGCCACCTTGTACCTAAGTGCCCAGGGAAGCCAATTCTCCCGTGGTGGATGTCTCCCCCTATGTTGATGTCCACTTCTCTCCTGGAAGATCCAATTGTCCAAAGAGCCATTGTGCACAAATTCGTAGACTAGGTAGCGGGTCCCACCGCCCGGAACACAACAATAGCCAAGCAGGCGCACCAAATTAACATGTTGCACGCCGGCAATTGCCCTTACCTCGGCCTGGAACTCCTTCTCCCCATGCTCCGCCCCCTCGATCCGCTTGACCGCAACCGGGGTCCCATCGTAGAGGATCCCCTTGAATACTGAGGCAGAAGCGCCCTGTCCGATCAGCGCCTGGAAGTCGTCGGTTGCCATTTTGAGCTCCTCATACCGGAATTTGGTTGGTAGACCGGCGACCTTCCTAAGGAAGCTGTACTGCACCCGTAGCTCTTCCCCCTCCACCTCTAGCCGCGTCGCCGACAACATCCTATGATGTCGATCAGTGAAGTATTGGAACAGGGCCCAGATGAAGATAGAGAGGATGATGGCGAAAGCGGCGCCGGCGACAAGGAAGAATGTCTTGGTGGAGCCAAGGGAAACCCGGAGGATGATGACCAAGACAAGGAGAAAGAACACAGAAGCTACAGCCGCGATCTTGGATCGGCTGACCTCCATTGAAGGGAGCTCCAAAGGGCTGCCAAGGGAGAAAGGGGAAAGGGAGAGGAAGGTTTTACATGTTTGTGAAGTTGCCGACTTGCCATGGATGACTTTCATCTCCAGCTGCAGCTCAGTGTCGCAGTCATTCTTACATGCGCTCGCATCCAGAACACGCTTGAAGCACGCTCGCTATGATCCGGGAATGCGGCACTTCTATGACCAATGGCTGTGTCGTCGGAGAGCGTTCCCGAGAGCGTATATTTTAAAATTTGCCGCGGGCCTTCCATCAACACATACTAAACTCTTGCTGACGAGGGCCCCATATTTACTAGTCTGCGGTTGCTGCACCAGTCCTAGGTTATTAAATCTGCCAGATAATTTTTATCAAAAAAATAATTTTAAATAAATCTGCCAGATTATTTATTATAGGGGGCCATGATTTTCAAAATTGGAATTAGTTCTTGAGTTCTGACTTGTGATGAAGGGGTAGGGCAACCGGCCTCCTTGACTTAGGAGCTTCGTAATCCTAACGCCAATCCCTTTGGCACATGGCTCACTGAGGGTAAACCCTGGGCGGGCGGGCGATGGAGAAGGCGTTGAACTTAGGAACTCCGCTGCAGGCACTGTGTCCTGGCCAATGGCCATCACTCACACGAACAAGCTGTTGGTTCAGCATGAACTAATTTCTAGTTCATTTGGAAAAAACATAAAGGCTTGGGTGCGTTTGTTTACTGAAAGATGAAAAATCGTCAAGGTGAAAGAAGTACAAAAACTTTTAGTGTGAAAATTTTTCAAGCCTGAAACATACTTTTAGGGTGTATTTATTTTAAATTATCCAAACAAATTTCATTTTTTACAAAGTTTTAGTACTTCTTTCACCTTGACGATTTTTCATCTTTCAGCAAACAAACGCACCCAACCGAGGGATTTGTGGCGGAATACGGTACTTTAAGAGGTCGGTTGCTCTACCCCTTCGAGTCGGCTCCTAGGACTCGACATCCCTCGTATAAAAAACAGTGTCCTATCTGTAAATGTGCCCCCACAAAATAAGATATCTGAGAAGGAGAGATCTTTAGAGTTTAGATTTGTTCTTTTTCAAACGTGTGTTATTAGCTCGCGCCGCGTACCAAGAGGTTGTGCTCATCATAAAATGGTGATTGACACGATTTTCAATTTGTGGATCCTTCGTGGCCTCATGACAAGTAGGGAAGAGTCGTGTCACACTGTCACATGTTACTCCTCACGATGCGCAATGCGCACCTAATAATTTTTTGTGTAGCATGACTTATTTTACTTTATATGTCAGTGTCTCAGTTTTCATTGAGTCATACAACAGGGTCCACAAGTAAAGCGAGCCATTGCAGGCAAATAGGAATGACCCATGGCTACCTGTGCTTCAAAGCACGCCATGATCACCTCCATGCATAGCCCGTTGGTTAAGATATAATCGTAGTTGTTTTCCCTCCTATATTTACTATGAGAAAAATTTAAATGAGATTGTTTATATATAGCTTATATTGGGGCAATTCAATTCGTAGTGATTGGATCTTGATCTTATGGCTACGAACGGTTATAAAGAATTCATTTATCCACTAATTTTACATGCCCGTCTATCCACTGATTTGATATCTACCTTCAGATTAAAATCTTAAAAAATTGACCTCATGCTCATTACATGAGAATGATCTCTCTGTAAACCATTCTCATTTACTATTGTCATTTTTATTAGTATTACGCGAGCTTTTAGATCTTCCTTCAAGAAATGGTGGACACTAGATGGAGAATTTAGCGTGTTCAATAGATGTCATGTCAAAGACCAATTCATGGGAGGAGCTGATTGACCCCGTCGTTAGTTAATAACCATCCAAGTGTCTATGTGTGACAAGCGATGTAGTTAACAAATAATCAACATTGGCTGATTTGAAGTTTAAAAATGAATTATGAAACTGTAGGTTTGCGGGGATTTTACTTTAATACCAGAAGGTGCATCACTTTAATTAACAAATCAACCTGTACTCATCAAGGAAATGGGAACCTTGACGACGAACTACAATCAATTGTTTTTGCTAAGTTTTTTCGTAGAAATCCACGGATAGACAGCTTCCATTCAGAATTCCAGAAGTCTAACACATATTCGTAGTGTTGTACGGCTTTCAATCTCATGAGATATCACTTGTATACTCGGACCTGGTCTTTGGCCTCTATTCTGTTCAAACTTTATTTTTGTTATGATAGATCTAATCAAAACTAACTGATCCTCTTGGACACAGTCACGCAGACCTTTTCAGAACACCATATGTCACACCTTCTGGTGCATAGACGGTAACAGGCATGACATTAGCAAGTACCATAAGGTACAACAAGCATGGCTTCTCCACTAGATTAATTCATATCCGAGCGTAGTGGGTAATTTCCTAAGAGTTTTTTTTTTGGCTACAACCGCCCCATGGGCAGTGACCCACACACACACCAGTACCACACACTCACTCCCTACCTATATCAAATAGACCTTTCCAAATATGCCTAGGTAATTTCCAAGCGTATTTAAGTTCATCATAATTGTGTGCCAAAAAAAAAAGTCAATCACAAAAAAGGTACCATTGAAAAAAAAAAGCTCAAAGTTATAGCTAAAAAAATTAGACATGGCAGTTTGCATCAATGAATACGCAACCGACTCCCCTTGCTAACACCAGAAAACACCATAAAGATCAATATGGGAAACTATACTTCACACCTCACGGTTCACACTGTTTACACCGAACTCTTGAAGATCATGGAAACCAACGAAATTACTTTGTTAGAAGACATCAGGTCGTAACTTAAGGACTCTTCTCAAACTGCCTCAAAGGATGATAAAGGAATAGCGGCTTATCCCTCCTCAAGAAGCACTGTCTTTAATCCAAGAAAAAAAAAAAGCACCGTCTTCAACATGTCCAGTAAATATCGTCCACCTCGTTGTCCCCATGCATTATGCACCACCTTTTACATCTCAAATCCAGATTGGTTACCACTCAAACCACGTATTCCCTCCTTTCTTCACAAGCTCCACTCTCTTTCTGCTTGCTTCCTCAAATGACAGCATTAGATTCAACAACTCAAACTAGCAGGGGTATTAATTGATAATATATAATTTCAAAGAGAGAAGCATATGTGCAATGGATTAGGATGTAAAAACGGATGTAATAATTTGTTCTCTGAGAAAAGTATGCTAGCATTGGCAAGATAAATTTGCACTCACCCCAGGTCTAATACAGTAAGACCACCAATAGATGAAGAGGAAGAGCCCAAATGTTTACATACCTCATCCAAATAAATCAGGATGAGGACCGCCATTATTATCACGATGCAATTAATGGGGGTTCAAAATTTTCAGTTGTATTGATTGCCAAATTGCAGAAGATAAAAGTTCCCAACAAACAAAATAATGTTGCACCCGCAGGCAAGCAAGTTTTGAAGCGCTAGACAATATACTAGAAAGTTGTTTACTACACAGTACATTGCAGAACACCAATTTCTGTCTCATCAAGTCTTTTATTCCTTCAAGGAAAATGCACGAACCAATTATATCAGTGATCATCATCACCATGCCCGTCGGGTGGTCCACCTTCACCAACGACTTCCAACTGCATAACATAAAGAGATTTGTAATCCAGTTCAATCATGTAAGATACCAAGTTTCCCAAAAGCTTGAGTTGTTAGGAAACAAAAATCTTTATTATATATTTTATATTCTAACATCCCAGCTCACATGCAAGCGTCCACCAAGTACGGCACGTGGAACATAATTGGGGTATAAACACCTCCAACGAGACTAGAACCCAAGACCTCCCATAACCTGGTGCTCTGATACTATGTAAGAAAGATAACCAAGTTTCCCAAAAGCTCGAGCTGTTAGGAAACGGAAATCTTTATTACTCCCTTTGTGCAAAAATATGTTCCCTCATTTGAAAATCAAGCTGAACTGATTTTAGTTCATTTTGGTTTGTTAATGAGGACATATTTTTGGACAAAGGGAGTATACATTTTATATTCTAACAAATCAAAATGAAACTATACATGAGGCTAAAGGAAAGTTCAACAACTGATCTATCTTCCCTTTCATTTGACAATTTACAAATCAAAATCTTTCTAAACCAAGCTTCCTCCCATACCTTTGCCTTGAAGCCAAATGCTTCTCCAACACAAATGCTAAATGATAAATCTAATATTTGACACGTTTCTCTTACCATAAAGTATTGCGAACATACTGGGCACTCATGTGGCTTGCCCTTTTCCAGCCAAAACCATACAACATCATGTTCATCCTCTGCATGTGGATCAAAAGACAAACTGTTAGAATGACATCTGACAAAAACACTAATAAACAAGTCACTTCTAGACTCAAATATGTTGTACGGGATGGAAAAAAACAAGACCAGATCACCATACCGCCTTCACCACCAGGACATCCTACAATCCTTTTGTCATAGTATGATTGAACTACAGCAGGTGCTTCCTACATGGAGGCAAGAAAAAGAATTTAGCGTCATACTAACTCTAATAAATCAGCTTCATATTGCTATGCAACCCATTGACATATCCCAACATAGCCTAAGATGAGGAATTACATTATTCCATCAAAGCTTCAGCTGCTTTGAATTTTGTAAATAATGGTGCAAGTCATCTAACATCTTCACAAAAATCCTAAGCCGTGTAATCTTAGTATGGCGTAAAGGTCATCATCATCAACACTTTATACCACTAGTAGGGGGTCAGAAACATGGATTCTACTAGGCCATTCAGCCCTATCATGGACTATTTCCATATACAGATTGTACATTGCCAAATTATTTTCTCACTGAACATCAGAATTTTGTTCAAAGAGCTCAAGCAATCAACACAACCATGCATCAAGGATGTTAAAATAAATATAAAGTAAAGTTCCGGAGACAAGCAACAAAAAAATGTCTTATGTGATGTTTATTGAAAATATACAATCGTCTACGTATTTACTGAATAAGCAAGTATTACGTGGCATGTGTAAAAGAAGATAGTCTGTCAGATTATTATTCCCATTGATGATGGCACTCCGGAACTTTGCCTTATACACACGATACTAAGGTAAATGTTTACATTGGAGGCCTTATACTAGGAATAAAGATTTTAATTTACTTATCGGTAGCAAGTGAAAATATCGAGTACCCGTGAAAATCCTCATAATTAACACTAGATTAAACTTAGATCCTCAACCAATAAAACCTTGAGAAGAAGAGTATGAAACAACACAATGCTGTGAGTACCCAATAAAAATCAGAGCAAGAGATTGTGAAACATTGTATTTCTAGTCCGCCCTCTATTTAACTGTTCCATTTTCTAGTAGCCCCTTCAGAACCCTAAGAACTCTTTTCCAATCAAAACCCCATCTTATCGATATGCATTCCATCTCATTGAGATAAACTAGTACGAAGTAGCATTTTGTCTTAACTTTAACTTCGCATATTCAATTTTCTGTTCCTAAATCTTTAGAATCCTATTTAAGACGACGAAGAAACGCCTGAGAAGGAGATGCCCAATGCACCGAGTATCATTGAGAAGCAGGGAAAAAGAATCTACATGAGGTTAGGAGTAGATTATAAGGGATATCATTTGAAACTTTATAAAACCAAATGGACTAATCATCTAAAAGTAACAGTAACATGGACATCACCAAGTTGCTTCAAGCAATGAAAAGAACATAAAGGGCAATAACAGTGTTTGATTATGCACTCCCCCAGTGACTTTGCCATCAGCTTGGGGCAGAAATAGTAAAACCTATAATCACCGATCCACTATGAAATATCACATGCTTGATGAATCAAACAAGTATAATGCAAACATCATTGTCAAAATCCTCGAGTAATATCAAAGCTACGCCGTGTATGAATAGAACATGGAGCATAACTTACCTTGGTGCCAAAAGGTCCGGAAGGCGCATCCATGTCGAATCGCTTCTCTCCCTGAAACCACATCAAATGAGGCATAAACATTCACAAACATCTCCAATCAAACCCAATTCCAAGAACCCAAAAAAACAGTGACAAAGCAACACACCTCAAGCTCAGCCTCAATCTCCTCCCGCTCGTGCCCGGTCGCAATGGGCATTACATCCTCCACCGTCTTCTTCCCCTTAGCCGAAACCGTATCTGCCCACAAATTCCACCCCACTTGTCAAAACCCTCATACAACCAGACCCGAAACACAGCCGGAGAAACAAGCTTACCGGAATCGGTGACCTTCTGGGAGAAGAGCGGCGGCGAGCTGCGGAAGGGGGACGGCGCCGGCGAGGAGTGGAGGGACGCGAGGGATCGGCTGGGAAGGCCGCCGGATCGGCGGGCAGTGACGGCCGATCTCCACGGGCCCAGCGCCTGAAGCCTCCGCCACATCTCTCTCTCTCTCTCTCTCTAGAATTGGCCGTGTTCTCAGGTCGCTCCCCTTTGTCCGGCGAAATGTAGCAACAGCCGCTGCGGCAGCACACGGGTTTTAGAGAGAGAAAGTGGGGAAGAGAGAGAAAATGTCAAATTATAAATTTATAGGGAGGCGGCGAGGGGTGGATCCCGCCAGAAGCCGTGTGGGGTCCGTTGAGAAGATCGACGATTAGGATTGTGGGTTGGACTAGCTCAAGCACGTGGAGGAGGGGTGAAGCACGGGAGAAGCTCGAGAATAAGCCGAGATTGCAAGTATACAAGTGCTTTTTCCCGAACCGGCGGCTTAGATGTTTTGAAATGGTTACATCCGAGTGGGATGATAATACTCCATCCGTTCTGCTCCATCAGAATTAATATTAAGATTTTTATTAGATAGTGAAACCCCCAACAAATGAGGGGAAAAAGAAGTTCAAAATGTACTGAATTAACAATATAGAGCATCTAAAAAGGATTGTCCATTGGATAATGGAGCCACAACAAATGTGGGGAAGAAGAGGTTCAAAATGAGTTAAAATTAACCATAGGGAGCATCCAAAGGGGCTGTCTTCTTTCCCAAATGGAGCATCTAAAACATGATGGAAGGAGTAAATATTATTATTTGGGTAGTACAGTTACATAATTCTATATTATTCATACAATTATTTTTTTATAAATATGTTATTCATACAATTGTCTCTACATTGTTATAGCAATATCATATGGTCCGGAGTTCCATTGGAAGAAAATGGCTTATGTTAGGGCATAAATTAGTTTGCCCTTTAATAATATCAATTTGATGATACATTATCTACATGAAGATCAGATGGGTGTTATGATGAGAAAAGAAGTTGGTGTAAATGAAGTAGGTGTATGAAGGTGAATGAGATCCACCTCAAGCACAATACAAAATGAAGACCTTCTCAAAGTGGGAAGATGAAAGCTCAACACCAAGCCATAAGTTCATGAAGATGGTAGCAAAGCTTCAAGACTAAAAACCATCAAGAAGAGAGAAAATTCAAGGAGGAAAGCTCACTTCAAGAATGAGATGTCACATCAAAGAGACAAAGTAACAAAAATCCAAAAATGATCATTCTAAAAGGAGATCACTGGCTATCACCTTGAGATCCAATCAACCTCTTAGGAGGCCTCCCACTAAAATGTCTAGAAATAACACCCTAAAAGCCCACCTAGGCCAATCGTCAATTTGGCTAGATCCTATAGGGCTAGAAGTCATTTCAATTCGAAACTTCAATTTCATCAAATTGAAACTCTCTTGAAATTGACACCCTAAAAAACCCATCTATGCCAACTCCTCTCTAATTGGCAACATCTCATGGGTTATAAGACATTCAATTTCATCAAATTGAAGCCCTCTTGAATCATCCCATCTCAAATGCTTTCACTCAAATTCAAACCTTCAATTTCACCAAATTGAAGCCTTCTTGAAATTGAGTCATGTTTTGATCAATTTGTTGAATTGAAGCTTTTAATTCCAACAATAGACAAGCAATACCTTGCCCCCATGGAGTAGAATTTGTTCCAGCATAATGAACATTCTTCCTCCCAATCGCAGTGCATTGAGACGTTGTGGTTGTTTATTCAGCTTACCGAGAATGTCAAGCAACCACACTTTAAGCTGTTGTAGGAGACAGTGGCTTTCTTGGTCATTATCTTCTTCTTGGATTGAGCCATTGCTTCGGGGAGGAGGGAGTCATCAAAGAGGAGGAGTAGGGTGGAGGAAGGAGAAGGAGAGGACGAAAGAGAAAATGGTGATGGAGGCAGAGGAGGAGGAGGAGTGGATCGACAAAGGTGGTGGATTGAGGACGGAGGAGAAGGAAGGACATGGATGAAGTTCGTAGAGATGACTAGAAGAAAGAAGGGGAAGAAGGTATCAAAGGCAATTTATAATTATTTAGCTTTTTGCAATCAAGAAATGTCCGTCAACGAGACAAGGAACACAACTAATCTGCTCATCATAACTGAACTAAAGACTGCGGGATTTGTTATGTCTCAGTAATGAGCAGTTGGAGCTAGAAACATTCAATGATGATTAGAAAGGTAATCTATAATTTTCATACTGCTAATATTACAACATGTCTAATGGTTTGTTAATCTTCACTTATTTTTATACAGCTCATACTAGCATATTCAATTTATTAGGAAATTTTTACTCTATATGGTGTGAACAAAATAGTCTCTTGGGGTTTGGCAAAACATGATTTGCCCCATGTGATTTATGCAATCGCGGGATTTTTGAAAATCCCATGATTAGCAACCTTTTTTTTGGATGGGATTTGATTTTGCTCCAAATCGCACCCAAAATCCCGTGATTGTTGTTACAACAGGAAATTGGATCATACCAAATCACAGAGCCGACCCTGTCATTCTTAGAATCCCACTTTGATTGGATTGTTGCTTTTCCCGGCTCCTCATCTTCCTCTTTTAAGCACTCGCCTGAGCAGCAACTTCGCAAACATACCATCTGTAATCGGTAATTTGTTTCCTTTTTTTACATTTCTTTCAAGAATTTTGATATCTCTAAGTGCTGAAAACTAATGATGAAATGGCCACTCGAATATGTGAATCTGGGTTGCTATTTGATATCTCTCTGTGAATCTAGGTTGCTATTTTGATATCTCTCTGTGAATCTGGGTTGCTATTTGATAAAAACAATGGAATGCTATTTTTGTGTGGAATTGTGGAATTGGATTAGGTTCCTTTTGATCTGTTATTGATGTTTATTGGTTATGCTCTCTCACTTGCATGCTAGGTTCTCTTTCTCTCTTTCTTGCTTTCTCTTTAAAATTAGCTTATTTACTTCATGTTCTTGGAAATGTGTTGCTGGAGTTGGAAATCTTTTTTTCTTTTTGAAAATGGAGTTTGATGTCTCAATTTAGAGGGAAATGGTTTTTTTGGTTATTTAGGAAAAATGGTTTATGGGTTTAAGATTTGAGAGTGTTTTGTTAGGATTTTTTATTGAAACTTCTTTTTGTAAATGATGTTTATGGAGGACTGGTGAAAGAAGCAATTTTTTTGTATGATTAGCTGTCTACTGGGTGATAAAGATGTTAGTTAGTAAAGATGAACTCTGGTGATTTACTTCATGTTCTTATAAATATGTTGCTGGAGTTGGAAATCTTTTTTTTGTTGGTAAAATGGAGCTGGAATCTCAAATCACAAGGAAATGGGTTGTTTTTTTTGTTTTGTTTTTTTGGTTGTTTTGGAGAATGGTTTGTGTGTTTAGGAGTTAAGCGGTTTTGTTGGGAAATATTGTCTATAGAAGCTATTTTTTAATGGGATTTTCTATTTTTGGTTATTATACTTATAGAGGAATGGTGAAAGAAGCAATTTTTTTGCGTAATTAGCGGTCAACTGGGTGATAAAGATGTTATGTTAGTAAAGATGGGCGCTTGACTTCATGTTCTTAGAAATGTGTTGCTGGATATTGAAATCTTTTTTTTGTTAGTTGTGCTTTTACCACTTTGTCTATGTTGATCTAATTTGGAAAGTTTATGGTGCCATGTGAAACGGCTGTCTGGCTATTTGTGGAGTAGCTTGTTTCATTTGCCTCATGTTGCTCAACTTTTAGCTATGAAGCTGCAATTGAATTTTCGGAGTTTTGCTATGAGTCTATCTGGCCATGTCTCAAAGAGAAATTGTAGTTGCTTTCGATATCCAATCCAGTTGATCTACTAACAATTTCTGAATGACTGGGGCCTGTCGAGCCACCCAATATGGGAGCATCTTATACATTTTCTCTGCGTGTGCTACCAGTTAGGACTCTAAAAGGAGATAAAAGATAATAATAGTAATATATATACTGACATAATAAGATTGATTGCATGCACAAAAACCCTATGTAAATATTCACATTTTCAAGTTTTTTTATTTTTTTGATGTTGCTGTGAGTAGTCTACTATGTGATAGTCAAATTGACTACCCCATATGTCCCATATTAATTGTTCCATTCCAAATGCACACCCAGGAGCACACATTTAGAATGGCACATGCCCCCTCCATAGGTCTTCACGTCAAAAGCATGACAGAGAGGAAGTAGACTTCATGGTGGTTCTAACCACTTTTTTCTTAATGCTTCTATTACATCTTCGGAAGCCTATGATTAGACAAGTAATTGCTGTTGATGATGTTGGAAGAAGATGGTGGTTGGATATATTGTGCAATGTGAATGAATCTACATGTTATGAACAATTACGTGTGACAAAAATTGGATTCACACGTTTATGTTCATTGTTGCGAAGCAGGGGTGAGTTAGTAACTACTAGGTGGGTTGCAACTGAAGAGATTGTCTCATCTTTCTTGCACATCCTTGCTCATAACCTTAAGAATAGTACAATTAAGGCTTGCTTTAGATGCTCGGGCGAAACAATTAGTAGACAATTTCAAATGGTGTTGGACGCAGTCTAAGGTTGGGCAGGCATCTGATAAAGGTTGAAGAAAGAAACCTCAATGAACGGGAATTCCAAAAGTGGAGATGGTTTGAGGTACTCATAAGTAGTATTTATTAGTAAATAATTATTTCTTTTTAAAGCTTGATTATAATTTAGTTGAAATCTTTATTCTTTTTAACTAGAATGCTATTGGAGCAGTTAATGGAACTCACATAGGACTAACTATCTCAATTGAAGACCACCCTAGATATCTTGATCGGAAAGGCAATATCTCTACAAATGTATTAGCAGCATGTGATCCAAACTTGAAGTTCACCTACGTATTGCCCGGTTGGGAGGGATCAGCTTCTAATGCAAGAGTTCTCCGTAATGCATTGTGTAGACATAATCCACTAATGATTCCAAATGGTATGCCTATATTAATATCAAACTTTGTTTGTTCCAAATCACAACAGAGCAATGCAATAGGTAACCTAAATTTATTTTGTTGTAGGTAAATATTACCTTGTGGATGCAGATTATGCAAATGGGGAAGGATTTTTGGCTCCTTACAGAGGAACTCGATACCATCTAAACGAGTGGAGAGGGAACACGCCTGTCAATTACAAAGAACTATTTAACATTCGTCATTCTTCTGCGAGGAATGCAATTGAAAGAGTTTTCGGCTTATTGGAGAAGTGATGGGCCATTCTTAGAACTGCAAGCTTTTATCCTGTAAAAACTAATATTCAAATCATTAATGCATGTTTTATCCTCCACAACTTCATACGAGACAACACGCCTAACGAGGAATTGTTAGCTGAAGTAGATCGTGACCTAGAAAACATGGTGCCCGAAGATCTTATTTTTTATGACCGCGTCACAACCGTAAGAGTGACACCAGAATGAGGGAGTGTATATTCCTGTGTTATTGAGTAATCTATTCTTCATATCATATCTTATCTTCCTGGTGGGTTTTTACATCCTACTGGTATTTCTATAAAATACTCATGCATCCTCTTATGCAGGCTTTAAGGAACAGTGATTCCAGACGTTTGTAGCTCAGAAAGGTGATGCTGATGTGTGGAAGACTTTTAAGAAGATTTTCGATTACTTATTTTAATTTGCAATGAACATTATGACTTGTTGGCTAAATGTGTGCCATGGATTGATTTATGTTTTGTTTTATTGACAGTTTGAATTTATTTGTTGTAATAATTAAGTAGGATTCATATTTTGCATTGACAATGTTTAATTTTGAGATTTGATAAATGTGTTTCCTCAGTTCAAGGCTGGCGTGTGCGTAACTGTTGACTAGGAGTATAATGTTGCACTAGTCATAATGTGGTCATTAAATTAAACTTTTTTGCTAATTTTTTGGTGAGTTAGATTGTGTCAATAAATTAAGTTTTACTTATTAGTTGGTTTGCCATTGATGTTTGTAATAATATTACTTGTGATATTGACTTATATTGATTGCCGTCTCTTATATTGACTCTAATTTCGAATTTATAATTTACTGCTCTAATAGAGATGGTGAAGAACAATCAAGCACTACCTCAACGTGGGTACACAAAATGGAGTTCAGAAATGGAGACTTTCTTAATTAATTCGCTTTATGATCAAATCACATTGGGAAATAAAGGTGAGAATGGGTGGAAACAACAAGGACTTCAAAATTGTGCTAATGAAATGAATGCAGAGTTCAATATCTAATTGAATCCAAGTCACATTAGAAATAAAATGAAAGGTTGGAAGGAAGACTATGCAATTATTTCCGGCATCCTTGCTCAAAGTGGCTTCACTCTGGATGCTACAAACAAAAAGATAGTTGTGGAAGATGAAAGTGTGTGGGATACATATTGCCAGGTAAAAATATTCTATTAATTGAATGTTATGTAATTGCTATGATATAAAAAAATAATAGTTTTATTAACCAAATTTGATATGTTCTTGTGATAGAAAGTTTCCGACGCAAAATCATACAAAAATAAGAAACTAAAGTATTGGGATGACTGTCTATTCATATTTGGAAAAGACAGAGCTACTGGAGAGGGGGCAAGTCACTTTGAAGATGTCTAAGAAGATGATGTAGGCTCGAATGATGTTGATCTGGTGGAGGAAGATGGCAAACTGAATGAGAAAAAGGAAGGAAATGGAGCTGTAAACAGCGCCAAATGACGACGAGCACGTGAAGAAACACCTACAGGATCAAGAAAAATGGGCAGGATGGAGAATTGGAACAACACAATTTTTGAGGTTGCTAAAGCACTTAAATCGTATTTAGAGAAACAGGAGAAGCAGAGTTCAAAACCATCATCTTTAGATATATATATAAATTACTTTCAAATATCTCAGGGCTCGTTTCGCATCAAATAATGGAGGCACATAGAAGGCTACGATTGGAAAATGATCCTTCATTAATTGAAATGCTCTCTAGTTTCACCAATGAATCAAAGTTAGCTTGGATTGAGGATCTCCTCAATCGCCCACCTCCCCAATCTTAGTTTGTATGTTCAATTATTTGTTGATCTTTCTATTTTAGATCTTTGAGGGTTGAATTTTTTTTATTCATAATAATGAAACTATGTGGTTGGAAGAATTTATTTCTCCATTATTAATTAGAAGGTACAAAATATGCAAAAAATACTCTTTTTTTTTCATTATATGAAGAATCAAATCTCCATTGAATTCCAGGTTCCCAAACGATGGTGTGATTCTCTGAATCTCACTGCTAAAATCCCACTGTTGCCAAACGCTGGATTTCTATAATACAAATCTCATGTGCCTATCATTCAAAATGATGTGATTCCAAGAATCACACCTCTAAATCCAAATCATGTTTGCCAAACACCCTTATTATTAATACATATTTACTCTTCCGTCCACTTTACTCCCTCCATCTTGCGTTAATTCTCTTGACTAGGAACCTGACAATTAATATGGAATTGAGGGAGTATAATATAATTAAACAAACTAAATAGCCCATCAAAGAACACCAACCGATTGCAAAGTAAGTTAACGGAATTTTTATTTTCTGTGTGGAAACTTTTCAGATATATAAGAAGCCCAATTTGAAGGATCACTAATGACCTTTATCCTTACACTGTTACCCTGCTACACCCTGCCACTAAATTAATCATTCAAATATTTAACTAGGTGATGAGATCTAATTATTATCACTATCTTCACGAAATCAAATCCGCAAGCATTACCAACCCATTACAAAAGAAAGATTAATATGTCCTTCTCTCATTATCTCATTCTGATTTGGATTAAATCACATCTCAATGCCAAGAATCTTGATGGAAAATAATTAAGTTGGCTAGTACAGTACGGCAAGCTTAAAAAAGAAGACCCGATTCAGCTCTTATTTCCAAAACCTACCCATCAGAGAGGTTCAATCTACATGTGCATCACAAACCCTAGTTCAGGTCATCTCTACTTGCCCTCCAGCTCCACGCTTGGCTGGTGGATCCTCCATATCATAGACCGAGTTGCCATACCTTGAGTTCTCCATCTTCTCCCCATCTCCCCACAAAGCATAAGCCTCCTCCCCATGAGCTGCGTCGTCCCCGATCTCCATGTCCTCGTCCGACATCCGCAGGGGGATCACCATTCGGATCAACAGGCATATGACGCTCGTCGATATCACGTTCACCACAGCGATGAACAAGACGCCAGCCACTTGAATGCCCATCTGCCTGAACCCGGTTTTGACATCGCCCATGGTAAGACCATAGAGAAGACCTACGTACTGATTTGACACGCCGAAGAAGTAGCGGTTGAGTTTGGGCACCGCAAAGACTCCGCTGAGTAGTCCTCCAAGCGTGCCGGCGACAGCGTGGGTGTGGAGGACGGCCATGGTGTCATCCACCTTCTGAAGAAGCTCCGACTTCTTATGGACCACCATCATGGTGTACCATGGGATGGACCCTGAGAAGATGCCCATAATAATAGCTGCCCACCCTTGTACCACACCTGTGACACACATATGCCCAATAATGTTGTGTTACTAGAGCACATCTTAAGCAAATTGATGCATACATGGATGCATTTTAATGTTGTAGGCCTTACCGGCAGCTGGAGTGATGCAGACAAGTCCGGTGATCATGCCCTGGACGGCGCCGATGACAGATGGCTTGCCAAAGACGGCGAGGTCGAGGAAGAGCCACACAAGGAGGCTAGTAGCCGCGCAGACATGAGTGTTGATGACGGCCAAGGACGCATCAACACTGGCCGTGTAGGGATCACCACCGTTGAATCCGGTCCAGCCCATCCACAACATACCGGCACCGGCGAGCATCAACAGAATGTTGTTAGGTGGAAATCTTTCCCTGTCCTTGGTTAGCCGAGGACCCACCTGAAGTTCCATACCACAATATTATTAAGAATTTTGTTATAAAAAATGTCGAAATTGATTCATGGAGCTGTTGATTGTCCATTTATATATGCATGTAGCTTCTGTTTTTTTTATAATAAGGGGTGTCCCTAACCCATCATACTCATACAGGATATAATCCCGAGTGAATGACCAAACCGAACCCATGTCCCCTAGTAATTCGGAGTCTAATGTAGTACATATAGATCTCATGCAAACATCTTTATGTACTACGTTAGCACCATATGTGCTAGTGTGCTAGATGCATGTACGTGCTACGTACCCAATAGGCAGCAGTGAAACCGGCGACTCCGGACGAGAGGTGAATGACATAGCCGCCGGAGTAGTCGATGATGCCGGCCTTGAAGAGGAAGCCGTTGGGGGAAAAGATGCTGAAGGCCCCAATGGTGTAAGAGAAGGTGAGCCACAGGGGAACAAAGAGCATCCAGGCATAAAAGTTCATCCGGCCGAGCAAGGCCCCGGCGATGAGGATGAGGGTGATGGCGGCGAAGACGAACTGGAAGTAGACCATGGTGGCGGAGGGGAAGGCGCCGGAGAAGGCCTTGCTAAGGAGGAACACCTCGTTGGTGGAAGTGTTGGGGACGCCAAGGAAGGGGAGGAGGGTGTTGCCGAAGGACATGCGATAGCCCCACATCATCCAGCAGACGAGGACGCAGGCGAAGGCGTAGAGGGCCATGAAGGCCGAGTTGACGGCCCATTTCTTCTTGACGGCACCGCCGTAGAGGATGATGAGTCCAGGCACGCTCTGTAGCCCCACCAGCGTCGCCGCCGTCAGCTGCCACGCGTTGTCGGCCTTGCTCAGCCACTCCGGGCTGGCCTCTGTTGGAGCAAGGTTGTCGGGTAGGTGGAAGGTCATATTACTCATTATTTTGCTGTCTAATAGTTCAGCTGAAACGCTTGCTTTGGAGCTGCTGGGGCTGGCTTCTTTTATACTGTGGAGTCATTTGGTTGATTCTCTTCATAAAAAAAAAAAGAAGTCATTTGGTTGATTCTCACGACAAGCTGTAACAATGATGGAATCAAGCTTGTCCTTGTCATTGGTCTCTCTCTAAATTCATGTTTCATGTTTTTGGTCATTGGTGATCTCGCTGCTCTCTTTCGCATAAGCAATGACGGGTATTACTAGGGATTTTAACGACAACTTCAAAGTTAATAATCAACTCATAATCAGCTAGTTTTTTAGCCTTATTCTTATGAGCTAATTTGATCTTAATGCAGATGTCTCATGTCTTCGTATGCTTGTGGGTTTGGAGCCAAAACGTGTAGGTTTTCTTTGTTTGGATAAAAAGAGTTGTTAGATTTGTTTGTCATTCGACGGGCTGGCAGTGAACCTCGCAAGAGAGATTTGTTACACAAGTAGAAAACTAGAAATAAAATAATTTGGTTCTTAGGTAATTGATTAATCGGTGATTATCAACTAATCTGTCATTGGTGGCCGCAACAGTAGCAAAAAGAAAGATGGGCTTACAAACGTTCCTTGTGCCTTTCACGGAAACTACAACTGGGCTCGACAAGAGTAACAGCCAGCAAGCAGCAAGGAGGAAACCAATGGGCTTGGATTTAAAATGACCCATTTTTAGGCTATGTTTGGTTGCAGCTTTCTGCATCAGATTCTAAAAGAATCTTTAGCTTTCCACAGAAGTGCATTTGGTTGCACTACTTTGGTGAAGTAGGCTTTCCTCCTGAGATTATGGGGAAAGCCGACTTTCCCCAGAATCTCTTCAGGAGGAGATTTTTCGGAAGAAGTCATATCTAACCTAAAAAGTGTGAGAGATTCCCGTGTTTTGCCCTTGGTTCGTATTCTTCTCCTACCTCTCATCTCTGCTTCGCCATGGATGGCGCGGCCTGAGGTCGAGTTCACCAGGCTTCATCTTCGACACTTTGCATCGGAGATCTGCAGGTGCGGCAACTAATGTATTGGCCTCTTCCATCCTCTTTCATTGTGTAACCAAAGGTGGTAGTTACTGGAGTGTCCTCGTCGTCCTTCACTGTGATCCACCCATTGCCCCAGAGGTTTCGGAATCCTTCAATAGGTACTGAAAATTGTAACTTTTTCCATTTCCGTTCTGTTTGGTTATTCTCCTGTGGCAATCTCTTTCTCCGAGCGTCTGCATCCTGTCGAAAATTCCAAGGTTTGGCTTCAATCGACTTGGATGCCTCACCTGTGACTCGGTCGATTATATGTGTGACGATACGGACTCCTAAGACCCAACTTGGTATATGTATATTCATAGGCTTTCTTTTTCTTTGCCATGTACTTGTATGCAACTTTTTTTTTCGTCAATGAAGAATGGGGAGATCTATTCTCTTCAGAAATCTAGTGATTTGCATTTGATTATTTGCAATGGGTTAATGTGTTTTTATTGTTTTAGCTTAGTGTATTTTTTTTTCGTCTGCCTTTGATATATGTTTTCTCCTCCAACTGACGTTGTTGGAATGGCTAGTTTCATATATCACTCAGATGAAGGTTTATCTACTGTGAACAAAAATAGATGGATAATGTTTAAAACTGTGCATCCATACTTGTTTGATTGGGAAAATATTGAATTAGGTATGATTGCATGCTTCTCGAGATCATGCTCAAAATGTGTATTTGCAAGCTAATTACACTGTTGCTGATGCTTCTCAAATGATGCAATTATTGAATAAGAGTAGGCTCAAGAGATTGCCCAATTTTGTTGTGTAATATCGCAATTTGGGCTCGACCATTAGGCATTTTCTCCTAATATTATGTGGTCGAGTAGACCAGGGAGCTATGTTTTATGCTAGGCAAGGTCATACAGGTGATAATTGCTCGATAAAATGTAATAATGTGGTGAACAGCAAAGTAACATGCATCTTGTAAAGGACACTGGTGATCTACGTTGTATTTTGACTTCCACCAGTATTTTGATTTTCTACTAGTATATCTATGTTGTATTTTGATTTACGTTCTATTTTGAATACAACAAAAAATAAGTTCCTTGTAACAACGAATAGTATCCCAGGACTCAGGAGTCAGTCATATTTATTTGTGACGTAAACTTTTGAAATCCTGGGATTGGGTAGCCCGATTTTCATTTGGACATTCATGGTCCATTGGCCTCTATCCCTGAAGCACTTGGATTCCTAGTTTTGGATGTTTCATGTTTGTTTTTTTGGTAAAATTGGAACTTTCATGTTTACGACGTGTTAACTTGCAAAATGCAAGGCATTGCTTAGGCTTGAGGGAAACAAAAGATGAAAAAAGATATTGAGATTGAACTAATGGGATGGGTACTGTGAGTAATTTTCACCTGAGGAGTTGAAGAGTGGCTCAGGATATCCTAATGGTGCCAGCACGATTATGAACCTAGTTTTTTCTTGTTAAAGCTAACTGCTCAGGTCGTCCAAAGCCCCCCTCACCCCGGTATTCCGTTTTTGCCATTTTTTCACCATTATAAAAAAGAGCCCTAAAAATGAGGAAGAATGAAAAAAAATGGGCCAAAACGGATTAGAAATAAGTAAGAAACGCATCGTTGAAGTTTGTCATATTAAAAAAGTTATAGTGTAATCGATTACACAATAGCCAGTGCTATAGTGTAATCGATTACACGATAGCTAACAACACACGATAACCAATGCTATAGTGTAATCGATTACACGATAGCTAACAACACACGATAACCAATGCTATAGTGTAATCGATTACACGATAGCCAGTGCTATAGTGTAATCGATTACACGAAAACCAGTGTTATAGTGTAATCGATTACACAATATCTAATAACACGCGATAACCAGTGCTATAGTGTAATCGATTACACGATAACCAATGCTTTAGTGTAATCGATTACACGATAGCCAGTGTTATAGTGCTATTAGCACTGGTTATCGTGTAATCGATTACACTATAGCACTGGTTATCGTGTAATCGATTACACTATAGCACTGGTTATCGTGTGTTGTTAGTTATCATGTAATCGATTACACTATAGCACTGGCTATCGTGTAATCGATTACACTATAATTTTTTTAATGGGACAAACTTTAACGATGCATTTCTTACTCATTTCTGATCCGTTTTGGCCCTTTTTTTATTCTTTCTTATTTTTAGGGCTCTTTTCTTATAATAATGAAAAAATGGCAAAAAAACGGACTAAATTTAAGGGAGATATGACCGGGGGCCTCCCTCGGCTCAACGGTGCGGCGGCGGAGGTGTAGGGGTGTAGGCAAACATTGGAGGGCGGCGGTAGCATCGAGGTGGGGGGCTCAATGAGGCAGTAGCGGCGGCGACCGGGGGGGCTCAACAAGGCCGCCGCCATCACCACCGGGGAGAAAGAGGGCGACAACAACATGATTTATTTTTCAGTTTCCAAACATATTTCACCTTTCACAAATCAGGCCTGAATTTTTTCACCCTGACACCTAATTACTTTCAGGTTCCCAAACGGGTTGTCACCAATTAGAAAAATCCCCTTGATTATTTTCAGGCTAATATAAATTTTCAATTTTTTACCTATCAGCATCCAAACGCACCCTAGATATCCATTGCAAGAAAAATAATTTAGCAAACATACACCGCTGATTTCCACAAGCTTACCTTATTTGCTAATGAGGATCCTCTTCCGTATAAATATATACTATAGATTAAAACAATTCCAAAATCTTGTACATAGATTTTTTACAAGTACAAAATGGTGATTTAACTTAACATCCAATCAACTGGTAGAGGCACCAATTCTCCCAAAGATGGACGGCAAATTGCTACTACTTTCAGCAATTAAATACAAGGTGCCCATAAGTTTAAAGCAATATTCTAGAGTTTAAGGCAATGAGCTATCATCATCATCATCGGAAGTGTCGGGCTTCTGTACATGAAATCTAGGGAAAACTTGAAGAGTAGGATTGACAGGAACAGGAAATTGCCTTGCCCAGAGTCTTCCATAGCCTCCTTGACTGACCCAATGGTCTTCCTAAACAAATAAAGAAAGTGGCAGTGAAACATCTTATAATGAAAAACCAAATTCACATGTACTTTATCATATAAGTATTTAGATGCAGCAACTTCATTGTCAATAAAAGAGTCTTCCATAGCCTCCTTGCGTGAAGAACCAGATGCAGCAGCTAATTGATCATAAATTGACTTCAGGTTGTCAAGATAGTCAATAAAAGAGCCTTCACAATGCTGCAGAAGCTGTAGCTAAAGATTGATAACATATGACGTAGAGAGAGAATGGAAATAATTTTCGAGAGCTACCCACATAGCTGTAGCTGAGGTAAATCCCAGAACAAATGAAGCAATTTGGGTGAGAGTAACCAGTAATACAGGTAAGTAAATGGACATCATGTAATTTCCAGAGATCTTATGTAGGATTACACACAACTTTGGCAGTTTCATCAGAAGGAACATAGTTGACATAGCTCGACGATTTCAGAAGATGACATTTTCCCTGATAATTTGCTTTTCCACCGAAGTGATAGTCCTGCATTGTATCACTTTTTTTAGTAAGTTGCTATTTCTGCAGCAAGAGTGGACCTTTTCTCTCCTAGAATGTAAACTTGGGTTGCTAGTGAACTTTCAATTACCATTAAACTTTTTTTTGAAGACCCAAAGTTACATAAATTGATAGTAAACCTTCATTCATTCTCGTAGCTATTTATACAAAAAAAGAGTTACATAGCCTTCTAATTACCTTTTCAGCAAAAATTATCCAAAAGTTAACCAATAAATATATTGCTACGTTACAGTTAAGACAAAAACCCTCCAGTTCTTCGCAAAGTCAAGAAGTAATACTTGAATTCCCATGTAGCCATTTATGTAAGAAGAGAGATATTGCCTTACAATTGTCAAGAAAAATTGTCCAAAAGTTGACAGTAGATAAATTTATTATGTTCCTGCTATTCCAAACAAAAAGCCTATTGCTCTTATCAAAGTCAAGAAGGTGGGCCGTCTAGCTACTAATTTGCTTGTTGCAGTTGACAAGGATCACCTGCATCAAATTATATACATGAAGCGCACAAAAGAAGTTGACAATGTAGAGTCAAAAGAATTTAACATGAAATGCATTTCTTATATGGACAGTACTTTTAAAAATGGTTCTAAAATCAATGAACGCATTGGAAGCAAAAAATCCTTCAAACTTGGAAGAATACTGATAGCTTGTTTTCAAACTATTATCTGTTGGTTTGTAGCCTTACAACTGATTAGCAAACTCACCACATCACTTCAAAACTACAATTAAAGTGACATATATTTGCTAGTGATCTTATACGTTAAATTTCTAAGATAAAAAAGAAAAGTCCCGATTAAATGGACTCAAACCAACAATTTTGGCAGAAAAAAGGGAGCTTTGATGCAGTGTGTGGAAGAAATAATGAGTTTATAGTCACCAGGAGTCATATCGGTCATCTCCGGGAAATCGCTGTTGGACGTCGACCGCCCAAAAGCAGCCAAGAAATCGACCCTGCAAATAATCACGGCTCGAAACAAGCCTAGCTGAACCCACACGATGAAATAAAACAGACCCTCCCGGCGACTTACCCGGTGACGGGGGCAGAGGCGGTGGAGGAAGGGGCCGAGCGGAGAGAAATGGGAGGGTTGGGGTTTTATGGATAGGGGATCATCCTCAGCCGTCCGATCATATAGACGATTAAGATCATTAGTATGAGGGGTAGTTTTGTAACTTGATACTTCAGAATCTGCTTTCTCCTTATATTGCCAAACAGGCAACTCACCAAAATTTTGATTTGTCTTTATATCCAACCAAACACACTTCACTTCTTAATTGTGTAATTGTAAACTTTGATCTCTCAAACCTAGATGGTTTAGAGACTTAATTATTTTATGAAAGTTAATAAAATAATGAAATGGGGATTAAGCTTGAGGGTTGGGAAGAAACTAATCAAGATAATGATTAAAATATCATGGGGATTGTGAGTTAATTTTGAATGGAAGTGACTAAAAAATAATGGCTATGAATTTCATAGTCGGAGCATGTTGGGTCTGAAGGCAAAGAAGGGTAAGCTACCTTGTTTTGGCGTAAGGGTGAGAGTGGATAGCCACATGTGCATATTCTCATGGCCATAGAGGGCCTTTTCCACGTGGCAGGAAGGGGTAGTGTTATCCTGTGAAATCTAAAAAGTAGAATACCTTAGATTATGCTTCTTCTATTACAATAAACTGTAACCAAACAGACCCTTAGTTAACCCATAAATTACAATGGGCCGCTGTCAGAAAAATGGAATGGGCCTAGTGGCGAAGGTAAAGATTGGGAAGCAAAGCAATGAGCTATTTACAAAATTGGCCCAAATGTTCCGAGAGCCCATTTCGGGTTTAGGACTTGCGCGACCGGAGCTGCTCCTCTGACGGCGGTGATGGAGGCGGCTGGGGGAGAGGGGGAACCATGGAAGGTGCTCGAGTTCTACAGCGGGATTGGAGGCATGGTAAATTCCTCTGTCTTCTTGAGAAGTAAAGAAATGGAGCTTGCCTATGAATTTCATTTCAATTCTCTCTTGGCTCTTTTGTTTTCAGAGATACTCGCTCTTGAAATCTGGAGTTCGGTTCGAAATTGTGGAGGCCTTTGACATCAATGACAAGGCTAACGATGTCTACGAGTTCAATTTCGGGCATCGCCCCTATCAGGTACAGCTGCTCTATTCAGGCAATTTAATCAAACATGTTTAACATAGCTTTTCAAATTAGTATTGTATGGAACCTCCATCACTCTCTATGGATATGTCTTATGGCATTAAACACTTGTTATTTGTGGTTAGAAATTCTGTTTAGTGTTTTCGTGAGCACGATGAGGTGCTGCATCATAAGTGAGCTCAAGTTTCTTGCTAGCTTGTGAGTGATAATAGTCTGTTATGTTCATTCATAGGCGTTACATATTAAACTGCTAGAGAACGATGAGTATAATGGCTAGCGATTATAGATTTAGCTTAAACCTCTCCCATCCTTAAGCCCTCAAACTGATCAGCGCGACGGGTCAGAAATTTGAAACCTCGGTGAACCTAAGGGGAGAACCTCACCTGGCGAGGGCTTTCAACCAAACAATTCGAGCATCTTCTAAATTGAAGCAATTTAATCAAATGTATCATGTGGTTGAGCACTCAATTCCATTTCTACTGTCAACCTTGGACCAAGCTGATTAGAGTGGCTTTGTATTAAAATCAGTTTTTCATATGCTAAGCTGATCATAAATATAGGGAACTGATGATTTTCTGTAAATTTTCACTGTTTTAGTTATCTTAATTGTTTTATTATGGATATTTGACCTAAAACTCGAATGACATTTTTGCTAGATTAGAGTTTGTTGGCTTGTATTCAAGGTTTTATTTATGTTTGAACTTACATAGTAGTTTTGACTGCGGTTTGATTTTTTCACACAGTTCTTGTGACGCATACTAAATTATAGTCCACATGGTGGTATATGAACTTTATAGTTTCACAATCTGTGAATAACATATTTTTTATGATGTTTGGATTTTCTTGGGGAAGTTACTGTGACGATTTGTTGGCTTCCTTGCCTATAGGTAAAGCTTGTCTGAAATTATGGTTGTCTGCGCGTCTTCAGCTAATTTGTTGTCTGCCTTTTTGTTTCAGCTTGCATTACTTTGTTCAATATGCAAAGAAAATTGAATCATTTATCTTATTTGGCTAGGGTAACATTCAAAGCCTCAAGGCAATGGACCTTGACAAATATGGAGCACGTGCATGGCTCATGTCTCCTCCATGCCAACCATACACACGACAAGGTTTAGTTGCATACCATATATGGGGATTATACTTATGGCCTTTCTATGGCATATATGAGAATCTTTTCTTGTAATCCTTTGCTAAATGTTGTGGCAAATGAATGTCATCTTTCCAGGTCTTCAAAAGGATTCTGGAGACGCTCGGGCTTCCTCTTTTCTGAAGTTACTTGCTCTTATCAAAACCATGTTGCAGCCTCCACTTAACGTGTTTGTAGAAAACGTTGTTGGATTTGAGGTTTGTTTACTTAGCTTCAAGATGGATGCCACTTGCAAATTTCTTTCATAGGGATAGTTTGATCAATACCTTCCCTTTTCTTTCGTGCAGACATCTGATACACATAAACAGATGATGGATATCTTTTCTGAAATGGGTTTTGTCTCACAAGAGTATATACTGACACCATTGCAGTTTGGTGTACCTTATTCCAGACCTAGATACTTTTGCCTGGTATGAAAATGTCTACTATACTTTGTCATTAACATGTGGTTGTTAGTTCACCTAAAGTTTTAAGTATGAAAAGAAGTTTCTATCCCGACTGCTTATTCATCAAGTGTTGCATCTAAAATTCATGATTTTCACACTTAGATTTCAGTGTTAGTACTGGATGGCTAAAGGTTTTTTGTGAAGTATTTGTCAGACTTTTTGAAATGTTACTATTTTGTAATTGCATCTCTTTGACCTAATGGTGCTATTTTTATTTTCTTATTAGTTGTTATGGATAAGTTGCTCTTTATATTTCAGGCAAAAAGAAAACCATTATGTTTCCAAAATCCTAGCTTCAATAACCAGTTGTTCTGGACACCTAAACCTTTCCAGCAACGAGAGTATATTTTACATGTGGATGTACGTGATAGTTTGGACAATAGCTTGGAGAATCAGAGGTTGGCTTGTGAACCAATCCAAAGCTTCCTTGAAATAAAGTCTTCTTATGAAGCTTCACCAGTCGATGCAGCATCAGAGTGCTCTAAGGAATTTGATTGTCCTAACATTAATCGCAAATTGATGTGTAAGCAACTTTCTGTTGTTGCTGATTCGGCTGGACCCGAAAATTTGCAAACAGTTTCACTGGAAAAGACCACTATGAATGGACATAGTGAAGCAAAAAATTACTTGAACACTTTTGAGGTGCCAGTGGACTTGATTGAGAGGTGGGGAAGTGTCATGGGTATCCCTTGATATGTTCATTTCCTATTTTAGATTAAAAGAATGTCTGCTATATGTTTACTTAGTTTATGCTTACTTTTACCAATATTGATCAAAGGATCCTTGATATGGAAAAGATATTGTGTATCCTGAATCCATACGCTGCTGCTGTTTCACCAAAAGCTACTATCGCTACGTGAAAGGTACTGGCTCGCTTTTGGCGACTCTTAAAGTATGATCACTTTCCTCCTTGTGACTTTTCTTGCAAATACGTAGTATTATAAATTTTGTAGAGATCTTCAGTGTTGTGCTGTTTTAAAGGAATGTGATATGGTGTCATGTATGCTAAGTACTGACTATATACTGACGTAGAAGATGAATAAGACTATAATGCCTCTCATTTTAATAGATGAGGTCATATAACTGCTTCAAAATGTGTATGCCACCATACTTGCATGGTGAAGTTTAGAAAACAGTCAGGTCCCTTGGAGAGATGAATAACAATTCATTAACTCAGAGGCTTAGGGAGGGCTTCATACCTGAAATGAGAAATTACTCCATAATAAAGCAGACTAAGACAATGTAGATGCTGCTGACCTGCATAGTTGGAGAGAATATTGAGATTTATCTCATCAATTCATATATTGGTGTAGCATATGGACCAGCGTCTGGCTAAAGGAGATACTTCATCTTTGAAGGAGCTAGGTCTCAGATACTTCACTCCTCGAGAAGTATGTATAGGTGTATCTTTGTTGGTATTCAGTTAATTCTGCTTCTGCACTTAATTGTATAATTGATGCGATCACTTTTACTCTTTTCAATTGCAATCCTGCTATATCATGTGTAGGTTGCTAATCTGCATTCTTTCCCAGAGGATTTTAAATTTCCATACCACATAAGTCTTCGACAACGGTGAGTAACAATTTTTTAAGACGTGAGCGGAAAACTTTTTTTTTAACTCAAGAATCATAGAATTATATTAAGTACATTTTAAAATATCTACAGATCCAATCTTACACTGTGGTTTTAAATATTAATAAAGCAAGTTAATTTCCTGTAATAGGTATGCTTTGCTGGGAAACAGTATTAGTGTAGCTGTGGTGGGTCCTTTGCTCCAGTATCTTTTTAGTGAACCATGCTCGTAATTGTCCTGTCTGTCAAGGATGTGTGTACCATTCAAAGAGGTGAATGAGCATCTCTTCTCCTAAAGCTTTATATTTTGGTGATACTTTGAGAAATGGCGAGACTCTAAATCCTTGTTACTTGTTTCTAATATGGAATTGGTGAGTGGGTATAACTATGATTTATTTTTGGTCGTCTTCCACAGTTGTCATGCCTTCTTGCAAATGTATACTGTGCAGTTATCAGTAAAAATGCATACTGCAAGTCATAGTATCTCGGTTGTGTGGTGGAGAGAAGCATAATGACAAGCAACGGCTGGATGATGAAGTAGCAGCAGTAGGGATATGCAAGATAATAATTTTAACGACAAGTGCTGACTGTGGAATGCTTAATCCTGGAAATGTTTCAAATGGGTCTGCTCAAGTTCATTCGGAGTTCCGTTTAATTTACCAATTTGTAGGGCTCTAGGATAATGCCTTTTTGTTTCTGTCTGGAATGAGTTGCCAAAATTGACATTTTTTTATTTGATTGACACTAAGATTATGGGTCTCAAGTTGGTGGATATTTAAATTTGGGCAATGGTATGGATACTAAGATAAGAAGAAAGGAAAAAGCCTCCAATATTGAAAAGAACCTACATGTTCAATGCTAATGCCATTCCCCTAGATGAGATGAAATTTAATTTGATTGTGCGCCTAGGAAATCCTCGTCGATCTGTTGAGGATTCCATTGTTTGTGATGAATTGGGTTATTATTTTTGCTTTATACATTCGTGTTGATCCATGATCAATAATATCATTGGTCTGGCCCATCCGGCGGCTTTTGTCATGCAAAAAAAAAAATGGAGCCCTCCTCTGAGCCTTACCAAGTAAGCCCAAACTATAAATGCATAAATGTTGCGTATATCTTCTCTCCTATGGAGACTTGAAGTGGCTCCACTCTCAACGGGACATTCAGTTTTTTCGGTCTTTATAAGCTCCTGGGGAATCGTAGAGTCAATTTTCTGATTTTGCTATGGGACTTTTCCTGATTGTCAATTTCGAACTTTATGATCCTGCTATGATAATATAGAGTCAATTCTATGATAGCACTACTACCAAAATGGTAGTAAGATAGAGTCGTTGGATGTTTCACACTCTCCCTCTCCATACTACTAGTCTGATACCAAAACGTCAATCGTTTTTTTGAGGTGGGCCAATCATTCCTTAGAAGGTTACACTCAATTGGTCGATCTTTGATAGCCGGCTCCGACGTGACGTCAACTTGCCAATTGAGAACCACAGCACGTGAGACAACATTGGGACCCACTCCGTTTAAGATCACTTCCGTATAAGCCACGGACAAGAAGGTCCTGAATCTCCTGAGGCTGAGAGATCTTTGATCACTCGATCCTCCTCTCTTTTGTCAGACACAACAACCAACCCCATTCCCCCAATCATCATCTTTCTCTTTCTCTCCGAGCTTGGTGGATATGCACAGGTCGGCGAGCACCTCCAGGGCCTCCGACGAGTTCCACCTCGTCAGCATCTCCCCTCAGACCAAGGGCTCCCCTGGCCTCCTCAAGCCCCCTGGAGGGATCGACCATCTCCCCACTTACAACCCTCTCTCCGAGGTCTCCAAGAAGGAGGCTTCCCGCACAAGAGCCTCCGAGAATGCGGTTCATTTCATTCCCTTGGTTCTCATTCTCTGCGTCATCATCCTCTGGTCCTTCTCCCACCCTGGTAATTGATTGTTCAATCCTCTGATTTGATCTGACGTCCATTTTGCATTGAATGTCTTTTGATGCTGTTCTTTGATGAATCTTGAGGGGGGAGATTGATATTGGAAATGTCTAGTTATTCTTTTGGCGCTCTTCTTAATGTTGATTGGTTCTTCTCGTGTTGGATTATGACAAATAATTGACATGATTAAAGGGATTGGTATGGATTGTTTGATGAAGATGTGTCCGAGCTAGTTTTGTGCTAAATGCATATGACACACAATATGCATATTGTCAGAATTTCGATCTTTCATAAACCACAATGGCCCGTTTTATTGCTCCGTGCTTCCGTATCTCTGTTTACTGAATTGTTTGATCTTGTGAAATGTAGTGACTATTAAGAAAGGGATTAAAAAGGTTCAAATATATTGGGCTTACAAATTTCAGTGGAAAAGAAGACATGATTTTATGTTATTGCTTTCCAATTCTTTCTTTATTCTTTACTTGACTAGGAAGTAGCACGTGCAAAAATAACTTTTAAAGTAATTTTTATTTTATGTTGAAACAAGTTAAGCATAACTTTTAAAGTAATTTTTATTTTATGTTGAAACAAGTTAAGCATTATTCTTTGTATTACTAATAAAATGTTTTATTACTTTATCGATTTTTGTTTTCACAATTTTAATTAGGCTGCCTATTCTGCTAGTCTGCTACACACCAAAATTGCATGCGCCCCCATGTTGCAGGGCGCCTGTGTCTCATATCCGTGATTTGCATGGGCACCTCTTTTTAGAAAGAAAAAAAAACTACGAGCCAGGTTTGCCTTTTATTCACCTTCTAGTTAGGAGCCCGGATCTGTCCTGACATTTCTTCAATTTTCCCTAAATGACAATTAGTTTTTTTGAAAAATTTCATTTAGTAGAAAACAATATTTCCTATTTGTCAACTACTACATAATAATGATCTTGAACTTCACGTTGTTGCATTGTTCTAAATACATATGCATGTGTAATTTCCTGAAATTATGTTATATTTTAGTTGAAGAACTTAACATTAAATTAAATAAAAATAAGTGAACTATTATCTCACTCCTTATATGCTTCTCTCTATAGGGTTCAGCCGACCAATTGACATTGAACTCTGTTTAGTTTGTTCATGAAAAAATGTAGAAATGGAGAAGGGAATAGGGCACCCTTATGAAATATATCATCAAGTAAATTTAGTATGTTTTAGTATACTTTTGGTTGCTAAGTTGTCATGGGTCCCCAATTATTTAAGTGTGTATAGTTTCCTTTCTAAGACTAAATGCTTGGTTATTTAAAGATGGGAGCTCTCCAAAAACCGATTGGAGAGCATGGGTGCCCCAACAATGAAAAAATGTCTGCCTTTTTTTGAAACTTACCAAAAAAATAACAAAGAACATGGGGACATGCAATTTTGGTGGGTGGCAGGATAGGCGGGCCTTTTAATTAATCTACAACCTTTACATTTAGCAAAATTTAAGAATACTTTATACATCTCTTTCCATATAGTAGTATACTTGGACATAGAATACTTAATAAACTTCCGGATTGGAAATAGAACACATAATAAAATTTCTGGATCTCCGTACACATTACGAGGCCTGAGGAAAATAAAGGCACAATCAATGTATTCTATATTTATTTCCTTTTATAAATACACATAAATCACTTTCCACATATACAATTTTTTTTCAAAATTTGCACATATATCTTGGAATAGCTTTTCATGAGAAGTACTAAATTAGGACTCTTTAAGAATGTGAGTTTCAATTGTGGAAAAAAAAAGAATGTGAGTTTCAATTGGCCAAGATCCCAATCCACCTTATTATGTTAGAGTAATATATTCAAGGATAAGTAATATACTCCTTTTTATTTTCTTCTTTTTATTCGCATAGATACAAAATCTTTCTAGAGGGGGATACAAAATTTTGTTTAAATTAGAATTTTGCCAACTATAATCGCTATTTTCTAGGAACCAGATTGATTCATGGATATAAAATCTTTGGATGCAGAATTTTGTGTAGATTAGAATCCTGCCAAATCATAATCATAATCAAGTAGCGCATTTTTCCAACTATTTGGGGTCGGCGACACGAATCTTACTCCTCCATTCCAGCGTGATTTGGGCTACCTCTTTTGTAAGAGATAGTAAAGTCAAATCCTTTCTTATTAACTCCATCCAAGTTCTCTTAGGTCTCCCTCTCCCTCTTTTAGCATCATTTGCATCTATCCCTTCTAATCTTCTCACAGGGGCATCTAAAGGTCTTCTTTGTATATGCCCATACCAATGCAACCTATATTCCCTCAGCTTCTCCCCTAAAGGAGCTACTCCTAAGCTCTCACGAATATATTCATTTCTAATCCTCTCTCTCCTAGTTATCCCACTCATCCACCTTAACATTCTCATTTCGGCTACATTCAACTTATCTATATGACTCCTCTTTGGTGTCCAGCACTCCGCTCTATAGAGTATTGCAGGCTTAATGGCCGTCCTATAGAACTTGCCTTTAAGTCTTTTTGGAACCCGCCTATCACACAACACTCCCGAGGCTGCCCTCCACTTTACCCACCCCGCATTTATCCTATGCACCACATCACTATCAATATCCCCTTCTTTATGGATAATGGATCCTAAGTAACGGAATTGATCACACTTTGACACTTCTTGCCCATCTATTTTAACTAAGGCTCTATCTATAGTTCTGCCTTCCTTAAAATTAAATTCTGTGCACTCTGTCTTAGTCCTACTTATTTTAAAACCTTTTGATTCTAAAGCATCCCTCTACAATTCTAGTTTCTCATTCAAACCTACTTTAGTCTCATCAATTAAAACTACATCATCTGCAAAAAGCATACACCAAGGTATATTATCTTGCAAATGACTAATAAGTTCATCCATAACTAAAGTGAAAAAATAAGGACTTAAGGCGACCTACTGTAACCGGAAACTCCTTAGCTCCCCCCCCCCAATAGTCTGCACACTAGTCACAACCCCCTCATACATATCCTTTATGATATCTATGTAACCTCTTATGACACCCTTCTTCTTCAAAACACTCCAAATAAGCTCTCTCGGCACTCTATCGTAGGCTTTTTCCAAATCTATGAAGGCCATATAGAGGTTTTATTTTCTATCCCGTACCTCTCAACTAACTGCCGTAGTAAAAATATAGCTTCCGTTGTTGACCTCTCCGGCATGAAACCAAATTGATTCTCTGATAATTTAGTTACTTTACGCAAACACCCTTCTAATACTCTCTCCCATAATTTCATAATATGCCCCATAATTTTTATACCTCTATAATTTGTACAACTTTGGATATCCCCTTTATTTTTATACAAGGGCATGAGGGTACTCCTCCTCCACTCCTCTGGCATCCTCTTAGACTTCCAAATCTTGTTAAACAAATTAGTCAACCAAGTTAAGCCCACACCTTCTAGTACCTTCCACACTTCAATAGGAATTCCATCGAGCCCTAGAGCTTTGCCTTTCTTCATCTTCCTTAACGCAGCACCTACTTCCTCTATAGAGAATCTTCTGAAATAAGTTACCTCTTTAATAAGACTAGACTCAAACTCTATCCCACTATTATAATTCTCATTCAATAAACGCTCAAAATGATCACGCCATCTCTCCCTAATTTCCTCATCTTTCACTAAGACCCTTTGATCTTCACTTTTAATACACCTAACTTGCTCTAAGTCTCTATTCCTCCTATCCCTTAACTTAGCTAACTTATAAATGTCCATCTCCCCCTCCTTCGTCCCTAACCTATTATATAAGTCATCAAACGCCTTAAATTTAGCTTCAGTCACTATCTTTTTAGCCTCTCTCTTTCCCTTAACATATCTCACTCAATTCTCTTGATTTTTACACTTTTGCCACTCCTTAAAGAAATACTTCTTTTCCTTTATGACTCTTTGAACTTCCTCACACCACCAGCAAATTTCTTTCTTGACGTCCATTCTCCTCCTCACTTCACCAAGTGCTTCTTTTCCCACTTTTTTAATACAATTAGCCATGCTTACCCACATCATTGTTGGCTCCTCATTTAAGTTTCAATCCCCTTCAAAACCTCAACCTCTCCACAAAAATGTTGAGCATCTCACCTTTCAAGTTCCACCACTTGATCCTAGGCTCTACTTTATCCGAACTTTGCTTCTTCCACCCCTTTACGAGAACATCTAAAACAACTAATCTATATTGAAGTGCTATAGGTTCTCCGGGTATAACCTTACAATCCTTACATTCAGTTCTGTCCATGCTTTTAACTAAGAAAAAATCTATTTGGCTCTTGTGAGGTCCACTCTTGAAAGTTACTAGATGCTCTTCCCTCTTCTTGAAATAGGTATTTGCTATGCTTAGATCGTTTGCTATTGCAAAATCAAGAATAGCTTCTCACATTTCATTCCGCTCCCCAAAACCGTACCCCCCATGCACCCTCTCAAAACCTATATTTTTCTCCCCTACATGCTCATTTAAGTCGCCTCCTGTAATAACATTTTCCCCATTAGGTATCCCTTGCAATACTAGGTCCAATTCCTCCCAAAATTACCTCTTAAGGTCTCTCCTAATCCTACTTGAGGTGCATAAGCACTAACAACATTAATTATGAAATCCCCTAATACTAACTTCACTAATATAATTCTATCACTAAATCTCTTGACACCTACAAGACTTTGTCTCAAGTTCTTATCCACCACTATACCCACCCCATTCCTATTGAAAACTTTACCTACATAAACTAGTTTAAAGCCTTCCCCCGTCTCCCTAGCCTTCTTTCTTCCAAACTTAGTCTCCTGCAAGCAAGCTATGTTAACCCTCCTTCTCTTGAGTATTTTTACTAACTCCATACCCCTACCTTTTAAGGTCCCAATATTCCACGATGCCACTCTAATCCTACGCTCATAGACTAACTGCTTTACTCGCGCCCATCCACACCAACGCGATAACCCTTGCTCACTTTTCATTGCAACCGGGCATTGCTGCAATGTGTCGCTTCCAGGGAACGCCCTAGCCAACCCTTGCTTATTTATCATTGCATTCGGGTTTTAGCACAACGCGTCGCTTCCAGGGAATGGCCTAGTTAGAATGTGTGGTGTAAGATCCATAGAGATTGATGGAGTTTTTACAGCCGGCTGTCAACCTGACGCTAACCCTCCTCCTTTTCCCCGGACTTGGGACCGGGCATTGTGAGACATAATGGCGGAGTTAGAAGAATCCTGCCAAATATGATACCTATTTTCTAGGGACCAGATTGACACAGAATCATCAATCCAATAAATAGATAGCTACTCCTATTATTTAGCTTCTGGGTTGTTAATACCGTCTAATCTACAATCCCATTAATTAAGGGTACTTAAGGGTTAATATTGGTATTAGATTTAAAAAATAGGGATTAAAGGGTCTGAAATTGAAAATTGTGCCGTCCCTGTTTTCTTTTTTAATAGTACTATGATAAGATTCGTGTAGGTCATGGTCTTTCTGATTTTTAATGATTTAATGTGGTTCAAAATGGAGACTCCTGTCCCATGGATTATAATGTTGAATGGTTAACCTTTTTTTATACTGTTACCATCATCTTTTCATGTGGAATGGTAATACTGATAGGTAGATTGAGAAGAATGAATAGAATTCATAAAAGCCTTTCTGCATTTTGTTTGTTTTTTATAAATAACAGTCATACAAACTTAGATGCGATACGCCAATGAGACAGACCCTGGGTCCTTTCCCACAACCGCGAGAAATCCAACCACACAGCTAAGGTTGGATTGGCGACCCTTCTAGATCGTTCCTAATTTCTGTTAATGATCAAATTATAATGAACGGCATACGGAATGACCTTATTTTCAATGAACTAATGTTTTCTAACTATAAATCACACCCTGTTTCATTTTCCGTGTTGAATTTATATCCTGGACTCTTAAGATGAGTTACATAACTTTTTACTACTGTAGTTGTGGTGGCGAATAAGAATGGCTCAGATGTTTCTCTAATCAAGGAGCTGAAGGTTGCTGGTTTCAACAATCAGTCATTTCCAACACCTAAATCCACAAAAAAGATGAATAAGAGAAAGCGGATTGCAGGAGATAAATCTGTAGGACCTATACAAAACAATTCAAAGTGAATTTTCTTATTAGCAAGTTGAAATCTGATGATAGGAGTCTGCTGAAGCACAATTGAAGACTTCCACTTGAGCGTTTACATTGTCAACAAGAAGCTGCTACAAGGTTTCTTGTCCCATGGCCAATTTCATTTTT
Source organism: Houttuynia cordata (assembly GCA_039654745.1). NCBI lineage: Eukaryota > Viridiplantae > Streptophyta > Magnoliopsida > Piperales > Saururaceae > Houttuynia > Houttuynia cordata. The sequence goes on along the minus strand of CM077502.1, from coordinate 44,301,301 downwards.
CACTGAAGAAAAGTGGCTAACTCTATTCTTTACATTGTTTTACCTAGTTGATACTTACAGTTGGTGAATACCAAGAAGCTTTCGAGTTTTGGTTGGAAAGGTTTAGTGTAGTAATGCATCTGTTGCAAGTAGCTGTACTTGACCTCCTCTTGGAGAGCTTGAGTTTTTAGATCTGATGAGGCAAAGGCCGTTGGCTAGCTAGAAGCTCTTTTTGTCCGAGAGGTAGATGTTCATTTTTCTAGTGCTAGTTTTGATACATTAGGCCACTTTGACAAATGGAAATAGATGCAAGCAAAGCATACTAAGCATTTTCCCTGAATATTTAATTATGAAAAAAAGTTATTGTTTGCACAATTGAATTTACTCATTTCTTTTCCTTTGTATGGTTTGGATGATGGGACTTGGCTACTGCTGCATGTGCCAATATCAGGAGAAAAGTTATTTTGCCTTTGGAAACTTACAATGTAAAATTCTATCATTAGGATATAGAAAAAAAATATATTTTAGTTTTGGAACTTACTATGTGCTCCCTTCATCCTACATTAATAGTTCCAGCCACTTAGAATAAATGGAGCTATTAATATGGGGCAAGTTTTTATGCCTAAATGGAGCTATTAATATGGAACAGGAGGGAGTAATGCTCTATCACTAGGATATATAAGAGAATTCTAGGAAAGCAATTTTATTCTGTTCATGCCAAACAGTGTGCAAAGCGGACCATGAGAGTACATGTAGAAGGAAGGTGTAAGGCATAATTAGAGGAATGCGATGGAGGCATAGCTCAAACTTATTGGATAAAGAATTTGAATATGCACTCTCGTTGCGTGCAAATGATTAATAGTGGAGCTGGATGGTCCAACAGAAACCATGTTACCGACAGTAAAACTATACAGTCAGGTGTTTACTTTAACTTTGAGGTTGAATGGCAAGTCTCAACTCTTTCATCTTAGTGTCGCCTCCTTTTCCTTGACTCGTTAGGAATGCTAGTGTGATTAATCATGCATATTCTGCCATATCAAAGCAATCTAAGCGTCCGGAAGGTTGTTGATCACGAGCTCTGTAAGATAATGGTATGGGTTCATATCCTATATTACTTATCATGATTAGAGGAGTCGTCCCTTTCATGTGAGGTGTGTGCACATGTGGAGATGATAGGCTCCCGTGGGCCCAAGGTGGAGCCCACCAAGATGGAAGAGACACCTTTACTGTTTGTAACCGTATTGGAAGAAGAGTCATGAAAAGGGAATAATTCGGGAAGTATCACCCGAATTAGAAATACCTAAATTGAAAATAACCGATTTGAAAATTGCCAAATTGGAAACTGCGTGATAGGTTGTAACTCCCCAAATTATAGGGATCCGTGATGAGGGAATAAAGGGGGACGTTACTGTTCACGTCCCCCTACCTTTTGGGGTGTTCTCCTTCTTCTCCCTTGACCATCTTCTTTGGAAGAGCTTTTGCTTTATGTGAGATTTGATCTTGGAGATCATATTAAAGAAAAACTTCGAAGAATCGCAAGGAAGTGATATTGCTAACTTGTGGAGAATAGCAAGTCGCAGATTCACACACAAACGGTTGCAAAAGGGGTGATCTCTGACATATTTTTTTCTCTACGAAGAACGGTATAACTTGAGCATAAAGGCCGCAAGTTAGTAGTATATGTTCTTGAATTTCTTTGATTGCTCATTATATAAATAATTGTTCATTTATATTGCTAAAATACTTGTACTTGATTGTATATTTGTGTTTGTGAGTGTAAGGTTATTCCTCGTAAAAACAGAATTTGAAGAATTCAACGTCATAACGGACATTAGATCCGCTTCCGCTGCGGCTCGATTACCCTTCAGTGGTATCAGAGCCTCGGTTCATTTATGGTGTTAAAATTCCCAAAGATCTGTGAGGAATTCTGAGCAATCGAAATCAAAAATTTTATTTTTCATTTGGCGATCGATCGGCAAACCAAATGCGATCGATTGTTAAGGGTTTTCAACGAAGAAGACAACTAGTAACGATCGATCAACACTATTCGCGATCGATCGTAGTTACTAGAAGCGTCGCTTCAAAGAGAGAAACGATCGATCGGCAGTAATTGCGATCGATCGTATCTACTGTTAAAAACCAATATAAAAAAATTGCGTTAGAAATGATCGATCGGCAGTATTTGCGATCGATCGTATCTACTGGAAAAAATTTACTTTCGTGCAACAATCGACGCGATTGATCGGCTTGTAAACGCGATCGATCGGGTGTACGATTGATCATATCATTACAAGTTGAGCGATCGATCGGCAAAGTACACGATCGATCGTATCTACTGTAAGTTTGTGCAAAGTCTGCATCGGCTGCTGCGATTGATCGGCAATTTGGACGTGATCGATTGGCAGAACGATCGATCGGGTATTTTGACACGATCGATCGGCGGAAAAAGATTTGAAAAACCAATTATTTTGAAGCAGTATTTTGTGCCATATAATTATCTGATCAATGATAGTTATTTAGTGATTCAAACTGTGCTATTTTACACTTATTGTCCTATTTTCACTGGTTGTAGATTTTTATCTTCACCTTGTTGCATCACTTGCTGATTTTTCTCCAAAGTTGCAATGGCATCAAGAATGGTCTCCAGTGAGTTAGCAAAAACTGAAAAGCTGAATGCCACGAACTTTGTTACCTCGAAGAGGCGCATCCGGCATATTCTGTTTCTTGATAACTTGGGTCATGTGTTAGACCAAGTTGTTGAACTTTCGGGTGAACATAGTACTGCTACTAAAAAAAGAGAGTACAAGAAGTTCCGGATGGAGGATGCACGAGCAAGGACCACGATGCTTACCTTTATAGAGCCCACTATTGAGTTGTTTTTGGAGAAGCACAAAACAGCTAAAGAAATGTATGAGGCTATAGAAAGGAGGTATGGAGAGCATACTGAGGCACACATCAGATTGCTCCACACTCGTTATACCAACATGAGGATGGAGGAGGGCAAGAATGTGCTTGAACACAAATGCCATGTCCATTATCGCTAGTGAGCTGGAGATGCTTGGAGATCCAATTTCATTGAGGGTCCAAGTGTCTACGATACTCACTAGCCTCCCTCCATCATGGGAAGCAGTTGTGGTGGCTTTAAACCTGAGTGATAAAAAGCTCACTCTCGATGATCTTACTACCAAGCTGGGCTTGGAGCAGGAGAGGAGAGAGCATATGAAGGCCTCTAATGCATCTGCCAACCTTGCTCACCATGTTGGCTCCAAGAAATGTGGGTCCTATGCTGGCACCTCAAGGAAGAACTTCAAGAGGAAGGGAAAGAAGCCTGAGTTCCAGGGTGGAGACAAGGCCAAGAACAAGAAGAAGGGAGCCTATTTTACTTGTGGCCAGATGGGTCACTTTAGCAGGAACTGTCCTAATAGCTCCCAGGGCAACGAGAAAAAGAAACAGCAGGGTGGAGGAAAGGACATAGTGTGTATGATTTATGAAGCACTGATTGTGAACACTAACACTAGAGGTTGGTGGCTTGACTCAGCTGCAACCCGTCATGTGGCTATGGCAAAGGAGTCCTTTGCTGAGATGAAAGAGATTAGTCCCAGAGAGCACAAGATCTACATGGGGAATAACACCTATTGTGACATGTTAGGGATAGGCTCTATTCGTGTTCCTCTCTTAGGGAGAAACACTCTGGTCCTCACAGATATCTTATTTGCACCTACTATTCGTAGGAATCTGATTTCATTTCCTTTGTTGACTCAAAAGGGATTTGAAGTCAGGTTCAAGGGTGGCAAGGGAACTATGAGACAAAAGAATAATGTTTTATTTACTGCTTCTCTTGTGGATGGTTTATTCAAACTTGATGTTTCCAATGACTTTGCTAATATTAATAAAATAGCTGATTCTGAGTATATTGTTGCTTGTTATGTGGATAATGCATTGTTATGTATTTGCGCCTTTGTCGTGTGAATGCGACAAAATTACATCGAATGTCGGGTAGTGGGTTACTACCCAGAATAGGTGATAATTTGCGCGTGTGTGAAGATTGCTTATCAGGCAAAATGACTAGGCTACCCTTTCCCAAAGGGCAACGAGCAGTTGACCTTTTAGAGGTCATTCACTCAGATATATATGGGCCTATAAACGTCAAGACTCAAAGGGGTATGACGTATTTTATTACGTTTATAGATGACTATTCGAGATATAGTTATGTGTACTTGTTATCGAGAAAGTTTGATGCCTTTAAAAAATTCAAGGAATTTAAGGTTAAGGTTGAGAACCAATTAGGATGGAAGATTGAAGTTCTAAGAACAGACAGAGATGGTGAGTACACATCTGATTTGTTCAAGGACTATTGTACAAACCAAGGAATAGTGCATCAATATACTTTACCGTATACCCCTCAGCAGAATGGAGTCGCTGAAAGACGTAATAGGACTTTGTTGGACATGGTAAGGTCCATGTTAAACCACTCTGAATTAGGAACGTAGTTTTGGGGTGAAGCACTAGACACAGCTGTTTATGTACTAAATCGAATACCTTCTAAGTCGATCAAATTGACCCCATATGAGTTATGGATGGGAAGACGTCCAAACTTTTTGAACTTGAGAGTGTGGGGGTCAAAGGCCTATGTGAGGGTACCTGATCAACTAAGAACTAAGTTGGATCCTAAGACCATAAAATGTAATTTTATAGGTTATTGTGACCATTCAAAAGGGTATCGATTTGTTGTACACCATGATGATGGGACAGTGGGGGTTATAGAGTCTAGATATGCTTATTTTCTTGAGGAAGATATAGACCTCAAAACTCCTAGTCAGAGAGTAGAACTCTTTGAAATTGAAAAAGAGAAAGTTACTGTCACTAGTACTGAACAAGTGATAAGTAACTCATCCAATGAGGATGTTGAAACTCGAGCATCAAGAGAGCGTAGACCTCCAGTGTTGTTGAAGGATTACTATGCCATGCTTGGTGAAGATGAGATATCGATAGATGAATCTGTACTTAGTGATCCGATTACGTTTGAGCAGGCTATGAGTAGTCCAGATTCTAAGGAATAGCAGAAGGCTGTTCAAGAGGAAATGGATTCTATCTTGAAGAATAAAGTTTGGGAGATTGTTGACTTATCAGACGAATGGAAACCCATTGGGTGTAAGTGGATCTTCAAGAAGAAGCTCAAAGCTGATGGATCAATAGAGAAGTGCAAAGCTAGACTTGTGGCGAAAGGTTTCACACAAGTAGAAGGCATAGACTATAAGGAGACGTATTCTCCTGTGTCTAGGTTTATCTCGATCCGATGTTTGTTGGCAATTGTGTCATACTTAGATTTAGAGTTGCACCAGATGGATGTAAAAACTGCCTTCCAAAATGGTAATTTAGAGGAGGAGATTTACATGGAACAACCCGTGGGATTTGTTATTTTCGGGGAGGAAACTAAGGTGTGCAAACTTATTAAATCATCGTATGGACTGAAACAATCGCCAAGATAATGGTATTTTACTTTTCACAAGGTGATAAGTGAATATGGTTTCGTGGTCAATGACTATGACAATTGTGTTTACTCCTTTAAAGATGGGAGTAGATTTATGATATTGTCACTATATGTAGATGACATATTATTGATGGGGAATGACACTAGTATGATTCTCAGTCTTAAAGAATGGCTCAAGACCCAATTTGAAATAAAAGATATGGGTGAAGCATCTTACATCCTCGGGATGAAGATTGAGAGAGAGAGAAAAACGAGGAGGCTAAGTATATCTCAGGAATCATACATAGAGAGTGTATTGAAACGCTTTGGCGTGATTGGTTGGAAGACCATAGATTCGCCCATCTATAAAGGGACAGTTTTGTCTGAGAGAATGGCACCTGCATCAGACGAGGAACGTCTGAAGATGCAATCTGTGCCATATGCGCAGGCTATTGGCAGCTTGATGTATGCCATGAACTGCACTCAACCTCATTTGGCTTTTGTAATAAGCCTTGTGAGTCGATATCAGGCTAACCCAGGTATGCAACACTGGCAGGCTATTAAGCGGGTGTTCAGATACTTACTGGGTACCAAGGATATGAAACTCACATATCAGGCTGAGAACCTATCATTGAAAGGCTATAGTGATTCGGACTATGCCGGGTGTAAGGATGACAGGAAATCCGCTGCCGGTTATGTATTTATGCTTGGTGGCAGCGCCGTAGCATGGGCTAGTAAGAAGCAGAAATGCGTTACTAAGTCCACGATGGAAGCTGAGTTTGTTGTATGCAGTTTGGCAGCTTCCGAGGCAGTTTGGATTAAAGAGTTTCTAGTTGGGTTACAACTAGAATAGTGGACTGATGCTCCTATCCAAATTTATTGTGATAATTTAGCAACTGTGTCGACACTCCGTAATGGGGAGATCAGTTCCAGAGCTAAGCACATAGAGGTGCATTACTTTTATGTGTTTGACATGCTACAACGGGGAAAGTTGATGGTAAGTCATCTTCCTACGGTTGAGATGTTAGCTGATCCGTTAACGAAGGCCTTAACGACGGATCTATTTGTAAACATGTTCATAGTTTTGGATTATGGCAGGACTAGTGCACGAGTCACTGTTGGATCATAAATATGAGCACAGATCCCATAGTGGGGGATGTAAGATAATGGTATGGGTTCATGTCCCATATTACTTGTCATGATTAGAGGAGTCGTCCCTCTCATGTGAGGTGTGTGCACATGTGGAGATGATAGGCTCCCGTGGGCCCAAGGTGGGACCCACCAAGATAGAAGAGACACTTTTACTGTTTGTAACCGTTTTGGAAGAAGAGTCATAAAAAGGGAATAATTCGGGAAGTATCACCCGAATTAGAAATACCTAAATTGAAAATAACCGATTTGGAAATTGCCAAATTAGAAACTGCGTGATGGGTTGTAACTCCCCAATTGTGAGGATCCGTGATGAGGGAATAAAGGGGGACGTTACTGTTCACGTCCCCCTACCTTTTGGGGTGTTCTCCTTCTTCTCCCTTGACCATCTTCTCCATCTTCTTTAGAAGAGCTTTTGCTTTATGTGAGATTTGATCTTAGAGATCATATTAAAAAAAAGCTTCAGAGAATCGCAAGGAAGTGATATTATTAACTCGTGAAGAATAGCAAGTCGCAGATTCACACACCACAAAGGCCGCAGGTTAGTAGTATATGTTCTTGAATTTCCTTAATTGCTCATGATATAAATAATTGTTTATTTATATTGCTAAAATATTTGTACTCGATTGTATATTTGTGTTTGTGAGTGCAAGGTTATTCCTCGTGAAAATAGAATTTGAAGAATTCAACGCCATAACGGACATTAGATCCGCTTCCGCTGCGGATCGATTACCCTTCAAGTTCTGTGAACGGCGAAAGAAAGAACAAGACTCCTGTCATCTAGGAATGCGAGGAGTCTCAAAAGGTTTGGAACTTTTGGACAGATAAGGCTGTGATTGGAGCTGGGGATTTCAAAAATTGAATTGATTTGCTAGTTACTGTATTGCGGCAAACTACTAAAGCTTTCTGTGGTGGTAGCTTGGTCCATCTGTAGGAGTTGAAATTCATTTCTCATTGAGGGAAATCAGAAGCTAAAATTTTTTCAGTGCAGTATTGACTTCTTCGAGAGAGACAGGAAACTTGACATTGCTATTTACGGGGAAGTTTTTGGGTGCTTTAATGTGTTTGTCACAATGGCCACAGATGATAGCATGGAATTGGACAATTACCATGGGACCGAGGGAGTACCCACATGACAGCAGAACAAGCCCTTTTATGAAAAAATAGCCCGTTGTCCTTAATGTTAGGGCTGGGAATCGGGTCGGGTCGGGTAAAATAGGGTCGGGTCGCCCTTTACCCTAGCTAAATAGGGTCGGGTAATTACCCGACCCTATTCATGAGTAGGGTCAAGAATGCCCGACCCTAACCCTACTTCGATCGGGTCGGGTCGGGTAATGACCCGACCCTACTTTTAAAAAATAAAATAAAAATAAATAATTTTATTTGCTAATCTAGTATTTAAAAAGTCAAAATTGACCTTTATTTGACTAAATTTTAATATAGGTATGGTTAATATAAAGTTTTTAGCGATTTAAAAATAAAATTATATTTAAAAATTAGATTATTCAATATTAAATGTATATTATAATATTTTATAATATGTACATCGGGTAAAATAGGGTTGTGCGGGTAATTCGGGTAATTACCCTACCCGACCCTATTTTAAATAGGGTAAAATTTTCAAACCCGCACCCGACCCTATTTTGCAATAGGGTCGGGTCGGGTCGGGTAATTTTAGGGTCGGGTCGGGTCGGGTAATAGGGTCGGGTAGGATTTTCCCAGCCCTACTTAATGCCGCCCATGACCAATAGGCCTAATTACCAAGCCCAGGCCCATCCAACTTCATAAACTCAATCTCAAGCCCATTGAAACTCCAACCTTTCCCTGGCCCCTGCTTCCACAATACCGGCCCAACCCATTCAAAATCCTACTAACGGCTACAACGTGGCGCCAACCCAACCGCTCAACTTCCCGAGCCGCTAAAATACGCCGTCAGCGCATTTTAAAATTTGAACTTCCATACCAAAGAACCACCTTCCTGGTGCACGTTAGCACCGTACCCCCTTCCCTCTCCGACGATGGCGGGAAACAGATCCTAGAAGAGCCTCTCCTCCCCTTGATGGGAGCCCTCTTCTTCCCTCGAAACCCTAATCCTTCCTCTTCCATCCGCTGCCTATCGAAGATTCCGTCGAGAATGGGCCGGAATTCGATGGTCTGGTTTCGGAAGGGACTGCGGATCCACGACAATCCGGCACTGGAGCGCGCCGCCGGCGACTCGGCGCATCTTTACCCGGTTTTCGTCCTCGACCCCTACTACCTCGCCCCTGACCCCGCCGCCTTCTCCCCCGGGTCATCCAAGTCGGGCGTGAATCGCATTCGGTTTCTGCTTGAGAGCCTTGTCGATTTGGATTCTAGCCTCCGGAAGCTCGGTTCCAGACTGCTCGTGTTCCATGGCGATCCAGCTCAGGTCGTGATCCGGTTGCTGAAGGAAGTAAGTTCTAGCGCTTTTGGTTGTGGGTGTAATTGGTGGCGATCCTGCGTAAAATGCAAATAATTTTCCATTTCTGAATATCATAGTTTTCTTAGCTTGATACTTTTGAATCGGAAAATTCTTTTATACTGTAGTGGAACATTGGGAAACTGTGCTTTGAATCCGACTCAGAGCCGTATGGACAAGTTCGAGACAAGCAAGTCAAGGTCTGCTTGAGTGTGATTCTTTTTTTCTTTTGTCATCAAACTGGTACTTAGAGGATTTGTGACTTTAGTTACAAAAAGGATGTATGTGAAGCAATATCCACCTATTTATAGCAGTGTTATGTGAGCAGGAATTCGCCCGTATGTCCGAAATTGAGGTTTACTCTCCAGTGAGCCACACTTTGTTTGATCCTGCAGTTGTCATTCAGAAGGTATTCTGGTTCAGTTAAAATCTAGAGGCTTGGGTACCTGGATTTTGCTTGTATATTACAGCTAAGATTGGGGATTTTCTTTGCTTTGAAACTTTGTCTGATTCTGTTTACTTTGCTGAACAACGAAGAATGGAGGCAAACCACCACTTAGTTACCAGTCATTTCTAAAGCTTGTTGGACAACCTCCCAGTCCTCTTGAAGAAGATATTTCTTCTCTTCCTCCTGTTGGTTGCATTGAGGATTGTGGCGTCTTAAGCATTCCAACAATCAAAGAACTCGGTTATGGAGAAATTAACCAGGTTTGAAGATTTTTCTCTTCAAAAACAGAATGATTTTAAAATCTTTGTTAGTGAAGATACTGTTTCTTCTTCTTAGGAGGAGTTCTCTCCTTTTCGAGGTGGTGAATTAGAGGCCTTAAAGAGGCTAGGAGAATCACTTGACAACAAGGTTTGAGCTATCTGTTGCTAATTACTTATTAATAAAAACTAATTTTAGTTTGTCTCTGATGCTACTTTTTGTTTATGTCACTTCTTTTAGCTGTACTTTGAGCATTTAGTATGATTAAAGGTAACTTTATCACCACAGACATTGCAGACATGTTCTTTATCTTAAGAGAAGTTTCAGTATTAAAAAGTTGATTGTCCATTGTTTCACCATTTCCCAGCTTCTACGATAAAACTCCAAAAAATATTTTGACTTAAATATGTCGGTAGAAATCTTATCTTCATTCCTCATGACAGTCATTTATACTAACACAGAACATGCAATATCTATAAGCATTTTACAATAACTTGCATAGTCATAACTTTTAAGGGTTTTTTTGTCTCTGTGTGTGTGTGTGTGCGTTTATTGTGTGGGGAACCCCTTTGTTTGTAAGGATTTGTTGTAATTTCTTGTGTATATAAATATTCCCCATCAGATAAAAATCCCTCAGTGACTTCTTTTATGTGTCAGTCATGCATGACTATCTTTATATAGAATTTTTAATTTCCTAGTGTTTATCTTCTTTTGAAAACGTTGAGTTTGAATAAAGCATGAGTACTCTTGAACCTTTTGTTAAACTGATTTGACCTTTACTCATTGACAATGCAGGAGTGGATTGCCAATTTTGAGAAACCAAAGGGTGATCCATCTGCCTTTCTAAAGCCAGCAACAACAGTTCTGTCCCCTTATTTGAAAGTGAGTTGCGGAGATCAAGTTTGAACCGAAATACTCCCTCTCTCCCACACTAATGTCCTGTTCGATTAGCAATTTCGAAACATCTGAGTATTTTGTTCTACAAACGGTGATTTTTTTTTCCTTTCCAGTTTGGTTGTCTTTCCTGCAGATATTTCTATCAATGCCTTCAAGATGTTAATAAGAAGGTTAAAAGGCACACTATGCCACCTGTTTCTCTTGTTGGGCAGGTTAGTTCGTATCAGACATCATCAGCACAAATTACTAAGTAAAAGTTGCTGACCATGAGCCTTTCTATTAAATTTAATAGCTGTTGTGGCGGGATTTTTTCTACACTGTGGCTTTTGGAACTCCTAATTTTGATCGTATGAAAGACAACAACATATGCAAACAGGTATGGCAATGATGAGCTTAATTAAATTATTTTTCACCATGTGAAGGGTCTCATAATTTTTAATGTATGACATTCTTTGCTATCTGATTCAGGTCTTTGTGTTGAATTTGATGGCACACGTAAAATTTTCGGCTATATTACCTGTTTACATTGTTTAATATAAATAGTTTGGGACTCTAAGTCGATGTACTTTCGACTTTCAATTGGCATGATATGATAAATCAGTTTTGTGTACTTATTGCCTTTGAATCTCTGGCCTCCTATTTTTCATTCAATTTTATTGTTTTCATAATATTTTTTATTGCTTACCAAGAAGTTATCATCAATTTCTGTTATTTTGATTTGGCTTTATTTCAGCATGGTCATGCTGCGTGCTAGTATTGGTAAAGAAGCTCTATTCATGTCTCTGAATCAAGAACTAGAAAATGCCATAAGAGATCAAAATACGTAGGTTTTCTTAGAGGGAAACCAAGACCTCAAGGACCAAGTCCAATTCTACAGTAAAATCATCAATCTGCTTTCAATTGGCCGTCTAGGCTTTTTGTTACAGAGAGTCTTCGTTCAGTTACAAGTGGTTACTGAACTGCCACAACTTGCTAATGACTATCCACTCCTTTCCTACATATAGTATATATCACACCCTTACATGACTGACTACACTTTATTTATGTCTATCTATATACACATCATACACACAAGGCCATTTAAAATAGATTTTCAACTTATACTACATACAAATTGCTGAGACAATTATATAGGATTCTATCAGTTACAATCGATGTTGTTTCTGTAGTATAACTTTTGCACAATATTGCAATGTATACTTTTAACAGGTGAAATTTGTCAATGTACTAAATAAAAAAGGCCTAATGGGAAGCGTTAATGTACTTGAAAGAAGACCAGGTCTATAGGAGAGTTATTTGATGTTGGAATTTTTTTATTCTTTTGCTCGTGGGATTTTTTTTTTGAACAATCTTGTCAATTGAATGAGAAAAGTAAATGCCCTTTTGTTGTTCTAGATATCATGGAGTAATGATGAAGATTTATTTGCTGCTTGGCGAGAGGCTCGGACAGGATATCCTTGGATTGATGCCATTATGGTTCAGGTTTGTTAATTTTGTAACTCTGTTTATGTTTATCATCCCTTTTTTTTTTTTCTCCACCATTATATTTGAAGGAAATTCTCATAACTATTTTTTTTCTTTGTGGTAGCTCCAGAAATGGGGATGGATGCATCATCTTGCACGGCATTCGGTGGCATGTTTTCTGACTCGTGGAGATCTGGTAATGGAATTGGGAAACTACTCTCTGCATCAAGATCTTTACTTTAACGCATATTCATTAAAGTGTTTTTTTAGAGCTATGTAGTTTGAATGTAAAAGTGTTTTTTTAAGCCATGCCCCCATATAAAAGCAGACTGGTTTTCATTGTTACCAGTTTTGTGATGGAAGATGGCTATATTAATATTTCATGTGCAACCATCATGTCATGAAGCCAATCCACATATTTGGAAAGGTGTATGATGAATATGATGATGTTGAATCTTCTTATCATTTGTCCCCTCTTTGGAGGGTTGCATCAGGAAGGGCATCCAGCGTAAAAACTTGCCACTATGTTTCTTTGTATGGATTTTGTACCATTTTGATTCCGATAAGAGTCAAATGCGGTATATAATCCATGCCGCCGACCCCAGATAGCTGGGATAAGGCGTATGATGATGATGATGATGATGATGATGATGATGATGATGATGTGGTCTGAATGTGAGCAAATGTTTGATTGTGTTTCATATAGATGTTGAACGTAAACAGTAGCTATTCTTTGTATGATCTACAACTCTTTCGTTCAAGGCTAAAAACAGGAGGTCTCCACTCTCTGTATCTAGGTAAAGATGACGGAGAGAGTCATAAAGGGAAGCCAAGATGTCTGTTGTGCTTCATAAATGGTTTTTGTTTTCACTGATAAGGTGACATCACATGTTAGTATCTCTTATTTGACATTCAGCGAATGTATGGGAACCATATGCAAAACTTCTAATTCTAGGGCTTTTGGCTTGTTAAGGACAATGCCCTAACTTGAATTATAGACTAAATATAGTAGTACTACACTAAAATGTTTGAAGTGCCGACAATGGCAAACTATGATAGGGGCTTGCTCTGCTAATCCTTGGGCAACACTCCGGCAATGGTTAAGGGATGTTGGTAGTCTTTTATTGGATTTTGGGGTGAGCTGAAACCCAATAAGTCGTAGCTCACTTTTAAGTTCTCTCCCTGGGAAGTTGATGTAAACTATATTTTTCTTTTTATAATGACATAATTACTGAACATCCATTGTAGCAATGTGAATTACAATGCTGGTTAGAAATCCCTAAATGTTTCTTACCAGTACAATTTTAAATGTGTTTCTAATCCCTAAATGTTTGATTGGTGAAGGCATTAACCTTGACTTGATGTATACAATGGCAGTAGTTTGTTCACTGGGAAAAAGGACGAGATGTGTTTGAAAGACTGCTGATAGATTCTGACTGGGCTATAAATAATGGCAACTGGCTTTGGCTCTCTTGTTCGTCCTTTTTCTACCAGGTTTGCAGCTCTTTAATTCTCACTGTTGTGCATATAAAGCTCAAGAATGATTCTTTATCTGCTATGTTCTTTTTATCCTCCAATGCAGTACAATCGGATATATTCTCCAATCTCTTTTGGGAAAAAATATGATCCTAACGGTAGTTATATTCGGCATTTTTTGCCTGTATTGAAGGGTAAGTGACTGATTTGGTTCTTCAGATATGATAACCTATAAGTTCTTTTATATGGAAGGACCATAATAAGCTCAGGTTTGCTAGCAGATATGCCCAAGGAGTATATATATGAGCCTTGGACTGCACCGTTAAGCATTCAAACTAAAGCTAAATGTATAATTGGAAAAGACTACCCAAAACCAGGTTAGTTAATATTCTGCTCTCGCTTTGATTTCGAGTTAACAATTACCAATATGTATCAATATGTACTGATGCCTTCATTTTCGTTATTACTACCTCCATTTTAACCTTAATACATTTGTTTCCCCAGTTGTAAACCATGACTTGGTTAGCAAGGAATGTAGAGAGAGAATGGGCAAAGCATATGAACTGAATCGCTCGAAGAATGGATTGGTAGTCGAAGACGATTTGAAAAACTTGCGTAGAAAAATGGAGGCAGATGACCCATGTTCCTCAATTAGAAGCCAAAAGAAACGGTCAACAATCAAAGATTACTTCGGCAAATAGAACACAACCTCATTTATGGTTATATTGAGCTCATGACCTCACTTTTTGGCTGGGGGTTCTTGGTTGATATTAAAACGTTTTTCTTGGAGTCCAATGTCATCCAATACCATTCCCCAATAGATTTGTTAGAATCCTATTGTTTATTGATGGCGAAATTGAATCTGTAGAAAAGGGTGGTGGTAAGTGGTAACGGTCACTTTCCAATGGTCCTCTCTCTCTCTCTGAACCAATGGCCAGTTTTTATCAAAAAAATACTACATAAAGAACTCTTCCTTATCTTCATCGGCGATAAGTGTTCTATTTTTCGTCAGCCACATTCGATGGATGTCACTTGCTCATCAGATAAATATTATATGCTCAAGTGGTCATCAGACTCATCACTCATGAGGAACTGTACACAGTACATACTGTTTAGCAGGCGCATCAATAATTATCCAAAGAGAGCCGGTCCAGAAGAAAAAAAAAACAATTCTGAAGAGTGCCAAATCCGAGTCAGGAAGGCAGTTTAAAGGTGAAGCAATACAGGGGCACCTAAACTGCAGGCTGCACAGCTGCTCTAGTCCTCATTTGTTAAAATTTGCAGTTGGTCCACACGGCTTGGTCAACCAGGCGACTCAATTAGTACTCCATATGAGTCTAGTTTTATATTGCCTGCTATCCATGGGAGAGGTGATGAAATCTCCCGTGTAGAAGGAGAAGGCCTGGGTTCAATCCTGAATGAAGGCATTTTGGGTTCCGTCCAGGGAAACGATATTTGTACAGTAGATTCTTACACATTTTCCATATATAGCTGATGTGTATGGAAATAAGTAGGTGAACTGTATTATACAAATATCGTTTTCTAGTGACTATGGGTGCGTTTGGAAAGCTGAAAAACCAATATTTCAGCACCTTTCAAGGTGAAAAGTGTTTGGAAGCTGAAAGGGTAAAAAATGGTCAGTGACGGTGATAGGTGAAAATTTTCACATTTTCACCTTTCAAGCTTGTTTTGTGTTTGTTTACTAAAAGGCTGAAAAGTAGTCCTGAAAGGTGATCGGTGACAATTTTCACCTTTCACCCATGAAAAATTGATTCTCACCGAAGTGAGAATCAGGCTGACGAATCGATCGTGTCTCTTCAACAAAAAAAATTAAACTCTCTCCCGGAGGTTCGTCCCCCGGTGAGTACCCCCACCTCGACGGTGCCCCGTTGAACCGGGAGAGTCTGTACCCCCCATCTCCGCTGCCGCTCGTTGAGCCCCCCCGTCGCCGCCGCCACCCCGTTGAGCCGAGGGAACTCGTGCCCACCCCTCCCGGGCAACTGCTCGGGTCGTCCAAAGCCAGTCACCCTGGTATTTGCCCCGACGCCTCCGCCGCCATACCGTTAAGCCGAGGGACCCCCCTCCCCATCATATCTCTCTCATTTTTAGTCCGTTTTTTTACATTTTTTTCATCATTATAAGAAAGAACACTAAAAATGAGGAAGAATGAAAAAAAATGGGCCAAAACGGATTAGAAATGAGTAAGATACGCATCGTTGAAGTTTGTCCCATAAAAAGTTATCGCATAATCGATTACTTGATAGCCGGTACTATGGTGTAACCAGTTACTCGATAGCCAGTACTATAGTATAACCAGTTACTCGAAAGCCAGTACTATTGTGTAAATTTTAACAGTTACTATCTCCCTCATTTTTAGTCCATTTTTGGCAATTTTTTTTTGTTCTTCCTTATTTTTATGTTCTTTCTAATCATCATGATATCCTAATGACCTTGATATTTTATTTTAAAAAATCCAACAAAATCCACCATAAATAGTACGTGGTGGCTCAACATCTTTATGATACCATCATTATAAGAAAGAACACTAAAAATGAGGAAGAATGAAAAAAAAAATGGGCTAAAACGGATTAGAAATGAGTATGAAACGCATCGTTGAAGTTTGTCCCATTAAAAAGTTATCGTGTAATCAATTACACGATAGCTCTTCCTGTCGTGTAATCGATTACACGATACCCGAAGCTAACGAATATTCTTATCAGCGTGATTTATTTTCAGTTTTCAAACATATTTTACTTTTCACAAATTAGGCCTGAAAATTTTCACCCTGATGCCTTATTACTTTCAGCTTCCAAACGAATCGTCACCAATAAGGAAAAAACACCCTTGATTATTTTCAGGCTGATATAAATTTTCACCTTTCACCTATCAGCTTCCAAACGCACCCTATGTTCAGTGCTTGTTTGGGCTTCTTGAAAGAAAGAAAAAAAAAAGAGTAATTTTTTATTATGTCTATTTTCCACATGGAGTTCTTTCTTTTCTTTTTGGCAAACTTCAGTTACTTTTCAAGTCTTCCCTTCAGCAAGCACATTGAGAAATAGATAGATAACTTAGTCACCTGCATTTACATACTTCCAAGTTGCAACAATACGTTTAAAAAAAGTTGCGACAATAAATTATACTCCCTCCGGTCAATTTTAATTGGGACCATCACATAATTAATAAATTTTATTGAGATGTGAGGTCCATAGTAAAAGCCTAGGCTTCCAGAGTCAGTGAGTCACCTTTTGTTGTGAACGTCAGCGCGCACGCAGAACCACATCTTGTAATCCTTCACATTTTGGTAAGTGAAAGGTCAGCACGTAGAACCGTACCTTAGTAATTGAAAGGTCATATCTTCCTATTATGCTAGGAAGCTTATCTTGTAATCAACCTAGGAAGCTGAAAGGTCATATCTTGTAATCAGGCTAGGAAGACGCGCCCTCTCTTTCTTGTAAGGAGACCTTCTTCCTCCTTCTTGGGCATGCAATATTGAATCCAGTTTTCCTTATTCTCTTTTCTTCTTCTTTTCTCCCCTTTTCACCATGGCGTTTGATTTTGTTCGTGTTCCATACGGGAACACAACATTGGTATCGGAGCTGTTCTGATCCGCCAGAACAAGGAACAAGGTGCTCGACTTGTGTGCCAACATCCAACGACGGATTGAACAACTTCGATCCTCCCACAGACATGTCGTCGTTCAGCCCTCGCCGCCACCAGTGTCACGATGGAACTCACACCACCACCCCCGTCAAAACACCGGACATTCTCAGTTTCCTCAGATCGCCACAATTGTTTGTGCTGGCGAACGGGTCGACTCTCCTTATGTCCATCCATCGACCCAACCCTGCTAGGGCAGCAATCCATCCCTTCCATGGTGCTTCTGACCACCGCCAGGAGCACCCCCTTCGGCCCCAGTCGCCGCCACCAATGCCACAGCTCAGCCGATGGTCCTGCCGTTGACAGCTCCGGCTGAGATGGATGTGGACGACGTAGAAAGTGAGGAGGAGGAGGACAAACTTGTTGCTGATGTCGAGGGAGTGGTTCCCATATCCATCACCATGTCCCCTTTCTCCAATGGCGTTCCCATTGTTCAAGCCGACTGCCATTCAGGTTCCTCCACCGCCGCCTCGATCGACAACACCGACGCGATCGTCTCCTCCGGTCGCAACCAATCCGTTGGAGCGGCCACTGCGAAAGCCGACAGGGTGACGACTATCGCCACCCCGCGAAAGCTACTTGCCATCGATGCGGCTGAAATCGAGGGCAGCGCCTTCTCCGCCATCATGTTCGCCGACATCCACGCGACCAAGCCCACCGTCGGCTAACACTCCGTCGCCTCCAAACCCCCCTACAAGGCGGTGCCTTTCTCCACCTCCAGTGCCCTCAAGGAGCCTCACGCCACCCAGGGCGCCGTCAAAACCCAGGATAATGCCGACTTCTTCCGCAAGCTCAACAGCGCTTACCATACGGTATCTGCCTTCGTCTCCACGCTCCAAGAGCTAGACCCACCGCTGACCAGGGAGAATGCGCTGCTCGTCCTCAACTCGCTCCAGCCGTGGCAAAAGGCGCGCCTTTTCTTCAATTGGCTCAAGATCTAGAACTTGTATCCCATGGAAACCATCTTCTACAACGTGACCATGAAGTTCCTGCGACGAGGGAAGCAATGCCGGGTCATGGAGGAGTTGGCAGAGGAGATGGTCCAGAAAGGTATTCCTTTGGACAATGTTACTTATTCTACCATTATCACTTGTGCAAAAAGGTGCAATCTTTTAGATAAAGCTATGGAATGGTTTGAGAAAATGTATAAGATTGGATTAATGCTTGATGAGGCCCCCTACTCAGCTATCTTGAATGTGTATGCCAAATCTGGGCTACGTGATGCAGCACTCCAACTGTTTGATGAAATTCCAATTAAAGATGGCGTTGCTCGATCTTTGCATTCAAGCAGTGATCATAAAGTACTAGAGGAGGTGCAACATGGACTGCTGACTGAATCTGAGGGGCAGTAGTTTGGGAAAGGGTGTCTACACAATTTTAGTGCAGATGGTCACCATGCTTATATATTTCAGCAGCTTGCAAATGATAATCTTACTGGTCCAGTTGTATTGTGTGCCATATCTGAATCACATGGCGCTTTAGCCAAAGGAATCCGACCTGAGACAAGATCAGGGGAGCCTTCAGCTGTGGCAGGAGCTGCCTCAGCATTGGTATCTTTGTCGTCAAGTCTCAGAAAAGATGCATCTATTATCTCTCCACCTGCACAAAATAGTGAGGATCTTCAGCCAGATGTAGAAGGGTTCTCTTGTGAATTACCAGATGAATATGCCAGTTAGATGGGGGAAATCCATCCCTTGTCATCTTTTCAGCAAAGATACTTAGTGAGCACGGTATGCTATAATGATGAGATTTTCAGAGTTCTTCAAGATAAGTATATTGGCTTAGGCAAACTTCTACTGTTTTTCTTGCATGGGGTGATTAAATACAGCTATAACTATTTCAAGCCAGCAGAATCTCATGAAATTGAGAAGTTGGATATAGCTCTGAGTACATTGCCTTCCCTTGTAACAGACTGCAGCATATTCAAGACTGATATGGAGTTTGCTGGTGATGTTCTCTGCCTGTCCGTTTTTATGGTTGCTTGTCTACAACCTTACCAGGTTGCAAGAGTGTTGCATTCTCTTCTTCACTTTAAAGGGACATCCTGTCGTCATAATGGGTACATTTGGCTTGCTGAGTTACTTGTTTCAGATATCAGCGAGGATGGAAAAACAAACATATGGTCTAGTATCAATACTTTAAGGGGAGAAGATGTTAATTTTATTCACAGCAGAAATCATCTTGATGAAGTAAAAGCAGTCATGAAGAATGAGGCTGTTAAAGAACTAAAGGAGGATTTTTTACAGTTCTATAAAGGATCTATGATGGATGATCCTGCAGGTACCCAAAGTACTGATGATACTGTGCTCCTTCCTCATTATTCTCATCTGCAAGTTTTTCGGTTGTTAGAATTCAACAAAATTCCACAGTTGCAAGAACTTGCCTTGGCATATGTTGGTACACTCATCAGGCGAGCTGAAATACCCCACAAATTGTCTACTTTGTCTCCCCAGGAATTACAAGACTTGCTCTGCAATAAGCTCACATTGGTTTCAGTTGATGATTCGTGGGGGAAAATGCATGATTTTCTTATAACAGTAATGGTGTCCTTTTTCGGGAAGCGTCAATCTCCCAACGAAGCTATAAGTGCTCTCCCAGTGTACCCAAATGAACAAATTCAGTGGGTTGAAATTCTTGTGACCTACATTAATTACTCTGCTAAAGGTTATTTGGTTCTTCCAAAGCTCAATCTGCAGTTTATGATGCTTCTTGATTATTTGAGTAATTTTAATCTTTTTCATGAGTGGACACATGTGATTCACAAGAATATTCAGGCAGTGGTACCCCTTCTGCTTGCCTATCTTATTAATAGCATGTGAGAGACTGCCCTCCGTTGGTGAACAAGGATGGTATTGCTTATCAAGGACTTCTCAATTGCAGAGGAGCGTGAGGTGCTGTTTTTCCATTCCAATTGTTTTGTTTTGAAGCCCTTGAGTCCCGAGGAAGCTGTGACTGCCCGTATTTCAGAGAAGATGGGGTTTCATTTTGTTTGCAGGTGTGAAATTCTTGCAATTTATGTTGCGACAAACTTAGCAATTTTGGACAGTGCTATTGGGCGTGCAGAGACACCAACGAAACTGGCTTTCTCAATGGACACTTCCTTGTCACTCTGCAAATCATCTTTACAAGCTGGGTGTACCTTTCGAGTTGTTCATTCTTCGCCAGATTGCCTTCTCTGGGCCTATCCTCGCTGTCGGACCGTCGGTTCCTGCGCATACCAGTGCAAGATTTATATTAGCATCCATGGGTCGCCTTGAGGATAAGGCAATAGCGGAAGCGTGGTAGAGTATTGTGAACGTCAGCGCGCACGCAGAACCACATCTTGTAATCCTTCCTGTTTTGGTAAGTGAAAGGTCAACACGCAAAACCGTACCTTAGTAACTGAAATGTCATATCTTCCTATTATGCTAGGAAGCTGAAAGGTCATATCTTGTAATCAGGCTAGGAAGACGCGCCCTCTATTTCTTATAAGGAGATATTCTTCCTCCTTCTTGGGCATGCAATATTGAATCCAGTTTTTCTTCTTCTCTTTTCTTCTTCTTTTCTCCCTTTTTCACCATGGCGTTTGATTTTGTTCGTGTTCCATACGGGAACACAACACCTTTCATTGCAGAGGCCTCTCGGGTGCCAGTCTCCAACCGCCCGGTTGAAGAATAATTAGGAACGATATCATCTAATTTTGGTGCACTATTTTTACAAATTGTCTTGATTAAAAGTGACCCGAGGGAGTATAAAACACAAGTTGCAATAATAAAAGTTCAAACAGTAAAAGTTTGGATATGTTTGGAGAAGTTATTAAGCACGCGGTGCATATTTGGAGGTTGTGCTCATCACCAATTGGTGATTGACAGAATTTCTAATTTGTGGGTCTTCCGTGGGCCTTCATGATAAGTAGGGGAGTCGTGCTCAAGGAATTCTGTATCGGATTTCGGTAAAATATCGGTCGGCCTAAGAGATAAAATTTCGGAGATATTTGTAAAAAAATATCGGTAGTTAAAAATTAATTTTTGTCATATATTTTCACAATTTAACTTATAAAATGAGTTATATTAATTTAGACAAAGCATAGATTTCAAAATATGTATAAAAATACATATTAGGATTGGAAACAATGAGAAAATTATTTTTTTTCATTTTTTAAAAAAATTCCAAAAAAAAATTTGAAAATATTTTTTTAATTTAAAAATAGCGAAATTTCGGTCCAAAATCAAAATTTCGCCGATATTATAAATTTTTTTTAAAAAATAATATTTTGTCATTTATTTTAATTTCTCGGATAGGGTTCGAAATCGATATATCGGTGAAATTTCGGCGGCCGAAATTTCGGTGAAATTTTGCCGATATGGAATTCCTTGCGCTGCAGACAGCCCCAGTGTTGGACCACGAGGAATCTATGAAGGGCATGGGGACACTGTTGAAGATGTGACCTTTTGTCCATCGACGTAGATTGCACAATCACCTGTTGTGGTGAGCATAACTTCTCCGTACGCGGTCCTGCCTAATAATTTCTCATCTGTTTGGCCACGCCAGAGAATATACCAGCCACCCAAAGAGAGAAAAAGTAGAAAGGCCACCTTGAACTCTGGCGATGGCTAGATTTTGCTTTAATTGCTTTCTACCATTACCACCGACCTGACAGTCAACCTCCTGGTTGCTGGATCCAACCGCACGTATGATGCAACTAACAAACTCTGAGGAGTATTCCAGGCCATTCACCTCCTAAACAAACGTAATCAATCATCTCTAGCAAACAGCCTTTTCCTTTTTAGTCCATCCAATGTTGTCCATCATGCCACTGGCAACCAAGCCACTTGCAGTTCTTTCACTAAGCTGTTAATGAGCCAAGCATGAGGAGGCTGGCTTGACTTGGCTCAATTTTAAGCCTGGAACTATTGCTTGAGCTACCAAACTGAAATGAAACTTCCTTTTAATCAAATTAATTTCACAATGTTATGTGCTGGACCAAGAACATCACGATATTAAGGTTCGGTGTATAAGGGCAGGAAGGTAGGGTCAGCTAAACCCGCTTGCCCCTTGTTTTAAAGCCTGTTGAAGGATCGAAATCGCATGGTCAAAAAGCGCCAGGTGCACGCTAACACACGCTCTGGCCGCATATATATAAACGGGGATCTTATTATCATGATTAGTATTTTGAATATAGCATAAGTTTCCCTTCTCACTTTCCCATCCGAGATCTTGTTAAAGACTATAGGAATGCTTGTTTATTTGTATAAACTTATACGATCACAACTCCATTAATCAATACTAGATCACTAATGTGGCGGGTGATGATATGACTGCGTTATGCAAGTCTATAAAGGTAGCATCACCTTCTACGCTTGTCGAAAAAATAAAGCATCATTGTCTACGTCAATGTGGAGACAGCACTTACCAAATTTCAGTAAGGTGCCATCATAAGCCATGTTTAATTGTCGTGGTTAGTCCTTAGTTATATATATTATGCCATGGGCCATATCATACATGCATCTTTTTCATGAAGGGATTTCTTCTATATACAGACCCTATTACCAACTTTGTCACTGATCCCACTCTTTTGTCTTTTGTGTAGAAATCTAATACTTAATGCTACTGGTTTAAGTTTTGAGTTAAATTATAAAATTTCTATTGTTTTATTTAGAAAATAAATAACATGGTCATATGTGGTCAACCAACCATTTTTCATTTCACTGGACTTTTTTAGTCATTCAATATTGATGGAAAAATTAATGGCATGAGCCATACATGAACCTTTTTTTATTTTTATTGTTTTTGATACATAAGTCATGCTTGTACTTTGTTCAAAGCATTCATGCATACTTTTCGTCAACAGATCGAGAATTCTTTTGCATATGCTATTGCCAACTTTGCCATCTACTTTTTTTGTGCAAAAACCTAACTCTTACAGCATGGATGCTAATGCAATTAACATTGATTTATCAATAGTAGGTTTCGAGTTGGATCAGTTGGTTCTCTCTTGTTGGAAAATAGAAAGCATCATCATACAAGGTCAACCAACCATTTTACCCTTTCTTGAACTTCTTTTTTTTTTCCGTTTTATTGACTTATTCATTTTATGCATACATTAAAACACCTAATTTAATTTGCAAGTGTAAGCCGGGAGCCATGACTTTATGCAGTTAGCCCCACTAAACAATGGAAACGACATATGTGATGTGATTGATGTGTGTAAGTATTTATGCGTTTCTAGCAACTCCTCACAAGTAGTTAGACCACACTAGTTCCCACTGGCATCTTCAACGTCCAATAAAGCATGCCTACGTTACAAAATGAGTGAAATGTATTAGACTTTAATATAAGATATGTATACAAAAATAGAGTTTCGACCATCTTTTTCCAAATCCAAACAAGCTTTATCGGATGGAGGAAGTTTTTTTTCTCCCTCTACTTTTTTTGATCCTAAAGCTACCCCTCGTGCCAGAGGTTGAGAAAGGATCGAACCCATGACCTCTCCCTCAATGAGGAGAGGCCCTATCACCCAAGGTGTCGTATCGAATATCGGTAAAGTATCAGTCGACTAAATAGACAAAATATTGAATATATATTGGAGATATTTGTAAAAAAATATTAGTGGTCTAAAATTAGTTTTTGCCATATATTTTTACAATATAAATTCTAAAATGATTGATACTAATTTAAACAAGCATAAATTTTAAAATATGCATAAAATGCGTATATAATTCAAAATGTGTTTGCATTTTAAACCTGTATCCTTCCACTTGGCATAGGATGGGAAACAAACAGGAAAGTTGGTTTTTTTAATTTGTTTAAAATACATATATATTGGACCGAAACTAAAATATCAGCGCTATTTTAAAAAACAGTTAAAACCGATACTACCTGGGAACATTCCACATTACCACCACGCTATTTGGTGGTCCGGCTTTTCTCCCTTTACTTGCTTGCATTTGCAGTTAGGCTATTCATAGATATGCCCCTCATTTCTCAGTGGGAAGGAAATAAAGATTTCTTTGAGGGCTTGTACTCATTAAATTATCTGTTCCAGTAAACATGGTCCCACAATAAAACTATTATCAGAGTTAATTACACTCACTAGTTAACCTAACGCCCAGTAATTAAATTTATAATTGCTCACCGACATTTAGCATTGTAAATGCTTAATGTTAGCAACAACAAATTAAAAAAAAGAAATATTTACATTTATGAGGAGGGTCACCCGTCTTTTTGTCTCACATCTCACGAACACTTTTTGTTGTTGCCAAAATCACATCTTATGAACTGCTCCACCACACATCTGAGTTTCAATTTCTTTTGATATATGTAACATTTTATGTGATCACATGGACCACATGAGGTAACGTACGACAGGTATTGCTCAAGTGCCCAAGGAAAGCAAAATGCTAGAAATTATAGGTGGCATTTTGGAGAGGGGGAACGTGGACGTGCTTGATTGGTTTAGAGCATCACACGCATATCGTTTCGTTCGTCTCTAAAAACCGCCGGCTCGACTCGTGGGCTGTGGCCCTTGTCCTTGGGGCGTTTTTGGCAGCAGCTGGGATCGTCTCATCAACTCATGTTTCTCGTGACTCCCGGCGACCACACGCTGCCACAATGCTACACGTGCGGCCTGTCTCTGGGCCCGCACAAATTAAGACGTTAGCATCAATCATAGAAATAACATATTTCTACAAATTTTTTTTTAAAAAGCAACATATTTGTTGTCAAAAAGAGAAGGGACATATTTTGGCACTTTTCGATTAAAGAAATATTCCCTCCGTCCTCTTAATAGCATCATGTAAAAAAAATAGAGTCCCGTTTTAGATGCTCCATCCGGTCAATTTAATTGTGAACTTCTTTAACTTTTTTAAGATGGAGCTATTAAAATAGGAAGAAGGGAATATATTGTAAAACAATGTCAATCGTGTTGTTAAGGGAAGAATTCGGTTGGTAAGGGGAAGAATTCGGTTGGTAAGAATTCGATTGGCAATTGAAATAGATCAAGTGCCATCTAATTGATCAACATTGTCCTCAAATGGATCAGTACTGATGCAATGGATCAGATATGATATCGAGCATTGGGCTCGGGCATTGCTATTTTTACGCTCAAAATGAATAATCATTAGTAAAGAAAATTTGGAGGAACATAAGCTGGTGTGTCATAAAAAAAGAGAATCTAAGGCCAACTAAGTTGAACATCAATTATCAAAAAAAAAAAAGTTGAACATCTAAAGTTGGTAACTCACTTAAAATTGGAACAAATATCCTATATGAATTATGAAAGAAAATTATACTGCATACTACTCCAATCAATTAAACCATCTCTTTCAGGATTATTTGTTTTTTATTTCAGTTAATGACACCTCAGAGACAGTTAATACGTGTCCTGTCAATTTATGCATACCATCCAAATACGGTAAATATTTCATCGCCTTACCTCCTCCTTATTTGCCCCGAATGGGTTGGATGCTTTGGACCCTTTGCAATTTTTTCGGCAATTCACTTTTGTACACTAACTGATGGGTTCCATCTACAGCCAAGCAAAAGAAGAATTAGATAAGAAGATCACTCCTGTAATACAAGGAAAAAGAATTAGAGCCATCTCCAAGAGAGTGGCAATTCCATCAAGGAACAAGAATTAGAGCCATCTCCAAGAGAGTGGCAATTCCATCAAGCACGCGAGGCCCAAAATCGGAATATATTTCCACGGCTGCGATACGTCGATATCAGTATTCTTATCTAAGATGTATCGCCAACTTCTAATGTAAAATCGGATGCGATCAATGGCGTGAACAACATTAAATATGTTACCTTAACAGTTGAAGGGCAAATACGAAAACGAACAAAAATGGATGGATGTTTTCCTACCCCATTTTTTATTCAACATACTCCATGAGTTTCTTTACCAAGAGAAAAAGAAAAATTATATGTTTCACACCGCACCTTTTCAGAAAAAAAAATCACCACACCTTCTAACCCTCTTTTCCGACACCAATGCTTGCATGGCCTCGCTCTGCATTTCTTCCTCCCTTTCTACAACTTCACCCCTTCTCTCCTTGGGCATTGGGCGAGTCCGTCCAACCCACCCTGGCCTCCTTCTCGGTCCGATGGAGACACCAACAGGGAGGTATGTTCTAGCACCCCCAATGGATAAAACAAGCATAGTCATCAATAATCAGTATAGTAATAGAGATGAGTTTACATGAGATCGTTCTCATATAAGGAGCATGAGGCCAATCTTTATTACCGTTAGATTCCGATCGGAGGGTGGATATCAAATCAGTGGGTTGGTGAGTGTGTCACATCAAGGAGTGAGTGAGATCATTATGAATATTTGTAGCTGTCAGATCAAGATCCAATGGCTACGATTCAAAGTGGCCTCGTATAAGCAATATGAGAGCGGTCTCATTTAAACTTTTCCCATAGTAATATATATATATATATATATATATATATAGAGGGATGATATAGTGAGCCGCATATTTGGTGAGCCGGTTGAGCCGCTCTCATCGTGGTCACTCGTTTCTAATCGCACGGCCCAAAGTGAGGCGCTCTCCCAGCCAATCACGTTTTAACTAATTCTATTTTTTGTTATTCCAAAAATACCCTCATCTCCTTCACTTCACTCCTTCCTTGCTCCCTGGCAAACCCAATCAGCCCTACCCTCGCCACCGAGCTCGCCTGCCCCATATGCTCTGGCGGCTTCCTCGTTCTCGTCGTCTCCACCTTACACACCATCTTCTCTTATTCGATCTCGTCGTCTTTGTCCTTCTCCTTCTCCGATTCGTCCCAATCAGCACCTTCTCTCTCTCCACCCCATCTCCCCATCTACTCCACAATCTCGTCAGGCATGCCCTCTTGGCCACATCGGCTAGGTCAACCCTCCTCGACCTAGACTTTGCTCTCCTGCATCGGACCCAGCTCGCCACAGACCCTCCATCTCCACCTGTATCGGCAGGCGCGGAAGCAAGGATGAACATCAAGATGGCGGCGAGGAGGCTTCAGCTGTAAATGCATCCTACTTCTCCCCGGTGCTGGTGTTATCTAAACAATGCCATCCTTTCCGCCAATTCCTGGATCAGCCACTATGCGAGGCTTGGGGAAATTCTGACTGCCCGACGAGTGTTCAACGAAATTCCCCTCAAGAATGTGTCTCGTGGAATTCGATTATTTCTAGGTACTTTCAGAATGGATGTCCTGCTGAGGCGCTTCATCTATTAGACCAAATGCCGAAGAGGAATATGTCCTCTTGGAATGCAGTGGTTTTTGGGTTTGTGAAGAATCAGATGGTGAATGAAGCGCGACGGTTTTCGATGCGATGCCCAGTCGGAATGTCGTGTCCTGGAATGCCATGGTTATAGTGTTTTGAGTTGTTAAATTTCTTACAGTATTGCATCAAGTGAACATATTGTTGCCAACATTGCAAGTTTCTCTCTTATGGCATCTGTTAAATTTAAGGATCTGAGAACAGATTTGTAGTGAAAAAAGTTATGAAGGAAGATTTCTCTTATCTTAAACAATGTGATATGTTTGAAGTTTTTCAGGTTTCAATTATACTGATGGGTTTTATGACTTAGGTGGGGATCGGTGCATGGAAAACTGCTTATGACAGCTCTAGTTTTGCACCTGAAGATTATGCACGTTTAAGAGGTTATTTCTTCTACATTTATCTTGCTCAACAGAAAACCAAGAAGAATTCAGAGTCTGGGCATTTGGTTCTTGACATTCCAGGGGGTACGCCCAGTCAACCTGGTCATTATGGCTTTGATAAACTAACTGGCTTCCAGATTGAAAAGAACAAGTTAAGAGCTTTGGAGCCTTATTGTAAGGCCTGTGATCAGCAGCATCTGATTTATTGCAATGCAAGCCAGTATCTGGTCTATAGACCAGTAATGCTTTCTTTGGTGGCGATTGCTGCAGTTTGTGTTTGTGTGGCTTTGATTTTCAAAAATTCACCCGAAGTTCTGTTTGTGTTCCCGCCATTTAGATGGGAATGATTGGGCTATGGATCCATCTAAAGATCCAGTGGTTAATTTATTGAAATGCTGCATTTAAATGGTGATCAAGCTATGTACGTGTGAAGATTGCAATTTGGATAAAAAGAAATTCTGGTGTGTTCTATGTAATTATTTACATCCCTCGAGTTTAGTGAATAAACAGTTTTAAAGGAAGAGTATTTTGTATTACAGTTTCTTGGAAAGGCTCCTCTGTTTTGCATTGAGACTTCATTGAAAAATATAATGTGTCCAATTCAAGTTTACAATCATTGTCATTTGCCAAACATGAATGGAGCAATATTACACTGAAAAATATTACATGTTTGTAAAAAGGTTTGTCTACAAGCAATTTAATTTGCCAAAATGTAAACTCGCAATATTAAATGATCTCCCTAACAACAAAAAATTCAATCTATAAGTCACAAACTTCAACTACTTCTTTCTATTAGAGAAACCATGGAAACCACACTTAAAGTGACTCAGATTCAGCCTCAGTGAATAGGTTTGTGTCATATGCTATCTTTTCATATTACCATCTTCCCCATTTTCATACGTTGAGTCGCACTCTGTAAATGCCCTCGTCTTGTAAGTTAGGTGGTGCATAACCAGAACCACAAGTTGCTTGAAACCATCGATAGCAATCATATTATTTCAATAATCAGTTGTTGGTATCCTATTTCAAACTTGAGAAACTTGATTATCCTGTTTCAATAATCAGTTGTTCCACCAAATGGTATCCTGTTTCAAACTTGAGCAAAAAAAAAGCAATATTCCTTGTTATAAAAAGGTATAACATGCAGCCATCTACCCACATGTAATAAAGGAGAGCAGATTTCCTCTGGGCATTTGTGATTGCAAAAATACAAAGAGAGCCGATTCCCGTAAGAAACATAATCACGGAACATTTTGGAAGTGATGGAATCTCTCAGCATGTCTCAAGATAATCTCACGGTCAGTTAACTTGGCAATCAATTTAATTGCCATACGCAATTGCCACAAACCCGTAGATTTTTCATAACACAATTGGTAAGCCTTTTGGGACCTTAAGAAGCTGATATGCCACTACCAATTTTTCACTGTGGTAACCCAAGCTATGTACCTTGTCCCACTCGTCGACATCATGAAGAACAAAACTACAATCAGGAGAATAGCCTGCCTCTCTTAACATTGCCCTCGATCAAATCCATTGCCTCATTAGCATGCCCTGCTCATCTAAGCAGATTAACCATGCAAGTGTAGTGCTCAGTTTGGGGCTCAAATTGATCATCAGTAACCATTGACTTGAAAAGTTGGTCCCCTTCTTTTACCTTACCACTGTGGCTACAAGCAGAGAGGACTCCAACGAATGTAACATCATCTGGGTACATACCAGCAAAACACATCCTTTCAAACACTTGCAAGGCTTCATTGTCTAATCCATTTTGAGCATACCCTGTAATCATGGAGTTCCACATAACCAGATCTTTTGAAGAGAATGCATCAAATATGTGTTTTGCTCTAACAAGGTTTCCACACTTGATATATATGGTGATCAGAACCTAAACAACAAACACAGTCTGAATCAAAGCCCATATCCGTTCCTCTCATAGGCTTTAATCATTGAACAAAAGAGACTTTTTCATTCTTCTCAGGCATTTGCCAAAAGTGATGCTCTGCTTCCATGACCCTCCCATCCTGAACATACCCTCTAACCATGAGGACACAACATTCTGACTGGGCATCGCATCAAAAACTGACGCGCTTCATTCACCATCTGATTCTTCACAACCCCAAAAACCACTGTATTCCAAGAGGACATATTCCTCTTCGGCATTTGGTCAAACAGATGAAGCGCCTCAGCAGGACGTCCATTTTGTAAGTACCCAAAAATAATCGAATTCCACGAGACACATTCTTGTGGGGAATTTCGTTGAACACTCGTCGGGCAGTTCGAATTTCCCCAAGCCTCACATAGTGGCTGATCCGGGAATTGGCGGAGAGGATGGCATTGTTCAGATAACACCAGCACCGGGGAGAAGTAGGATGCATTTACAGCTGAAGCCTCCTCGCCGCCGTCTTGATGTTCATCCTTGCTTTCGCACCTGCCGATACAGGTGGAGGTGGAGGGTCTGCGGCGAGCTGGGTCCGATGCAGGAGAGCAAAGTCTAGGTCGAGGAGGGTTGACCTAGCCGATGTGGCCAATAGAGCATGCTTGACGAGACTATGGAGTAGATGGGGAGATGGGGTGGAGAGAGAAGGGGTGCTGATTGGGACAAATCGGAGAAGGAGAAAGACATATACGATAAGATCGAATCAGAGAAGAAGGTGCTGCAAGGTGGAGACGACGAGAACGAGGAAGCCGCCAGAGCATATGGGGCAGGCGAGCTCAGTGGAGAGTGCAGGGCTGATTGGGTTGAGCAAGGAAGGAGTGAAGTGAAGGAGATGAGGGTATTTTTGGAATGGTAAAAAATAGAATTAGTTAAAACGTGATTGGCTGGCAGAGCGCCTCACTTTGGGCTGTACGATTAGAAACGAGTGACCACTATGAGCGCGGCTCAACTGGCTCACCAAATATGCGGCTCACTATATCAGCCCTCTATATATATATATATATATATATATATATATGGGAAAAGTTTAAATGAGATCGCTCTCATATAGCTTATATGAGGCCACTTTAAATTATAGCCCTTGGATTTTGATCTAACGACTACAAATAGCCATAATGATCTCACCCACTCCCTGATGTGACACACTCACCTACCCACTGATTCAATATCCATCCTCCGATCGGAATCCAATGGCGATAAAGATTGGCCTCATGCTCCTTATATGAGAACGATCTCATGTAAACCCTTCCCTATATATATATATATATATATATATATATATATATATATATATATATATATATATATATATATATAAGAAGGGTTTACATGAGATCGTTCTCATATAAGGAGTATGAGGCCAATTTTTATAGCCGTTGGATTCTGATCGGAGGATGGATATTAAATCAGTGGGTAGGTGAGTGTGTCACATCAGGGAGTGAGTGAGATCATTATGGCTATTCGTAGACATTAGATCAAGATTCAAGGGCTACGATTTAAAGTGGCCTCATATAAGCTATAAGAGAGCAATCTCATTTAAACTTTTCCCTATATATATATAGTGTTCTAAGTTATAAAAAATATATATATGGTGTTTTAAGTTTTTTTTATTACAAAAATGTGGGGTGTACGAAGTGTTGTGTTGACTGGTGAACGAAATAATTCATTTATTACTTTGAATGTTTGGGTCGACTGACTAAAAGATGGGGTGGAAAAACTCTCTGACTTAAACACTAAAACGAAAATAATCCAAAATTTTACTTCTCATTATTTACAGCCGTTGGAAGGAACGATCGGACGGATCAAAATAATCAGCACATGAGAGAGCGAGATTGGTGAGAGCGAAGCGACGCGCGCGGGGAGCAAAGCTCTTCTTAGGAAACAAACAAAAAGGGTGAAAGAACAATCCTCCTCCTTCCCAAATCCAACTTTTTCTTCCGCAATTTCAAATTTCAGAGAGCGAAATCGCCCAGACGGAAGGCCCAAGCTCCAGCGTCCAAGGTCAGTGCTTCCTCTTTTTTTTTTTTCCTTTTTTTTTCGTTTTATGGAATCAACAACTGTAGTTTCTTGGGTCTTTTTCGTCTTCCACAGTTTCTGTACGTTTTTTGGGTATTTTTGTTTAAATTTTGGGATATTATTTTGCTAAAATTTAAATAAAAGTACGTAAAATGTTTGGATTTGTATTCTGGCTTTTGTCGATCACGGAAGCGATTATTGTTGTTGGATGAGGATTTTTGCTATAAGTTCACGTAGTTTTTACTTGTTTTTTGGGCGTTGATATGAATTTCCGTGTGGTGTGAAGGTTTTTGGTGGTCTTATATGTTTTCATGGCAGTAATTGAGTATTTTTGTTATTTTTTAGTTGATTATATTTAGTGTCTTCATGATATGATTACGTTCGTTCTTTTACAACTTCTAGCTTTAGAGAACGTTTTACGTGCAAAGAATCTCCCTTTTCTATTTTTTCTTCTTCTGTTTTTCATGTCTCTGCGTGGAGTTTAGAATTTTGTTTGTAAAAAGTTCTTTGCCGATTAAGCGAATTGTAATATGTTTGCGTTTATGAAAAATTTTATTGGATGGTTTTTTATGATTTCTCTGCTTTGTATATGAAATCAGATTACTTCTGATGCGTGCACCTTGTATGTGCCCTGCCCCTTCTAGTCGGTTCCTAAAGACTACTATGCCCCTTGTTATAAAAAAAAATCAAATTCATGTTGAAATTTATGTGTTTAGGTTGTCTCGAACTTATCATTGAATTGGTAAAAGTGTGTTATATGCATCAAGTTAGATCTTTTTTGGGTTTTGAATTTTGAAAATTTTCTGCAGGTGTGAGAATTTAAATCTGGTGAAGATCGATCCACTGCTGTGATCATGAGATTCAAGAAAGGAAGTAAAGTGGAGGTATTGAGGAAGAGAGATACGCCACCAGGCTCTTGGTGGTGTGCTGAGATCATTTCAGGCAATGGTCACAACTACAGTGTTAGGTATGATCGAACTCCTGATGGTGTAATGATTGAGCGAGCATCCCGAAAGGTGATTAGGCCTTTGCCCCCTACAGGAATGAGTAATTGGAGCTTGGGGGACGTTGTTGAATTCTTTGACAACTACTCATGGAATATTGCCAAAGTGTTTAAGGTGATGGATGAAGATTTTTTTGTTGTTAGACCCCTTGGATCTTCTAGGGATTTGTGTGTCCATATTAGCAATATTCGGGCAAGACAATCATGGAAAAATAATCAGTGGACTCTTGTTGGAAAGGTAAATTAATTGGACTCCTTATACTTTGTTTTTTACAATTATCACCATGTTTGATTTTATTAATGTTTGATTCAGTTGCTTTAAACTGCAGTAGGCAATCACAAGACTAGTATTCTTATAATCAATTAGTCCCATAAATTTATTAAGTCAATTTGTTTTTAAGATTGGTGGATTGGTAGAGAAGGTTTACATTAGGATTCACTCAATTGTGCTTTTTACTGAGAAATAGGTTGACGGCTGTTTTTAAGGTTTATGGATCACCCCTTTCTTTTACATGCATATTTTTCTGTCATCCTAGACAATCTGGAAATTGATTGTTATGTTCTATCTAACAGCACAATCATGCGGAAGAAGCTATTTTGAACACGTTCGACAATTTCTTTGGGATATTATCTTTTCTATCTTTGTAATGATCTAATGCTCTTTGCAGTACAACCAGTTTTAACTTTTTATTATAATTTATGTTTTATGAATGTATGGATTTTTATTTCAAGGAAATGCAGAAATTTTTTAGCATTTGTACTTTTTGAGTTTTACTCTAAGAGCCTCGTCTGATGTCATTTTTTAAGATTCAATAAGTGCCCTTGTATATTTTACTAATTTGTTTTATTCCACACTGTGAAGGATTCTCGATACTGCGAGGACAGAAAAGTAGATAAGTCATTATCAGGAAAGTATCATCTGAAATCAAAATATCAGCTCCATCTGCAAAATGGGAATGAAGGCATTGTGGAAACTTATCGACCTGCAACTGAGAACAACAATTGTCTTGCAGAGGAGCCATATGCTGATCCATCTGATAGAAGATGTGTGAAGAGAGGACCACAATATTGGTCGTCTTATATCAGCACAAACACGGGGCCACACAAAAGAGTGAGAGCAATTGAGCGAGAAGGTAGCTGCAAGCAATGGCATTGGCAACATGGAGCTCAAAAGATAGAAAAGGTAGATGCTGTTGCTTCCCCACAAAAAATGTTGGGTGAAAAATACATGCATGCTTCCTTTAACAACAGAACAATCAGATATGAAATGGATGCGAAGGAGAGCAGAACCATTAATGCTAATATGGGATGTTATCCTGTGAGAAGTTTAGAACCTAATGACTCTGAGAGTAGTGCATGTTCTGTTGCTAGTTGTGACAGTAACAACTATGGTTCATATAACATGCCTTATATTTGTAGGCCAGGGCCTAGTCATGATAGTTACTCTGATGATGCTGAGTCTAGTAGTGCTGGATGGGAAAATGGGGGAAAATCTACTTCCCTTTCGAAAAAGGAAGTGGCTGCAGAGATTCATAAGTTAGAGTTGCATGCTTATCGATCTACCTTGGAAGCATTATATGCTTCTGGCCCCTTAAGTTGGGAACAGGAAGAAGTGATGACAAATCTTCGTCTAAATTTGAATATTTCAAATGATGAACACTTAATGGAGTTAAGGCATTTAGTTTCTGCTGAGAGCTGAAATTATTTTTTTCTCTAGTTGAGCTTGACTAATCTCCAAGGTCATGTAGAGTTTTTTTCTCCTTTATTTTTTATTGGATTAGGAGAGGAAGTTAAAATGGATGTCCTCGTCTCAAAATGTAGAAGTGAAAGTTGTCAAGATGTAGCTTTCCATTGGTTGTTCAATCTGCAAAAGATAAATATTGTCATCATGAACTATCTGTATTATTAACTCTTGCAAAGCAATGGAAAACAATGGCTTTTTCTTGTCATGTTGCTTGTCTTAATCTAAAATTGTAAATGTCATTTACTTAAATGCTTTATTGAATGGACTGTTGACTACATTCCGCATTTGACTACTAAAATGTTCCGGTGCTGGTGCATAAATAGTGTAAAAGATATCTAGAGCTGACATCGACTAAAACTAGTACATATTGTTTCTTAAGTTTTGAATGCAACACGTACTTAGTGTGACTGGAAGGATGAGAGATAACTGACGGCCAACTGCTTGCCTCTAAATGAGATTACAGTATATTTTACTGGACCTTGTCCTGATAATGTGTTAGCAGCTTAA
Organism: Houttuynia cordata; assembly: GCA_039654745.1. NCBI lineage: Eukaryota > Viridiplantae > Streptophyta > Magnoliopsida > Piperales > Saururaceae > Houttuynia > Houttuynia cordata. The sequence continues at coordinate 44,266,234 of CM077502.1, read as the reverse complement.
CATTTGGCAATGTCAAAAGTTTTCTTTTTGAGAATATTATTGATGCTCCTCCTCCATTTTCCAGGGCTGAAGTTGGAGGCATGTAGAATTTGCTTCCAAAGTCCTAAAGATGATGCTGGGCTTGTCATCTTCTTCTGGCCAGTCTGGCAAATATTTGCAATCAATTCTGCTAGTCGGCCAATTTTTTGAAAATATTGGTATTACTGATTTATTTCGTTTTTATTTCTTTCCAGGCCAGCTACAAGCCTGGCAAAGCAAACCATATCACTTGCAGGAGGTTCAGTAATCAGAAAGATCCATAAACTAATGCTGCTCTAGGGATATGCTTGAAGGATCTATCACGAAAAAAACAAAAGAGCTTTTCACTGTTTGTTGAATTTGTGAACCAGGTGGTTTTTACTCTAATTCATGTTTTGCTGCATGGAAGATTGGTTTCGTTTTCCATAATGAACATTAGAGCAAAAAAAGGTTAAAATTCCTTGAATTATGCAGATGCTGCTCAGTTTTGAGGGAAAGAATCACAGCTTGAAAAGTCAATGTGAGAATTCGTTGGTTTGATGTGATGAGTTTTCTAAATGGTTATGGAGGTATTCTAAATATGGTTGCCATGCAAGAATGCAGATAAGCAAGAAAGTAGCTGGATACTGTTATAGCCATGGCTATATGATTCACTAACATGACATATGTTTGCTCATGCTGACAGGTTATGGCAAATAAATTAAGTGAATATCTGAGGGAAGCAAGGAAGAAAATTGCAATGTAATATTCTTCTTTGTAACCTTGAAACTGCAAGTAAATTACAATGTAAGATTGTCTTTAGAACAGTTTAGTTTGCAGATGTTTGAATTCACCTAGCGGCACAGAGCTTGTATTTTCTATTGTACTCCTCTATCCCATACCAAGTGTCCTATTTGGTTTTTCAAAATCAAAGTTTTTAATATGGGATGGAAGGAGTATTATGCAAGTAGGTTAATCAGTAGTCGACAATAATGATGATGCAATAATTTAATTCATATGGTAAGCTTGTGGCATTTTGAATCTGTAATATATTCCTGATTGCATGTCAAGTTTTTAATTTGTATGTTTATTATTTGAGCTGGTTGTGCCATGCTCCCCCATGTAAAAGCAGACTGGTTTTCATTTTTACCAGCTTTGTGTTGGGAGATGGCTATATAAAAATTTCATGTGCAACCATCATGTCATGAAGCCAATCCATATATATAGAAAGAGGTATGATGAATACGATGATGTTGAATCTTCTTATCATCATCCCCTCTTCAGAGGGTTGCGTCAGGAAGGGCATCCGGCTTAAAAACTTGCCATTATGTTTCTTTGTATGGATTTTGTACCATTTGGATTGCAATCAGAGTCAAATGAGGTATATAATCCATGCCGCCTACCCCAGATAGCTGGGATAAGGCGTATGATGATGATTATTATTTGAGCTGGTTCACCATTTAATGTACATTTATATGTTTCATGGACATGCTAAGCTCACACAATTTCTTATGATTACGTGTCATGCTCTCCTTTTAAGATGCACAAATGGATTTGGTATCCTTCCCAATCTCTATTGCAGATACCTCTGGTTCTACTTGGGTACTTGTTTTACAGGTACTTCACCTCAGCCATTGGTTTTATTTCCAAGTGAAGCCTGGATGAATCAACTTAACTGATGTACATTTATTAAAAGATCGCGTGGTGCTTTGCTAGGCAGAACTCTGTTGAAGAGAATGAAAGGTGTCCACTTTCAGTTTTTATGTGATGTTTGAATGCTGCATATCTATAATTTTGGCTTCTCATTAGTACTAGGCAGAAACTAAGAATTCAAGGCAAAAATGCTCGATATCTACTTCCTTACTACATGTCAAAGGCCTTTTTCTTCTATTAATTTACATTTCTGTCACTGCCAGCACATGCATCTATGACTGGCCAAATTGAACTGGACCTAAGCGGGTTGTCATGTATAATTTGTTTTCCATGGTTCAGTTGGATTAGACTTTCCTAAGAATGAATTACTTCAATTTTTTTGTGTACAATTTTGTGATCCACTAAAGGCTATAGTAATTCGTTCAATTTTGTGTTTAGGCTTTAAACTGTTACATGTGATTGACTTGCCATATGTGATTTGCGTTTTAGCTAAAAAGATTGGCGAGTTGTAAAAGAACTGTACAGGTTTCAACTGTGACTGAAGTATTCGGGTTCAATCGGATTGGACCAGCCAACTTAGGTTGTGATTGGCCCCTCGACCAATCTAAGTATAACTAAATTGATTATTTTTTTCTATCTACTGCAATTGATTTTTTAAACTTGTAACACAAAGCTAAAGGCGATAGGCTTTACATGTTGCTTTGGATTATTATTCTTTTCTATTTACTATAAGTGATCTTTTTGCCGTGATGATGTTTTTTGCGCAAGTTTCTATTGATCCCTAAAGCACGTCCTCTAAAGAAAATCTCATAAACCCAATCTCATATATCCTTTGAAAGCTCAGATATGGCAACATGGGACGGGGAGTAGGCTGTAATTTTCTGCGAAAGAAAAAAAATGAGATGAGAGATTACACGTTTGGTCTTTGCCATGGCTATCAAATGTTAGTGTGTGAGTGATGCTGGATTTGCTTGAATGCGAACATTAGACGTTCACTTATCTGCGTCCCCCAGCTTTGTCGATATGAATCCTAGAGATAAGCATCGAGTTATAAGGGAGGTAGGCAACACTCAGAGATGGATGTTGAAAGAGCCTATTTGATCGGTACCAAATCATGTTAAAGCAAATTATATGCTCTTTCTTAGACTCTTTAATATAGGGGAGCCAAATTCGCTTTAAAAAGTAGAAATGTGTGAATATTAAAATGAGTATTGACTGGGAGGGGTGGCCCTTACCGGGGATAAAAAATTTCTCTTGTTGGTCCTGCTTGTACGCTCATTTGAACTGCTGATTTATTTTGACCTCTATTTTTTTAGAAGAGAAGAATAGTAAGATGTGTCTTTTAATATTGCTGAAATAGGATAAGTAGCTGACTCAAGTTATGTACTTATGTTAGCAGGTGCCATCTATTTGCATTGTCAACTATCATGTCCCCTAAGAATAGTAGTAATCCCGTAAGTGATTTTAGTTAATAAATTTAGGAGATGTTTTCTTGTACAACCAAGTCTAGTTTTTTCTCTTTGAAAGATTAAGGGCGGTTTGGGAGGCCATTTCATGATTGTAGGAAAGCTAAGTTTTTTCATTATCTTTCCCAAATGAAATGAAAATGATAGTTTGTTTGGCAAGGTTTTTTTTTCATTTTCCTTTAGATCATTTAGAATGTAAAAGGTTGTTTGCGATATTCATTTAGAAACCTATTTAAGTGTACTCATAGTCTATTTTCACCATTCCCATTTTAAAAAGCCATTTGACATGTAAATGCCCTCATAAGGACATTCACATGGCGAATGAGCAATACCCTTTAAATGGCCTTAAATGATACTACATGAATGTGCCTCCCAAACAGGTTTTGGGAAATAGCCTTAAATGATGTGGGAAATGACCTTCTAAACAGCCCTAAATCTGAAAGAGTTTTTTCAGTAAAAACTTTGTGGCAGGAAATGCTTTTCGTTCCCCTCTTTTTTGGACATTCACATGGTGAATGGGAAACACTCCGGCCCTAAATGATACTTTACTATTTAAATATAATTACTCACTACATGAATGTGCCTCCCAAACAGGTTTTGGGCAATAGCCTTAAATGATGTAAGAAATGACCTCCTAAACATCCCTAAATCTGAAAAGGTTTTTTCAGTAAAAACTTTGTGGCAGGAAATGCTTTTCGTTCCTCTTTTTTTGTGTATTTATCGACATGTTTATGTGATTATAGATGTTTTGTTTTGTTACTATCTGAAAGGAGAATTGGCTATGGTAGGAAAATGATGATGGCAATACTTCTTTGTCATTTCTTGAAGCCAACCCAGAACTAAGGTGGGCTCCAAGTGTGACCCCATCGTGGTCTCACCCGCTTCGTATCAGCTCTGTATAGCAAGTTTTAAGTTTAACAGGATTTGGGTATGGGATTTTATTCTCTCATTTCCAAATGTGAATTGATTAGACGGCGAAAAAATGTGACTTGATCGGACGTGAAGATTCTTTGGAGTTTGGATTGGCAAAGCGACACAGGGAAGTTGTTACTAAACTGTTGACAGGATGTACGACAGAGGATCCAGTTTAAGGCTCAGAGTTGCGTCCTGTCTTCTCATAGTTTGACAACAAAGTTTAAAGGTTTGTCAATTGGGTGGTGGCAGGTATCTCAGATCAGATGCAGTGGATCGTGATTAGAAAGGTGGTGATTGTACTAGCTGGTTTTGTACTTAATTCGAAAATTTAAAATTTACTTCTTATTGTCCGAGTATCTACCGGATATATGGATGCTTAGGTTGTGGAATCTGAGGTGCTTGCATCCCTTGTACACAAGGTGGGGCGGACTGGCTACTGCCTTTTTCTGTCTTGTTTTCCGAGACATATTCTTGCATGTATGAGCTTTCCTACCTAAAACAAAACTTTCAATATGTAAAAATCAAATGTGAATTAGTTGACCTTTGCATTGCACAGAAATTGATTAAAATTTGCCGATTTATTGTCCATGCTATCTCAATTCTCAGCCAGATTTTTTTTCTGAAAAGTAAAGAAAGAATTCTGATCGGAAACTGTATAATTAAAGTACCATACTTTTTTTTGTAACTCTTCATATGAGATTTGCTTACCTGTAGAAGGCCCTATCTCTTGAGCAGTACATAGAATGGAGAAATGTGGCCCGTCTCTGATAACGCAGTCTGAAATGACCAAACGATTATGCATCTGCTGCATAGATCTGGTGTGGATTCTCCTCACCATTGGACACTTCCATATGTGGATTACGAATCAAGCCCAGTTACGTCCCCGTCACTTCGAACCAGCATACGTTTTCTTGTTCTTTTTTTCCCTTTTACAATGGTAAATGTTTTCTTGTAAACACTTCATTATCTGGTTTACTTCATTACTTGCCAACTAAACATCTCTCCTGAATTTTCTTTTGATGTGTGGACTTGTCTGAACCTTTTATAAGCTCGAAATAAAAAGTACATAGCATCTCTGGATTCTTTCGGCCCAGTAAATCACATGATCAGGATGCTATTGTTCGTATGCCAGTAAAATATGCCAAGTACAACACACTGAAGCATGTATTTTAGTAAATAGTTTCTATAAAAAAAATTGGCTGTTGCAGATGTTTCCATCACTTTCGCAGCCCTATCACTTACCATATACATACAGCTGACAGTTACTGTAACTTCTGTGTCTGTCTGATGGACGACAACAGCCCAGGAAGAATGTCCTCGCATTCTAATAATTTATCAAATTAATAATGTCATTTTGTTTCTCTAAAGCCACTATGGATGGTATAAAAAAAAAGGCACTATGGATGGCAAGTCAGAAAGAGAAGGGTAGAGCTTTTAGGCAGAGAGTAATGATTAACCAACTTTGAACTACATATGGAAACTAATATAAGAAGTGCCAAAGAGAAGACAGTACCGACAGTGCAGGAAAGAGATTGTATAGACATTCAAAATCGGATTGAGCTATCCAGTTAGCCGTGTTATTTTATATATGGTATCTTGTCTTTTAATATGACGATCAGAAAGGATTTTTTTAGGTTGTTAGATGAAAAAAAGACTACAGGTTCATGTACGAGTGTTAAATGACCTGTCTCCTGGGGCTTATCCTCTCGCCATGTCTGTTCCTGTGAACAGGTTCTCGGGTTGTAATAAGTCTCAAGTCCCCTCAAATAACTGAGAGAGGAGGTGGTAAGACATCTGCCTCCAAAAGCCTCCAAAAGGGGTTGTCAATTTAAAATCACTTCCAACATATCAGCTAACTTTGTCTCCATCGGACCTGATCATGATGATTGAAGGCAGCAGCTGCCCATGTGACCCCCCTCCTAAGCTCTTACAGTTTGTCACGTGATACTCACATGTATGACCGAGAGAAGGAGAAAGGGAGAGCGAGAAAGGGAAAGAGAGAGAGAAAGAGAACGGTAGCTAGATACACATGTAAGGGAGAGTATGGTGCTTTGGGCCAGGTGTGACATGGGTGTCTCGGGCCCCAGTAGGACGAAGTTGGGCAATAACATGGTCTTGTATACGGAATTCCTCGGTGTGGGGAGCACTGGAGGGGTCTGAGATAGTACAGATGTTTTGGACCCTGGAAGAAGAAGACAAGGTATTGATTATCGTAGAAAAACATGATATGCTTAAGCATGACTGAGCCTTGTGTCACGCCTATTTGGGCTAGAGTAAGAATGAGACTAATACTGATTGAAGAATGCTCTTAGTTAAGATATAAGGGATAACAGCAGTCATCTTATTGTCTCTGCATCAAACGGATCAGCATAAGTCCCATGTAGCTTGACTTGAGCTGAAGAAAAGGAGAAAACGAGGGTCTGATCATGCGTAGAAAACATTGACATGTTTAATCGGAGTTGACTGGTGTCACGCCTGTTGGTGCTGTGTGAGAATGAGACAAACTGAACTGATTGATGAACTGAACTGCTGTGTCACGCCTGTTGGTGCCTGTTCTTTATTTTTTTTCTTTTTATGGTTGCTAACAACTGATTGAAAACTTGAAGGGCTGTGCATCAGAGGAATCATCGCGGTGGAAAATGGACATCAATTTTAATGTAACATGACTCACAATATCAATCTGATAAAAAGAACATAAGATGAGATGAAGCCAAGGCAGGCCAAGAAAACAAAGAGATTTGAGGACCAGACAGTCATGTTGATAGGGAGGCGAGAAAGCGATGGGCGCCTCCATCCATGCAAAGCACGAGGAGGGCCATCGCTTAAAACCGGGTATCACGTCGTTGTTGTTGTTGTAATACAGCTAAGCCTCAACAAGAGGCTTTGAATAATCAAATGCAAATTGGGATTGATTTAGCCACCCGTGAACGAGGAGATGAGAATGTATATTATAGACAAAGGAAGTGAAACAAGGAAATGGCGTCTCTCTCGTTAATTTGCATGGGCAGAACATCCAATCATATGAATCAAGGATTATAACATGAAGTACTCCGACAGATTTGCATGAATCAAGGGGCAGACAAGTCGCAAAGCGTGGTGGCTTTAACCGAGGGGACAATGGACGAGTAATATAATGGGAATGATAAGCGAATTCTCAGCTGAAACTATGGATCTGTGGAAGCTGATGGGGATGAGTGAATGATGAGTTAGGCCACACTGGTTGAGGTTCAAGTGTTGGATGAGCTGGCCTCCCTCAGGGGAACTCGACCCTGCATTGGCATTTGTACATGCCATGCGCACGAAATATTCTTTCCATTCAAATTGATAGATGTCTTATTGGGTATTTGGATCTGGGTACAGCTACATTAGTTGGAATTCAAAGCAAAAATTAAGGCAGATTATGATATGGGCTTTGAGTAATGTCTCCATTACGCAATTTAGGGTGGTGGTGGGAATGGGATGGCTTTCATTTAACTCGAAATGACTTTTTTATGTGTGTTAATGCGGCAAATAATCAGAAAAATGTAAGATTAAGCCTGGTTGTATCTGAGAAAATGGAATGTGATTAGGAACTCACATCCGCTGGTGAAGCTTCACTAGTGGGGTCATTGGTGAAGTTTCACCAGCCATCGATCTTGTGGATCAATGGTGCACATACCAGCACGTTAGTCGATGTGATTAGCATGCGACCATCGATGGGGCTGCTGCAACTTCACATACCATCATGGTTCATACTATTACGGTTAAAATTTGGTTTACATATGAAGGAGAAAATCGCATTTATGTCAAGAGTTAAATTAAGAACAGGTTAGAGAACTGTGAAGAACATCTACTCCTGCTTAAGATACCAATTCCCGGTATTTATCATCATGTATGTATTCCAATGATCTGTGACAATGCTTTCTTACCGTATGTACCCCCTTCTTTTGATGTGTTAGAGCAAGTAGATGTATAATCATACCTTAATTGAGGTACCAATGTAGTAAAAACGGCTGAGCTCTTAGATTTAGCATAAGTTGCATTGTGTACTAACAACATTGCAATGACTTAGTGTGCTTCATCTTAAGTTTAAGGTCGGTTTATCGACTTCATCAAATGGCCTTGTGTTATACTCATTCTTCCTCCTTTCTTTGTCTTCTTTATATAGCGGAAAGTCCTAGTTATGTAGCTAAAATATTGTTATATGGCCCCATTAGTCTATCACAATTCACGTCACACAAAATTCGAGGTTATCGTCGCGTTAATTAGGAGAAGATAAGCAGGTAGTTATCACCATTAATGCATCCTTGCTGTCGGCAAAGTAGGGAGAAGTGAACTGTGCATGACACAAGTGATCTTAATCTATTTGACAAACCTTCTTTCTTAGGATAATTATACCAGGAGGGATGAGGCACATGCTCTTGAGCATGCTTACACTTACTTTACCAAAGAAAATCAGTATTTATGATAAAGACTTCAATATTTACCACATGCTTTAAAGGGACCACAAGACCACAATCACATCTACAACTACTAAAGAAGCTAAAGAGATCCCAAAGAGTTACTCAGCAGGCTTCCTTTATCTGCCCATATCACAGTAACACTAACTTCTAAACAACAAGAAGGCTCCAAAACCTATGAGAACTGAGAATATAGTATTGAACAGCAGCAGCATCGCATGTTGGGCAGCAACCATCTCTGCTTTAAAAGGAGGGAGATTAGGGAAGTAAAGAACTGCTTTCAAGGGAAACCACTTTCCTTGGTAAACCAAAATGGTTCTTGCCTTATTTGAAGGCTGCTTTGCTAAATGGTCCCCTATAACATGCGCCCGTGAACCCCCTCCCCTTGGCGAAGATTTGAAACCCTATCAAATTAATCAGAGGTTTTGATATATTACCTGACCAATGAGGCTCGAATGCTATATTACTTGATTTTTTCGGTCTCATGTTATATTGCCTGATTTCGGTACCTAGTCTTTCCATTTTGCCCTCCTAAACCCTAACCCTAAACTCCAACCTCATATAGATTTCACATTTCAACGAATCATATCTTCTTTATTTCTGGTCCATTTTTTTTCATTTTTTTGTTCTTCTTTATTTTTACTATACTTTCTTTTAATGATGATATCATAAAGATTTTGAGATAATATCTAATAAATATAGTAAAGTTTACGATAAATAGCATGTGATGTCTCAACATAGTTAGGCTATCATTATGACAAAAAAGAAGAAGAAAAATAAAGAAGAATGAAAAAAGAATTGATAAAAATGGATAAGAAATAAGAGTGATATAAATCGTTAAAGTATGTAAAAAAATAGCATATTGTGTACTTATGTACTTGATAGTCATGCTATCGTGTACACAAGAATATAGTAGCAGTGATATCATGTACTCGATTACACGATAGTCAGGGCTATTATGTACATGATAGCTATTTTTTTGGAACATATTTTAATTATTAATATCTCTTCAATTTTGTATCCATTTTTATCGATTTTTTTGTATTCTTCTTTATTTTTATCCTTTTTTTTGCCATAATGATAGCTTAACTATGTTAAGACATTGCATGTTATTTATCGTAGATTTTGTTATATTTAATTAGATATTATCTCAAGATTTTTATGATATCATTATTATAAAAAAATGACAGTAAAAATAAAAAAAATAAAAAAAGTCAAAAATAGATTAAAAATAAAAATGAGGTTAGAGTCTAGGTTTAAGGTTCAGAAGGGCAAAATGAGCATAACCAAGTATCAAAACTAGGTAATATGGCATGAGACCAAAAAAATCAGGTAATATAGAATTTCGGCCTCATTGGCCTGATAATATGTCAAAACCTCTTTCATCCCAAATTCCACAGTTTCAGAAGATTCAGAAGATAACAAGATTGAAGTGAAATGAGCAAAAATGATGAAGAAGATGTGGAAAGATCAAACCACCCCAAAAAACCAAAACATATATCATTTGACATAGACAGAGGGGCCCATGTGGCATAAAAAATCCGGCTGCATTTGCAAACCAAGATGAATGCAAGTAGTTCACTCTCCTATTTATGAATCACAAGAAGACAATGCCAATTATCTGACATGACCTTTTCCAACTGTATGCTTATAAGTCCATGTTATTTTGACATTTCTGATATAACTTTGGAAGCTAACAACATTCATATAATTGAGGCAATCAACGCAATTATGCAATCTTTTTTAATAACATTATATTATATGTGGTCTTACAAAACTTGTATACAAAGCTGGTGTATATTAGACAGCATTCAAAGAAGAGAGGCCGGACGGAGAGTAGAAAAGGGAATTGTCAGGGGGTATTTTCGACATTCTAGTACCCGAAAAAACCCAAAGATTGGAAGGAAGGTTAATGGGAAGGGTAAGTTAGTCATTTCATAGTTGTGCGAAAGCCGAAATCCGACCGGAGTTCAAATCTGTTGAAAGTTGCTATTGTTGGTCCGGGCCAGACACCGAATTGGGCAGAGTTGCCGAGTTGGGCCCATGATAGCGGTCCAGCCTTTGGAAGACGACGGGGGCGCCATGCTGCGGGTAGAGGAGCATGAGGACGGTGGGGGCGTGGCGGTAGGCGTGGCTGAGGCGGAAAGAGAAGCGTTGGAGGATGACGGCAAGGGCCATCTTGGCCTGGAGCAAGGCCAGGTTCTGGCCTATGCATTTACGGGCTCCCAGCCCGAAGGGTACAAAGGCCATGGGGTGTTGGGCCGCCCGGGCAACCCCTTCACTGAACCGGGCTGGGTTGAATTCTGTGGCGTCCCGGCCCCATAGCCCCGGGTCGTGGTGGACGGCGAGGATCGGCACTAGTAGCTCCGTCCCCCGGGGAACCCGATACCCTCCCAGCTCCACGTCCGCCTTCGCCCTCCTTATCGTCGCCACCGCCGGCGGGTACAGCCTCAGCGCCTCGTTCAAAATCATGCTCATCTGTGCACACAATTACCAAATTGCCATCCTCAACAACACGTCATAATTACCATAATTAATAATACCCCTCATGGATCACTTAATTAACCACTAATTGGAGATTAGGCCTTCGTTGGTTGAAATTACCGTTTTGAGCATGGGAAGGTGGTCTTTGGTGGGGAGCTCCTGCGAGCCGCAGGTGCGAAGGATCTCGGCACGTGCGAGGTCTTGCCAATGGGGGTGCATGGCCAGGAGGACGGTGGTCCAGGTGAGGAGGTTGGAGGTGGTCTGCTTGCCGGCGAAGAAGAAAGTCTTGCACTCCTCCACAATGTCCTGGACTGTCATCATGGACCTGGACTCTTCATGTGGGCCTGCATCAATCATCAGGCCCAGCAAGTCCTTCGGCCCATCCCTCGGTCCGCCGCTCCTCCCCTCCTCCCGCCGCCGGACCACCAGCCGCGCCAGCGACTCCCTGATCTCCCTGTGTAGCCTCCATGACTTCATGTTCTTCCTCGTTGGCAGAAACCTTAATTGAAAAATTAATTAAGTTAATCATACACATAACAATACATTATAACATTTGTTTATGTTGCAAAAATAATGGATATCAGATTGGCCCATTGAAGGATTAGGCCACTCTATTAAAAAAAAAGGAAGGATTAGGCCACTAATGTGGCATTAATTAAGATGAAGTAAGTACCTGTAGCCGGGGATGAAGACCTTGCGGAAGGCCTCGGCGGCGAATTCCATCTGCTGGCCCTGAAGCCGGAAGATGGCTTTGCCTTCCTCATAGCTGTTGCCGAATGCGGTTCGGGTGATCACATCCTCCGTTAAGTCCTGGAACCATTCGGAGGCCTCGACCTCGACCTCGCCGGATTCAGACATGGTATCGGACCACTTTTCGACCATTTCCACCACCGTGTTCCCCATCACCGGTATGAGTTGCTGCAAATTACAAGTCCAATTCACATCATTAGTTGTAATTAAGCTAGGAGTAATGACACTAATGATGGGTTAGTGTGTAGTTAATTACTTTGAGATTTTCCATGTGGAAGGCGGGACTGATGATTTTCCGGTGGTAGGCCCATTTCTTGCCCTTGAGGCTGAGTAGGCCGTCGCCTTCGAGCTGCCGGACCAGCGGGTGGGACTCGTTCTTCTCGTAGAATTCGGTCTTGGAGCCGAATATCTCCCGGATGAGGTCGGGGTTGGCGACGGTGAGCCTGGCCGTGGGGCCGAACCACACCAAGAAAGTCCCACCTGAATTCATGACCAATGGTGATTAGTTTGAATAACCAATTGATTAAGTTGAGAAGATAAAAAGTCGTGGAAGTCTAGTCCTACAAGATACTGAGATATGCTATTTAATCCACTGAAGAAGACAAAGGAGGAGATGTAGCGGTATGACTAATGCATGGAAAAGAGGTTTGGAAGAAGAAGAAAGATAACGAACAAATCAAAAGTATTAGGAAAAGGATGTAGAAGGTAGGCAGCCGCAACTGATAAATTTAAGTTCAAATGTTTGAGATTAGAAAAGGTGGCAACTATAATGAAGCATAACTGATTATGCGCCTGAAACTAGAAGAAAAAAGGTGAGGGAACACTGTTATGAGAAAAGGAGTGACAGATGGACCGGATAATCCAAATTTCAGACCAGGTTTTCTGTTTCTCTTCTTTTTCTTTCCTGTTTATTGACGGCAGAGAATATGGGGCAATAAATACAAAATCACAGGTCAGGTTTTTGAGTTAATGCACTGCTTCCTTATTGGGCACTTGGAGAAGAGATGTTGGAGTGGATAAAGTGTTTGAATACCCAAAAGGAGCTCATAAGAAACTGTAGTGAAATGATACAGTTTTTCCATCTTGGACATGAAAAAGAGGCTGAAAATCTAAATTATTTGGTTGAGAGTGGCTGAAAAGAATCCAACTGAGGATGTAGATTCATGAGAAGAGGAAACTGGAAAGCATCTAATGAGAACTATAAGCTCATATTGAAAACTCATGAAATCCAAAAGGGAAGAATATGTACCATAGATCTTCTTCCAGTGGTGATAGAAGGACAAGACTCTGGGGAGGATGTTGTGGGAGTGAGGAGGCATCATGGGGTGGGAGGAGGCCTTGCTCATAAGACCCACAATCTCCTTGACGTTTCCAATGAAGAAATGATAGCGGGGACCTCGTATCCCTTGCCTGGCGAAGTGCTCTTCTATCTTTCTAGGCCTCCACCACAGACACACTCCTACTTTCATCACACACAAGAAACCCAACACCAATGCACCTGCCATGTACACCCAGTTGCTCAGCACCCCTCCCATACCTCCCCCAAAACACAACACACTTCTCTTGCTCTACGATCTTGCTGTGGCTGCTCAGTGGGGAGGTAGCGAAGATATAGAGGAGAGGACAAGAGGGGGGATGCTAGATAGAGAGAGGACGAGAGAGAGGGGAGAGGGGAGAGGAGAGCCTCGCTAGAGAGAGAGAGAGGAGGATGGAGAACTAGGCGAGGGGTCGTTTTTATAGAGGGGCCGGCGCTGTTGGGGCCGCCACTTGGGGTCAACGAAGCTGGCAATTTTCACCATTTTTCTTCTAACTTCATTTCGTTGATCGCTATGCCATCCATTCAATCTTCAAATCCTCCTGTTCTTTTCCTCTCTGTTTTCCTCCTTGCGACCTTCTCTATTACTAACAGATTTGATTATGAAATTTGATGCTAATTGTTGTGCTATTTGGAAAAGTTAATATGCTCTGCCATCAAAATCCTGCGGTCCCAAGGCGCCTGCGCATGATCTTTTCATCTTGGTGTTTTTTCCTTCTGACTTTTTTAGAAACAGATTTGATTATGAAATTTGATGCTAAAAATGACAGCCTTTGTGATTTTGCTGTTATGTTGTACATTCAAAATACTGTGGCCTTATGATGATGTCTTTTGAAATATGGTGAGAGTGCACAGTTAGAGTGAGGATCAAAGAGAGAAGAATATAGAGGGGCATTGATATTGTTCCATGAGACAACATTCAAGGCGCAGCCCTTGTTCGGTTACATCATTTTCTATCATGTTTCCTCTTCCAACATTTGAATTCAATGCTAAAGTAGACACTTATCTGACAGATAGGAAAGATATACATATACTGGTGTTTGTCAGCCATGTAAAAAGGCTAAACAAGCATGAAACTTCCTAGAAAGGTCTCTTTGTGAAAGTTGTTTGGGAGACAACCAAAAATGAAGATATTGCTCCCAGTTTCTTACCAACCTAACAGCCAAAACGCGTTTGTAGTCCTAATCAAGGGTTCAAAGATGCATTATGTGTAGTGTGTAATCCCCATCTGTCTGTCAACCCTATATGTGCCCAGTGTATTTGGAGTTGGTGAGGTATATAAATGAGCTTCTCTGTTTGTCGACAGAGACATAGGTAACTTCAGTTTATTTGTTTCACTCGTAAGAAAAAAATGGAACTTAAAAGAATTCGTGAACTCTGTATACCATTAAGTTCATGGAGCTATAAACACGTCAAGGCCAAGTTGGTCAATTGAAGTGCCCCCAAAAAAAACATGGCCGAGAATAACAGAGTTATATTAGATAGTCATAAAAGATTATGCCACTTCCCAACAAATTAGTAATCCAAAATCAATCTGTTTACATATATATAATATTCAATCTAGAACTGATATTTTAACTTTGATTTTTTAGTGAACATATTGACATGCAAGATGATGGAAGTTGTGCATGTCAAGAGATAAACAAGGGAGATGGTGCATTAGCTCTAGTGTGATACAAATGAAAACTAGAAATAAGGAGAGGGATTTGGGGGTGAAAAGAGGGAGGTTGGTGCTCTTGGAAGGTTGCTCTTAAATTTGAGCACATGGGAACAAGGCTGTCTATTTAGAGGGGCACTTTTCTCCGTTTTTGGTGGGCTTATGGGGTGTATGTGTCAGACACAGTGCCATTCCCCACCCAACAAAAGGTGACCCACGCGAGGGGCACCTCCCCTAACTGTGTCCTAATGTGCACAAGACAACCGGGCCCTTCTGCTCCCCCCTTCCTCCTTCTGGGTCCTCCCCTTCCAATAAAAAGTAGCTCCTACACCCCCCACCGATCCTTTCTCACTTGTTTCTCCCTTAATAATTCAGGCTTTGAAACAAATTGAATGTCCTTTTATCTTCTTCCTGTCTTGGGGTTTGTTTGGATGGCAGAGGAAGATATTACTCACTCTTTCCCACTTTGGTAATTTGGTTTTTCAAAATGAACTAAAATCAGTTATGTTAACATGCGCTCCGCCTCACACGCGTCCATGTGTGTGCCTTCGCATTGTAATCTAAATGGTAATTAAGCAATGGTTCAAAAAGAACACAAGTTCGTTTAGGATAGGGATGTGGTCACTAAATCATTGGAGAACATAAGCATGCTCACAAAAACAGCTGATGAAGGGAGAACAATATGTAGATTAATTAGTGTTCTGACATGAATGGACCTCGGTAGTCACTTGCTGTCCTTTGTCTACCACGACAATGATCCCAAAGCCCACAGTATCCAATCAATTAACCAAGATTAAATTCACATTTGTAACAAGAGTTAGTAAATTCTCGTTTCTCAATTTCTGTATTGTCATTTTTTGTGTTGTCATTTCGATTGAGTAAAATAAAAAAGACTAAAACGGAAAATGAGTGTAATGCATGATACATCACATTTTTCATGTGTCAGATAATAATCCAATTCGTCATTTGGTGTCAGTCTTTTGGATTTTCTGTTTCAGGTAGAAAAAGCAGCACTGTGATAAGAAACCAGGAATTTCTTAAAAAGAAAAACCAATAATTTATCACTTGGGTGCAGATGACAAACTAGAAAGCCTGGGGCCCTGGAGCTTTCGAAAATGCCCAAAATTACAACCAAGAAAAGGAAGCCGGTGGGTTTTTTTTATTTCTTCTACCCCTTTTCTCCCCTTCCTCTCATTGTTTCCCAAAAACTGCCTGCATTACAATTTTGGAGGGAGCAGGACTTGTTTGTTGCTTTCTAGAAAAATGAGCAAGAGAGGATTCGGGCAAGTTGGTTTTTGGCATTCTTTTTCTAGGCAAGATTCCAATATCTCAATGTTTGTTTCTCTTCTGATTTGAGAAGACGATATAAAGCATATCTATTAGAATTTGCATACACTGCATCTTTTTGTGCCAAAAAAAAATATACATCTTTCATTCAATTTTACATTATCTTTCTACCCTAAAATCCAAACTGATACTTGTTTTACCATCTACAACTTTAGATGTGAGCTGTCTACAAAATTTTGGAACAATCATTTGTCTTATTGGACCCCTATATGGCACATAAAAAAAGTTGAGAAATTAACCTCCTGGGTACTTGTTATGTCTTTAAATGTTAATAAAAGAATTGGCCACAACTAGGTCCAGAGCTCCGTCCCTACTTATCTGCATGCGAGCGTCTAAATTATTGACAGATATTTGTGGAAGCTCATTTGATTTTCAGCACAAAGAATCAACACATTAAGCAACATTGGTTACTTTAACCGAAGGATAATTTGTCATAGAATTTCATGAAATTCACGGCTAGGATTTCGCACTTAGGCTGGCAATCAGAACCTCAATACTACCATGCCTGCCTCAAATCATGTACTTTTTAATAAAAAAGATTTCAACAGAAAGACTTGATTAAATAAAAAAAGAAAAAGGGTTTCGATTCCTAACAGTTGCAATAGCTAGAGTTGAAAAATAGCAATTAAGAAAACTTGGAAAAGAATCCAAAAGATTCACTAGTTAAGTTGAGACAAGAAAGGAGAATGAGAAGAAGACGCTCTTCTATCCATCCGGATTTCTTGCCTCTACAGTTGAGTACATGATTTGCTTTCATGACTTCTCCATTAATGTTTTTCCTTCTTTTCAATTAAGGAAGTCAAATGCTTTCTCTAGCTTAATGCATCCAGCTTACGGTATGTCCCTGCCGTCCACATGACGGCAATTGAATGTTCACGCAATTTAAAAAAGTGCTTTTAGTATTCTTGTTACGTTTGGGATAGGTTGGTGCCATGGCCAGCTTGTGCCAAACAGTTTGCAAAAAAACAAAAAAATTGTGTCAAACATAACTCAAGTTGATTGGGATGGCGTATTTTTTTATCCTCCCTCTGTTCAAAAAAGCCTGGCTGTATTTGAAAAATTACGGATACACTATTAGGTGATTGAATTTGCCATAGAGGCCAATAGATGCTTATAAACGTGCATGTGCAAAGGTAAGCGAAGGCTTGAAATGTTGTGAGCCCTACAGGCTAATAAATTAATCTAACTAATTTTCAAATGCTCCCAAGTTTTTTTGGACAGGATAGTATATAATACCAAGTTACAATACCCAAGTAGGGATCCCCTCTTTTGAGCTTGGCTGCTCTTGCTTCAGCTGAGCTCATTCGGAAGAAATGAGGCTTCCTCAATCCGAACATAAGATTGATGACTAAGTTTATGGCAAAATTGGTTGAATTCAAAGTTCAAACTTTACAAAAAACAAAATAAGAGTTCAGCGTATAGACTAAGAATTTAGTTAGTATTGAAAAATTTTGTACTAACTTTAGCCTTATTGGACTAAGATCAGCGACCTTAATGGTTAACCTCAGACTTTGTGACAAGATGATCGTAGGTTGTTAGTATGTTCTTTTCATTGTTAGTAAGCAAAGGCTTAAATGTTGTGAACCCTACAGACCAATAAATTAATTTAACTAATTTTCAAATGTTGCCAGGATTTTTGGACAGGGTAGTATATAATACCAAGTTACAATACCCAAGTACGGGGCCCTCTTTTGAGCTTGGCTGCTCTTGCTTCAGCTGAGCTCATTTGTAAGAAATGAGGCTTCCTCAATCTGAACGTAAGATTGATGACCGAGTTTATGTCAAAATTGGTTGAATTCAAAGTTCAAACTTGACAAAAAACCGAAATAAGAGTTCAGATTATAGACTAAGAATTTAGTTAGTATTGAAAAATTTGGTACTAATTTTAGCCTTATTGGACTAAGATCAGCGACCTTAACAGTTAACCTCAGACTTTGTGACAAGATGATCTTAGGTTGTTAGTATGTTCTTTTCATTGTTAGTAAGCAAAGGCTAGAAATGTTGTGAGCCCTACAGACCAATAAACTAATTTAACTCATTTTCAAATGCTGCCAGGTTTTTTTGGATAGGGTAGTATATAATTAGAAGTTACAATACCCAACTAGGGGGCCTCTTTTGAGCTTGGCTGCTCTTGCTTTAGCTGAGCTCTTTCGGAAGAAATGAGGCTTCCTCAATTTGAACATAAGATTGATGACCAAGTTTATGTCAAAGTTGGTTGAATTCAAAGTTCAAACTTGATGAAAAATGAAATATGAGTTCAACTTATAACTAAGAATTTAGTTAGTATTGAAAAATTTTGTACTAATTTTAGCTTTATTGGACTAAGATCAGCGACTTTAACGGTTAACCTCAAACTTTGTGACAAGATGATCTTAGGTTGATAATATGTTCTGTTCATTGATATATCTTGTAGCACCTATATGCTAGTTTTTAGGTGACATTGTCGGACAATTATAAAGCTAGTTGACTGACAATGTTTCTATGGCTAGGAAAGTTTCACTATTTTGTGATGTAAAGTGCGCCAGTTTGTTCTTAATCACAACCACATAACAAAATTTCTCAGTAGGCACATAAACCTTACTAGTGGTATGTCCCCCAACCCACCAAATGTTTGCAATTATATGTTATATATTGGATTTAGAATGGAGGAAAAATGCAATTTGTCACATGACAGACGTTGCAACGACTTTTACTTAAGCGTGATCAAGCCTGCTTTCTCCGCGAATTTCCAATCAAGATGCAATGATGCATTCATTCATGTGATTCACACTATATAAGACAAGTCTACTTTTAGCCCTTTGGAATACATTAATGTGTGAAAACATGAGTTCTATCTTTCAAGTCTATAACCCAAAAATCATGCAAATGATGTCCAAAATTTGTCCATCTCTATCTAGAATGCCCCAAAACATGGCTTTATGTAATATTCTTAGGGGCCGTTTGGGGCGTGATTATTGCAAAACATCCAGACTGGATTATGGATATCTACTGTAGCATCCAGGTGGATTTTTACATCCAGCTGAAACACGTCATGAGGTGTTTCAGCTGGATATATAAAATATCCAGATGCTACAGTGTAGCAAAACATCCCATCTGGATGTTTTGCTTTTAATCACGCCCCAAACGGCCCCTTAGTTAGAGTTTAAAGGGTTGTGAATTTACAAGAAGGGTTGCATTCATTAATAATAAGAAGGCATTATAATTATATTTTCTACTTTGGAAAATTACCCCAACATTATACTCCCTCCGTCCGGAATTATTCACACCATAAAGTTTTCAAAAAGACACTAATTTTAGTTAATTTTGGGAAATCTTATAGTGATAATAATGCCTGATGAAGGGAGTAGTTCTTCCAACGTATACACCGATTCGTAGTAAAAAAACAACTGGAAGCGTCACCACATTTCATTCTCTTCAAAAACGACGAAAAGGTTGAATCAAAGAAAAAAAAAAAAGATAAGGCCAACCAATCTATCAAATGTGAATGCTGGCTTTCGTATAGATACAGGAGACAGTGATACCTGGATAACACAGAGATCTGTAAGCTAGAAACAAGAGAAGGAAAGTCTTGTACCAACAAATGTAAAAATTAGAGAAGAGAAGGCAGAGGTGATCAGGAGGATAAGAGATCTGATCAACTGAGCTTTTCGTCCACGCAATCAACGGGGTGTGACGAGTCATAGCTCTGGTGGCCCTGCAGCAAGCCTTGTCAACTCATACAACACCATTTGGCACTCACGCTTTCTATCTGCCTTCCACACATCACCTCCTCTCTAGTCTTCACCTCAAAGGGCTAAGCTTGATCTGCCTGATCCCTCTAACTTGTCCTCTTCCCACCCTTTCCACAACATGACTCCTCGTACGTTCACATAAGTTTCATGGACCCCCATAAAACCTAATGCAGTTGCGTGCTAGCTTCGCCAAATTTGATCTTAATTATGAGGCCTTTTGGGTCGTTTCTTGTATGATAACTTGTGGTGACAGTGAACAAAGCTGTAGGATTTGACAGAGTTAAACGAGAGACCGGCAGGCACTAAAATCTGCCTAGTTCAAGATGTGGGAGATACGGACACAAGGAGGAGATTATATGGGGATCTTTGTGGAGGCCTAATTGGGGCCACCAAGTTGGTAAGTACCCTTGCTAGGTCCCAGCCATTTTG
Source organism: Houttuynia cordata (assembly GCA_039654745.1). Lineage (NCBI taxonomy): Eukaryota > Viridiplantae > Streptophyta > Magnoliopsida > Piperales > Saururaceae > Houttuynia > Houttuynia cordata. The sequence goes on along the minus strand of CM077502.1, from coordinate 44,246,051 downwards.
TGTTAAATTTGGGCCGTTAGTATGTGTGCAGTGCGCACTCGTGTTCATGTGCGCCAAGGACATCTGGGCCAATACAGCGGCCCCACGTTTTACCCGCCTTTGCTATCGGATCTTGATCTGATGGCTCACTGTGTATATTAACTTTTCCTTTGATGTACATTGTCGCAACATATGCCAAAAAACGATCCAGATATGAAGTATTGCTCTACAGCTTCTCCTGACTCTTGCTGGCCGACATCTACCCATATCCACAGCAGCAGCAGCCGCAGATGGACCATCACCACAATGGGCCCAACCCTTTGTTTTGATGTGTTTTGTATCCAAACATGCCAAAAACTAAAGTCATAAGACTAATAACTTCGAGGAAAAAAAGTGTGTTGCTAATGTGGTTGTGTGAAAAGGAGAAAAACCGCAGGGATTTTATTAAATAATATATATTAACATAAATAATAATCAATTTAAAAAAACGTAAATTTAATTCTTGATCAGGTTATGGCGCTGACCTTTATAGTCTACTTTTTTTTTGTAATATGACGAAAAAGATGTCGATTTTAGTTGAAAAGTAACAAAAGAAAATATTAATAAAAGTCACGCTTTCTTTATTATTAGAGAAAAGTGTCACTTCCAGTGATATATTTCGAATCAAAGTAAAAAAAGTCGACAGCACAAGGCCATCGCCATACTGGTATTTGCGTGGCACGTCGATCAGCTATTATTTATTTTAATATATATTATTTAATAAAATCACCAAAATTTATTAATGAATTCAGCCCTCAGGTGTACAAAACTATCTTTCCCGTAGTGTTATTTTCTTTAAGATACCTTGATTGTGAGAATGGAAGAGAGGACGGCAGAGTGACTAGTGATTGTGTGCAGGACGTCGTTGGGCTTGTGTGCTGGAACAAGAATAACAAACTTATCCAGGAGGGAGAGTAGCAGCTCTGCCACTGATGAGCTGATGATATAAAAAGTGTACTGTGTTGAGGAAAGCAGTGAAGCAATGTCCCAGCTAAGCCTTGTAGTTATCTCCCTCGTGAATGGAGGGATTTTTTTTCACTTTTAAATGCTAAAATCTCCCCTCCATAAAACCGTGAAGAAAAAGTTAAAAAAACCTCCTCATTTTGTGTCAGTTATCTGCAGGTTTATTTTGCTAGAGAGAGGGAGGGAGCTAGCCAACATGTGACGAGTGTATGTTTTTGTCCCATTGGGAGCAGCCCTGTCTCTGCAACGATTCTGTGAAAAAACGGCCATGTCTTGTAGCTAGCCTCTTTGCAAAGCTGAATTGCACTATCATGGCAAGTCCTACACCCATCTTTCTTTCAAGTTATATATACAGAAACGGAAGGTGCCTTCATACGCCCCCCCACCATTGGCGAGTGTCACGTCCTTTTCATCCTTTAGTCCTTTGCGTTTCCCTTTCTTCCCTCCTTTGGACCATATTTTTTACCTCACCCAAGTGGTTGCCACTTGGCCTGAACCAGAGCATGTGAGACTCGCGTGCCACAATGAAAAACAGGACGATCACTTGCATCAATGGATCAATTAATCTACTCCATGTAAAAGCTAACAAAGTAGTACTAGTACATGCATGCATATATACAGCGTGAAGTATATATCATGCATGTATGTAAACTCGTACTAAATTTGTGCATGCCCTAGTAGCAGCTCGTGGAGTTTCGCCAACAGTTCGATCCCCTAAATCGATGACTCTCACGGTCCTTGGGAGAGACTGTGTTTTGCATCAGCTTCATGCGCTAGCTGCAGGTGCACCATCAGATCAGAAGGCTGGTGAAACTTATTGGTGAGGCATTACGAACTGATTGAACCTCTACATGTACGATTGGCAATGCATACACTATGCTCGTATTTGTGGAGTCTTCTCTTAGTATGTTTACATCATTAGTATGCTCAAGGAAACCAGACAAACGAATGAAGAAGGAATTGTACTTTGGCACTCTACAGTATATGAGCTTACGTTTGTAAACCGCAACCAAATATGTAGACATATACACAGACAGAAACACTCAAAGTGTATATAAACTCCAAGTGCATATATTCGACATATGCTAGCAAAGATGTCTAATTAAAGGAGAAGTGTTGTGCCAATTGTAACCTATTGAAGTTAATGGGTCAGGCAGGCCCCAGTTAGTGCAATTCGATTCAGTTCAGATGGCTTGCTACATGGATGGACAAATGTAGACACCAGAAGTAGAAGAATTTTTTCTTTTTAAAAGGAAGTGTTTTCCTTTAATATACAAATGAAGGGAAAGGTTAGAGAAATTGACTTTAAGCAAGATGATACCAACAAAAAGAGACAGATATCCTCCTAGAGGCTTTTGGACCGGATGACTAGCCAGCAATGGATATAAATGCCTCTTGCCTATTTGCCCATCCATGATTAGAGCTTTTCAGTCGCTATCATGGCATATATGCTTGCTGAGCATGCATTAGCTCAGTAGGAAACATTTGCCACTCGCATCCAAAGGCAAGGAGGACCTACTGTACCCACACTTGGTGCTAAAACATGGAACCAGCCTTTGATGGCTCAAAAGTTCTTGCTTTCCTACTATATGTACATGTTGGAATGAGGATGATGCTTATATGGCCGTTTTGGTGATATGTCTAACATCACTCAGTATAGTGAACTGAGGACAGATGGGCCCAGAGGTTAAAGATGCTGCTCCTGTTCCCAGATAACCTTACCCGGCCCAGCATTGAAACAGCTAAAAGATAGCAAAGTCCAGTCCAAGGGAATAATAAAAGACATTTGGATCAAGACAGGTGAGCTTTAATCAGGGCCTGGGCTGGGCCAGGGGAGGCCCATTGTAGTTCTCTGGAGCTAAGGTTCTTGAGGCTTTGGTTTCTTGTTGAAAAGGGGGAATCGATCCATCGATCCCCACCTTCCGAACAGCCCCTTGTCATGCCTGCGAATTTCATCCGGACTGTTGGGAAAGTAGGGACAGCGAGAACTGGTGGCAAGAACGCGTTTTAGTAGGCTCCCTCACTACCTGATCCTCCACGGGTCTCATCAAGCTACTGCAGGGCGGAGCCAGGAATTTCGATGAGATAGGGTATAAAATTTCCTCAAGTTTTGCAAAACAAATGATGAAAATAAAGTGTAATAAAATATACTATTTTAATTAAGACAAAGTATGTATTAAAATACAACAATATGCATGTAGTTTCTTAAGCAAGACATGCTATGAAAATAAAATATCTATAATATCTTACACATCTGCAACGATTTGCCATTTTTCAAAAGTGTTAGATAATAATTTTATTTTCAAGCTCACTAAACACAATTTTTTCAAATATGTGTAACTAGATCGTCATTTCAAGCTCATTAAACCCAACTTTTGCAATAGGTGTAACTAGATAATTCAAATATCTGTTATTTTTTAAATATCATACAAATAAATCGTGGTGGCAAAGAGGGAACATATGTGATCAATCGGTAAATTATAGTAACAAATACGAAATTTAACAAAAATTGTAGTAACAAAGATGAAGGAGGTATGTGGCAATAGCAAGAACGAAGATAAAAACTAAAAAGTTGTAGTTATAGCTTAGATGCCCTAAGTTTTTACGACTAGTTACAATAGATTCTCTTTATTTTTTAATATTTTCTTTAAGATATTATGGTAAGCCAAGCCCGATCTCTACTTCCTTTTTTGTGTTCTTGCTTATTTTAATTCTAAATTGACCTTACTAAAGCCGGGTAAGAGTAGTCATAAAAGGACAACTTTTGTGAGTCAACAAGAGAATAGGAAAAATTAGAAAGTGAAGAAGGGCAAGTTAATTACATATATACCTTATAAAAGTAGTAGTAATATACTACATTAACACATTAATGGGAAGGTCAGCTGGGGTTGCCCTAGCTTGCCCCCCTGGCTCCGCCAGTGAGCTACTGCCACTTTACAAAGATACATACAGCACTATATGCGAACTTAGTTGAGTTTTCCTTCCACAAAGAAAGAGTAATAAGCTAATTGAACTTGCTAACAAGGAGATAGAATGTGGGATTTGATATCCTCCCTCCGTCTTGTTTTAGATGTTCTATCTGAAGGAATGTGATTTTTATTGGATGGTGGGAAGTTAAAAATCCACTTAAATTGACCATACCGATCATCTAAAATAGGGGTGTCCCCTTTCCCAATGGAGAATCCAAAATAGGACGGAGGGTGGAGTCCATGAAAGAGTCCTGCTAGTATGTGCCCTGGCTCAAGTGCACCCTGGGCTGTTGGATCAGGCCCATAAGGTGGCATTGTCAAACAAAAAGTGTAAGCTTAACCAGCTCGGCGAAAAACGAAAGGGCTTAATGAGCTTATAGCAATAGGATATAGGGAGATGCAAAAGAGTAAGCCTGCTTAGTAGCAGAAGTAGCGCAATTGGGCTTGGCTCGAAATTGAACTCGTTTTATATACTCGTGGAGTTGAAGCTGAGGAACCTTTATGTGTTCGGTACAAAGAGCCGAGCAACTTGAATGGCTCACGTTTACCTTGAGAATAACAGTGTATTTTTTATGAGTGAAAGTTGACTTTCCCTTTTTTTTTGGGGTAAATTCCCCTCCTTAATACTCGGTCCTATATTCAATACTTCCTCCGTCCAAAGAAGCATGTCTGTCATTTGGATATGAGTTGAATTTGTTGGACTCTAAGGCCCGTACTAAAAAAAAAGACGAGTCCCCCACTATCTAGTCTCTTGGGTGTTTTTGGTCGTAAGGGAGCAAAAGTCAGACATGTAATGAGATACCCGTGTTTTTTGAAATGCAGACATGCAATGGACAGAGTAAGTAGGCTGAGTAGGTCCCTTTGGATAAAATGGTATCCCTTATTGATAGCCCAATTTGGCTCCAATCTAAGTGGGTGCATAAGATTTTTACCCATTTTCTTAGTTGTGGGTCGCACCATTCAATAAAAATCACTTAAGAGCTATTAACAACAGGCGAATGGAGTATCAACCTTGACGAGGATAATCGTAGCACCTTGCTTAGATTGACATTTCCTCTATGAAACTGAAAGCTAGTTGTCCAACATACATAAGATCGAATATCATCACATTCCATGAAGTTAAAGAAGATATATGGTACTCTAAGCTAATAGTCCCCATCATATACGTGTCTCTCCAGATTCGAGCAATTCAGATTCACCAAACCAGCGATTATAGAACTTTTGAATTCATTGTTGGAAACTTGAGATTATCTTCACATCAAAATAAGCATGGCAGTAACATCCACATGGTAGTTGACTACGTTCTCTAACAACCTAAATCTAAGCTCAGTTAAAGTGTAGAAAATTTAAGGTTTCTAGAGCCAAGACATTAAGAAAAACTCTCAACTCCACTAAACAGATAGAAAGCAGACAACATTCGGTTTAGTCAAAGAAATCACCTTCATCGTCATGCAGAGGCAGTTCAGCATGCTTGGCAAGCTCTTGTTGCTCATATCTGTCAAAGAAATTGAAGCTCGTAAAAGACAAATACCGCACAACGGACATATTTTGAAGTTAACAAACAAGTCAAACAAGTAGTTCAGTTTGTGATACACACCTCTCCTGTTCTTTCAAATTTTCTCAACTTCTGGGGGAGCAAGTGCAAGGGACTCAACAAAGTGAAGGTTAGGATCCCTACACAAAAGCAGTTAGTTCAAATCTAATCGAAAATAGCACTCTAATCTTTGAATTAAAAGATGCACAAAGAAAGGAAGATACCCGGCAAGTTTCCTGGCAAGGTATAGGAAAGGTTTCTCAAAGTTATCTTTGCTCTTGGAAGATATTTCAAAATACTGGAGATTCTTCTTCCAGTGGACGGTAACTTGCTTCACCTTAACTTGTCTTTTCTTCACATCAACTTTGTTTCCACAGAGAACTATAGGGATGTTCTCACATACTCTGTTGATAAAACCATATTTGTAAAGATCAAAGAAATTAAGCTAAATGACATGTTTAACTAGGAAAAAGTTTGCAAATAAAATATGCACACACCGGCAAATATCCCGGTGCCATGTTGGCACATTCTTATATGTCAGTCTGGCAGTGACATCAAACATAATTATGGCACATTGACCATGAATACTGCAACACAGAGGGAAGATTGGCACAAAGCAGTCAGCTCCAATTCCTACTGATACAAGCAAACAAGAGGAAACCACTATCTACACAATCAGATACTGAAGATACCAAATAAAATAAGGCAGTAGAAAACATATCTACAATTTAGAAAAAGAAGTATATATATTGATTATTCATAACGGGATCACCAAAGTATATCGATTTCAGCATATAACACAAAACACAATCAAAAGATAAAATACTGACGGATCCAAAAAGGGAAGAAAAGCACAAGATTCGACTTTCAAAAAATGAATTTGAAAATCCCACAACATCCCAACATCTGGAGTGCTCATTCTAAAAGGCTATGTAATCTCAGTACATTGGGAGGAAATAAATAAGAAAAGGTATGCTAATGCACAGTATGTATAACAGAATAATCTGTAATGCACACAAAGCATAATAATTATTCACCTTCAGATATAAGAAACATCACATAAATGCAACCACATTTGTTCTTTTAAGCAAAGATGTATTTTGCAGCAAAAGTGTATAAAAAATTGCATCTGATGTTATACATACTCTTTCATCCGTAAGAATACAATGTGTTATCCATAATTTCTGAAGAACATGATGATCACATCAAATGCAGAGGATATATAAACAGCTCTCACGAGTATCTATATGTAAGGTCACCAAACTTCTCCTGACCTGCAGTATCCCAGAAGTTAAACCTGATTTTGCCACAGTTTCTGAAAATCCAAAGGGTGGACTTCCGCACCAATGGTTGCTGCAGCATGGCAAAAACAGTGCCGAAGTTTAAAAAAAAATTCTCTCTATTTACTTTAATCATTAAGCAGAATCTAGTAAATTTCCAACACGCTTACATTTGTATTTATTCTCAAATTCTCCAGTAAGATGCATCTTTACAAAAGTCGTCTTCCTTGCTGAGAAGAAGGAGAATTTTCAATGATATAAAGACCTGTGTTGTGTACAGTATTTATAGGGAAGACCCATGGAGACAAATCCGGGGTGAATCCCCGTAGATCATGAGAGAATATTACAGAGGATCCCAGATTGGGAGTAGATCATGAGAGAATATTACAGAGAATCTCAGATTGGGATTTAGTTCCCTTAATACTTGCAATCAGCATCGCAAACAAAATTCACAAAAGATTTAAATTTTTTTTTGGATAATTAAATTTCATTAAAGCACAAGAGAGAATACATCAATCTGTCTTCAGAAAAGAACAACAAATATAATGTAAATATCAAAAGGACATCGATTAAAACAAGCACAAACTTTAATTGGGCAGACACATTCCACAAAGACATTGGTGGGAAAATTACATTTTTTTCGTCTTTTGAGTTAGCTAAGAAATACAACTAAATATATATTTCTCCACATCCACAATAATGTAAGTGAGTCTTCTACACTTACTTATGTAGGATGCCCAAATAACCACACGCACATAACAAGATTAATAAAGAAATTTTTTTATCAAAGATTTTGGAGACATAAATTTAACGTGGTTCGCCGTCGAGGCAACGATTACGTCCACAAGGTCTAGAAACCAAATCAATTATTATCAACTTTGGATATGCTATACTTAGTAAAGATTACAACAACATTCATGGGTGAACACCCTCTTACAAGCTATGGAAAAATCTCACCCCTAGGTGGAATACACAAAGTATAGAGATGAAATGAATTATTACAAACCACCAATGATTTTCTCTATAATAAGAAGAATGTCTTGCACTTAAAAAAACCTTCATTTCCTTCTTCCTCTAAGAAATCTCTTTCTTGGACTCAAAAGCCCTTTAAAGTTGTAATATTTTCACCTCTTTTCTCTAATTTTTTTCTCAAAAGAATAACTTTTTAAGAAGACTTGACATTTCACAAATAAACTCTTCATTGTTTTAGAAAATTATACTTAACCCCAAAATGGATAATGTAGTGAGCCTCTCCACATGGAGAGAGGCCTCACATGAGGAGGGAAAAACCCAACAATTCTCTCCTCCTTACTCATAGGGAGCTCCCTCATACTACACATAATGACCAACCACACCTATACTGGCCCAACCTCTCAAAGCTCATGTTTCACCTTAGGGATGGTTTTGGTTATCGTATCCGACGGGTTTTTGTAAGTATAAATCTTCCTCAACTCCAATAGTTTGCTCTCCAACACATCTCCTATCCAATAATACCTCACATCAATGTGTTTACATACAGTTTGTTCCTTGCCTTTGACTTTAAATCTTTCTAGTTGCTCAATGTAAATCTCTTCCTCCAAATCATCAAGAAGGAAGACGGTTTTAATATCAAGTTATTCAACCTCAAGGTCCATGCTAGCAGCTAGACCCAACATAACTCAAATAGATGACATCTTCACCACGGGTGAGAATATCTCATCCTCACCAAAATTACAACCTTTCTTTTGCCCAAAACCCTTCACAACCAACCTTGACTTGTACTTCGATGTATACTACTCTCATCGGCCTTCAATTGGTATATCGACTTATTTTTCAAAGCTCTCTTGCCATTGGGAAACTTCACCAACTCATAATTATGGTTCTCATATAAGGATCCCATCTATCTTGCATTATTTTCTTTTATAAATCCTTATTTTCATGTGTTTGAGTTTCCATAAAGCTTTCCGGTTTATCATACTCGGTGAGTATAACATATTTAGATAAATGATAACTTGTAGATGACTTCATTTCTCTATATGAGCTTGGTTCTTCTTGATGTGAATACTCCTCCTCTTCCGCATTATTTTGAATAGAGTCATCATCTTCATCTAAGTCACTTTCATTCTTAAGAAAATCATCAACATTAAAATCCACATCATCATGTTACACCTCATTCTCTATATAATTATCATCATCACCATGAGTAGGTTTACCACTTTCACCATGTTCTTCCCCTTGAACACATTGTGAAGCTCTGCTCATTTGGCTATACAAATGGAGGGATGATCTCCCACAAGATCCAAGATTACGTTGTTTCTCTAAGAAAATAGGGTGTCTTCATTATGTCGTACAAATGAATCATTTAATAACTTGCTATATCTATAATGGGAAACAATATTTGTACAGCAGATTCCTACACATTTTCCATACACAGCTGATGTGTATGGAAATGTGTAGGAATTTGCTGTAGGGTTATCACTGCCCATCTATAACAAAGAAGGGAGAGGGGCGGAAATCCTAATGAAACAAAATGGGAAGAAGCAATGCAGCAAAAAAAAAATCCTACAAATGAGCATTCAAGAAAAAGCAAATACTTCAAAAATTGGAAAATTACCATGTCCGAGTTGATCGCTTGAATCTTGATTGGCGAAGCTGCAGACGGGGAAATTTGAATGCCTTGTGCAGAGATTTGGGGAGTACTTGAGAGCCATTTGTGAAAGGGAGGGCTTTTTTGAATTTGAGTTCATATACAGTGTTCAAGTATTTATAGGTAGAGAGACCGTTGCGTTTAGCGCCATGGCTGTTGCTTTACTTGGATGCCAATATCATGGCCGTTGGCTTTGGATGCAGAGTTGTTTTACATGCTATAAGCCGTCAGATGGATTAATGGGCCCTTCTTCGTTTTCACGAAGAGTACAAAGACGGCTGAGGACAAAAAACAAATAGTTGAGGCCATGAGGATCACTTTTTCGTGTTAATAAAATGCTCTTATTAGTTCTCATCAATTAATAGTCTTCATTGGTTTAGTGATGATATTAGTTCGTGCCAAGTAAATACTCTCCCCGTCCAATGAAGCTTGTCCGTATTACAAAGTGAGTTAAATGTATTGAACTTTGAGCCATGTATAAAAAGAAAACAAAGTATATCTTCCTCTACTGTATTTTTGTTCTTGAGAGAACAAACTCAGCCATGTAATGTTGGACCCTTCTGTTTTCGAATCGATACGAGCTTCATTGGTCGGAAGAGTTGGGTTGTCGGTTGAGATGATGTTATACCCCCTCGGAATTACTCTTACTATAAGTATTATCATTTAAATTTTTTTTTATGATAATAATAATTTCAGAGGGAGGGGGGTATTTTGTTTACTTAAACTTCATTGTTTGCCCAAACCAGGCGCATGTCAAATGCACTAGTGTATTAACGGTTCACGCCTTTATGGCGGCCACCAAACACTAAAGGAGAGAAGAGACTCGTTTTGGAGAAGGGAGGGTAGTTTTTGAAATTTTAGTTCCGAAAGAACATTTTGGCACTCACGATTAGTTATAATTCTGTCAAAATTTGCCCGTGTATGACAACACTTGCCCCTCCGTTAAATTGACGGTGGAGCTACATTCTTCTTTTTTGGTAAAATTATCACGAGGCATTTACTCTATCCAAAATTTGCCCATGTATGACAACACTTACCCCTCATTCTTTCTTTTTTGGTAAAATTATCACGAGGCATTTACTCTGTCCAAAATCTGCCCCCTTCAATAATAATCAAGGTTGGCTTTTGATAAAATCACTTTAGGTCACTGCCTCCAATTCCTTCCTGAAATGCTTATCATTATTCCTGCCACAATCTATCTCAAAGCTCGAATGAAACTCGTGTTCGAGTTTTGGCCACTAAAAAGTCTAGGGTTTAGGGTATAGAAGGGCCAATGGACAGGAACAATACTGTTCAATCTTCAAGGTGTATAAAAGATAAGGTTAAGATAACAAAAGTAGAAGAAGAGTGCCGATCAGAAACTTCAGTATTCCAATATGCTGCATCTCGTCACATTAACGCCTCCATTACTGTCAAAACCCTCATCAGTCTAGAGCGTCAGTCAAGACCTACTTACCATGGGATATAAAATTTACATGCTATAGAAGAAAGTACAATGGCATTGGCTCTACGCGGCTGACAAATCTAACATAAGCACCTTATCACACACACAGCCTATGCAGCACGCTCATAATTGGAGGACAAAATTCCATGCTCCTTAAAATAGAATGATGTAACAAATCCAGCCATATAATAATAACTGTCAACATTGGAATAACAGCCTCTCAGAAATGGGAGTTGATAACACTACTAGCCTAAAACCACCCAGTGTAGAAAAATAACGACAGGGGAATCCAAGAAACACACGAAAGAGGAACTATCAACTGCTATCAACTGCTCCATAACCCAGTCCGTTCAAGAAGAGACATTCAATTGTCGAATGCATCATCATCGTCATCTGGAAGAGGCTGTAAGGCCGCATCTTTAAGCTCTTTCTCGTGCCTGTCAAAGAAAGACAACTCAAAATCACAAAATTTTAACCATTAAGTCAATTCTACGGACATGCAAACGGTGCAGGCTGCTCCACTCCAACCTTAATTGTTCAGCGAACCAATTAGCCACAAGACACTGATATATTTAGGTTCAACAAATAACAATAAACCCAATTGACAAATGGAAGGGAATCCAATGACGAGCTAAGTTAACGGTACTTACTTCAATTGAGCTTCCATGTCAATTTGCACTTCTGGTGGAGCAAGGGCAGGAGACTCAACAAAATGAAGATTGGGATCCCTATACCAAACCATGTCAGAATTTCTCAAACATAAAATATTTAAAAATGCTGATTGAGAATGATGCTGAAAAGCATGCAAGAAGATTAAAATACTAATAATGAAAATACCCCGCAAGTTTTCTGGCAAGATAAAGAAAAGGCTTCTCAAAATTGTAGTTGCTCTTGGCAGAAATTTCATAATATTGCAGATTCTTCTTCCGGTGAAAAGTAACCTGCTTTGCCTTCACTTGTCTGTTCTTAACATCAACTTTGTTTCCACAAAGGACGATAGGAATGTTTTCACACACACTGTTGAAAAAAATATACAATTTCTCATCATATATGTGAAGGAAAAAAACTAATACGAACTTTTAGTCTGGCCTCACACATGTTGGCACGAGCATAGACAATCAGAGCCGGTGTATTGAGGTTTGAAGGCATGAAGGGCAGGCGATTCAAACCTGCCTGCCTCAGTATTGATGGCCACAGTCGGATCTAAATCCAACGCCCACACCGTCTCGGCTCACACATGTCGAGCTCATATAAACAGAACTGATAAGTGCGTAGAAATGATTGATGATAAAATTACACCATCAAAAGCAATAAAGGAAAGCTCACGCACCGGCAAAGATCTCGATGCCATGTGGGGACATTCTTGTATGTCAATCTAGCAGTGACATCAAACATAATGACAGCACATTGCCCATGGATACTGCATCAAAAAAGAAAATGTGTCCTAAGAATTAGCTATGAAAATCTTATCTCGTCTTTCTTATCTTATATTATGAATAAAACAAAACCAGACAATGGCTGCATTGTCTGACTTTCAATGTGTAAAAAGCATGCAATGCACAGAGAAGATAATCAAATTGTGAAACACACCAAGCACATGTTATATTGTATATGTAAAGAAGAGTTACATCTACGAATTTGTTTTCGGAACTCCTAGGAAATGAAAGCCTACAAAAACAAACATGAAAACTGATCATGCATATTACTTGTGACTATTCCTCAACAAACACCCTTGCTTACTTTCACGTGAACATTAGGGCACAAAAGGTTTCTCGCATGACAAGACAACTCAACTCAAAAGATTTCACAAAGATCTCCATATACGTTGCTCAATTGTTTAAATTGTTTCACCATTTAGATAAACATAAGAAAAAGACAGTTTGTAATAGTAACATTGGAATACAACAGCACCAGCACAAGTGTAGGTCCTATCATTCTAGGAGTTTTAAAAGCTGATATCATTTTAGAAGTTTTGAAAGTTTCACATCTTCAATACACAAATCCAACTAAATTAGTTATCCAGTAAACAAAAGTTCTACAATTTGCCACAGGAATGACCTCTAACCAGACACTTTTAACTAGCATCAATAAAATTATTATGTACTCCGTATTCAAAGCACAAAACATTAGACAAATATGGTCAGATAAGAGAACTCATGGCATGATATCATCTCAAGAAACTACGGAAAAAAGAAACAACCACACCATTCATATTATCATGATTAGAGAGCACTCTCCTCATTAAAAATCCAAAGGCTAGAAGACGAGAACAACAAATATACTATGTAAAATAACAACCAAAGCCAATACGACTAGAGACTGCTATAACATGTATTGAAACTGGCCACAGCAAACCAATTGCTAAGAAGGCTAAAATCTGACCATACTCAACATATGATAAGCATCAATCGACCCATAATATAAGGAGGCATTCAAACACAGAAAAGAACAATGTAGTAGAAAATATGCTTACTAGTAACCATCTCTTAAGCCACCAAACTTCTCCTGACCAGCTGTATCCCAACAGTAAAACCTGATTTTGCCACAGTTGGTAAAGAAATCCAAAGGATGCACTTCAACTCCAATGGTTGCTGCAACAAGCAAGCCAATCACAATTACACAGAAGCATTCAAGAAGACGGTCAATCTCATCCCATTTAATATAAGACCATTTTAGTAAACCAATCTATATACACTCACGTTCATATTTCTTTTCAAATTCTCCAGTAAGATGCCTCTTCACAAAGGTAGTTTTGCCTGCAATCAGAGACGCAACACACATCCATTAAAACTAATAAATCGAACAAAGTAAAGTATTTTATCAGCTTAAACATTGAAAAAAGATGATAAATCTACAGCTTGACAGCGCTCTCACATACTTTTAACCATGTACAAATGCAGACTACACAAAAAAATCACCGAATGCACCAAAACAGCAAACTTTAGAACTTCCAACCACTAGATTCCCTTCAGATATCGGTCATACAAAATCCAACATAAAATAGGCAGCTATCACATATACTGACAAATGTTCCGAAAATATGAGAAAAAAATGAAAAAAAATGACAAACGATAGATATATTACCAGTGCCACCATCGCCGACGATGACGAGCTTGAAGCTCGGGTAATCCACCTGCTGCTGGTTCGGTAACGCCTGCCACAAAAAACACCATTAAACCATAGAGCTCAGATCCCCTTTCCCGAAAAAATCGAAACTTCAAAACCCACATAAAAAAAATCATTTCTTTCCCCACAATGCAGTGATTGAAACCCTCAAAACCAAATCCCACAAAAACAAAAAGCAAAGAAAAGAAGAAAAAGGTGGATCGGAAATGGAAGAAATACCATGAACGAAGATCAGAGCCTTGGCCGCCGGCGATTTGAGATTGAAAACGAGGGTTTTGAGCAGATTTGGGATTGACTGGGAAAGGAGGGTTTTTAGAATTTATAGGAGGCGAGCTCGTCGTTTCGCCCACCTGGCCTTTGCTCTGCTTCAATTGGACGCGACTATCTTGACCGTTGATTTGAACACGGGTGGTGGTAGGGGATGATAGTCGTCCGATGGATTCCGCCGGGCTGCTTTGTTTCAACGCGTATTTTGCGGAGGTTCTTAAAGTACGGAAATGGGCTTTGACATTAGGGAGAATGGTGGGTGTGTCCCCGGGGATCGAATCTACCGGAATCCGGACTGGACAGCGTTGCACCCACGCCAGACGGGCATATGCTGGTGCGATTATGGGCCGGTTGTTTTCTAAATTTGAAAAGATTTGGGCCAAGTTGTAATGTGCATATGCGGGGACGCCGTGGGCCCAAAATTTGGTTGTCAAAGAGAAAGATTCATGTAGCGTTGAATTGTTTTTTCTGTTTTTATTCTTTTCGGCACTCGAGCTCAGTTGTTTCAACTTCCAACTTGTGAAGCAATGTCGAAAAACAAGCATCTAAATTCCATGAAGAAAAATGCTTCTTCTCCCATTTTATTTTCACGGCCCCCTCACGTCCCCTCATGAAAATGTTATGTGCCCCATATTTTATGTCCTTTCACCGCACTAGCGCGTGACGTTAGCTGTTATAAAAAAGTGGGAGTAGCATTTTACCACACTACTACTTGAGGTTGGCCGTGATAAAAAAGCGGGAGCAGTACTCTTCCATTAATTAACTTCTAGTAAAAGAGTACAAATAAAATCTTTGTTTGAACCTCATTGGATGCCAACTTGTGATTATATCTTGATTTAGGGGTCGTTTGGTTCGTGATTAATCCAAAATATCGACAGTGGAAAATCTACTTTCACTATTCATTTTTGGATTTTTCACTGTGGATGTCTAAAACACGTCCTGTGAGATGTTTCAGTTGAAAGTGAAAAAATAGGAAATTAATAGTGAAAGTGAAACATCCACCGTGAATGTTTTGTCTTTTATCACGCCCCAAACGGCCCCTACTTTGGTGCGAATGATGGTGGCCTTTGTACATGCCCAAAGGTACTGGCAGCAAGAATCAAGATAAGGTGCTCAAGAAGCAATTTGCCATGCCCATTCTAGTCGGGCCCTAAAGAAACTCATACACCTCTAGTTATTATCCAAAAGAACACACCTCTAGTTATTATCTAAAAAAAAACACAGATATTGTCACCCCAGCAATATCTCAGTAATATCTATTTTTTAAAAAATTTTGAGTTCTTTTTTCCGCTTGTGCATGATCGTTTAAAATTAAAATCCTTCCAAGTGCACAAGGCAATTGTACTACGACGATAATAGAAAGGGTTGTCGAACCTCAGGGACGGATTAATATTTTACCAAATTCAAAAGAAAGCAGCAATGTTGATTCTAGACTAAGAAAGCAATGAACTTGTAACTAAACTAAGTGAAAATTAATCAATATGGAGAAGACCAAGGCTTCGAATCCACGACAATAAACTAGTGTATTGTTTCTCTATTTCTTTTGAATAAAGATTTCCAATTTGCTAGTATATTCCTCTCGAACATACACATGTCAACTCAAAATATAGTGCTCTCCTCTCGGACGTAACACATAAAATGGTTAAAACATAGAATTGTGATCTATCTCTCTCGAGTATAAACCAATGAAACTTTATTGATATATAACACCTCAGTCTACTTACGTTCCTCTCGGATATGCAAGTATTCTTCGGATTGAAACTCACAAGAATTCACTTTTATCTCTCTCGAGTACAAAGAATAAACCTTTAATGAATTAACAATAATTATACAATAAAATCCATACACCAACTAGAGTAAAAACATAAGATGAGATAAAAGAAACTACACAACCAGATTATTGGGCTTCATCTACACCTCGAAAAATTATTTAGCCTCGTATTGGAAGAGAAATTACCATCATGTTCTTCATCTTCTTCTCTCATTTGCTCTAACCTCCAATTTAGCTCAAAGGTGGTCTATAGATTCTCCAAGGGTTAGCCCAAAACGTTCTCTCATAAAGCCATTTATAAGTTTGAAGAGAAACTATGAAGTCCCCTTCCAAATCCGAGTCGAAATAGGTCTTATTTCGGTTTTCCACACATGGCGATCGATCGCTCCGTATTGCCGATCGTTCGCCTATCGATCGATCGCAATTCCTTCGTTATTTTACTCCGATCGATCGCTTTGGCGATCGACGCCGTATGATACCGATCGATCGTAGTTGCTGTCTTACGCGGATCAAAAATTTCAGTAGATACGATCGATCATTTTGAGGTCCGATCGATTGTTTCCTTCAATACACTGTTTTTACGGTTGAGGCGATCGATCGCATTGATAGCCGATCGATCGTAGTTATTATTCATAATCTTCAAATGGCTATAACTTTCTGCCCTGAACTCCGAATTGCGCATAGTTGGTGGCGTTGGAAAGCTGACTTCTTGAAATTAACATGAAGCTTGAATCAGTCCAATCAGACATTTGTACACGAAGTTATGATGATTTAACTATTTAAGTTACTTTTCACCTCATTTCTGTGTATGACTCTTGTTTCCTACAAAAAACCAAAAACTATATTAAAGTAGTAGAAATTCTAATAAAACACTAGCATAATCATAAGTTTAGGAGATAATAAAATGCATAATTCATGTGTAGATCAGTGCACACCCCAAAGGAAATCCCACATTCACTCGCCAAACACCCCCAGTTTACATGATGTAAGCGCCTCCCTCTCGCCATTCAATTCCATTGGCATTTGCCGAGAATCTCCAACGCGTGTCCCTTTGGTCAATCTCCTCTTTTCCATTGGTAGCCGTCGGAAATTTCTAACGCCTTTTTGCTTTGAGGATTCGGTGTGAGTGCCTTTCTATCATGGAATGTCGTATCGGATATCGGTAAAATATCGGTTGGCCAAAGAGACGAAATATCGGAAATATATCGGAGATATTGTGTAAAAAAATATCGGTCGTCAAAAACTAGTTTTTATCGTATATTTTCACAATCTAACTTCTAAAATGAGTTATAAGATAGAAAACAAACATGAAAGTTTTTTTTTTAATTCAAAAAATACCGATATATCGGCGATATTTAGAAAATTTTAAAAAACCAAAACTATGCAGTATCGGTGTATCGGTTTATGTCCGATACAGATATATCTACGAGACGATTTTCCATGCTTTCTATAACTATCATATTTGCTTATAAAACCCAAAAAAGAAAACAGAGAATAGATGGCCTAGGTCTTCTGCCGAAATGGACCACGGCGATGGGCAGAGCCGCCGAGAGTCTTCTGCATATTGATGAACATGACAGGAAGAACAAATAAGAGTGGAGGGTGATAGGGGAGTACTTGTGTAGGGTAAAGTTAAAAATGCAGTTTTTTTTAGGGGGGGGGGGAGGTATTGGTAGGATATTTTGCTAAATTCAATTGGGTATTATGAGTAATGGATGTTATTGCGATATTGTTGGTGTGGTAATATCCGCGCTCTATAAAACAACGAGTAAAATTAAAAAGAGATAGCTTAATTGGCATTAGCAAAAAAAATTAAAAAAAAGAGAGAACTGAAGAACCGAAGTCCAGATTAGTATCCACACGGTCAATGCAAATGACAATCCGCATGGTCAGTGAAAATGACTTTGTTGAAAGAAAGAAAAAAAAATAAGTTTGTGGTCTACAGGAGCGCAATTTGCAATACACCCACAGAACCGAAGTTCAGATTAGTATTCCATTATGTTACTTCCCTGTGAACCTCGATAATTAACCACAAGATCTATTGCATTATGTCACAAAGGTTAATAATCTGATGCCTTAATTACTCTCTCCCTCCTGTTTAGATGCTCCATCCATACAGTCAATTTAAGCAGATTTGGGACATCTTCTTTCCCCATTAGTTGAGGATTCTACCATCCAATAACAATCAACATTTTTTAGATGTAGCATCTCAAACAGAACGGAGAGAATATTTGAAATTAGCCCAAAATCAACCTTCAAGCTGTTCAGTAGCTACAATTATTGAAGTGGCCAATCTTCTACAAGTCTGGAGACTAGAGTGGACCAAAATCATACCACCAAACCAGTCACTGAAACATCGTTTTTCTACCATTATATATCCATATAACTTGGCATCCGTATTCATGCACTAGCATCACATATAACAGCTTTCGCATACTGATCCCCTCTCACTCTAGCATTACACCATGAATATATACTTTCTAAGTATAATCCCACTCCAAAAACAAAGGTGAAAAATAGAAACCGATCAATTGCATCACATCTTACTATTATCAGCAGAAACAGAGCTAGCTAGCTGATTCATAGGTTCTTACGACTACGAACACTGAGCAGCTTCACATCATCCACAACAGGACCACAGAGGGAGCTGAAATCGTCGCTCCTGGTATGATAGAAGGTGCTGAGGAACATGATTCTCGTGCGGGTGGTGACGGCTGTGAACCGGAGCACCGCCCGCTTGAAGCCGCCCTTGCCCCTAGACTCGTAGGGCACCTTGACGGTGTCCCTGCCGGCGAATGCTTCCACCACCATGGACCCCTCACAGGAGTTGCTGGCGTCGCCCACCGCGAATGTCAGGGAATAAACCCGCCCCGGCACCGTGCGAGCCACCTGAGCGATTGCGCTTTCCTTCCCGGCGACGAGCTCTACTGCCCGCTTACCAGAAGGGACGGAGAAGTGGGCGGCGTCGATGTACTTGACGGCCTTGAGGGACTCCACTATCCAGGACGGGAGAGGGGAGTGATCGTCCTCGATCATGGGCGGGATGAGCACCCCCCATGAGGTGTTGGGGAACACATACGGCCCTTCCTCGAAATCTCCGTTCTTCAACCAATTTGCTGTCAAAATCGCCAAAGCCTTAATCAAACATTCAAACTTGATTAATAGTGAAGAGAAGGAAATGATTCTGATAGTATCAGGTTCATTCGTATGATCGCACACCCAATTACCAAAACAAAAAAAAGGAAAGAGTGTCTTACTGCGGCTAAGTCTGGGAGGGTAGAGAGCGCGGAGGGCGACGGAGTCGATGAGGGGACCACAGGCGGGGTCCTCCTCTACGCCGGGGTTATGGATGACGATGTCGGCAACAGGGAAGTCAGCTTGGAAGGCCCATGCATAGGAGTCCCAGCCGTTGCTACTGTACATGGTCTGCATGGGGAGGACGCCGGAGTCGGGGGCGACGGAGATGTTGAGTTGCTCCTCCTGGGCGCAGGTGCGGGCGGCGCTGAAGGTGAGGGAGTAGTACATGCCCGTAGTCACGGCTACCTTCTGCTTGATGGAGGCCTCGTTGCCGAGGCGGACGGCGTAAGCGCCTTCCGGCACCACCAACAGCATGTCACCCTGCTTGTGCCCTGACTCGATGTACTCTACGAAGCCCGACAACTCCCAGCTCGGGATCGCCTTCTTGTCGATTATCTCCGTCCCCTTCATCTGCCATGGCTTCGGTCCGTACTCGAAGTTGCCGTTCGGCAACAACCCTGCATCATCAACAACACCACATTTCTCTCATCATAACAAGTGGATCAAAAACATGAAAATTCATGAAAAATGCAAGCGAGGACCAGATCGTTGACAGCTAAGAGTAGGCCCAGTATTGCTGCGTCATCCATGGCATGCATATTTAAAAGGGTCGGGCAGTTGCATACAAAATAATTCTAGATCTGGAGACAGGGACTCGTCAGGGGACAGAGATGTGCATGCCGCTCTGTATTGGTTATGGAGGGGGTGGTGAGGGTAATGGTATTGAATTTGGATCTTCTGCAACTTGTCCTTTTTTCTTCATTTTGAGTGTGTATGTATAATGCATTGAAGGCCGAATGGAGAAGGAAATTGAAGGACTGGAACCTGAGTCAAATGACCATCCACTTCCATGAAAGAAAACAATGAAATCCGCAGTGGGATGATAGCTAATTAGCTACCCGAGTGTTGGAAGCTTGTGACTCCTTTTTAATCCAGACAAGATTATCTACAAAATGCAAACGCCATGACGGAGTATGGCACCACACTAATTACTAATTTAAGCTAATTACCTTATTGAAACCCGCTTAACCCTCTGTGTGTAAAGGATAATTTAGTCAAATAAATTCAGACATAGTGCCAGCTGAGTTTTAAATTCTAACTTCTCACCCATCATAAATGCTGGGTCTTTAGCACTGCAAATAATAGTAGCATATCTTCACTACAGTTCAGAGCAATTAATCCCCCTCAGAATAGAATTTAGTGGTAAAAATCGTGATATGTTTCACATTTCGGCCCATTTCTTTCCCCGTAACAGAGCAATTTAGTGAGCTGGTTCACTCCACCCAGCTCACTAGTCTTCACAGCCCAAGCCAGCCACGCCCGGCCACCGGCACGGAGATTTGAAATTCGGAAAAAGCATCCAGCAGGCGCTACAGAAATGGCCTATGCTGTGTGGAAGAAAGTCTTCCGAAAGAACAACATGAAGAAAAGAAAAACTCGACAACGCAAACGTAGCAGTACTAAACTAATAAATCAGTCAGGAAGAATGACGAAAATGAAAAGGCAAGACGAGTATCTGCATTCATACCGTCTCTAAAGGGGACGACGGCGTGGCCAACAGCGGCGCAAAGAAGCAGACAGATTCCGGCGAGGTAAGTGGCAGTGGTGGCCATAGCTGGGAGAAGTGATGAAGAAGGTCTTGGGAGTTGCTGAAGGATGGTGTGTGAAGAAGCCAAGGGGAACTCGGCTTTTATGCAGGCCAGATTTTCAAAACGCCTTCAGATTTCAAGTTATTCACGATTTTGCCACCCTGCATTCCGCTTGTGCCAGTGTCAAAACTAGTTTGCGACGTGGAGTACCGATCTTACCCCTTGTGGAAGTTCTGAACTCACAGAGTGAAAGGACAAAAAGGCTGCTGTGATCACATGGCTTTAACTGCGAGGTCCGGTTTCCCCCGGCTCCTCGATAAGGGTGTTATAGTCATTTTGCTTCGGTGTAGTTGCGGTTATTACTTTAAAGTTTTAAAGCAAGAATACGACACATGATGATCGTCGGAAAGGGAGAATACGAGGGAGAAATGACTGAAATGGGGTTAACTAACTGCGAAGTTAAGACATGCACTAATCACGTGGATTTTAGTAAACCGATAAAGCGGCCAGAGATTCTTGGAGAAAAAAAGATTAGACATATTCATAAACTATTTCAACACTTAATTGCTTAATTGTCAGAGAAGCATGAGTGATCAGGCCATGCATAAATGTACATAATGATTTTTTTGTATTGATTGATTAGGTTATGTTAGCATAATTTGTAGAGCTTAATTTGGTTAAGTGGAAATATGAAAATTACGCAAGGCAAGGGAGATAGCAACCTGTGGAGGTGTTGCTGATGAAGGGACATACCATGAGCTGCTCTTCTTCAAATTCCTACAATCATGTCCACCTTGTTCGGTGTTGAGCACGACCTTAGATTCTCTTACGCAAACATAGGAAGGGAGGAATCAATGGATAATAATCTTGTGTAGATAGCTGTAAATTGGTCTGCTGTTTGGTATAAGAGGAATACCCCTTCCCCTTCCAAAAAAAAAATGCCACAAGCCCGACTCAAACCTCAGACCTCGTCTAACACCAATGTTGATCAAGTTGTTGGGTAACTTGATCTACTTGGATTGGGACTGATGATCGATACAAATGTTGATCAAGTTGTACATACAATGGCCATTCTTTCAATTCAAAATTTTTCCGCAAAGCCCTATTTTTATATGGGTAAATGCATCTACTAATTAGGAAAGGAACTTCGTTTAACAGCTTTCGGATTTGAGGGTGAGAGCCTTGCATATAAAGCCCATTAACCATTACAATTTGCATATGGTCGGCATCTAAGAATGATAAAAGTGTCTATATATTAATGTAATGCATAATCACTTTTTCATGTTCTTTAAAGCATGCATGCATATGATAAATCTTTAGCAAAAATGGTCTTATTGATAGTGATTGTTCTATTGATGCAGGATGAAGCCAGGGGGATTATATTTGAAAATTCTTTTTTGTGCTAGGTTAATAATGAAGATTTAAAGCCCATGAAGTTTCAATAAATATTTTTTTAACATTATTTTTGTTTTAGTGTAAGATTTTAAGATTTAACCCCGCTTGAGTTATTTTTCTGGCTCCATGCTTGTACTTATATGCATATTGATACTGGCACGTATAATAGAAAGAAAGAAAACTTATATGCTCGTTAATTTGCTTTGATCATGAGAACATTTTTAGTATAACATACTCTTACAGTACTAAGGGCCACATCCAAGTGGTCTTGTTTTTTCTTTCCCTTTTGTAGGTGGTTCCGTTCCTTCGTATTTGGATCTGCTCAATCAAAGTGCATTGCATCCATTTAGCAACAGGAAGCTGATAGCTGTATAACGGTGTATATCGGACAGTCGAAGTAGGCATCGCATGATCCCACTTGTCACTGGCGTATGTCTACACCGGTGTACCATTATCATTTTCCTTATCAACCTTTACCGAATTGAATTTAGAGGGAAAAAATTAAACATTAGAAACTCACCTAAGTGAGAAGGATCTTCGCATAAGAGGACCATTTTGTCACTGAAATGGTAACGTATAAACGCTTGTCGCTGCCTCTATATGTCGAGTTAGTACGTAGCACTCAAGATACAAGAAACAGCCCACGATGTGGAGCCAAGGATGGAGGTGTGGGCCATTGAGGAGAGAAAATTTATTTGAAAATCCAGCCGACCTAGGCTGGCTGTTTCAGAGCATTTAGAGGGGGGCGCACGTGGGACCAGAGTGCGCTAAAGAAAGAGGGAGGTGGCCTCGGCTTGGTTCTGGCATGTGCATGTGGGTGGGTTGGTTGAACAGAGGCCGGAAATCAGGGCCTTGGCTGTTTCCTTATCTCCAATTATTCTCTCTTGGCTTTTTCCTACTTCACCAAATTGCCCCTGATTCCCCTAATCTCCCTAATTATCGTCATGGTTACGAAGCCAACAGTATATTCCTTTGGTCTTATTTTAGCGGTCCAATTTGGTTTTTGAATGATAAATCAAGTAGCTCCTACTCGAACAAACCTTTTGAGGTGGGGAACATAGATTTTACGATTCGATACTAGCTTGTTTTAAGCCAACTCTTTCGTAAGAGACAACATATCATATCCTTTCGTACAAGTCCATCCACGTTCTTTGGTTTTTCAAAATAGACTACTCCTATCTTTTTTCGTTCATTGTGAAAACTAAATCAGACAATTAAATTGAGAAAGAAGGAGTATCGTTTTTCATTCAGTACAATCAGCCTAACAATGCGTTACCCATTATTAAATACTTTCTCTGCCCAACATTAGTAGACCAAGTTAGTTTGGAAATGAACTTATTTTAATTCATTATAATATATTCCTCTGTTCGGAAATAGTGTGTAGATTTTACAAAATATTATTTTTATTGGAGAAGAAAGTGAAAGAGGAAAGAAAAGAAGAGGGACCGAAGGAAGTCAAGTGACTTGCCAAATATACACAGTATTTTCAAACATATATATATTTTCCTAGATAGCAATTCCGAACGGAGGGAGTATCATGAATCTGCTAATCCATAGTCATACATAGTCTCTTTTGATAATGCAGTCATGCATGATCTCACGGTTTCATAATTAGACCTTGAACCAGTTTCAAGGGGAAATTCCTGTGCATGTTATT
Organism: Houttuynia cordata; assembly: GCA_039654745.1. NCBI lineage: Eukaryota > Viridiplantae > Streptophyta > Magnoliopsida > Piperales > Saururaceae > Houttuynia > Houttuynia cordata. The sequence continues at coordinate 44,222,115 of CM077502.1, read as the reverse complement.
CATGGTGGTATGTAGCAATACGATAAGTTATTATCTGCACGTCGCGCATGGGACATTTCCCTGCTTGTGGGTCCCTCTGTGGCACACTGTTCCCCCTGCGCGGCACGTAGCCAATAATTTTCCTAGCAATACTAATTAAACGAGTTTGTAGAGTAAAATGGTAATTTGGTAAGCTTGTAAGGGGGAGGAAACCTTTGTGTTATATGGTGCTCAGCATGCCGACTTTCAAGTTCACCTTATCTGAACAGGCCTTCATGGCGGTTCTGGGACCCTTGGGTTGGTTGAGATTCATTTGTACTCCTCCCTTTGCAAAAGCCAAATTTATCATTCGAGGAGGACCCACACTTCACTGCTGTGCGATCAAAAATAAGAAAACATGTAAGGACCCACATGAGGCATGTGATAAATGAACTCTTCTGGTTTTCCATCTTCATACGGTATTTGCTACAGTATACTCTTGAACTATTCAATTAATTACTCAAAATGCACATTGAAATTGGGTTTTGGGCACTAATTCTTTGTTAAAAGAAATTAAAGACTCTAACTTCTTCATTTTTTCATTTGGACAAAAAATACCCTTTCCCCCTTCGCTCTAGTGATCGACTCTCCGGCTCTGCCCTTCACCACCCAACACCGTCATTCACCACCCAGCTCCGCCTACACAGCACGACTCCGTCGAGCTTTGCCATCCACCACCTGAGTCCACCTACCACATCCTAGTTCCGCCCACCGCTGCCCCTCTGCGGCCACCACTGCCCCTCTCCTACTTTGCCATACACATTACACACTTTCCAACAGGGGCAACCCTCTTCAGTGTGCAGCTAGAGACAAATAAACCAAAAATCTTCTGCCCAGGGTCCCCTCCACCACCGGGTCCTAGCCTCCTAGGTCTACTCACAACCACTTTTATCACCGCTGAAGTAGGAGATCACCCCCATGAAGAATTGCGTCAACTCGAAGCAGCTGAGTTCCTCTAGGAACATGCAAAATTAGGTGTGCAAACTTCATTATCGTTAATGGAAAAGGAAAGAAAACGTATTTGCTGTAAATTTAGAAGAAAGACTCGTCAGCGGAATAGATTAAAGTTCATATCGTTCGAAGTGTAGAATGCAAATATTTACACTTAAATAATATACATGGAATGTAACCATTCACAATCTGTGTAACACAAAAAATGTAACTGTTTACATTGCGCCTATAAAGAGAGGAGAAGGCAGAGACGGGGTGAACCAGGCGGTAAATTTGTTGCACCATGGGGGGGACCAGATCTGGCCAACATGGCATGGCCTACGACTAACAATGTCTGACTGCCTTGGTGTTGAATCTGACGGATGAGGCATGCAACGGACGAGGTATGGCCAGCCAGAAGGAGGCCGGTTGGGCAACAACGGCGGCCTTGCGCCGAGTAGTGGCACAAAGTTGTGCGGCGACGAAGTAATTGGCTGCAAATTTCTGGATAGGTGACGACTATGGCGGATGGAAGGAAGCGGCGGCGGTCATGGCAGACGGAGGGAAGGATTTATGTGGTCGAGGAAAGAATAAAAGAATAATGGGAGATGTAAGGAAGATGAAAAAGAAGGAAGGTCAATTTTGTCACAAACTAAGTAGTTTAAGTACTTGAAAGGAGTTAGTGTCATAGAGAGCCGGACCGGAAGATGGGCCGCCGTTAATTTGTTGAAATTAGTGGTTTTGGAGCCACATTAGAACAATTGTTTTGTTTTGTTCCTTACATCTCCCATTATTCTTTTAGAAAAAACACTCATCACATCATTGTTTTGGGCAATCCTATAATGAGAGAAACCGATAAGGTTGTGACTCTATAACTAAAGTTCCATTTTAAGAATGCATCATGCTACATAATTGTCTCACAGGTATGGATCCTATGTGATTCGGCTACTTCATTTGCTGTGTAAGCATGAGAAGAAACCCAAAAAAAACGGAAATTAAGAGTCTGTTAAGATACAAAATCAATAATCATATAATCAGAATTTAGTCATATAATTACAATCAACACGGAGGAAAGTCTGCTATTTCTGTTGTTTAGCCTGTTTTAGGGTATGGAAAACTCAAAAAAAAGGAGGAAAGGAGCCAAATTTCTTAATCATTCAGCAGTGTCTACTCATCCGTTGCACCTTTTTTTATGTCCATGGCTGAAATGTGGTTAGAGTTATTAGGCTAAAAATCCCAATGCAAGCGGTGGATGCTAGAAATCTAGACAAAAACTATCTACTTGTATGACCACCAATGAGTAAACAGTTGGGTAGACATTGCCATAATCGGAATTATGCATGAAATAGAAGCTAAAATGTTTTTCACCATGATCAGCTCTTGTTTAGACCATTTCTTATTCCACCATGTGAGTCTCTAGACGAGTGACAATTCATAGTTATCTACTTGTATGACCACCAATGAGTAAACAGTTGGGTAGACATTGCCATAATCGGAATTATGCATGAAATAGAAGCTAAAATGTTTTTCACCATGATCAGCTCTTGTTTAGACCATTTCTTATTCCACCATGTGAGTCTCTAGACGAGTGACAATTCATAGTTGGTAAGTGAAAGAGACCTCGTTGTGAGTCTACCTGGATTGTGATTAGTCAGTGGGATTGCTCGCGTAGGTACTAGTTCCTTAAAAGGGCTTTCCATTAATTTGTACAAATAAATTAGTTCATTTTGAAAATCCTTATAGTAACAATAATTCCGGATGGAGGGAGCGGAGCTCCCCCCCCCCCAAGTTAGCAATTTTCCATGAACATTCTCCGGTGTTGATAAACATTGATTTCATGAACAATAATCAGTGCCAAAAGTATGAATGCTAGAAATTTTGATCTACTCCCTCTGCCCTGTTTTAGATGTTCATCAGGAAAAGAGTACGGTCCTATTTTAGATGCTCCAAATGGTCAATTTACTTGCATTTTGAACCTCTTCTCCCCCATTAGTTGACTTTTCCACCATCCAAAAAAATAATAATAACTCATTTCTAAATGCAGACAGGCTTCATTGGACAAAGGGAGTAGTTCAATTTTGTTAGGATTTGCCCGATGTGCTTAGGCCCATGGAGTAAAATCCGACGAAACAGCATGCGGGTGATCAAACCTGCCTGGTCATGTATTGTGTGCCGTCTCAGATCAAAATCGAATGACCTAACAGGTCTCTCTCTACATATTTATAACCAGGCTAGAATTTCCTACTTTGGAGATTATTCTCATCTTATCTCATTCATTAATTTTAACAGGAAACATTAATATTTTTGTTCATCCGGCCTGGGTGGTTCGAGGCTCTTTTGCCCCGAACTTAGTTTCGTACACAAGCCAAACTAGTTGTTCCTTCATAGATGGTGGTCCAAGAGTATGGCAAAAAGCAACCTACGTTCTAAAAGCTAGCTAGCTAGATTGTGATTGGGTGACATTGACTCACCTTTACAAGGCTTCTATCATGGCCTGTTCACTGATTATCCTACGACATCCCGTTGAAGCTCAGCACCTACACTCGCAGTCCTAATTCAAATTCACGAATGAAGAAGACGCTACTAAAACACTAGTTTCGAGTTCTCCTGCACATTATAGCAAAAAAAAAAGAGTTCTCCTGCACATGAGATAAGGAGCTACTATTCAACTTTTGATGCATGAGACAAGAAGATCAAATGTGGGCTAGAGGCTATCCGAGGACTATTAAAAACAAAGTTAAGCTGAATCACTCGAGAGTTTGGGATCACTCAATCAATCCGACATGAATAAAGGACGCTGGACATAAAAGTGATTGTTGCATGCATGGAAAGTGACATCCAAACTAAACAGTCTCTCACATGCATGGAATTCTCCCTTACTTATCATCATCCTCATCTTCTTCCTGTTTATGATCTACTCTGTCTTTCAACATGTCTCATATCTCTACTGGGATACAAACCTATCACCCTAAGAGCATCATATGCATTGCAGACATTTGTGTGGTATATACCGTCACATTGTACTACATCTTCGTATCTCTAAAATTCTAGCTATACCTATAGCCCGTAGCTTTCTACCCATGCAGGCAATATTAATGTAGGCTTATATAGGCTCATCGTGTTGGTGAGATCCACATGCGGCCATTATATTTTAGGAGTGTTCTTTTAAGCAGACCTCATGTACTCACATGGAATGTCCGTTGACGGGTACAACTCAGAACCAGGAATTCATTCCTTCCAATATCCAAAACAAAATACCTAACAACGATTTAATTCCACATGACAACCACTTGTTCTTATAGTTAGGTATATGAAACATCTTCTCCACCCATATGTGTTCCTAACAACTGTCAGCTAAAATGTACACGCAGCCCTGTGCCACATAAAAATGTTCAGTTTCCTTCACAAAAAACCCAGAATCATCAAAGGTATAGTAGATTACGAAGGCATACAGGTATGACCCCAAAGGGTAAGCAATTCTGGGTAAACATAAGGGGCTAGGCTTGTGATGTTGACCCTATTGCAAATGGACGTTTCTCCTACCATGCTCCCTATCATTAGCGTCAGTCGCATGGATTCTTTCAATTATTGAGATGGCTGAAAAGTTTCTACTTCCTAAAGCTCTTGCCTGTGAAATAACTGAGATCTTAATAATACTCCCTTTGTTCCATATTAATAGTCTGATTTATTTTTTAAAATAATAAATATAATCTAATTTGTAAAAAAACTGGACTATTAAAATGGGACGGAGGGATTATATTAGGTTATAATCGATTGTGGACTTATCTTCTGTTCTATGTATGAGGGAAAGCTATGGTGAAGTCGGCACTTCCTTGGCCAAATCTCAGCCTTGTGTTACCCTTCTCGACAAACCCACCTGTTTCATGACAGATGCGTATGTAGATACTTTATAAGAGAAGAATAAGACAGATCATGGACGGATGAAAAGAACTCTAATGGCAAATAACGAAACAAAAAAATGGCTATTGCGATTTCATAACAACTAAGATTCTGTACGGGTCAACCGCGACCCAATTGCTCCAGGTTATTGGCTCAAGTAATTATAAGATTTGTATTGGGTCTTTCTAAGTTGGCTGTAGCTATTCATCATCAAACTGAGCTGCTGAGATTTTTGGCTTGCTTTTGAATGTGTTATCAAGATATATGGGCATAAGGACGTACAACAACTTTATATCCTGAAATTATTGGTATGCATCCACACCTGCATAGAAGGAACTTATAGAATCTAGCCCTTGCACTTTAGCCTCTTAAGATGACAACCCTAGTATTTTTGGTTAACATAGAATCTGTACCAACCATGCCAAAAAAAAAACATCATATATAGCATATGCCATATTTCTTCATGGAGTTATCTACACTGGGGTCACCAGAGCGAACATGGGAGCAGACAGGGTTGGGATGTGCTCCATCCAATGAAGCTCGTCTGCATTACAAAATGAGTGAATTTTGATAGAGTTTTAGGCTCGTACAAGAAAACAGAGTTTATCTCCCTCTCTCCCCGTGTTTTTGGTCTTGAGAGAGCAAAAACCAGCCATATAATGTTGGACCTGTTAAATGCAGACAAGCTTTATTGAACGGAGGGAGTAGTTTTCTTGCTTTTATGATTTCCTAGCCAATCGTTCAATGTAGCTCGTCTGGATTAAAAAAGGGATATTTTGTTTCCCACTTCTTGGTCCATCTTTTTTGTTCTCCCTCCGTCAATCGTCCACAATTGAAAATGGGGATAATTAAGGAAGCTAATTTGTTCTTATTTTTACTCCATCTACTAACCCTTTTCATCTATATATAAAAACTAACCCTTTTCACTACACCCACAATTTACTATGAGAAGGATAACATGAAGAGGATAGTTAATATGGGCAAGTGTTCATTTTCAAAACCACGCACTAAAAATGGGACAGAGGGAGTATATTTCTCATTATTTTTTTCGACTTAGTATATTTCTCATTTTATATGCATGAGTTAACCATGTTAACAAGCCCGAGAGCATAATTCACAATAAAAGGTAACTAAAAAACTAGAACAACAAAAGTACAAACGCCACCAAGCCCCACAATATACATACGAAGAATATCACACAAATCTCTACCCATTCAACGGAAATGCTAGTGATCAGGCGATTCCAATAAAATGGGCACATTTAACTTAGAATATTTAAGCTTTTTTGGTGCGCCAACTAAAATATAGTGTGGCAAATAACCACTGACATTTTTAAAGTTACTCCCTCGGGCCAGAGAATCCTGGTAGCATTTGAAAACGTTTTCAAATGCTGCCAGGTTTTGCTGCACGGAGGGAGTAATAAAAAAGGGCGACCACCATGAGCGGGCCCATCTAGAACTACAGCAATCTTTAATGGGCTGAGGCGACCAGAACACTTTTAGTGGGCCCTTATGTGGTCCAATTTGTTCTAACTACTTTGAGGATGATTCGGTATGCAGGCTAATGGAGCTCGATTAAAAAGACAAGCAATGAAAATAGCCCAAGGACAGTACCTCAGACGGCCCATCTATATTGTACATAAAACAATGCCCAGCTTCACGGTTAGTGGGCCTTCTCCAATTCCCATTTTATAGTACCAAGAGGTGATTCTGTGCCCATTTTTCTTCAAATATTCAACGAAAGACTCAAATTCGGGTCTGAGCAGCAGCAGCAGCCATGGCGTCGCCGTCTGATTTCTCCTCCGGGTGGGCATTCCTCATCTTTTTTCATATCCCTTTTGCATAATCTTCCGATTAATCCTTTGTTTATCTATATTTAACGAGTGATCCTTTTCCTCAGAGAGATCACGGCCAGGAAACCGAGCAGAAGTCCTCCAATCAAGTTCCTGGTTCCCCTCATCTACGCCCCTATTCTTCCACTCAGTAAGTCGATCATCTCGGTTTCTTTGTGCTTTTATTTATTTGTTCATATTCTGATTTTCTTGTTTGATCGATGTCATATGTTGCTTTAGAGTTTTGTTTCTGGAATTGCTATGTCAAATAATGCTTGTTTTATTTATCTTATATTTATGCAGTTCGAATAGCCTTGCGGAGGAATCCGGTTGCGAGGGATCGGTTGTTCACGGCTGTGCTGGCATGCGGGTTTCTTCATGGGTCTTACCTTGTGTATCCTTATCATTCTGAATTATTGGTGAATTCTTTATAATAATTAGGTGGTAAGATATCTTAGCATGTATTGCCCAATTGTGCATTAAGCTATACTCTCTCTCTCCCATATTAACAGCTCCATCGAAAAAATAATGATTTTTATCGATGGTACCCAACCACTATACAGTTCTATAGTACCCAGACACTAAATTGAGCCAAATGGAACTATTAATAAGGGACAAATTATTTTCCAAGTGGAGCTATTAATACGAGATGGAAGGAGCATTTTATATAGAGAGAGAAAAAGAGAGAGACTGGTTTATATGAGATCGTTCTTATATAAGGGGCATGAGACTATCTTTTTGGTCGTTGGATTCCGATCCGACGGTGAGTATTAAATCAGTGGATAGGTAAGTGTGAACTTTCACTCACCCTTGTAGCCGTAAGATCAAGATCCAACGGCTACGACTTGAACCGGCCTCATATAAGCCAAATGAGAGCGATCTTATTTAAACTTTTCCCATATATAACTAATGGGAAGATTCTCTTTTCATTATATGGCAACCGTTTCTGTTTATCTTGTAATCGTTACTCCTAGAAATGAAAAAGAGTGCTATCTGAATGACCCTCTTTTTGTCATCGGTAAGATAATGACTTCCTAAAAGTTGGGCTCAATTAGTGAGCTTTATGTAGTAATGAAATTTACCAAGAAGCTTTTTTTCAACAAAGTAGTTAAGGGGGCAACAATGGTGCCATAAGAGGAGATAAAACGCCGATAATAACCTGCAGAAAATCACGTAATGCACGCTTTAAGAAGAAACTATGCTCATGTAGAAGGGAGAAGACGGACCGTAAGTGCTCCAAGTGGGCATCTTAAGTAGGGCTATAAATGAGAATATCATAAAAAAACACAAGCACAAAGCACCGTAAATAAGCCCTAAAAATATCATTCATCAAACACTGGACGGTGGAAGGGGCATTACTGAGGCCGAATGGCATGACGAGAAATTCATAATGGTCGTCATATGTGCGGAACCCTGTCTTGGAAATGTCATCAGGGTGCATACGGATCTGATGATAACCCGAACGGAGGTTCAACTTCGAAAAGAACTGAGCACAGCCAACTCAAAGCTCCTATATAACCGGGATAGGGTACTTATCCTTAAGTGATAAGATTAAGTGCCCTATAATCCACACAAAAGTGCCAAAAACCATCCTTCTTGCGAGCAAGGAGTACTGAGGAGGAATAAGAAGACTGACTGAGACGAATAATGCCGGATGAAAGCATCTCTTGAACAAGTCGCTCAATCTCAGTCTTCTGAGCATGGGGGTAGCGAGAAGGTCTCACATTGGCCAGAGATGCACCCGGATGGATAAGAATTTGGTGATAATATGCACGAGGAGGAGGTAGCCCATGAGGCTCCTAAAAAATGGCATGATGCTTATCGATTAAGGTGGCCAAATCCGATGAAATAGCCATGGATTCTGGAACATCAACTACCGGGCAGTGCTGCAACAAGTAGCCATGACAACGATAATGGCAAAGTATCGCTGCAGATTCTGCAGACTGAAGGCGACCCCGTGGTTGAGTAGTGATATGCACCGGCTTGCCACCATAAGTAAAGTCCATTGTCATATGTCGAAAATCCCAAGAAACAGGACCCAAATCCTCAAGCCATTGAACACTGAAGACCACATCAGCCCCCTTAGTGGGAAGCAAGTATAAGTCCATAATATAAGTCTGGCCCTGCAAATCAACTTTAGAGCAAACACCAGAACTCTTGAGAAAATTACCATCACCAATCAATACATCAAAAGTCTCAGAGTTCTTTATAGGATAGCCCAGGTGGCGAGCAATACGGTCATTAATAAAATTGTGGGTACCACCACTATCAATCAAAACTGAAACCAGTTGTTTTTTAATCAACCCTTTGATGTGCATAGTACGTGGAATAAAAGTGTCAGCAAAGGCCTGCAAAGAAATCTCCATCTCACAAGTCTTAATAGGGGACAAATCCTCCTCAAAAACATCGGCACAAGTGTCATCCTCATAGTTTGCATCATAACGCACATCAAGCATATATAACTGACGAGTAGTGTAGCAATTTCCAAGGGCATATTTTTCATTACAATTATAACATAGTCCTTTTTAATGCCGATCGACCATTTGCGAAGGAGTAAGTCGAGTAATAGGAGTGGAGGAATTACCAGGAGGTCACGCGGGTGCGGCAATGGCAACGGAAGCTCCACCGAAGCGCTGACAAAGGGAAGCTCATCGACTCGAAGTGTTTGCAGTGACCTGGCTAAAAGGCATGGAGGCGGCTGGAGGGGGACGGCTGGAGGAGGGGATCTGGCTAGAGGAGTGTTGGTTCGGCCTGGTCGAAGGTGGGGAAGAGCCTCAAACCAGAAGGGCGCCGCTTTGCTCGAGGTGTCGTTGTCGATCGAGGGAGGTTACGTGGTTGGGAGGAGGCACAGTCGCCGTCATCGACGGGAGAGGCCATTCCACGGCAGCAGTGGTCTTGCCGGGCACCGCCATGGGCTCCGACAGACCCTACGGAGAGGTCGCCAGAAAGGAGGCGCAAGCATGGCGCCGGTGAATTGGGGAATGGACTTGGCGTGAATGTGCGGCGCCAGCTTGGAGGAAACAGGGTCGGGGAGGCGCCGAAGCTTGGAGGAGTAGCCAACACATACAGGTGACGCAAGGATAGCAAGATCTCTTCAAAGTGAGGGGCGTTCTCCTGCCGACTCACGTCGAGGAGATGGGTGGACTCTGCAAAGTTGGTGGCGATGTAATTCTTCAAATCGGTACGTTCTCTCTTGACTTTCGCCTCTAATTGAGTAGTTTGGGAAGTCACCTGCGTACTTGCGGTGATGGGATCGTCATGAAAATTCGCTAGATTAGACATCCCAAAAGAGTGCCCAGAGAAGGACTCTTCTGACGGGTGCCGGTCATAGCGGCAGCAAAGGTGGGTTGGTTGGGAACCGAGGACCGAGAACGGTTCAAGTACAAATGATGAGGACTCCGTTGCAGACGAGAGTCTGCAACGGAGAGAAGAGAAAGGGAATAGTAAAGCTAAACTAGAACAAAATAGAACTAAAATCTGTATTTTCTTTTGTAATCTCCTTTGGGCCATAGGCCGCACATATTTAAAGAGTGAAAATAACCTAAGCCTAGTGCAAGTAATAATACTTAACTAGGAAACATGATTAGATAAAGAATCCCACTCCTAATAGAATTAAGAAAGCCTCTAGAACTATATCAAGTAACTACTATTCGTAATAGGAATTGCCTAATTGAGTCGATAACACTTTCATTAAAAAAAAGGCTAGAAATGGTAGCACAACTGACAGGGGTCCTGCAAAGGAATATATATGAAGAGCATTCAAGTGTGAAGAGCTACATCAACTCAAGGATTTATAGCTTACGCCAACTTAGTATAATCTTTCCTAAAAACATAGATAAAGAAGATGCCTAATTTGGAAAATGAGAGGTAGGTTTGAAGATGTATTAGAGTAGATCTTTATTCAATTTTTTTTGCACGTAATGATTACAAATATATCAGATAGCTTATTAAGCAATATTACGCACTTGCACCCTGCAATGAACTTATATTTCTAAGAAAATAAAGGACTTCATTTGAAAGGCTGGTAGACTCCTATACGTAAAATTCATGCTGAGGACCTTTCCTATCTGTTTCGTGAATTGAGTTAAGTGTTGTCAATTTTGCTCTAGTCCATTTTGTTCTTTAGTTTGATATAAAACTATGATGATGCTATATGTCTGGTTATGGTTGTTAAACCCGAGTCTCAGCCTTCAGTATTTGTAGCGCTCTTATCTGATTATTTGTGTCATAGAAAACTACCTCCAATTTATAGAAGGTGTGGAAAGGGAGAGGTTCTGTTGATCTTCTTACCTGAGTATAAATGACGGCAGTAGAAGCTCTCTAAAACTAAAGTTGATAGTTAGGGACCGTTTGGGGCGTGATTAAAAGCAAAACATCCAGATGGGATGTTTTGCTACACTGTAGCATCTGGATATTTTACCTGAAACACCTTCAGCTGGATGTAAAAATCCACATGGATGCTACAGTATATATCCAATATCCAGTCTGGATATTTTTGTAATAATCACGCCCCAAACGGCCCCTTACATGAGGATGATATATCGGGCAGTAGCCAGTGGCTCTTGGTGATAGGCTTAACTGCATTTTTTTTACCGTTTCTGAAAGAATAAACAACAGCTTTGACATCTGAAGTTTTGATGATCTTTGATGTGTAGAACACAACCTTCTTGCAGCCCTTAGTAATTAAAGATAACTTTTTATTGCTTAACTCATTTCTAGAACTGATCTATACGACTCTGAGAGCAAATGATCAAGAAGGAGCATGAAAAGTTTGTCACATTTTTCAGGCTTACTTTGGCCTTTTGATTCAAGTGGCGGCTTTGGCAACACAAGGTAAGACTAATGGTAGAACAAATATTTCAATATCAATGAATTTCTTATTGTACTTTGCACTTTAAATAAGTGAACTACAATTTTTTCCCAAGTATTGAGGCGTATGTTCACTCTTGAGAAGAGTTGGCTCAAAACAGGCTACAATGAGGAATGCAAGATCTGTGTGACCCTATATTGTTTGGAATAGGCACTTTGTGGTTATGATTATTCAGGCTTCTATTCAGCAATTCATACATTTTAATTACTTTTTCCCAGGCAGTTCAATTCTATTATAATATGATGAAGCCATAGATGTCTCATTAATCATGTAGGGGATGGTCTAAATGCCGGACTATGAATACTGGAAGGAGAGGCTATTATATATGTGTTCTAATTAGTTTGAATCCATAAATGTTAAAAAATGGTCTTAGTTCTCATGAGCCACATTACGTGTCTCTTTTAAACACAAAGACTGAGCTAATTGTATATGAAGGAAATGAAAATTGACATAAGCTATAATAAAACTTGAAACTTGATTGGCATGAAATATATACATAGAGTGTAATATATGCGTGCACATACGGGAAAAATAATGTCCAAGTAGTGATTTTTGGCTTTTCTCGAGCTTCGAGGTGAGCCCAGCTGAACAAATATATGATTGAGCTTGGCTTCAAGTCAAGCCTTCGAGTCGGCTTTAAGTCCCTTAAGTGTGTTCCACGGGTCGCGTGTGGGCATGGTGCAACCTGCCCACTGTGACACATGTTTTTCTTTTCCTTTCGGCAAGAGAAAACCCTTATGTGCTACACATAAAGAAAATACACAAAGAGTATATGCATATTATAGAGGGTTACGGGAAGCCTAGTACAAGCCAAACATACATATACATGGAAAGACGTGATTAAAGATACTACACTCAACAAAACAATGTGTGATGTGCGTAATGGAAGGCACAACTGTGATGTCAAGCTGCACCACCACCACTGCAATGGAATTGCAAGTTTTGTCCATGGAGGAAGGCACAACTTCGATCTTGAATATTTTGCTCCACTGCAGCACCACCACTAGAAACACAAGTTTACCCATAGCGGCTGTCTCCAAGGGTCGGTCAGGACCTTTGAAAACAGTGTCTAAGCATGAGCATACGTAACATATTTTGATTATGTATCCGCGCTTTATCAAATGAATTATTAAACAAAATGTAATATGATTCAATTTATTTTCTTAAATGCAAAATGGAAGATTCAGCAATCAACTGGAAAGATAAGTTTTAGAATCTTCATTCATGTAGCTTATCATCCTGTAAGACATATGTGATCGACAAGTTTCCTTATCTCAATTTTTATTATCTGGTTTGCTTCCTCCCTTCGATTTTCATTATCTATGCTTCACAACCAGAAACAAAAATGAAATTCCCATTTCTTTGCTACCTTTATAAACAAAATTGTTTTACCAATGAAATGAGGCCTGCATTAGCAAAGGAAATGATATATATATATATACCGGAATATATAATCCAAAACTGAGTTGATGTAAACGCAACGGAAGACCAAGAAGATGTTGATCGGTAAAGGAACTTGAACAGATTCCAACAAAGGAAATATACACAAATTCTCGTCTACTACTTGAATAGAGGTAACACTCATGAACAAATAAGCTTCTGAAACTCAGTTCATAGAATTAAAGCCAATTTTGGATAGCGTAGGAATAATTTCACACTCATAACATAGAGTAATCTCATAAAACACAATAAAAATATATTATTTTATTATTTAGAAATTTTTATATAGATGCAAATTCGTACATAAAGTCAAACACTAATTAATAAAGACTAAAACAACTTTTTAGGAGCATTTAAAACCAAAAATAAGCTCTTAGCGTGGTTGGCAAGGGACAATGAGCATTTATTATGAGTTTTAGGAGCTGAAAGGTCATCTATTGCCTAGACCAACCCATTGTGGGCTTCTTGCTTCTTTTAGTTGACCTCCGCCACTATCCTATATATAACTTTCGTACAAATGCTTCATCTGGTTTGCTTCCTCCCTTCAATGTTCATTTTCTATGCTTCACAACTAGAAACAACAAAGAAATTCCCCTTTCCTTGCTACTTTTATGAACAAAACTATTTTGCCAATGAAATGAGGCCTGCGTTAGCGAAGGAACATGATATATACATCGTAATCTATGCTCCAAAACTGAATTGATGTATATGCAGCAGAAGACCAATAAAATGCTGATTGGTAAAGGGACTTGAATAGCATATAACAAACGAAATGTACACATGAACTCTCATTTACTACTTGAACAATGGTAATATTCACGAACAAATAGGCTTCTGAAACTCAGTTCATAGAATTAGAGCCAGGGAAGGGGTTGGATAGTGTAGGAAAAACTTCACACTCACAACATAGAGTAATCTCATAAAACATAATTAAAAAAATATTATTTAATTACTTAGGAGCCTTTATAGAGGTTCAAATTCATATATTCAAACACTAATTAATAAAGGCTAAATCAATTTTTTAGGAGCATTTAAAACTAAAAACAAGTTCTTAGGGTGGTTAGCAAGTGACAATGAGCTTTTATTATGAGTCTTGAGAGTTGAAAGGTCATCGCATAGATTAACCCATTGTAGGCTTCTTGCTTCTTTTAGTGGGCCTCCACCACTATTTTATATGATCGCTCCGTTTTAAAATATTGTGTACATTTGAGAAAATTTTCATTTTTATTGGACCATGAAGCCCACAAAGAAGTCACATGACTTCTTCCCCCTTATATCCCGTCCAACTTGTATGCTCGTTCATGAATCAAGTTCAAGTCAATCCTTCCAAAGTCTCCTCCAATTTTGGAAAAAAGAAGTCACGTAATTTGGTAAAATGTACATAGTATTTTGGAATAGTAAATGTTTCTAAATGTACATAATATTTTGGAATGGAGGGAATATAACTTTCATACAAAATTTAACAAATAACTTGAACCTACATAATTTCGAAAGCAATCTTCCATAAACAAGGGCATAAGTCTGTGCAGCTTCATTCTCATCATGAGTTGTTTTGATTGGATAGAAGGAAGTGGACCCCGTGAAGGCATGAACTAGTTCTCATCTATCCAACCAAATGTAGGGTTTTGGATTACAGATCTAGTGTAGGGGAGGAATTTTATTACCCTAGTGTAATTTCTACACTGATATTTGTATACCAGACCCACGAACAATTTCCATGGTTCACTTTTTAATTGTTCATTGAGAAAATGAGGGTCTGAGTTTGAAGTACAAATTTCAGCATATCATTATAATTTTCCTTAAACTTTCAACTTTTTTAAATTGAATTGCTTTTCTCATTCAATTCTTTCAATCCTACAGGGCATTTGCATTTAGAATGCGAGTCTTTTTCGTAGCTTCTATACATCTGATGTAGACGGTAATCTACATGCGATTCTATGAAAGAATATATCTATAACTAAGAAAGTAAAGCATATAAAGGGTTTGTTTGATAGAGGATTTATAGAGTAAGAAATCTAGATTTTAAGGAAGAAGTAGCCCAGAAGAATCTGGGTGTTTGGTTGGGAAGTGTCACGCTCCAAATTTTTAGACCTCGATTAGAGTGTGGAAGCAACCAATCAAATGCAGTCAAGAGGTCAGAAACTTGGGTGTGACTAAATACTCGATCGATCTCAACCCAATTAGCAAATTGGAGTGTACAGGATCAATATGACATAACAATATTCAAGTATCTAATCTTAGCGTAACATTACCAAAGGCAACAACTTAGTCTATTACAGCAATCACATAATCCATAATCCAAATTCAGGTTACTGGCACACATGCCAACCAGTATAATAAAAGCAATCATAAATAAAATTCAAAAGAATCTTCTATTCCGAGCTTCATCCGTCCATAGCAGCTCCAACAATTTACCTGCTCAGTTTCACTCCCTTTTTATTCCTGCATGAGAGGATGCGTAAGTATTCCGAAGGAAATACCCAGTAGGATGCATATGGACAGACATCACGTTCTAGTGAAGAATATCAAAGTTTAACAGAATTAGGAATTGGAAATACAGTGTTTACCTTTGCCTGAATATTGACCATACTCAAAGACAACAACAGGTCATGGTATTGATAGAATAATCATTTAAGACTCTGAACGTTCATCGCGTAGGGAGAAAATAAAAATATGTTCAGACTCCAAACATCCATTGTGTAAAGAGACGTCAATTTCTGCTTTCGGATCAGTCCATTTCCCTTACAGTCTTTTATACCAGAACATCCTAGAGGTTCTTCAGAGGAACCCGGCCATGCGTCTAGGGGTGCTGGCCCCATCGGTGCTTACGGGCACAATGGGCGGAGACTATAGACCTTCCATAATATCATACAAACTAAATAACGTACGTGTGCCTTCATCGGCTGAATTACAGAGGTTCATAATAAATCGGAGATCACTATAGATCTAGCTATGGCTCGTGAGTATATTATGATTTCCACCTTGGAGAGTTTCCATAAATAACCCTTAATGGAAGAAAATAGTTTTAAGGGAACTGAGTGTCAATTTAGAGGTTGTATCAAAATCACTCGAGATTTTCATCTTTCACGAAATGACTCTCATAGGAGTACCAATGAGATTTTAATATCTCAATCAGTAATAAACTCATTATAAGAATGATGAATAGAATTTCTCAATAAACGGTTGACTCACCGATGGAGTAACATGAAAACAGTTCCTTATTGATCCTCAATCAACTCGTCTGGGCTACAACAATAGATTTAACTTATCCAATATATTTTCTGTGCATAGCCCTAAATAGAAATTCCCAACACTGACCGTAAACTTCACTAGTTATCAAGCAATCGGATAATTAGGGTCCGAGAGTATAAACCCTATTTAGAACTCTTCGATTAAATCCGTAGACAAAAATGGCAACGCATAGGACACTGACTCAGTTCAGAATGACTCAACCACATCTTTTTAGCGAATTGTTCTTACTGTACTAACCATTACCCAAGTCTTTCTATCTTCATTAAATCTCATATAACCACATTGTACTAAGTCATAGTGTGTAGAATATTATTTTTGTGTACTGTTATTTTCATAACAGCCCACTTTCGATGCTAGCCACGATTTTTACAGTTCGATTTAGGTTCTGAAATTTTTACAGTAGATTGCCCAATGAATCTATTTTCCAACCCAACAAACGGCATATTTTTCAAATTTTTTACAATATTTATTTTCATTACCACTCGTCGGCGCAGAAACAATTCTGGCCGAGAGAGAGAGAATCTTACTTTAATGTGTTCTTATCATATTAAATAAATTATATGATGTTTAATTAGTGATATTAATCATTATTACCCATTCCCCAAGGTGTATTATAGACCCTTAATCCTTTAGTAATAGGTAATATTTCTCATACTATGATTCCTTTAACTTACAACAAACTGTTATGATTATTAACGTCATATTAATGTCAATTTTCACTCAAAATAGGACATCCAATCCTAGACATAAACTAAAGGCTAATCAACTGTTGGAATCATAAAGGAATCAACTTTCTTGTGAATCAAGAGTCTTGACACAAGATAGATCATTGAACATGAGTATTGATCATGACATACAACTAGATGTACAAACTTACCATTAATAAAGGCTACCTGTTTTAGATATCCTAGAACAACCCAACAAAGAGACAACAAATCTGGGACAACACGTTGCATACTCACCCAAGCACCATACTAGAACATCGAAGAAGATTATTTATAATATGGAAACCATTTAGGCACTAACACATCGAATATCAACACAATTTACCATCATGACTCATGCATGTATAACATTCAAATCGGTATCTTTATAAACAATGAACATCATCATAATATGAATAAGGGATCATAATATCTCATGCAATATGGAACAAAGATCAATCAAGAGTGGAATAGGGAAAAACACATCCTACCACCGTACGCAGCAAGTTTCTCAAGTCTTCGCGTAGAACACCGCTTCCTCTTCGCAAATCCGCCTCGCTCCAAGGATTGAACGCCACCAACACTTGATGATCAAGCAAGGAAAAAAGAAAAAATTCCAAAGTTTCAAGGGCTGGACGTTCATGCACTTAGAACAACCCCTCTTAATGGGTTTTTATAGAGAAACCCTAACATAACTAGGAAATCTCTTCCCAAATCACTCATTAGTTACACTAACTTTTAATCTCCACCGTTGATCCAAAACTTCCTCCTAACCTAGGGCGCTTCCCAATAAGCCCCCTTAATTTTGTAGGATTCTCAACCCAAAAAGATCTCAAAAACGCAAAAATCATAAACTGCACGTGCCAAGGCGATTGATCGGCACAAAACCACAAATTACAGTAGATACGATCGTTCGCTTTCATAATTTTTTTTTGGGGCATCACTGGAAGAAGTAGCTTTTGGAGAAGAATTTAGGGCCTGATGAAATGTTTTGTAAAAAAATATGAAAGACATGGGCATATGATAAGAAAAAAAATTGGATTATTCTAAAAATCCAAGTATGTAGCTGATGCCAAAAGGCCCAAAATAAACTTAATTTTTCATTGCTTCTTTAATCCCGTTTTAGCCATAGGCCTTAAATATTTAAAGTGTAAAAATAACTTAATTCTAGTGCAAGTAGTAATTATTAACTAGGAAATATGATTAGATAAGAAATCTTACTCTTAGTAGAATTAAGAAAACTTAATTGAGTCCATAACAATATCAAGTTCAGCTCATACGTCATAGCTTCTATACACCACTGGTTCACTAGTTCTACTTTTTTCCAAATACTAAAAAACAGTTTCAAGAAAGTAAAAAGCGAACAATTTTTGTAGAAATTTGTACTTCAAAACGTGAAATCGAATTATGGATCCACAAAGTGTATCATCATATACGACAAATTAGTGCAAGATGTCAATGTCTTGAAGTTCTTGCACAACTGTCCAAGATATCAATTTCTTAAAGTTTCTAAACTTCTCCAAATTGAATTGCCTTGCTTATTCAATTCTTTCAATCTACAGGGCTTTTGCATCTCAATCTGAGTCTATTTTCACAGTTTCTATACATCGAATTGAGCTCATAATTCGCAAAGCTTACAATGAAATCATACCACTACCTTTGTCTATGATACTAAACAATTTCAACAACGTAAAAACAGAATTATAGGAATTTGGTACTTCAATGATCTACTTGAAATTGAATATTCAAATCTTTCAATCTACAGCGCTTTTGCATCTCAATCTGAGTCTCTTTTCACAGCTACTATACATCAAATCGAGCTCATAATTCGCAAAGCTTACAATGAAATCATACCACTATCTTCGTCTAAAATACTTAACAATTTCAAGAAAGTAAAAAACAGAATTCATAGGAATTTGGTACTTAAAAAAGTGAGATCGACGAATTAGGGATCCTTAAAATTGGATCATCCCCCGCCTAGACTCTCCAGATCCGGAGGAAGGCACTTCTTCATCTTCTAGCCGCTGCGGCGGTCGGAGGCAAGGCGGGAGGCGATGGCGGAGTGGTACATGACATCATGGAAGGACTCCGTCTCCATGGTCTTCATCCGCAGCTGCTTCGCCTTCTCCGCCGTGAAGCATCCCGGCGCAAATTTCGCCTTCGAAGCCGCCTCCTGCTCCTGCTGCTTCTTCCTCTTCTCGCTCTCCTCCGCGCTGTCCAAGTAGTCCGGCTCTGCCGACCACCCAAAGATCGGCGTCCACCAGCTGGACGAGGTCGACGATGCAGCGGCTGGTCTGCGGCGGCGGATGTCGTCGGATGAGGGGCGGGCGGCGATGCCGACGGGCGTGAAAGAGATGACGGAAGCCATGGTTTCTTGGTTCTGAACTTCTTCTGTTGAGTTTGCAGTTTTGCCTGTTTGAGAGAGGAAGGGTTTGCTTTTGTAAGGAGGCATGGATAAGGTCGAGGACCTGGATTCCACGTGGAGACGATCTGATGGGAGATATTTCCGGGGCTTTTCCGGTTTTGTCCCCCGTCCACGTGTTTCAGCGCTTTTGCACTTTTCTCCAGGGGTATGCGCTTTTGCTTTAAATCTCCATCATATCCTTCTAAGTCGGCCAAATAAAATTGCTTAAAGAACCCTCTCCGAGCGGCTGTCTCGAAATAATTTGTTTGTGGGATCAACATGGTATTGGTGGAAGCATTTTTTATCAGCTTCAAGGATTTTCGCCTGAAAATCTGCCATATATACGAGCCATTGATCATTACGATTAACTAGAAGCATTTTTTTTGTAAGGGTGCACGGGTGGTGTATGTGCTTCGTCAGTAGGGATGATCGACAACTCTTAGTTCATGGCAGATTACTAAGTGGATAAAAAATGCTTATGTTATTGGTAGAATGGTAGGACATGCTTTTTGAAGTGGTTATCCTAAGTTTGAATCACCACACTGTTAGCCGCTAGGTTAGGATGTTATCCTGATTTATTCGATGTGTATGATGGGTTGGCCTTATATATGTCCAAGGGGTTTGGCAGCCGGATTCAATGTTATAAGTGGCCAATTACCTTTCCCCTTTCAAAATGGTGTAGGGACCATGATAATAAAAATAATATTCTCTCTGTTCCAAAATATAATATATATTTAAGAAAATTATCATTTTTATTAGACCATGAAGCCTACATGGAAGTCACATGACTTGTTCTCTCTTATATCTCGTCCAACTCGTATTCTCATTCCATAACTAAGTTTAAGTTAATCATTTTAAGTCTCTTCTAATTTTGAAAAGAGGAAATCACGTGATTTAACAAAATACAAACACACTCATTATTCGCAGGTTAAGGCAACCGGAGAGAATGAGAGAGGCGTTGGCAATGACAAGCAACTTGGAGGTGGAGGCATGCAAGGGAGGGGAGACAATCGCTGGCGAACCCGGGACAAAATTTAATTAACTCGGACACGGCCCCGAACTAACCCGCTCAAACTAATAATGTTGTTTGAAGGGTATTATTGTCATTTATGAGATAAGGTTGACTCCAAGGGTGCGAGACGGGGTTCGGGGGACAAGCGTGAAATTGGATTGTTTCTCCGACCTTATCGCTTAGGGACGGGGAAAGGCCCACCGGTCCGCGTCAGTAAATCCTGCGTGCTGAGTGTTGAAAACCGTGTGCAGCCCACACCCAGTATGGGCCGTCTGACTGCCGACTGGAACGTGTCGGTTTTGACGTATCACTTTCCAATCTCTTGGGATCTTTGGCTTTGCTCTCCTGAATATGGGCCGTTGGACAATGTTTTGTCCTACAGTGCGTGCAATGAGCATCTCATGCCCGGCCCAGTTTTGCGGACTATTTGTGGCCGTGGTCCAAATCGATGGGCTACGATGTTCTTGATTGTTACAGTCCATCTGAGTATACTTCGTGGACAGCTTGATCTCCATTGATCATGAAGGGGAAAGGTCTGGTCCATCCCCTCTAATTTGACGAAGCTCCCTCTAAATCCAGATACTCTACTTGATAAGAACGCTTCTTTTTTCTTGTCTAGGAGTTCCTAATTGTAGTTTGTGTTGGGTTTACACTAGTAGAAGTAGCATCGTCATCTTAGTAGCGGGGTAAGTCTCTATACAGACCATATTATAGCACATATCCACAATCAATAGGCCAAAAAATATGGGACAACGTCGTAGATAGCTACGAAAGTAACATGTATGTAATAAATAAACCAAACTCAAACCATCAGGCGAGATGTTCCAGTCGATCTGCTAATTAGTGCTGACTAATATTTGGACCTCCTTTAGACCTTTCTTTTACAATGGCATAATTGCCACTCTGATATCTGCATATGGGTGGATAATACTCAAGTCTAGTTTTGTGGTGTAGGAGTATAAAACTCTGTAGAACCTAGTCCCTTGGGTAGACGAAAATCTAAGTCTAGTTAGTAATCTAGTTTGGTGGTGGTGCAGGTACTTCAGCCGAGATTTTCTTCTCTTTTCACGAGTTGGCTGTCAATTAAGCAACGGCTCTATCTAGTTTTTTTTTTTACTACAACCGCTACCATTTCTATAATTATCATAAGTGCCGGCTCAAAACTAGTTACGTAAGAGTAAGATCTGACCCACCTTTTAGAATACTGATCTGCTAGCTAGACGGAGTAGTGCTTGTTCATTAGCGTTATACACGTGCCTCAGTGCTAGTTCCCTCTAGAGTCGGGATCCGTTGGTGAAGCTTCACCAGCCCAGGCCACCACGTAAAGCAAATTAAATTTTAAGTGACTTGCATTACGTGGTGGCCTCGCTGGTGAAGTGAAGCGTATCCAGATTCTTCCCTCTAGGCCACCATCAGGACCATGCAGCCTTCAACCTCCAGAATTCAAAGAGGGCTGCTTATGAAAAGCTAATTCCATAACAGTCTCCTTTCTTGAAAGGAGCCCTTAGATTCTTTAACTTTCTCCCAAGGAATGTCAGATCGGATATTGGTTGACTAAAGAGACAAAATATCGGAGATATATCGAAAATATTATTTAAAAAACTATTGGCGGTCTAAAATTATTTTTAACTATGTATTTTTACAATATAACTTCCAAAATGAGTGATACTAATTTTTAGACAAGAGTAAATTTTAAAATATGCATAAAAATATGTATATAATTCAAAATATATGTTTGTGTTTTAAACCTGTATCCTTCCACTTGGCATAGGATGGAAAATAAATGGGAAAGTTGTTTTTTTTTTTTAAAGTATTTTTTTAAAAAAATACTGATATATCAAACCGAAAATAATATATTGGACCAAAAGCAATATATCGGAGATATATCACCGATATATTGACAATATTTTAATAAAAAAATTTCAAAACCGATATTACACAATATTGTTTTATCGGTTGAAATCCGATATCGATATATCGGCGATATATCGCCGATTCAACTTTCTATACTTTCTCCCCGGAAGGAAGATACAACGTTAATGAAAGCTAACTATAATTATTATGAACCAACAAAAAGTCCTAACTTTCAGTCTCTTCTTGCTTTTTTGACAAAACATCATCAATAATAATGCAATAACGTAAAGTGAATAACCAATGCCATCATGCTCCATCCGGTGGGAAGAACATATTATATATGAAACATGCTCAAAATGCAGTTTCCTCGGAATTCCAGTGAGCGATACATCGCCGATTCAATTTTCTATGTTTTCTCCCCGAAAGGTTAATGAAAGCTGACTATAATTATTATGAACCAAGAAAAGGTCCTAACTTTCAGTCTCTTCTTGCTTTTTTGACAAAACATCATCAATAATAATGCAATAACGTAAAGTGAATAACCAATGCCATCATGCTCCATCTGGTGGGAAGAACATGTTATATATGAAACATGCTCAAAATGCGGTCTCCTCAGAATTCCAGTGATTCAGTCATGGTGGCTGCTGGATTTGATCGTGGGCTCTAGATGACAAAAAGGGCCTATCACTCTCTAGTTGTCAGCAAAGACCCTCCGCGTTGAACTACGTGGTGACTGCTCGTTATCTCACTCATTTGTGTCTGCTTGTAGGTTCTACTTGTGGAATAAAACTCCATGTAGTCCAAAAGAGTTGTCCTTTTTACACAGCCTGTCTAGCCTGCCGACCAGGACCAACCACCCCGACCATACTACATAGGGTGGTAATATAGTACATAGGGATCTCTACAGTTCTTGGGTTCCAATGTAGTATATAGATATCTTTATGTACCCCACCGAAGTGGAGAAACTAGGGGTGGAGCAGCAGGAGCCCAATTATAAATTGAGCCGGGCTAGCCTGCGCTGTACCGCTAGTGCACCGTAGAAGGGCATTGAGGTAACGGCTGCCTGCCCTACAACGCAGGATAATTTTATCCTTCAAAATTTACCCTTAGTTTTTTATTGTCCAACCTATGGAATTCCATATTGTCGATATATCGATATCGGGTCCCACCGATAAAACGATACGTCCAAATCTCAGATTTTACAATTTTTTCATATATCGGCACCGATATATCGCTATTTAAAAAAATATTTTTGAAAAAAAAAAAGAGAAAAAAAGTAACTTTCTCATTTGTTTCCCATCCTCATATGCATATTTTAAAATCTATGCTTTGTCTAAATTAGAATAACTCATTTTAAAAGTTAGATTGTGAAAATATATGGTAAAAACTAGTTTTTGACCACCGATATTTTTTTACAAATATCTCCGATATTTTGTCTCTTAAGCCGACCGATATGATACCGATATCCGATACGGAATTCCTTGGTCCAACCCAAGATCCCTAGAGATGACCGCTAAAAGTCTAGAAAACATGTTGCCCTGTACAAAAACGTTTTTGCGGAGTTAGTCTTTTGCTAAAAAAGAAAGCTTTTGGTATTTGCTAGCAATCACCTTTGACAAGCCCCAGCACATGGGCCCCTTCATGTTAACAGATCTGTTTACAAAATTTGAAGAGACTAGGGGTGTGCTTGGAAGCAAAAATACTATCAGGCGTGACTGCCTTTCAAGGTGAAAATTATCACATTGATTTTGTGAAAGGTGGCATTTGTTTGGGAACTGAACATAAATCACATTGATTTGCGTTTCGAAAGGAATACTCGACGGCGACGGCTATCGTGTAATCGATTATACAATAGCTTTTAATGGGACAAACTTCAATAATATATTTCTTAATCATTTCTTATCCGTTTTTGCCCATTTTTTTTTTCATTTTTAGTGTTTTTTCTTATAATAATGATATCATAAAAATGTTGTAGATTTTATTGTATTGTTTTAATAGGATATCATGATTATCAAAAAGTGCATAAAAAATAAGGAAAAAAAAAGACCAAAAATAGATTAAAAATGAGGGAGATAATTTGGGACAGAGAAGGGAGATGGAGCTAATTTTTTCATTGAAGAGGAACGACAATTGATTCGTCAGCCTGATTCTCACTTCTGTGAGAATCACATTTTCATGGGTAAAAGGTAAGAATTTTTACCTGTCACTGTCACTGACCACTATCAATCTTTTCACTAACAACAATTTTTCAGACTTGAAAGATATTTTTTTCCGCTTCTAAACACACCCTAGAACAACCATGCCTATGCCCTGACCTTTTCTCCTCCACCCCATTTCTTTTCGATACACCCTTCGAAACACATCTCTTCTTCCCACCCATTCTCTCCCACGTTCTCCATCGGTCGCAGCCACTATGTTGAAGGTTAGAAGGGTTAAGAAGAAGGCCATTTTTTGTAATTTAAGCTTAATGTCTTTGTTAATGGCAGGGGTGTAAGTACAGTTTTGCCAAAGGGCCAAGAGATGTAATTGTAGTTTATACCTTAAAAAATGCTAAACCCTAGAGATATACATGTAATATCAGCCTCCTCCTAGTATTATAAACTCCTGGAAACTATAAGCCGCTCGTACAGTTATACATCCAAACTCTTTTCATGCAAGGCGTTGTTGCATATGTAACATACTACAGAAAACTCATTCCAAAGTGGCCGGTGTATAAATTGGCAGTTCCTGTCACTTTCTTTCTACATTCAAAATCCAGAGAGTCTGAAATGGATGATGGCAGTAGACAAACTTGTTGGAATATACATGTATAATAAATTGGAATTATTGGAGGGCCCATTTAGATCATCACTCAAGAAAGCCTGAATCTTCTGTCAAAACAAGAAAACTTGGATCTAGTCCCACAGTACCAAAGGAGGATCCTCGAACAGTTATTTGGGCATGGTCTTGACATGTCGCTTTCACAATTAGACTTGATTGCTTTTTCTTTGGCAACATTAGACTAGATTGCTTGCCTAGGGAAGTCTGGGTACCCAAATAGTTTGACATTTGGAATATTATTTTCTTTATTAAACTTGAATAGTGGGGTTTCATTCACCTGCCATTAAGACAGAAATGACTAATGGTACCCACAACATCTATTTGACTTTGAGCCAATTATTCATTTATTCTCTTCTTTCTATGACCCATCATATCTACAACTTAAACTGTCCAACACTGTTGCTATGTCATGGTCATTAATTAGACTTGAAAGCCATTAAAATTTGAAACAGCCGTTGAGGCTAGAGGAGGCAAATTAAACCAAGGTCATCCCTTGAATGACACCAAACGTGTCCACTTGAATGGTTTGCCGGTCTCCATGGACTCTAGTACTACATACAATTAACCATGCTCAAGGTCCAAGGATACTAGCTTAAATGATATCCCTTCCTATGACCTCCTCCCCATATCTTAGGGTCTCCGGTAGATTCCACTTCTTGGCACCCTTCCAATGACCTTCCTAGGAACCTGGGTATGTCTCCTCGCAAAAAGCTTCTACTTCGCCGTTCTGCATGATCCAAGCCGCGGTCGCTTTGTTGAATTCAGATGTAAAATTCCATTGAAAGAAATAGATTCTCATCTTACGTTCCAAACTCTGATTCATCTTTACTTTTGAGGGAACCAGAATTAGGGAAGGGATTCTTCAAGCTTCGCATGGTCCAGGGCTGACCCAGAAGGCCCCAAGCTCATCAATCTTGTTGGGGCCTGGTTTAGTTAGATACTAATTGCATGTGATGATATGACCCATACCATAACTATTTTCCAACTAGTGTGTGAATATAATTTATTGAGGACCATTCAAATTCGATCATGTTCATAGATTGGATCTTAGTTTCGCAGTCCTTCCTTACTGATTGGACCACAAAAATTTGACTTGCTTGATATTGGTGAATTAGGTTATGGGTTGAATCACTTAATGTGGACCATACTGATGGGTCCATTTACTAATAGCCACATCACTACTCATATCTTATTAAATGAATGTAGTGAATACTAGTGGAAGTGCACGTGCAAAGTGCACGTACTAACATTTGATGTTTAGTATTCAGTTGAGACATGAAGTTTGCAACATGCGTACCAATTTAACCTCCTATATGTTTTCTTGCAGCCACTAAAAACTATAGTCATAGCATTGCCCAAACACATATGTATTCTATAAATAGTACAAAGCTGCTATTTTATACCTATGTAGACATTCTTTTGTCTTAATTTGTTTCATTTATCTGGATTGTTGTAACATCCCAAACACCTTATATCTCACTGGGATGACTTGCCTTTTAAGCCTTTCGGATTCAAGGAGACCTTGTATGTTCCTATAGGATTCAAGGTATAGGTATTTTTTAATGATTATATTTATGTCATTATCGTTATTAGAATGAATCCAAGGGGACCTTGTATGTTCCTATTTTTGGTAGTATTCTACAGTTCAGAATTTTCGAATCTGTACAGTTCCGTAATAAGAAACGAATAGTATAAAGAGCTTTGCTACTTTCCAATAACCACCTTGCTTCCAACTCCTCTGGCCTACAGCTTGTTTCTCTTATCTTTTGTGTCCGATACAAGCCTGCGCTGCTAGTTCTAATCAGCATGTTTCTCTTATCTTTTGTGTCCAATACAAGCCTGAGCTGCTAGTTCTAATCAGCACTCTTGACTCTTAGAATGATATAAACATGTTATCTTGTTTCTTTCATTCCAATATAAAAATGTATCTTTGTATGATTGTATAAAGACAGTTGTTATAGATTATGGAGTTCTTTCCATATTACCTGGCGCCAACTATTGTTTTGGCATATGACCCGAAATGTCTTAGTTTCTTCCATATGACTCAGAAAGTACCCAAAATACCCCCAAGAAGAGGTATAAACCATCATTCTGTGTTTTTTCATATTATCCGGAATCTGAGGAGCGTTCAGTCGGAGAAGAAGGCGGAGCGTTCCGTCCGGCATCTCCGCCCATATCATCGCCGGCGCCGGCACCGGCACCGTCGAACTCGGGAAAGGTGATCTTCGCGCAAAAAATCGGAAAAACGAACGGGAAAGACCGGGTACGCAAAAACAACTTTAACGGAGGCATCGTACATAAAAAAACGGTACGTCAAGTTCATATACTACGATTTTTATAATGAAAGTTGGTTCCAAAGAAGAAAGTTGAAAACTTGCCAAGTTTTCAACTATTTACAATATCGTGTCTTCGACAACACGACTGTAACAATGCCTCTAGATACACAAGTAAAGTACCTGGAACTGTTGCAACAAGTGGAAGAATGATTACCACTGAAGTCTGCAGCTGGTACATTATTTGTGTCATATCGTGTTGATTCTGAATCCCCATACCTCCTTGAAGATGATAAAGACCTGGAGTCAATATTTCTCCTTCACAAGAGCTAGAAGGGATATGGCAATAAATAAAAGAAATTGGGCTAACATGGAATATCCGAGTAAAAGATATGGCACTATCACTTCAAGCAGATCCGAAAGTGTAATTAATATGCTTTGGAAGGCTAGGTTTTGGCCAATAACTCGTTTGATCGAGCAAACCCGTACGACCACAACCTCCCATTTCGACACCGTTTACAAAGTATGCACAGAATCATATCAACGAAATGAGGAATAAGAGTGGTAGAACAGTCAGAGTGCAACCGATATCATTACGGCAGTTTGATGTGACATCGTTATACCATGTGGTAAGAATTCATTCCGCAATTGTCTCGGATAAAACCGTCCTCCCGGAATAGTCGTGTCAGTGAGTAAAATCGTCCTCTACGGATATAGTCGTGTCTCTCGATGACACGACTATTCAAATAATCGACTATTGCACAACACAACTATTCATACAGTCGTCTTGCCAAAGATATAACTACTGATATAGTCCTTGTGTACTATTGTGATCTTTTTTCCTCAGGATGTTGTTGACTTGACGAAGAGAACCTACACATGTGGCTTCTTCCAGAGCATGGAACTTCTGTGCAAGCACACCATTGCATGTATCGATGAGAGGAGTTTCGACCCGGTCAAATATTGTGAGAAGTGGTACTACGCAAGTCTATACCGCACCACGTACGAAGAAGTAGTTTTCCCTTCTTTAGACAGGAGTCAGTGGGGGGATTACGGGGTTTTATTCAAATGCGAACCGCCCAGGCTTGAAGCTCCGAAGAAAATGAGGAGACAGACAAAGAGAAGAGAGTCACAGCCCGACCCGCAAGAAAGGTCAAGGTTGAAATGTGGCAATTGTCGACAAGTTGGTCACAACCGTAAAAGGTGTACTAACCCAACTGTTGCGAAAGAACCAAGGAAGTGCAGAAATCGAAGACTCTCGCAACAAGGCAATCTTACTACTAACGAGTCAACGCAGAGAAGCCGCTCCGGCTTACCTAAGCCCCCACCATTCTTCACTTAGATTGTAGTGAAATTCTTGTATAACAAATATTACCTTATACCGCAATGTATGGCTGTACAGAAAAAATTATTAGAAATGCAAAAAAATCTTTCATGCATCATACGTGTATCTCCATTATAGTTGAATATTATAGTACACGACTATATATAAAGTCGTGTTGCATGAGAGACGACTATATACGTAGTCGTGTTGCATGGGAGACGACTATATACGTAGTCGTGTGTTGAAGTCGTGTTGCATGAAAAAAATGTATTTGAATTTATTGAAAGACTACTGTATGTACATCAAAGAATCTTTGTACAATAAAAGAATGTGGGTAGAATTGAATACATGCAGAAAAAGAAAGTATGTAGAAGAAAAAGAATATATGTACAAAAGAATATATGTGAGAAAAGAAATTTAGTCTTCATCCGACATCCTCAGAAAACCCGTAAGTATGACTTCCTAATTTTTGTCTCTAATTGAATCGTCATCAAACTCGGTGTCAATAACCCCGCGAATCATAGTTGCAGCAATGACTGGGCGCCACAAACGTGTAATTTTGGACTGATCAAACTCGGGTGGGTTGACATTGGACGCAAACTGCGCCACGTACATCATGATGAAGATGCCACATTCTTTTGAGTTCTCTTGCCAGGGCGCTTTGGCGATCTGAGTCATCTTCCAGTTGAGCAAACCCATCCACCCCAGCTTGTGTGCCATCACAACGTTCATGAACTGCGTGAATTTGTCAGCTGCTTTCCTGTGATGTGTGTACAACTGGGATCTGCCAGACAGCGGGTTGTAGAAGCGCCATACAAAGTGTGGGAATTGTACAAAGACGAGGCAGAAATGGGAACCGATGCGGATTCGAAAAAAGGTGTAGAACATGTTCCTGTTTAAGCCGTCGAGCATCCTCCCGAGCTTTTTTATCAATTTCAAATTATTGCCTCCTTCTTTGTGTTCCTGCAAAACTGCAAGAGAGTCAGAAAATGATGCTGGGAACGTCAACTTATCACTATTGATGCAGGGAACACTTACGTTGTCGAATATCTCTTTGAATGCGTGGCATCCAAAAAAACACCACGGATACTTCATCCGGTCTCTCTCATTGCGCTATCTCAAGAGACTTAAAAACTCATCTATAACCTATAGAAAACAGCAATAGGAGTCAGAACAGTCGAAGTAAGGCAAGGTACCACTTTTAATTAGGTTGTCTACAAAAACACTCGACTTCATGAAAAGTCGAGTATTTTATATACGACTTTAATAATAGTCGTGTCTCTCGAAGATACGATTATGCGTAAAGTCGTGTCTCGTGTATTCGAAAAAGGAAAAAAGGAAAACATATGAGGAAAAGAGGAAAATATATGAGGAAAATGAAAACATAATGTATACTTACATTGGTATTTATTTTTGTGGTTTGCATGAGGGATACGTAGTCATCATCACATAGCGTTGGGATTGGATAAGCCTTCCTTGGATTGACGATCCATCCATCTATTGCCACTCTATCCCGCTCTAACAATACCCCCATGTCGAAGCATAACTCCACACCGGCATAGTTTTCTGGGAGTGCAATTGTAGCCTTAGCCTTTTTAGGGGTTTGGAGAACATCGACGTCAACAAGCTGGGATGAGGTTAAGCATGCGGCCTCCTTTGCCTCCTCGTCGTCCTTCACCTCCTCCTCCTTCGTCTCCTCCTTGGCCGTTTGGATATCCGACTGCTATAAGGAAGAGATCACCTCATCGATGATAGAGGTCATTTGTCGATCGGATACAGTTTATTCGGAGTCAGCTTTCGGCTGACGGGACTATTCCTCCTTGCTGCTCCACTGACATTCTCTGTATATACTCACCTTCCCTAATCCTATGCAATTCAATTGCGGAGACAACCCTCCTTCTCTTCCTTACCACTACACCAGGGGGGAATAGGTCCCTTACGTACGTCTGACGGCCCTCGACTTCTGCACGCTCCATATTTTCGTCGAATTCTGGTTGGAGCTTCTTCAAAAACAGGTCACGAAGGATCTCTTAGTAGCCCGTTGATTCTTCTCTTCCTCATCTGTGCGTTCGATGGGAGCTAAAATGACATTTTACATATTCGTGTCAGTAGCAGCACGAAAAAGAACATAGTCGTGTTGCATGTAACACGAAAAACTAAATAGTCGTGTAGAATGCAACACGAAAAATGTAATAGTCGTGTACCATGTGACACGAAAAATTAAATAATCGTGTACAACTTACCTTTACTCCATTTCAATGAATCGCCGACTGACTTGTGCGCCAGCTCCTTTTTCCGCATACCCATCGGAGTTTTCTTCATATGCTCCTTGTCATCGGACCGCTTCTTTGGCTCCATTTGATGCACCGATGACTTTTTTTATCCTCTCCTTCTTCTCTGATTCCTTCGTCTCCTTTGCCGGCTCTTTAGTCTTCTCTTCCTTGGGATGCTCAAAGATCTGACCCTCTAACAGCATTGACGCTGTGGCGGCAGATGCCTTCATAGAGTGAAGAACCTTTCACAGAGGTCCGACACTCCTTTCCATCTCCTCATACGAAGGTAGAGCTATCTCAATTAGTGACTGTATGCCCTAAAGTGAACCCTCCAATCGCCCTATTGCAGTAGACTGAGCAGCCATCCTCGAGGAAGAGGGTGAAGGTTGTTTGGGAGTCCTCTTCATTTTCGGCCTCTCCGTCTTCTGCCGTCGCGGAGGAGGGGCCACTGAGGGAGACGGAGCAATGAGAGATGCCTCTTGGGCCATGGGGATGATTACATCGACAACTTCTTCCCATACTTCGAGATTATAGAACACTCCCTTCTAGTAGTCGGTCATACGGTGCTTCTTCTGTGCACCCTTCTTGACCTCTTAATCAGGGCTCTGGTAGGGCCCACGATAGCATGGAAGATTGTCGTGTGCTCAAAAAACCAAATCTCCATAGTAAACAGATGAAAACATTAGTAAAAGACGCGGATATAGGCAAGTCGTGTACTATTATTGACTATAATAGTACACAACTATATACTTAGTCGTGTTGCATAATACACGACTATAAATGAAGTCAACATAAGACACGACACTTAGCGTCTATGCGTCATGCCTTTCGAAGACTCTGAAAACATGGAAATGCTACATACCTGAAGGACATATGAGGTGCCGTTTAGGTATCCACCGCCCCGTGACCCTCCTTGAGATCTCGCACTCACTAGTCTGCTGTGTGGGTTATACCAGAAACCAACATGTTATGCATAGCCCCAGCCCAATTATATGACCTCAATCTTAGGAGGTCTTCAATGTAATGGTACAAATAGGGATACATCGTTCTAGTGCTGTGTGGAAGCAGCACTGTGCAGAACAGGAGGCAGATGAACATCCTCGCCATGTCCTCCTCTTCCATCTTCATTTCGCCATCGCTAAGCTTGTCAATGATTTCCTCAATGTGTGGAATATCCAGTCTCCTAACGGCGAAGTACTTTCTGAAGAATTGACCTTCCGGTCAGCGTGGCAAGGAGGGGACGACCTCAACTGTTTCGCCCTTTGCGGGCAATTCGGTGATAAGAGCAACTTCTTGTTCTGTGAAACGTAGCGTCCTGCCTTTCATATTGAAGACCTTAGCCGACTCATCCCAGTACTTGACCAAATGGTCGAGGAGGTTCCGAGAAACAACTACGTCCTCACCATAAAAAATGACAGCGAAACTAGCTTCTCTGATCAGTTGGCCACATCTTTGGTGACGCCGTAGGAGGGCCGCACACTTTTTCATCGCGCCGGGTTGACAAAACGTTCGAAGCGCCGGTCGCGCATAGTATGTTCTCTTTATTGATGGGTCCATCAGAGCCTTCCTCTTCCTGCCCCTCTGTCTTCGCTGACGAGGTGCCAACACAAAATCCTGATCCTCCTCCTCTTCCGATGGTATTTCCTCCATAGACTCATCCCTTTTTGTATCCATCTGCAAGGAGATAGGTAGAGTGGTCAGTAGAAAAGTCGTGTCGGTGTAACACGAAAACATAAAAGTCGTGTCGTCACGTACATGACTAAGAAGTTCATAATAAAAATTAAAAATCTAAATTTCAGACCTTCTGAAACTAAAATCAGTAAGGATTGATGTAATTTACCACGGTTTAGTCGTGTGTATGTGTGTATTTCTTGGCAAACGCCTTTCACACTATTCTTCGCCGTAAACTGAAGCTCAATCTGTCACTCCGTCGGTTGCAGGAAGGCGCAGGGAGCCGCGGGGTAAACTCAGCAAGTTGAAGCCCCGAAATCCCCTAAGGTATAAGCTTCAAATAGCCGCCTTTGCGCACTCTCTGTTAGTCGTGTCGTCGAAATCCAGCAGGGGGCAGCTCTAAATCGAGCTGGAGGACGTGAATAGGATCGTCGAAATCCGCAGGGGTCGCCGGTGGAATCGCCACTTGAACTCGCTGGTGGAGTCGCCGATGGAAATCACCGAAGAAATCCTTGTGTTTTTCGTGTTGTATACAACACGCCTCTTCGCACAGTATTAGAACGAAAAAGATAGAAGAAGAGCATTTTTGGTACTTCAGGTCTAGATTCCAGGACATATGAGATTTCACGGGAAAAACCAAGTAATATGGGAATATAAAAGTTGGCACCAGGTAATATAGAAAAAACTCCACATTATGAAATTGTAACTAAATATTTTACAAGTTATGAGGGGGACCCATCTATAGTCTACATGCCCTGGACCAATAACGTGATGACCGATGTGAAAGCTATTTTTATTAATTAATCCTGTATGTGGATTTTTATGATGCTTGATTTAGACAGGATTAATCATAGAACTAAGTTAAAAAAAAGTGGAAGGAAGTTTGCTAGATAAAGCTTGTAAAACCACGTGAAAAGTCGAAAACATCCCTTGCTTCACGGGGCAACTAGGGCATCAGGAGAAAAAATAAAGAAAAATCAATTTCCATGCACGCGCTCTGATCTCGAGAAGAATTCACTCATTTCAACTTTCTATCATTTTTTCCAGTTAATGCCAACTGCCTTGTATCAGCTGGCCCATGCATTCAAAACAGGAAAAAAAAGTTCCCTTAAATTTCTAAATGGCATGTTAACCCTTGATCTCAATAATCTATTTTAGTTCTTCATATTTAGAAAAAACGAATTGATCCATTTCTTTCTCTCTTTGCTTTTTATTATGTTAACAAGAGGTGTCTAATTCCTTCAGACCCCACTAGAAGGGTAGATTTATTCTCCTTCTGTCCCATATTAATTGCCTAAGCCATGTCTTTTGCCATCCCACCAAGATTCCTCTGATTCAATTTATTGGTTAAACTGATGTCCATATGAAGGGATGCTCGCAATTTTGTTTAGAAACTACAATGTTTGCTAGATATAAACGCAAGCACAGTTTTGCATGACCTATAAGGCAATGCAAATCCGATCCATTAGTCATATCAAGCACATTCTTTCCATCTAAAAAAAGCACATATTAAGGGCAAAAATATTATCTACTTCAAAATTCTTTTCAAAATACATGTATAAAATTTGGTGAAGATAACGAGAATCCAATCTTATTCTTTTTGGTATAGAAAATCTTAATGATTTACTAGTTTAACTAGTAACCCTACTGTAGCTGGAGCCTCTTAATGTGGATTATGCTCCAAGCTCAGCAACTAATTTAATTATGTAAAGGAAAAAAATCTTGAATTTCTTTATTAGGACAAGGGGACAAAAGAGTCATTTCGGACAGTGATTACTGTAGTCTTCTGACATTTTGTTATAACGAGGAAAGGAAGGTTGAGGAAACCGGGAAAGATATCGTTTTAACGGTAAAGCCAGGGCTATGATGCAAGAGGCAAGAAATGCAGAAATTTCAATTTTCTCCATCCAATCTTTCCTTCGTCCTCCCTTCCCATCAATCTATAAATGAACACCTAAGCCCGGGAAGATTGAACACACACAAGGAAGACAGAGGAACAAGGGGAGCTTCTCCTCTTGAGACAAGACAATGGGGGAGAAGAGAAGGGTGGGGGTGTTTGGGGTGGTCTGTGGACATCCGGAGACTGAGCAGTTCTCAAGAGATGGAAGCCAATTCAGCTTCTCTACTGGCATATTGCCGTCTCTCGGAGCTCGAAGCAATCGCAGGGTCAGGCTCAGGAAGCATATTATATCGCCGTATGATCAAAGATTAAGGTGAGAGGATCAAGTTTTACACTGCTGTTTCTTAGATTGCAGAATATGATTTTGTGCGTCTGTTTTAACTTATCCAATCCGCGCGAGTGGTTGAGAAATAATTTTGCTTTCCACCTCAATTGTACTTGGTTAAGTTTTTTTATTTGAGGATTAAGAACAAATAAGAAATTTATGATTGAACACTCATGCTAAAGGTTGCCTTATATTGTAACCTTTGTATGAAGGTTGAACACAAATGTTTTTCCAGGCCAAATACCAATTTTAAAGAAATGATGCCTTTGCAACAGGGCATGGAGGACATTTTTGATACTTCTAGTCGGCTACTCTGCATGGGTTTCCCCCTTCGAATTCGGATTCTTGGAAAGACCAAAAGCCCCGTTATCAATTGTAGATAATGTCGTTAATGGCTTCTTCGCCATTGATATAATCCTGACCTTCTTCGTGGCCTACCTCGACAAGAAGACTTACCTGTTCGTAGACAACCCAAAAAAGATAGCTAAGAGGTATTTGAGTACATGGCTCGCCCTTGATGTCGCATCAACCATCCCTGTTGAGCTTGCCAAGAAAATCATACCTTCAAGCATTGGTGCCTATGGCTTCCAAATGCTCCGCCTCTGGCGTCTCCGACGAGTCAGCTCCCTTTTCGCCAGGCAAGTTCCCCATCCCAAATTCCAATTCTCACATTTACCATTTTTTGCATAGATTTTGTAGCATTATTTTGATTCGGATAAGAGATACACAAAGTATAGAATCCATGTCACCGATCCCAGCTAGTGGGATAGTGACGCTGAAGGATTTTGTAAAATGTTTTCTTTACAAACGTCACACCCTTGTTTTTATTTACTTTTTGTTACTGAATTAACAGGTTAGAGAAAAACAAGGATTACAACTATTTCTGGGTCAGATGTTCAAAGCTTATTTGTGTGAGTAAATTTTCTAGTTCATATATATTTTTTAAGATTGACGAATGATTTCTTTATCTGAGTTCTTGGTCCAAATTTCATGGTCAGGTAACATTATTTGCAGTTCACTGTGCTGGATGCTTCTACTATCTTATCGCCGCAAGGTATCCTGATCCGAGCAAAACTTGGATTGGGCTTGCCATTCCTGACTTTAAGCAAAGGAGTCTCTGGATCAGATATGTCACCACCATGTACTGGTCAATCACCACCCTCACAACTGTCGGGTATGGTGATCTGCATCCTGCAAATACCAGGGAAATGATTTTTGATACCTTCTACATGCTCTTCAACCTCGGATTGACCGCATATTTGATCGGTAACATGACCAATTTGGTTGTACATGGCACGAGCAGAACGAGAAAATTTGTAAGGCTACTTTCACCTCAAAATTTCCCCAGTGAGCTTAAATTGCAAATCCGAGATTGTCGTAAATGATTTAATTTGTGCTTAATTTTATTTACAGAGGGATACAATTCAAGCTGCTTCCAACTTTGCAGTAAGGAATCAGCTGCCACTAGGTCTTCAAGATCAGATGCTGGCGCACTTGTGCTTGAAGTTCAGGACAGATTCTGAAGGCTTGCAGCAGCAAGAGACCTTGGATGCTCTTCCGAAGGCAATTCGGTCTAGCATCTCTCATTTCCTTTTCTACAGTCTCGTAGACAAGGTCTATTTGTTCAAAGGAGTCTCCAATGATCTGCTGTTCCAGCTTGTAAGGCACATCAAACTCATCAGGACAAATTTTATATTTACTCGCCATAAATAATCTAAAAGTGATTCTAGTCCAATTATTCTGCAGGTGTCTGAGATGAAAGCTGAGTACTTCCCTCCAAAGGAAGATGTGATCTTGCAGAATGAAGCTCCCACTGATTTCTACATACTAGTGTCTGGTGCAGTGGTAATTAATCACCCAAACCCAGCTCACAAAAGCTCTAAATTTATTTCAGCAGCTCTCCATGTTAATGCAGAATTTGATTATAATTATATTCCATTCATTTGCAGGATATAGTTCATAAGGGCGCAACTGAACAGGTAAATTTTCTCTTAAATTAGTTTTAATGGTGCTTAATTTGAATATCTTTTTGTCCATTAACCGTGAGTTTCTTCTAAAATGGTGTCTATGGATCTTACAAAAGGTTGTACGAGAATCGGGCACAGGAGGAATTTTTGGAGAGATTGGAGTGCTCTGCTACAGGCCACAGCTATTCACTGTACGGACCAAGAGGCTGTGCCAGCTTCTACGTCTGAACCGCACCTCCTTCCTGAACATTGTTCAAGCCAATGTTGGGGATGGAACTGTAATCATGAACAATCTCCTACAGGTGCATATATGATATGTAATTATTTTTTTTAAGAGGCAACAACCTATGTAATGTGTCTAAGTCATCTTCACTGCTTGTCATGGTGTAGCGCATGAAAGATACGAAGGATCCAATAATGGAGGGAGTTCTGGCAGAGACGGAGAGCATGCTGGCCCGGGGAAGGATGGACCTGCCCCTCAGTCTCTGCTTTGCAGCAATCAGAGGAGATGACCTCTTGCTGAACCAGTTGTTGAAGCGTGGCCTGGACTCGAATGAATCCGACGCCAATGGGCGAACTGCACTGGTTGGTTAACGATTTTTCTTTCTCTTTCTGCTTAATTTCTTCTGTTATCTTATCTTCATTGACTTAAGAGGTTCGTTTAAACACACATAGTCAAGTGAATTGATCTTTCTTTGGTGTGCTCTTTGAACAGCATATTGCTGCATCTAAGGGGAGTGAGAACTGTGTTCTAATTCTTCTTGATTATGGCGCTGAACCCAATAGCAGAGGTACGTTACTTGCTAGTTTAATTGTTACATTATCATATGCATGTATTGCTCCGATGTGTTTTTTGTGGTATAAGGCTAGGTCTAAATTTTCAATGTATGAATCTGAAGCAAATTTCAATGTGGGTAAGTTGTCTACTACATACCCTAATGCTGCTGATAGTTTTTTCTAATTTTCGGATCGAACATAGGTTTTGACTTTCCTAAATTGATAGTCTTCCTACAGGCCAATATGTTGTTTGTCATACAACGCTTGCTATTGTTTTGTTTGGATGGCTTTCAACTTTCTAATTTTTGGATAGAACATAGGTTTTGACTTCCATAAATTGGTAGTCTCCTTCAGGCCAATATGTTGTTTGTCATTCAAGGCTTATTGTTTAATTTGGACGGCAATCAACCAGTGGAAAATACCACACAAATTATGAAGTTTTCTTAAAAGAAATGACAACTTGCGTAAAGAATAGAGAGCATTTGACGTCTCATGTGACTCATTTGGCTCACGGGCATTGCCGGTCTGCCCGTGCCATGCCTTTTCATCATAAACCCATGGACAAAGCTTTTTGTTTTTGGTTATTTTCTTTCTTTCTTTTTTCTTTTTGAAAGACAGGAATCTGCAAGCGAAACTAGAAGGTCACAAAAAATCTATTTTTCGTCAATCATAGTTCCTTTTTTTGGCTCTCTAGTCGAGCCTCGTAGTCGTAGATCTCAACTTAGAAGGCATTCATATAACTATGGAATATTGAAATGCTCAACTCCCATGCAATAGCCGACCATGACGAATCAAATACCAGAGATGTCAATGCTTCTCAGGTATTGTTTCTTGTCTTAAAAAAAGTGTACATTGACTTCTTATCTATCAGGGAAGTCTCCATTCTACTTGGCAAAAACAAAGTCTTCCTTCTCATATGTATACAAATCCATGCAACATGACGTATCACTCCTCTTATGGAGGAAGTGAAGTCCATGATCGACTCGCTCAAACTTCATTATCCATAAATGTTGTTCTAGGCTTCATGCTGCATGCTTCACGAGTACTACATTCAAGCACTTTATATATCTTCCAACTTAATTAGAAAACTAATATAATTTCCTCCTATCTTGTAATGCAGATTCTGAAGGAAGTACTCCTTTGTGGGAAGCAATGCTGGGGGGCCACGAGGCCGTGGCCAAGCTACTACTAGACAATGGAGCCGTCATCTCCTCCGGCGACATGGGCAACTTCGCATGCACCGCGGCAGAGCAGAACAACCTTGACCTCCTCGGCGACATTGTCCGCTACGGCGGCGACGTCACACTCCCCCGCACCAACGGCATTACAGCCCTCCACCTCGCCGTCTGCGAGGGGAACGCGGAGATGGTCAAATTCCTACTAGACCAAGGAGCCGATATTGACAAACCGGACCTGAATGGCTGGACCCCACGCACACTTGCTGACCAGCAGGGCCATGACGAGATCAAATCCCTTTTCCAATCCAAGAAAGAAACAGGCTTTGAATCCTTCCTTGCAGCTCCAGGCAACCAAGCCTTCGTAAAATTTAGAAGTGAGCCGGCCATTAGGCACTATTCTAGTGACATTATCCCTGTCCCTAGTGAGGGTCCATGGGGCACAGGGCAATTCAATCAGAGGAGAAAGGCTAACAACTTCCACAATTCGCTGTTTGGTATCATGAGTGCTGCCCATGCAAGCCTCACTAGTCCCATGTCAGTGGAGCCCACGAGGTATCATGGGATGAGGGACTGCCCAGTTAGGGTTACCGTAAGTTGCATGGACAGGGAAGAGATGGGGCCGAAGCTAGTCCTCCTGCCCAACTCCATGGAAGAGCTGCTCCGGCTTGGAGCCAAGAAGTTTGGGTTCCTGCCCACCAAAGTTGTTACTGTAGATAGAGTCGAAGTTGATGACATAGAGGTAATTAGAGATGGGGATCATTTATTTTTTGGGAGGGATGAAGGGTTTGAGGAAGAGGATGTGTTGAAGGTGGACGACCGATGAATTAGGTTGATAAGAGACACTACAACAAAAAAAAGGGGTTTAGAGACGGAAAACTCTGTCGCTAAATGTACATAATCCATCGTTAAAAAATAATTAGAGATACGTCCTCAATCCTTAAAAAGTCGAAAACGACATGAATCAACCGTTGAGAGGACTTTCGGCGGATGAGCAATAGCGACGGATTTTAAACCGTCGGATAAAAGTTATTGCGACTGTTTTTATCTGTCGAAAAAATGTTTCTTTCGACGTATATTGCCGTCATAAAAGGAATTTTTTTGCCGACAACAATATGCAGCGACTTTTTATCCGTCGGTGTAAATTTTTAGCGACGGTATTAAATGTGTATTTCGACATTTAGCTCATTTGTGACAGATTTTATTTGTCGGTACAAACTTCAAAAAAATCTAAATATAGATAACAAGTATTATTCATAAATGCAAAAGATATTCTCATATATGATTCATATAATTAGTACCACATTCTATAACATATATGTATATAATGTCATTTTACAACAATATGCAAAAGAAAATACACAAACCAAAAAATTAATCAAAGCAAATGTTATTCGCATGGATGCAGCTTCATTTTCAAGCAATAATCCTTTTTCATCCTTGTATATACGTTCAACTTCCTCCTCAAAGCTTTGTAAAGCGTTGTCAACCTAAAAAAAGAACAAATAATAATAAACCTACTTTCACGAGGACCAAAATAAAACATCATTTTACACTCAACTAAGAAGCAACCCACCTCCAGCCTAATAATTGAGCATGAAGAAACTACCTCCAGTCTAAGTAGAATGTCCCGATTCTGCAAAATTCTTCGGTCCCACTCAGCTATTGCAGTGGCTTGCTTTCTAAATTTTCTGGTTCGTTCCTGAAGCTCAGCATTGCAGTCTTTAATGATCTGCAGCGAAAAAGTCAAGGGTCAAACCAAAAAGATAGGCGAAATTAGTATATAGAAAATTTTTGTGAGCTTTCAAGACAAAATAAGTTTTACACAAAAGATTTACAAGTTTCTAGGCTGACATAGCTTTAGAGTCATCTAATAAATAATTACCTCTTCAACAGTTTTCCCAATAATTTCAAATGGTAACTCAGGAACTGCATATTGTGTTGTAATGATGGTGGAAGATGAGGTCCTACGAAATAACCAATAAGAAAAAGAGATGTCATAAACAAAACCCACTAAATTGTAATAACTTTCAATAGTGAAGTCCTTCGAAAAAATCTGTCGCAAATATTATATCTTTACCCACGGATCATTTTCTGTCCTAAAAAAATTTCTTTATCGACGATTCTTTTAGCGACAAAATAGCAGCCGTCGCTAATGCCCGATTTTGTTGTAGTGAAGAAAATTGCTAGGGTAGTTTTTTCATTTTTTATTTTTTTCTATTTTTTGTTAAATACGGAAAATGATATAGAATTTAGGGCCCGTTTTGAGAAGTTATCTTTTTCATCTTTTATTTTATTTTATTAAAGAAAATAAAATAGATCTTGTATAAAATGTTCATCTTACTCTCACCCATTTCATGCCCTTCACCTACACAAACACTTTCAAAACTTCTCCAAAGCCACGGCCTTATGATCTAAAATGGACAGAAAGCTCAAACCTTTCAATCTGCAGCAAAAGCCACACAGATCTGATAAATCCAAGGTGAGATCGGGTTGGAACCCTCATCCGAAGCTCTTTAGCGGCATGCCACAACCGCCGAGAGCAGTCCCTCCACCCACGACACGCATGCGCTGCTGACATTAATTAGTGCAGTTAGCACCAGCCGCCGCAACACATCCACAAGGCAGTTCCATGATAGCCAGCCTAACCCACCCTCCGAGTCCTCTTCCTCCACCTCCTCCATCTCATCCCTGAGCGACAACGCCACGCTATGGCCAAAAGGCCCAACCTTTTCATTTTCGTTGATGGGCCTACCTCTACTGCTTCAGCACCAACAACAAGGTCACCAAGTCTTTCCTCCTACTGATGAAGCCATTGGGTTCAGGGTTTTGTTTGTGTAGTTGAGGGACAAGATTGTTAAAAAAAATTTACTTTTTGAGTAAGGATACTTTCTACCAGAACCTTACTCCTGACTCCTGAGTCCTGAGGACGGTTAAAGTAGAAAGAAACATGATTCTTTAAAGGGCATAAAAACCATTTCTGTGAGAAAATTTTTTATGTAAGAAAATATGCAAATAAACATATTTTGGCAGAAAGGGCCTTTAAGCACCATTTTTGCCCCTTAAAATCAAAAGGTGCATCCAAACAATCCCTTAGGGCCATGGAACAAAAAAAAAGTCTTTTTTCCATTTTTTGGTTTTTTCTTTATTAAATGAATTGAAATATGTTTCGTACAGAAATCTCCATCTTACCCATTTCATCTTCATCTCCACCTTCCCTCCATCTTCTTCCTCCACCGCGCCTCCCCCGCACCCTCGTCCTCCCCGTTTGCTCCCTCGTCGGCATCCTCATCCTCCCCAAGTCCCCTCTCCCTAGCTCCTCCCTCTATTCCCCCTTCCTCTCCTTCCACCTCTATGCTCTTGGCACCTCTGGTGACGCCTCTTCCTCCTCTACCACCCTTGTCGTCGCGGTTCAGCTCTCAGTCCCAACGTCTTGCACCTACTCTGCTGCCAAATGCCTGATCCCCAGTCTCTGCCTGAAAAAAGTGATCTTTGATTCGATCTAGCAGGAATGGCTGTGGTGCCGTTCAAGCAGGAGACTTCGCAGCAGCATGGCTGCTATGATGACTTGCCAGAGCTGAGTGTGGAGTACTTTCCTTCTGGGAGTGTGGTTGACGGGCTAGGGTGGTTGAGGCCGTGGTCGGGGCTACCATTGTGGCGAGGAGAAGGGGAAAAGCAGGTAAGTTCATGGCTGGCAGCAAGAGGCGGTGGTGGAGCTGCTGTTTGACTTCGATGAGTCAGACCTCTAAGGATCTCCGGGGGAGGCAATGCGGGGGGAGCTGAAGAAGTTGATCCCCAGCTCGCGATTTTCCAAGAAGGCGACGAAGAAGGTTGAGGCCTTGGCGGCGGTGGCGCTGTCGGTGAACATCCCGGATTGGTCGAAGATTCTGTGGGAGAACTATCGGGTAGGGGTTCGACAATGAGGGGGATGAGGAGAGAGAAGATAAGGGCAAGATTGTCATAAAATAAATTTATTTTGATAAAAGATAATCCCTCCGTTCCAAAATACTATGTAGATTTGAAAAAAATCTCATTTTTATTGGACCATGAATCCCACGAGAAAGTCGCATGACTTCTTCTCCCTTACATCCCATCCACCTTGTCTGATCGTTCATGAACAAAATTCTAATCAATCCTTCTAAGTCTCATCAAATTTTGAAAAGAGGAAGTCATGTGATTTGGCAAAATGTATACAATATTTTGGAATAATAATATTTCCAAATGTACGTAATAGTTTGGAACGGAGGGAGTACTTTTTACAAGAACCTTCCTCTTGAGAGGGGTTAGAGTAGAAATGAAAAATACCCTTTAAATGAGCATAAAGACTATTTCTGCGATAAAATTTTTTATGTGAGAAAATGTGCAAACAAACATATTTTTTTGGAGAAAGAACCTTAAAGGTCTCTTGTTCATCCAAAAAACTCCTTGGTCTTACCACTCCAACCAAAATCTCTACTTGTTTTTCGCGGTTTGTTGTTTACTAGCAAAATTGCACATGTAAATTGTAATCCACTTTTTCCCTTTTGACTAGTGAAATTGCACGTTCTAACAATGTACATTCAATACGTGTAGAGTTCATTGCTAGACGGTCACTATAACCAATGGGTACTAATCACTGATCAAAAAAACATGTTGTCCCCAAAAATGTATAAACTGACTGTGAAGTAATAAAAATGTAGATATGCCTTAATTTAGGCAGAACAAAAATTCAGTGTAAACATTATGTTTATTTAATTTCAGATTTTGGTTGGCAGCAATCCTATATAAAAATAGATCCAACACAATTACAAATAAGTATATTCTAGTAGCCACCGTTTGCATTCACAATCCAACTCACTGGTGTAATTTTTTTTGTTATAAATCACTGGTGAGTGATAAGTAGTTCGCTCAGATCTCCTAGATCTCTAATCAAGGTTGCTGATTCATTTGGAGGGGAAATTGGAATTTCATTCGTTTTGCAGAGTAAGGATGAGAGATATTTTCTCCATAATTATCTACTCCCTCCAGTCACTTTTAATAGTTCGCTTATATCTCCTAGATCTCTAGTCGAGTTTGCTGATTCATTATAGCGCGCGTATCACAAGCATATACAAACCGATTCTGTAGCATTTGAAGGTAGCCCATCCAGGCAACTTTTAACTGCGTTTGCTACTTTCCCTAAAAAAAACTGTTTTTGCTCTTTGACGGTAGAAAAAAAAACACTGGCTTTAGCGCAATATTTCTCATTGGCAATTCGACAAACTTTCTTCGAGCGCATATTACTGCAATTCTTTTTGGCACAAAAAAAACTATATATTATAGGATTACTACACTACATATTACTGCAATTTCCTAAAACGCTTTAAGGCTTGAAAAACTATATATAATAGGATTACTACACTACATATTACTGCAATTTGCTAAAATGCTTTAAGGCTTGAACATATAATACGAAGCTCCATGTCAATTGAAAGTAGTAAGTCGTCAATAGCTTTCAATTGTAAATAGTCTACTATAATTAGGCAATTAATTCTTCATATAAATATATTGGTTTGTGAAAGAACCGACCAATGTCTCCAATCAAATGGTTATTTATTGTTTCTAGCCATTGTAGTTGAGATGGTTTTTCTTAGTTTTCATTTATCTGTCCATATTCTAGGTGCAAAGATTGAAGCTAATAGGATATGTTATTTCGGATTGTTGATCACTGCATTATATAATGCTTCAACTTCTTGTTCGCGTAGAATTTACTTGTCAATTTCTATCAAAATTGCTGACTGAAAGCCTTATATGAGAATTTCTCCTAAACTTGATGCCTAAACAACTGAAGTCATAAGTTGAGACATGCATTATGATTGGTTTTCATCTAAAAGTTTCTGATATATATGTATGATAAGCTAACTATTGTAAGATCTAAAGCAGGAGTCCACACTGCATCACTCACCTACTGTTCCTTTGTTGCTTTTCACAGACTA
This sequence comes from Houttuynia cordata, assembly GCA_039654745.1. Classification (NCBI taxonomy): domain Eukaryota; kingdom Viridiplantae; phylum Streptophyta; class Magnoliopsida; order Piperales; family Saururaceae; genus Houttuynia; species Houttuynia cordata. Next base: position 44,177,441 of record CM077502.1, on the reverse strand, counting down.
AAAAACTGCTACAATCACTAATTAATGTAAAGGAAAAACCCTTTTTACAATATTCCTTCTCCGAATGCAAATCCCCTCTTGTATGCGTATCATGTTGCGTGGCTTCCCCTTGGAGCACGCCTCATCCTCCTTTACGGTTGATGGGGAGGGGTCCTCGGGTGAGGTAAACTTTCTCCGCAGTTGATGGCGTGCACTCTTATCCCATGCATTGGCGAGAGACTCCGCTGCTGACCTATTTAGGTACTCCCTTCAGACAGTTCGTGCTTCCCACCATTCGGTGGTTGCTTTCCACTTTGTGGAAGTTCCGGTCAACTTCTACTAATACGTTTTCAATCGGCATATAGCCGACCCCTTTGGAGTATGCTCATGGCCGGAATTGGAGTTTGAGGTATGAAGCAGTGGAAGTGTTCTTCATTTCTCTCCATCAAACCGTTGTTCTTATCTCTCTTTGTTATGTTACGTGTGTTAGTAAGTTGATATGTGTGCTATGTAGTCCAATGAAGTACATATATGTGTTTTTTGCGTCTTTGGGTTTCACGCAACCCTTCTTTTATAGCAGGCTCCTTTGTTTGTTCCCTTAGTTTTAATGTTTACGTAGAGCCCTTCGCGGCTTATGTAAAAAAAAATATCATTTTGAATGAAGGGTATTTTAGACAACATGCTCTAAATTATCCATTCTACCTTTCACGTACTCCCTCCGTCCGGAATATTATCACCCTAATTAGTTAAAAAATGAACTAATTAGGGAGATAATAAATCTGGACGATGAGAGTATATAGATATAGATTATGATAAACGCTGATGGGTCATGCATGCACGGCTAAAGAATGAACAAGAATATGCGGTTGACATGAAATTATGTTACTCCCTCCGTTCCAAAATATTATGTACATTTGAAAATATTCATTGTTTTAAAATACTGTATACATTTTGCCAAATCACGTAACTTCCTCTTTCCAAAATTGGATGAGACTTGGAAGGGTTGACTTGAATTTGGTTTGTGAACAAGCATACGAGTTGGATGGGATATCAAGGAGATGTAGTCATGTGACTTAATTGTGGGCTTTATGGTCCAATAACAATGAGAATTATCTCAGATATATACAATATTTTGGAACGGAGGGAGTATTATACTCAATCATTAGCTTTTACTGATAAAAACCCAATAATGAGGGAAATCATTCATGTGACATTAAGGATTTTAAGATGCCTCAAAGTGTAAGGTCAAAGCTGAAATTGTGTATGTTTAAACAAATTTATTAGGAAGAGTGGGCCTTTCACATAGGGATTGTATTTCACATTTGTCACATTTTTCAGGTTGAAATGTGACAAATTGTGAAAGATTCTTTTCATTGATATATTTGTGGCCTTTCAGCAACCAAAAAGTATTTACATTTTTTTTCAGGCTGAAAGGCCCAAATTTTCACATTCCAAATGCACCCTAATTTTTTGTTACCGCAAGAGGAGAAGGCCCAGGTAATAGATTTTTTTTTTCAAGTTTGTGCATTGTGCACATTGTGTTAAAACTCATAACATGAATCAGTGTGAGGAGTTCACCACCCCAGATTTAGCCACCCCTCACCCCTCTATACACAGATGATGGGTATCCATTGTTTCAAAATGCGTAGGCGGTGGACATCCATCGACCATGTAATGGTGGGCTGGCTAAACATGGAGTGGCGAGCTACTCATCCTATGAATCACCACTGCCAAATTTTGACAAGATCTACAACATGGATGATTGCAACTTCAGTGAAGTATGTGAGGAGTCCCATGATTTCGTTGTTGATGTCTGGTATAGGACAGAGAGGTGGGGAATACATTAGACTGGTTATTGGGAAATCTAACATGGATTTTCCGTCCTAATTGGTTTTCAGCCTCAGCCTTAAATTCTGAGTGAATGACCTCTAAAAGGTCTAGGCTCGTTGACCTTTGGGAAAAGGTAGCCTAGTTATTTTACCAGAAATGCAATATTCACAAATTCGTAAATCATCACCAATCCTAGGTAGTAAACCACTACCTGACATGCGGTGTAATTTTCTAACATTAACATGACATAGGCGCAAGTGTCATAATAAAGCATCATCATATGCAACACAAGCCAAATACTCAGAATCAATCATGTTATTAAAATCAGCAGCAAAGTCATTAGTTACATCAAGTTTGAATAAACCATCAATCAAACAAATAGTAAATAAAATATTGTTCTTCTTTCCCACAGTCCCCTTGTCACCCTTGAACCTAACTTCAAATTCCTTTTGAGTCAGCAGAGGGACTGAAATCAGGTTCTTTCTAATAGATGGTGCAAGCAGGACATCAGTAAAAACCAAAGAATTTCCCCTAGAGAGAGGAATATGAATAGAACCAATCCTGAGCACATCACAATAAATATTGTTGCCCATATAGATTTTGTGCTCTCCGAGATTTTTTCATTTTATTTCCACAAACGACTCCTTCGTCATGGCCACATGTCGTGTTGCAGCCAAGTCTAGCCACCATCCTCTGGTATTAGTGTTTACAATCAATGCCTGAGATATCATACAGATAATATCATTTCATCCACCTTGCTGTTTTTTCTTCTCATTTCCCTGTGGGCCATTAGGACAATTCCTGCTAAAATGGCCCATTTGGTCACAAGTGAAGCAAGCTTCATTTTTCTTGTTCTTGCCCTTATCACCTCCCTGAAATTGAGGTTTCTTTCCCTTTTTCTTGAAATACTTCTTCGAAGGGCCAGCATAGGATCCATCCTTTTTGTTGCCAACATGATGAGCAAGATTGACAGATACATTAGAGGCTTTCACATGGTCTCGCCTTTCCCGCTCCAAGCCCAGCTTGGCAGTAAGGTCATCCAAAGTGAGTTTCTTATCACTCAAGTTCAGTGCTACCACAACAGGCTCCCATGATGGAGGGAGACTAGTTAGGATGGTAGATACTTAGATCCTTAAAGAAATAGGATCACCAAGCATCTCCAACTCACTAGAAATAATAGACATGACATTTATTTGTTCAAGCACATTTTTGCCTTACTCCATCCTCATGTTAGAATAGCGAGTGTGTAGCAACCTGATATAGGCCTCAATATGCTCTCCATACCTTCTCATGATAGCCTCATATATTTCTTTTGCAGTGGTATGCTTATCGAAAAATGACTCAATGTTTGGCTCCACAAATGTTAACATGTGGTCCTTGCTCTAGCATCCTCCAGTTTGAACTTCTCGTACTCTCTCTTTTGAGCAGCAGTAGTATTTTCACTCGGAAGTTCAACTACTTGATCCAAGAGATGGGTCAAGTCCTCAAGAAATAGGATATGCCGAATACGCTTCTTCCAAGTGACGAAGTCCGTGGCATTCAACTTTTCAGACTTGCCAAGTTCACTAGAAACCATTCGGGATGCCATTGCAACTCTCTCTAAAATAGCAAGTGAAGCAACAAGATGATCTTTGTAAATCACTACAATCAATGGAATAGGACAATTAGAGACAAAGGAAAAGTTTGAGTCACTAATAACAACAATCAGTATTTAATTGTTGATGTGGCACAAATACTGCTTCAAATTCAAACAAATCTTTCAAATTTTACCAGCGCGATCAATCGCAACAGACAGGCGATCGATCACTGTAGACTTTGCAATATCACAGTAGATACGATCGATCATGTACTTTATATTAAACGTTCTAGTACTTTTGATCGATCACTCCCTAAAGTGATTGATCGCGTACTTTAAGATGAACGATCCAGTAGATCTGATCGATCGTTCACACCAATGATCAATCGCGTTTTCACCTGCGATCGATCATACACCCAAGTGATCGATCGCTACCTCGATATCGATATTTACAGTATTTACGATCGATCGATCGTAAGTATTAAAATTTTTGTCTAGAGAGACGCGATCGAGTGATCGATCATTTACGGGTTTTCTTCTCGGTTTTGAGCCTGGTGTGATCGATTGCGTATGCTATGGCGATCGATCACGTACCAAAACTTTGACCGATCAAAACGATTGCTCAGAATTTCAAAAGAATATCAATTAGGGTATTGAGAATTCTAGCATCACTACGTATTAGAGCTTTGATACCACTGTTGGGTTCAGAGGCGCAGCGGAAGCGGGAGGGATTATCCGTCGTGATGCCAAATTCTCCAAATCAGTCCCCTTTTTTATTACTTTCTCTTGCACACAATATCAAACAAAGAATATGCAAGAACATATGAGCAATATTATGAACAAACACTTATATCATCTCAATATATCAAGAGATCAACGGATTGAATACTACTAACCTTTGGGCCTTTGTGCCCTACGATCGATCCACGAATAAATGCTCACAAGAAAAGAGTTATGTCGGAGATCACCAAGGACTCAATTGCATGGATGAGTTTCTATTCTCTTTGAGATAGAGATCTCCTAGTTCCTCATCGTATGGGATAATAGAACGCCAAATCCCAAAAACCAAGACGAGAGAGAATGCAAGAGGGAGAGAGAGAGTGTCCGAGAGAGAAGAGAACCAGCTGTCACCCCAAAATGTGGTACTGTTCACATTCTATTTTCCTATTTATTTGGGAGAGTTAGGGCTCCCTCGATTTTCTCTAACTCCACCCCATTATCTCTCCTAGCGGTTATCTGTAACTGCCCACTCCCAATTACTCATCGTAGCAGTCCTATTAGGTGTCTCTTCTATCTAGTGTGAACCCCACCGGGCCCATGGGAACCTAGCACACTCCACATGTCCATGCACCACACGAGAGGGTCAACTCCTCGTACAAATATGTAACATAAATATGGGCCTAACCCATATCTATAACCAACAGCGCCAACGACCAATGCAGCGAGGAGGTTGGGAGCTTGGAAAGGTAGAGAAGCGTAAAGACGTTATACATGTACGGGTACTTACGACCTTTAGAAAAATGGTTTAGACATGGATGACACTACATGTAATTTCAGATTATAATACGAGCCCGATTTTCTCATGCAGGATCAAGTCATCTAGAGCCGTCAAATTTTAATCCGACGATGGTTATCAAATTAATGAGTAGATGAACATAAATCATCACCTACCTTGTAGCCGTCAAATCAAAACCCGATAGATCGAGCGTACTCGGGTTCATGCAAGTTGCATGAGACAATCATCCTTTAAACTTTTCTCTTATGGAAAAATTACGTTTTAGTCTAACTTGCTAAAGTTTAACCACTTTAGTCCCCAGGACTAAACTAGTTAAACTTTAGAAAGTTACCTTGGTCAATGACCAAAAGGGCATAACAGAGGGGCTAACAGCCCCTAACTTTCCTTCCAGTTGAAGGAGACGGAGCAGTTGGGGGCTGGGGCAGTCAAGGTGCATGAAACCCTATGACTACCCCCTTCTTCCCCAACAGCTTTCTGCCCCCTTCTTCTCCGTCCACCATGAAAGCCCCATAACCGAGCTCCAAAGACTTTCATCCGGTGGTTTTTCCAACTCCATTGAAGTTCCAAACCCAAGAAAGCTCTTGCGGCGAGCCCAGATTTCCACTTCTCCTTGTATCTGAGATGGTGGAAGTAATGGAAATGGCGGCAGCCACCTCCAGCAGCAACATTCCAGGCATCCAAAGTGAAGACGATGATGGTGGACAAATCGGCATAACCCAAACGGTGGTTGCAGACGAAGGTAGTGGACATACCGGCGCAACTAATATGGCGGAAAAATTGAAAGTAAGTAGGATTGTAGGAAAGCTACTCTTTTTCTTCTCATTTGATCTGTCCGGTCATTGCTTGAATGTCTAAGTAGCGGTGATAGGTCGAGTAGCTTAAGTTATGAACTGTAAAAGAGGTTGTGATAATCCCTATATAAATATGTTGTGATAACGAAGTTATGATTTGTAAAATAGGTTGTGGTCATATATAGATAGGTTGTGATGACTTATAGATGTGTTGTGATGGAATGTTATATTATCGTTTGTTGTGTTGTTATAGACATGTTGTGATGGCATGTAACTTCAGTTGTGATGTCTATTAGCTTCAATTGCGATGAATGTTGTGATTCAGTTGTGTTAGATTAGAATTTGGTTGTGATTGTTGTAATTAATATTGTGATGAGTGTTGGCATGATTTGTGATGCTATGTTGTGACAGCGCTGCTATGTAAGTTGTGACATATGTTGTATTCTTCTTATTTATTTTGCAACTTCAGGATGAAGCAGGCAAGCTTAAAATTTTGGTCTGCTACTGTGGGAGTATTGAATCCAGCCCCGGTGGAACTGTGAAGATAGTTGGAGGTAAAAGCACGGCGTTGTCACTAGAAGAGGATGAAACTTTGAGTTCATTTGTGGAAAAAATTGTTGATGCCTTTAACGTTCCTCCCAACAATTTGAGTGTTGCATACTTGTACCCCGATGTATATGAGTTGACTTTCTTGATATCCGATAAGGGAATGGTTGACTTTAGAGAGTTATTTCGTGGAAAATTTTGTAAGGTGCTGGTGATCCATGATGGAGATCAACGACCATTCATGAGTTCTCAGGATAGTGTGTACGAGTGCAAGGTTAATCCTCTTCCCACCAGTGGTAGTAGACAGCCAACACCACTACATTCGAGAGTTTGGGATAACAACTTGGTAGGGGTTGGGCAGCATTTTAAAGACCAAGTTGAAGTTAGGAAGGCATTAAAATAGCTCTCTATTGCCAAGAACTTCTCTTTCAAGTATTTGAAGAACACGAAGCGTCAGGTTATGGCGTCATGCAAGGTTGAAGATTGCCAGTGGAAAGTGAATGTGAGCTTGGAGCAAGCTTCAGGTTTGTTTGTGGTGAATGAGTATGAAAAGCTTCATACATGTGCTGGAGGGGTAAGGAAAAAGTATCACCCTCATGGTTCACAAAACTTGGTGTCGGAGCTCATTTCCAGTAAGATAAAAGATGCACCCTCGTATTCCACATCTGAATTGGTAAAAGATTTGCGAAATGACTATGGGTTGAGCGTCTCATATCAGAAGGCATGGCGTTCTAAGGAGGTTGCCCTTAATTCTTTGTTTGGTGGTTATAAGGATTCTTACAACGACATCCCTTGGTATTGCAACAAAGTAGTGGAGACAAACCCGGGGAGTGTAGTGAAGTATGAAGTTAATCGAAGAAACAGGAGTGTAGTGATTATAAGGATGCATTCAAGGGTTCCAACATTGTCGGCCATTGCTTTTTCTTGATGGGGCTCATCTTTATGGGAAGGCAAAGGGGACTCTTCTAGCAGCCACTACAGTTGATGGAGGTAACCACATCTTCCCCTTAACCTATGGAGTTGTTGATAATGAAACTAAAGATAATTGGTTGTGGTTCTTACAACATGTGCGACATGTAGTTGGCTTTGCAAGGGTATTCACATTGGTATCCGATAGGGACAAAAGGGCAGCTCGAAGCGGTTGCAAAGGTGTTTGGGGACGGATTCCATGGCTATTGTGTGCGACACTTAGAGTGCAACTTACTGAAGACAAGTTTGAAAGGGCACAAGGTTAAAAGAACAAAAAAGGCAACGAAAAAATAAATTGCGTACATGATTAATGATATTGCAAAAGCAAGTGATATGCATGGCTATCACGTTGCATTAACTCACCTCCACAAGTATTCTAAAGTAGCATATGATTGGGTCATGGCAAATCAACCTGAGAATTGGTGCAACGCCCTCTTCCAAGGTGAGAGATATAACCACCTTTTAAATAACACTGCTGAGAATTTCAATAAATGGGTCAAGCCGGAGCGTGACATGCCAATTCTTGCTTTGCTTGATGGCATTTGGATGAAGATAATGATCAAGAAGAATGAAGCGAGAAGGGCGAGTAAGAACTGGGATTCTTACCTGATTCCAGAAGTCAACGACTGGCTCAATGAACTGACCAACCAATCTCGGGGGCTATTGGTTGCGGAGAGTAATGAGAATGTGGTGGAGGTGGTTTCAGAGGAAGGACATTTAAGGATGAATCTCACTGACCTCACTTGTACTTGCAGGATGTGGCAAATTGAACGTACGCCGTGTATCCATGCATGCGCTGCCATATCTGCCAATGGAGGATCACCAGCGTATGCTTGTCGAGGGGATTATTGGACTACTAAGTGCTATAAGGACACATACAGTAAAACAGTTTTCTCGATCACCCATAATGACAAGCCGGTACGTGCAGAGTCACCTGTGGGAGAGCATCTCATCCTTCCACCAAAAACCAAGAGGCCAAGGGGGAGGCCGAAGACGAAGTCCTATCCGTCACAACCATTAAAACGGAAACGTTAATTTAGATGCAGTCGTTGCAACGGTCTTGGGCACAATCAGACTTCATGCGTGCAACCAATCAACGTGGATTGAGAGAGTGCCTTTGAATTTTATTTCTGTAGTGAACTTAATCCCTATGATGACATTCGATAGAACTTCATTTTTACGGCTTGTAATGATAATGTTTACATTACTTTGTAGTTTATAGAATGAATCATATCATAACTGCATATCGCAACGCAATCACAACTGCAACGCAACCTGCTATCACAACATGCATTAATTGCCACAACTCAATCACAATGAATGAAGAAGCTACGTGAAATTACTGTATGTGGCAGCAACAAGCCTATCGCAATGCAATCACAACGTCAACACAACCTACTATCACAACATATATAAGTCGCCACAACTTAATCACATCGCACGAAGAAGTTACTGGAAGTTACTGTTTGTGGCAGCAGCAAGCCTATCCCAATGCAATCACAACCTCAACACAACCTGCCAACATGTATAAATCGCCACAACTCAATCACAACGACTGAAGAAGCTACGAGAAATTATTATATGTGGCAGCAACAAGACTATCGCAATGCAATCACAACGTCAACACAACCTGCTATCACAACATGTATAAGTCGCCACAACTTAACCACAACGCACGAAGACGTTACTGGAACTTACTGTTCATGGCAGCAACAAGCCTATCCCAATGCAATTACAACCTCAACACAACCTCCTATCACAACATGTATAAGTCGCCACAACTCAATCACAACGCACGAAGAAGTTACTCGAAGTTACTGTTTATGGCAGCAGCAAACTTATTCCAATGCAATCACAACCTCAACACACAATGCACAAGTCATCACAACCCTCAAGGACACCTGCTATCATAACATGCATAATTTACCACAATTCAAAGTCATCACAATAATGCATAAGCCATCACACAATGCAATCACAACCTCAAGGCAACCCGCTATCACAACATGCATAGGTCACCACAATTCAAAGTCATCACAACAATGCATAATTCATCACAATAATACAATCACAACCTCAAAGTCACCACAATTCAAAGTCATCACAACAATGCATAAGTAATCACAATAATGCAATCACAACCTCACGGTAACCCGCTATCACAACATGCATAAGTTACCACAATTCAAAGTCATCACAACAATGCATAAGTCATCACAATAATGCAATCACAACTTCAAGGAAACCCGCTATCACAACATTCATAAGTTACCACAATTCAAAGTCATCACACAATGCACAAGTCATCACAACCCTCAAAGAAACCCGCTAATCCAACATGCATAAGTTACTATAATTCAAAGTCATCACAACCATGCATAAGTCATCACACAATGCAATCACAACCCTCAAGGAAACCCGCTATCACAACATGCATAAGTTACCACAATTCAAAGTCATCACACAATGCACAAGTCATCACAACCCTCAAGGAAACCCGCTAATCCAACATGCATAAGTTATTACAATTCAAAGTCATCACAACAATGCATAAGTCATCACACAATGCAATCACAACCTCAAGGAAACCCGCTATCACAACACGCATAAGTCATCACACAATGCATAAGTCATCACAACATGCAATCACAACTTCAAAGAAACTCGCTATCACAACATGCATAAGTTACCACAATTCAAAGTCATCACACAATGCATAAGTCATCACAACCCTCAAGGAAACCCGCTATCACAACATGCATAAGTTATTACAATTCAAAGTCATCACACAATGCACAATGCAGCCCTCAAGGAAACCCGCTATCACAACATGCATAAATCACCACAATTCAAAGTCATCACAACAATGCATAGGTCATCATAATAATGCAATCACAACTTTAAGGAAACCCGCTATCACAACATGCATAAGTCACCACAATTCAAAGTCATCACAACAATGCATAAGTCATCATAATAATGTAATCACAACTTCAAGGAAGCCCGCTATCACAACATGCATAAGTTACTACAATTCAAAGTCATCACACAATGCACAAGTCATCACAACCCTCAAGGAAACCCGATAATCCAACATGCATAAGTTATTATAATTCAAAGTCATCACACAATGCACAATGCAATCACAACCCTCAAGGAAACCCGCGATCACAACATGCATAAGTCACTACAATTCAAAGTCATCACAACAATGCATAAGTCATCAAAATAATGCAATCACAACCTCACGGCAACCCGCTACCACAACATGCAGAAGTCATCACAACTCAATCACAACGAATGAAAAAACTACTGGAAGTTACTGTATGTGGCAGTAGCAAGTCTATCGCAATGCAATCACAACCTCAACATAACCTGCTATCACAGCATGCATCAGTGACCACAACTCAATCGCAACGAATGAAGAAGCTACTGGAAGTTACTATATGGAGCAGCTGCAATTCTATTGCAATGCAATCACAACCTAAACACAATCTGCTATCACAACATGCATAAGTCACCACAACTCAATCACAACTATGCGTAAGTTATTGGAAGTTACTGTATGTGGTACCAGCAAGCCTGTCGCAATGCAATCACAACCTCAACACAACCTGCTATCACAACATGTATAAATCGCCACAACTCAATGTCATCATGAATTAAGGTGTTGAAAGTCTATCACAATTCAATCACAACATCATGTGTCGTCAAACCCAAAATATATATCAACCTACAGCACCAATCTAACGCAACCTCAGAAGTCCATCACAAGTTACTTACATCACCAGCATAATGTCAAATGTAACCTCGCCATACTAACATCACATATTCATATCAAAACTAATCAAGTCTATCACACAATTGGTACATAGCCCTCGATCTTGGAGACTACGTACCACACCAATCATTTTCTAAACTTTTTGACGTTGAACCTTTGAAGCTCATCGTCGAGCGCCTTCTTCAACAAATAGTAGCACATGAAAACCCCACAATCATTACTGTTGCACTGGATCTCGGGAACCTCCACCACTTTTGTCTTCCATTTTTCCCATGCTCCTTCCTCAAAATCGACTTTCATGACATATTTAGAATGCCGCCTCATAGCCTTGAAGAACAAGTTGATTTCATTAGCAACATTGGGTCTAGTATTCATACTATCATATATGAAAGCTTTCTTTTGCTCTAGCCTGAATTCTATCAAGCACCAATGTCTGTCTTTAAGCACAGGCAGCATCCACTTCTTGCAGCGTAATGCATTATACCCATTTAGTCCTCACAACCCTGCACTCACCTCCCGATGCCACTCTTTTGCAGGGTACAACGCTTCTGTATCGCCATCCAGATCGGGATGCGCACGCCTCCAATCTTCATACTTTTTCTCTTCTGTTGCGCAGAAAGACTGCATGAACGACATTATGTCAGTTAGTCCACATCACAACATATGTAAACACGGCTAGAAGAAATAATCACTGTCACACAACTAACATCACAACCTATGCATAAAGGATCACAACCTGAACTACAAGATATAATCACAGCTACACAACTAACATCACAACATCACAACTTATACTGATCATCATAATATGATATCACAACCTATGCATAGAAACTAAGCTTCACAACATTCAATAGTGATGATATAGATAAATAATGAAAGTAACTTACAATCCAATGGGGGTCAAAAATGTGAATAGTGGGGTTTCCATCTCCATTCAAATCCTTCATGGCCAAGTCAGTCACATCGCTGCGAACTAATGCTACAAATGCATCGATATAAAAATTGTCAACCCACCCAGGGGTAGCACCTTCATCTTTAGGTGCCACTCCCGGGAACCCCTACCACCTAAGGCTTTGGAGGTGGAAGACCTTCACTTGAATCCCACAAGCAAGACCAACATTTATAGTGTTGCCCATGTCTCCTCCATTTGGAGGTGGGATCGTCCAAAAATGGTCAACCATCGCCTCTTCCTCTGTGGCGAGTGGGAAGTCCTCGTACTCATCCCCCTCCCTGCGATTTTTTCTGATAGCATTGGGGACGTAGTAGGGTGATCTATGATGTGCTCCTGTAACGGAGCGAGTCGCATGGTTATGAACTAAGGGGGGAGACAACAATTGAGATATCTTGTGTCTTCTCCCCGTCCACACGCGCTAACAAGGCATCCTGCGACATATGAAATAAAAATGGTTACTCACAACAACAAGTATTTAACCAAACACAACCTATCTATAATTCATCACAACAAGTAGCAGAAGAATAAACTTACCATAAGAGACTTAAGATCGAGGACTGGAATCAACTTGGGGAGAGCAAGTGTCGAATCAGATGCGATGGAGATGACATAGGGTTCTTTCGCCAATGCACTTCTTGGTTCTCCTCCTTCAACATGAGTGGAATTGAAGGAGATGACTGAGAGGTCCCTATTATGAGGGACTCGTGAGTCTTCCAACTGGGCTGCAAGGAGATCATCTATTGTGTGAGCAGGTGCAACACTGTCGGCCCTATTGGTCGGAGTAGCATTAGGCGAGGAGGCACAGTCTTCCTCATCATTATCATCCCCAAATGGAAGCTTCCGTGGTTTGAACGGTGATGTCTTTTTAGCTTGTGTTTTGAACCTCTTGGAAGCAGGGATTGCGGGGGACTCTAGGTCCTCAACAGGGATCCTTGCAAGGGGGACTTTGCCTCGTGTAGACTTGTCTGCCATATCATGTGCATCTCCTCCTACCACTTCATGGGCCTCTTCTTGTTGGTCTTCTTCTCCAGGCACTTGTTGTTGTGCCTCTTCAGTCCGACCCTTTTCCTCTTCTCCTGCACAACCCACAACTTTCTTTAACTTTCTCATCTCCACTTCCAATACACGGCACCTATGATTTGCCGACATTATCTCCCTCTCCAGTCTATTCTTCATCACATTTACATTGTTCTTCATCACATTTACATCCTTGCGCAAACCCTTGTTGACTTCATACATTTGCATATTGGTCAACATCAAGCTATTCACAAGGTTGGACAAGCTTTCAAGAGTGGCAGGCCTGCTCTCCAGTAGCCTACGAACTTCTAAAATGAAGACAACATGACAAAGATCACAACCTAATTTCGACATAGATTACAACCGAAAGAAATATCATCACAACTCAATCCCAACCTTTATCAAATCATTCAGTTACACTATCACAACCTACATTTACACTATTACAACGCAATATACGACATCTAACACAACCTAAGTAAAAACACAACCACTAGCACAACTTCATATGGGATCTATCACAACCTACAAATATAGCATCACAACTCAATGTTCGAATCTGTATATAAGCTATCACAACCTATATTTTCATGACATAGATCACAACCAAAAGATATATCATCCCAACCCCAATCACAACCTCCTGCATAAGCCATCACAACCTACATTTACACCATCACAATGCAATATACGATATACAAACATCAGTTTATTCACATATTGGACACAACCACTATCACAACCTAGAGAGATATTATCACAACTCAATATGAGATCTAACACAACCTACAAATATAGCACCACTACTGAATGTCCAACTTTGCATATAATCCATCACAACATTATAAGGGCTATCATAACCTACATTTACAGCAGCAAAATGCAATATACGATATCTAATACAACCTATGTATAAAAAAACACAACCGGATCACAATCAAGTACCTTCGACATAAGCATCACCAGCTTGCTCATTGGTAGCTTGTCGTCTGCGTTTGCTGCCAGGCTGTTAGATGTCTTCCGATTGAGTATCTGAGCCACTGTTGGGCCCCTCATTTGAAGGCTTCACTCTGGCACGGCTCCTAAGAGCCTCCTCCATTGGTGCCTCAGCTACCCTCTTCGCCTTGCTCTTCTTTCTTTGCTGCCTCTTACGAGGTAGCTCATCAGCCTTGTGGCATCCTTCCTCGATGTCCCCTGCCACATCCTACCCCATGATGAACAAGTCTAGTGCTTGTTCATCCTCGGTGAAGACAATCTCCACAGCTAAGCCCTCTGTATCCAAGGCCATACCAGCCTCGTATGTGTCAGGGGCAACGTTTACACTCCACCTCTTTAACCTGGGTGATTGATCCTCCTCCTTATCTGACCGTATCAACCACCCAAAGTATCTAAACTTGGCCTCAGCCAATTCAAAAAACCAAACCTGTACATGTCAAACATTCAAGTCAATTGTAATAGCAACTGTTAGTGTCCTCACAACCCAATATAATTAACCACAACTTATAATGGTGAACACAAGGCCTAAGATACAATGTACCTGTAAAACAGCTCCACAACCAAACAAATTATATCGATCTTTCCTCTCCTCCCTATCCTCATAGGCATTACTAACGCCATTCCACAATGCATTGATCCCTAGCCCAGGGATATGCATCAAAGGTGGCAAGGTTGGACTCATCCATCATTGCCCAAAACTTGCCGTCAACCACATCCCCTGGCCTGGGTAGGAGGAAGACAGCAATGCAGTATAGCAAGGCCAACCTTGCCCTATCATTTACCTTCAACTTCTTGTTGTTAAACTTTTCATTTATCATTTTTGCGGTAATCTTACTTACTCTCACCCCAGGGAACATCCTCTCCTGGATGGTGGGGCCCTTTGTGCGCTGCGATGATTTCCTTCCGACTAGAAATCCATCATGCAGTGGCAACTGCAGTATCATACTGACGTCTATCGGCTTCAGAGTGGCTGACCGCCTGCCGATTCTGAAAGTTAAGCCGCTTATCCTCCTGGCCAGCATGTGGCCAATTAGACGATGACAGACCATTGTGTCTGTCATCTCGAAGAAGACTTTGAAACAAGTTTTCATTACTTGCTCATGGACCCCTCCCTTCAAATCCGGGATGAGGTTCAGCACTTTTGAAGTTGAGCATCTACACTCAACTCTCCCAATCTGTAAAATGTAATGAATGCAATATTAAGGACACATGAAGCACAACCAAATACATTTAGGGAATAAATACAAGTTCATCGCAACCATAACACAACTACAACACAATGTCAACACAACCATCATATAACCGATGCATTCCAACCCTACAAAAGCACTATCACAATGTCACCAAATTCCATCACAGCTCATGACCAACACAAGGCCCTCAACTTTCTCATCACAAGTTCTACACAACTACTACATATTTTCATCACAACCATAACCGCATTCATCAAAACTTAATAGGAGTTGAACATACAAGTATATCTCAATCTATCACAACCTGTTAAATATCATAAAACAAACACATGCAACTCAATACAACCATTAATCTTATCCATCACAACCCTACAGAATAACCATCATAACGTCACCAAATCCATCAGAGCTCATGACCAACAACCCCAGCCCTCAACTTTGGCCATCTCAGATTGTACACAACTGCTACACATTTCCATCCCAACCATAAATGTATTCATGAAAGTTGAACATACAGACACCTCGCAAGCTATCACAACCTATTAATATCATAAAACAAACACATGCAACCCAACACAACTACAGCACAATATCAACACAACCATCATATAACTGATGCATCCCAACCCTACAAAAGAACTATCACAATGTTACCAAAATCCATCACAGCTCATGACCAACACAAGGCCCTCAACTTTTCCATCACAAGTTCTACATAACTACTACACGTTTCCATCCCAACCATAAATGCATTCATGAAAGCAGTTGAACATACAGACATCTCGCAAGCTATCACAACCCTATTAAACATCATAAAACAAACACATACAACCCAACACAACTCATTAAGAAATATTATACAATACATGAAACCCTCGACATGCACAAGCCAAGAGCAAAAAAAACATCAAACAATCATGAAAAGAAATATCTTTTACTTAAAAAAAGAGTCTTTATACTTACTTCGTCTTGCCGGCCGGAAGTAGAAGCTTCTGCCAGTGAGGGCACCGTTATGAGGGGAGAGCTACTCCGCTGGGGAGAAAACGAGGGAAGAGCGCCGCTGGTAAGGGAGACAACGAAGGATAGCGCTGTCGAGAGGGGAGAGCCTTAGGGGACACCGCCGCCGCGAGGGGAGAGGGCAAGGGGACACCGCCGCCACGAGGGGTGAGTGCCGCTATGACACGAAGGTCACCGCCGTGAGACGGGTGCGCCGAGGAAGGTTGCGGTATGAAGGGGAGCGCCACCGGCACTGAGGAACGTCGCCGCCGTGAGACGAGGGAGGTCGCCGCGAGGAGGTGGTCTAGACTTGTGAGATAGTTGGGACGCGAAAGGGAAGAAGCAGTTTAAGTTGTGATGGAGAAACATGAGGTTTTGACTTTAAAAATCCATGTGGACAGTTTTTTATTTTTGAAATCACGTGGGTTAAGACATGGAAAAGGACGTTCAAACGGCGTTAATGACGCCGTTTGGTGGGCAGCTACGTTGTTCCACGCGCCGAAGGGTAATTTTATCATTTTCAAAAAAATTGAGTGTGTCGGAGCTCGTGGGGGACTGAAATGGATATGAAATTCTGGGTACTTTGTACCAAAGTGGATAACATATTTTCCCCTTTGTACTATTTTGGTTAAAATTCACCTACTTTGACTAAAATGTAAACCACCCTTCTCTTATATTATAATAGTTACGTGAAAGGATATTTTAGAAGTATTGTTATTTAAAATAAAAATTTGTTCAATGACGTTATCAGTAATTGCCCCTGAAATTTAACCCTACGACCTCACCCTCAACCCGAAGAGGACCAGCCGACCATAGGCTGGATCAGCTAATGAAACATACTCCCACCGTCCCAAAACAAATAGGTGCACTTCTTTGTTTTTCTGCATCTTAAAAAAATAGGCACAGTTAAGCTTATTTCTCACCCACAGAGGACTTTTTCTCTCTTGTAGGTTCAATGTGCTTAAAAAATTCAATTCTCCAAAATGTACCAATCTTTTTCGGATGGACGGGTATATTCTTAGAGTTTTCTTACAATCCCAACCTTAATATTTTCCCACAATCCCAAAAGCTGGTTGGCCTAATCCTTTTTCCTGATTATGTTGTTCTTTGTTTTTTATTTGGAGTCTAGACAGTGGTTCAGAGCTTTGACTCAAGTTTGCAATCAAGTGAACATAATAATGAGTGAGCGTATTTGTGATGAACTTGCAAGGAGGTCGAAACCGATAATAGTAAGGGTTAGTTCATCGTTCTTTAGTTCATCAATCTCGGATCAAGAAGCAACAGTTTATCGAAAGTCCTTTTGAAATGATTATCAGGTACAGCTAAATACACTGCACAATAGTCTCTTTTATCTCATTTTCGACCATATCAAAATTCCATTAGGGTGTAAAGAATGTAATGACAAGTAAGTTGTTATGCCCGCTTGTAGACATTCTAATGGCACTACAAAAATATCACTCTTTTCTGAGTAAGGGAATTGCTTCTTTCCTTGGTCAATGAGTTTTGGAGGCATTTGTTCTCCTTTTCTTTTTAAATTCTATAGGTGTGTACGGTGTTTGATGAAGCGACGAGGCATCAAGAAAAATCCTTCTCCTTTTCCCCATTAATCGCTACTTCCAGAGTCTTCAACTTGCCATTCACATTCACAAGCACTTCTACTCACTTCCTGGGCTATGTTCCGCCGGAAAAATCTGTTCAAAGCATCATCAAATCATCAGCTTATCTACCCAAATGCAAAGCTAACACAAGAAACTTTCATCCACAATATAACATAACTCCAGGACTTCTCATACAGTTATCCTCCTACCATCACCCTTGGCGGGCTTCAATGGACCAATGCTTAAAAAGGATTCTTAGCTGTAGAGCACCATTGTATTCCTACTTGTCGAAATATTTAGAACATTGTAACTAATTTAATTTAAGACAGTATCAAGAACGAAAAACTTTACTTATTTTTTTCCAAAAAAAAAAAAGAGAGAACATGATGCAAGTCTTGCCTGATAGAGCCTATCGTCATTAAAGCTTCTTGGCCTAAGCTTTATCTCTCCTCGGCTTGTAGTCAGTTCATCCAATATTTCGGCTCCATCCACATTGCTGTTTTCACTATCAGAACTAGGAATTTCTCGTTCCTGCAACAGAAGCTCTTTCATAAATATTGGCAAGGAGGTTCTTTCATAAAGCAGAAGATAGCCAATGATATAATGAAGAGCTTGGCCACTAAGCCATCTCCTAATTGCTTAAATATATGTTAAATTCCAACTTCAACTGAATCTTAATAATTCTTGGGATGCGATGTAATTACCCTAAAGGAGAGGCTGAAATCACGATGTCCAACACCAGCAATTTCTTCATATTCAGCAGCGTCAAGTTCATACAGATGGTGCGCCGAAAAAAACTTGGGGAGAACATGCTGCCTTATAGATATCAGCAAGAAGAAGGGCAATGGGAAAAGGATACCAGCTATTGGTACCCATGTTATTCCAAAACAGATAAGGAAGTATACAAACTGGAACAGCGTAAACATGGCGATGTACTTGAATGGAACAGTTTCCACAAATGAAGCATGATCACCTTCCAGAACCCTGCGCAAGACAGTTTGACAACTTTAGTCCTAAGCGAGGGCTTCACCTTGTCAAGTAAAAGAAAGTGCTACAACAAGAAAGTTACTTGTATCTCCTCCGAGGAGTGATGAAAAGCAACAGCATTCTTTCCCAGAACTGGTTACCAGGAAGGCTGTCAATGGCCATGTAGGCAAAATAACCCCATAAAACTGAAGTCGGTATCATTTTGATCACAGGCATAGCAACTATACAGGCACCAACTAAAACTGATTGCATCAAATTGCTCAATCTCTGTTCATTGACCCGAACAGGCAGGAGCACATCAATGTGTTTTTCTGGGTCAAATGTGCCTCCTGATTCCCTGCCTTCAGTATCTTTGCCTATAACGGCCTCTTTCAGGTCCTTCAGTTCATCATATACTGAAGGCGTCTGTACAGGAGAATATCTAACATCAAGACGTGAAAAACAGGGTATACCCCATCATAGCAAACTTCTACTATATCTGTTTGTTTTATAGAAAAAATGCAAACCTCATACTCTAGCAATATATTTCCAGAGGTTGTAAACACTTACCCTCGTGGCTTTGTCCATTTGTATGAACACTTCTTGCATCTTTCCATAGATTTCAGATCCAGTAGCATGCTGCTTCATACATTCCTTGGCACTCTTAACCATCTTCTTGCGCATTAACTGAAAGAATGGAGGTGATATTCCTGCAAGCAGTTAAATACTAATTTCTAACAACCACGCTGCAAATATGTTGTCAATAAGAGTGTTCAACTAACCTGCTTCTTGAGAACTGCCAAGCTTTTGGTGTGCATAGGTGACTGTGGAAGTACCCCATTGGAGGGAGGAATTCCAAGCAATCCACAAATTAAAACCTAAAAGTAAATAACTTCCTAATTATACCAAGAAATGTTTACCAAAACACAAAACTTTCTTCAATATTCATGAACATTAAAAAGAGCTGGACTTACCATAAATCCAAGAACTAGAATGTCATAATTATAAGCTGACGGATTCTTAAGATTAAATTCCTTCTGCTGTGCCATCTGCGAGGCAACACTGTGGTCAAAAAAGTAAAGGCCCGCTATCATCACTGCTGGTATGAAGGCAGCAAGAATATAGATCGGTGGTACATGAATCATATCCTGCAATGCATATATTAAATAATTATTTACCAAGCAATGACAGAATAAAGTCCCTAAATTCTAAGAAAAATTATCAAGCTCATTCAAAATGGTATCAAATTCAACCTTGATCACTGTCCAATGATATAGAGATGCAGAGTCCCAAGGAAGTGGACTAAAGAGCCTTCTAGGAACACCTGACGGAACTTTGCCCGGTAAACAGTATGACAATGCAGACCATGCTATCACCATAAGAGGAACCCCATAATCTGCAATGAAACTCCTAAAGCCACCTGCATGTTTATAAAGTATCCATTAATACCTATATGAACAATAACACGTGAACTAAATTGAAATCGTATGCTCTCCATTCATAAACCTGTTCCATAAAGCCATTTCCTTGCCCTTCTGCTCTTTAATGCAGTAAAGAGTAGTCCAAAAGAAAATACTACTGCAAGCAACCCATTGGCATAAAGCCATTGGAACTGATTCACAACTGCACTAGGGTCCTCGTTCTTTGATACCTTAAACTCGCTCACCACTCCCTGTCATTATAAAGCCTTATAAGCACAAGCTTCCATTGCATAAAACTGTGAAGATTGCATATGTTTAAGTATATACCTTGACAGCTTGTTGAAGAAATAGAACTGCAATCAGCATACCAAAAAGTTCTCCTGCAACCCTCGTGAATCTAGTGATTATAGTGCAGGCATTGAAAATTGCTAAAAGAAAGAGCATGAGGGCAGTCCACACACAAACCCTGAGGAAGGCATTGTAACGTAATAAGCAGTTGTCACATTTTCAATTTAGAAGTAACATTAAAAGAAGGAACTACTTAAAATACCATCCAGCCCAGGCCAAAAAAAGATGTCCGCCTAAACCCTTCTGTCCTTTGGAAAAGTTGTACAAGTATGTATACATTATGACTGTGGGCTCAGCAACTCCCACAATCAGCATAGGCTGTCCACCAAGAATTGCATGCAAGACACCACACATAGCAGTTGAAGCCAAAGTTTCAACAGTGCTTAATGCTCCATCTACATCCAGTACAAACCAATTAACATATAGCCTCTGGAGTAGAGAAAGCCACTAGGTGAACAATTGCAAATAGGAATTGCTATTTTTACCTTAGTTTCTTCATCAAAATTTTAAATAGCAGTAAAATAAAAAGTTGGGACTGTTTCAGAAGTACAGACCTGTTTCTCTACTCAATTGTTCTCCAAAGGCAATAACAGGCAGCGCGGAAGCAAAGAAGATGTATGTGATTGGTGCCAATATGCTGACATGAATTGGAGCAAGTATTTTAATCCAGTTGTGAACCTGACTCAAGAAAAAACAAGTCGCAGTTTCCACATAATATTACCTCACGCCTGAATGAAAACCACCGATCCAGTCTTGCTTATAACACGGTGCTCTTCCTCTGATATCTAAATTGATCCCTTTGAATGGTTCTTTAAAACTGTTCATTGCTGAAAGTTAGGCAAATGAATGGTTCAGCAAGAGAGCTATATTATAGTCTGTATAAAGAAGATAATGAGCTAAAAGGATTCATGGTAGATAGAATTTACAAAGAACTTCGGTAACCACTCCAATTAACAACAGATATCACTACTAGCAATACTTAATAGAACTCGCTCATAAACAGAATTGAGAGAAGGTTATGACTTACATGACTAGAAAATTTATCAACCCACTCATCTTTGGTGGAGCTACGGATACAAATAATTATTCTTTTTTTTTTCTTAAAAAAACAGAATAAAAGGTATGCAAACGAAGGTGAATATAATCCATACATTTAGTTTCATTTTACATGCCGAAAATGACGACAAACAACAAAATGCTCGTTGGACCCTGCTCAGGTTCCTGTATCAAACTCATACGTCTGACGCAACATGCATGAATAGATCACTGCCAACCACCATAAAATTGGTAGATACGAGATTTTGTTTTACAAAAAAAAATTGCTTTTCTTGAAAAATCAGTTCCTTAACTAGCAGAGAAAAACAGGCCCATTGGCCACGCACCAACAATGGGGACTAATCCTTTCGCACAATGGAATCTGCATGAAAAGAAGATGTTAAAGGATAGAAAGACGAAAATCAGACTAGTCCTGATACAGAATGCCGATAAAAGAATGGCTGCATAGATCTCGTTTCATGTAGAATCAGAGAAAGTCGGATCCATTAATCAAACACATACAAGCGACAGCACCCATACAGTCATACGTCATTGGGAAATAAGAAAGCAGCTCCTTTTCAGATCTGCAAGCACATCTATCCACGAAAAAAACATAACAAGGAAACGAATCCATACAAAAACCTTCTTTTTACGATTCAAACCAAGCCCGGCCACCTCCATGCAGCGAGAAAAAGCGGACGAAACAGAGGAGCAGCGCCATCTAACAAATCCAAAAAAACCATGAAGCCATTCATTCATTCATTACCTGGATCTTCAGACGCCTCCGCCCGCCAGAACAGCAGGAATATAGAAGCCGGAAGCGCTCTTCTGCAAGCCTCTATGCTCTCATTACAATGCTCCCGAGAAATCCGCTTAGTCCGAGAAACCCGGAGGCCAAACGCTGCAGCCGGGGAAGGAGAAGGAGAGGACGTCGGAGGCGCAAAGAGATGTTTGGGAGGAGGCGGGAGAGGTGG
This sequence comes from Houttuynia cordata, assembly GCA_039654745.1. Lineage (NCBI taxonomy): Eukaryota > Viridiplantae > Streptophyta > Magnoliopsida > Piperales > Saururaceae > Houttuynia > Houttuynia cordata. Next base: position 44,154,954 of record CM077502.1, on the reverse strand, counting down.
CCTCCTCCGCCTCGCTCCGCACCTCCTTTTCAAAAACCGCGCGAGGTGGTGGGGGCCTTTGGTTCTCTCGGATCCCACCTGCCCTGTGCCCTTTCTTCTTTGGTTACAGTTTGGTGGGGGGCGGTGTGCCACGCGCTTGTCTTGTATTGGGTATCTTGCATTGGCGCTTCCGAAGCGTTCGGGTTCCGCCGATACGCGAAAAGGAACCGGCGGGGTTGGTGATTTGGTCTGGCTCCCGGACAAGAAAATCTGGTAATTTTTTTTAATATTGGTAAGTTATTTTATTAAAATAAAGTTAACTATTTTTTTATAATATATTAAAATATAATATTGATATAGGAATATGCGAATCATGTGAATTGTGGTTATGTTCTAAAATCAGGTATTGGTGTGCTGTTAGCATGGAATGTCGTATCAGATATCGGTAAAATATCGGTCGGCCAAAGAGACGAAATATCGGAGATATTGTGTAAAAAAATATCGGTCGTTAAAAACTAATTTTTATCATATATTTTCACAATCTAACTTCTAAAATGAGTTATACTAATTTAAACAAAGAATGCATTTTAAACTATGCATAAAAATGCATATTATGATAGAAAACAAATATGAAAGTTTTTTTTTTCAAAAAAAATTTTTAATTCAAAAAATACAAATATATCGGTCCGAAACCAATATATCGGCGATATATCGCCGATATTTGGAAAATTTTGAAAAATCGAAATTAAGTGGTATCGGTGTATCGGTTTGTGTCCGATACCGATATATAGCCGAGATATTGGCGAGACGATTTTCCATGGCTATTAGGGCCTCCTCTTTTGCGTAAAAGGTCCTAAGTTTAAGCCTTAGCTCTTATTTGTAGCACCTTGGGGGCAGATTTAAGACGGTGGATTTCACGATGTACCAAAAAAAATTCTTTATATTCTAAAATATTATATATTTAAAAATATTTACTATTCTAAAATAATGTGAACATTACGCCAAATCACGTGACTTTCTAATTAGAGGAGATTAAAAAGATTGACTTGAACTTAAACTTGGTTCGACGGGATATTAACTTCCTTGTGTGAGCTTCATGGTGTAATAATGAGAATTTTGTCAAATATAGACGGTATTATTGGCAAAAAAGCACCGAACTTATTATCACGCGTACTCACAGCTGGCAGTTTCTTGGAGGGCGGAGCGTAGCTTGCAGACGGCACGGCTTAGCTAATAATCCATCCGGCTCGGGTCAGACATTCCCCTTTACGCGTTTTCATGAGGATACGACAAGGCTGGTCCTCAGACACCCAGTCTGACAGGATTTGCGCGGTTTATTATAATATTGGCCCAGGTGGGTGAACCGAGCCAAACCGACCCAGTGGGCTCCATCTGCGGACGACTGGACAAGGCAAGCGCGAAACAAGGCGAGCAGAATCCAGGCTGTATTAGGTGGACTTGGGTCTGTCACGTGGTTGGGTGGGCTCACTATGAGTCAATGACCTGCAAAAATAGTCAAAGGGACCATGGTCCAGGAGTGATCTTGGGCAGGGTAGGTTGGCCACGCAGTTTATACTTCATACGTAACATCCTCATTGGGCAGCCCAACATAGGAAAAAACTCGGGTTATGAATCTTATGATAGTGAAGCCTTGGTTGGTCTCTCTCTTTCCATGGTCATAGGTGAGAATATATTGTGGTAATCAATCACTTCATTGGCAGAAAAAAACAATTGCAGTTGCAATCTTCTGTGGTCACTGACAATTAGTTATAAGTAGAAAATGCCGAAGGTAGGACATGCAATAGGTGGTGGCTGAAAAATAGAAATCATACGTTGTGAATATATATTACATGCACCCACCATGTGTTCTATTCTTGAAAATATTGGATCTATCATCTGCATGAACCTGATCAGTTCTTTGATTCAGGGGAGTTAATTAGTTTGGTGGATCCGTCATCTGCATGATTCATGAACTTGAGTTCTTTAAATCAGGCCAGTTAGTTTGGTGGGTCCATCAACTGCGTGTGTTTGAGCAACTTTCTTGTTATAAGCCCAGAGCTTTGATCTTTGATTTTGTAAAATATTCTACATGAAGAAAGACTATGGAACCAAACACACAGAGGCTTTCCCTATCGATGAAGCAGATCGACAGCTACTTGTAACAAGTTTCACTGATTACACCACACAAGAGGAATATTTCCCACTTCATATTGACCATTTAGAGAAAATAACATCGTGACGTCCTAATGCCAGTGGTCCTCTATCTTTCCTTAGTATCTCGTGGCTAATAAAATGTTTCAGTAGTGACCACCAGCTTAACCCCAGCCAGATTCTTGAATTTCCTCGCAAATGAATGGCAGCATGAGATCATGGGATAGGAGAAGGTTGGCGGAATTTCTAAATGCAAAGTAATCAAATTTTTCTTCTTCCCAAAATTGGGGGCAAAATTAGGGGCATAGTTTGTTGAACAATGCTTGCACATGAGTGTTTGCTGGACCGCACTAGAGGATATCCTGGGGCGAGAAAACCCAAGGAGATGATCTATATTCCCGGTTCTGGAAGAGTATTGCATCCTTTTGAGCCAAGCTTTGGAATCCTTGACAAACCAGGAAGAGTGTAAAAATTGGTGGCAAACCAGGAAGAGTAAAGAGAAGAGGTAAAATTATTTCATCATTTAAATTATCGGATTTAAGTGCATATTTTTATAAATAATGGGGGTTAAGTTCAATTTCATCATGTCAGTGCAATTTACCCAAAAAATTAAAACTATACGTGGCCGTGATGGATCCATGCATGTCCACATGTAAACATCATATTCTGCTATTAGAATCAAACAGGACAAACAGCTTGTACATTAAGAAAAATTTATGAACCGGTCAAACAGTAAAAACAGCTTGTACGCTAGAAAAAAATGTATGAACCGGTCGCAGGCTTTAGGTGGGGCCCACGGTTTTCATTGATTTTGACTTGTGAGCCTTACCATTAAATCCATGAGCCTTCCTCCAATGCCTTGGAAAGCCGCTTGGGCAGGCGACTACTGGATAGCATAACGCTGTACGTTGTTATGATCTGTAGACCATGGAAAGTACTACAAGATACAAGAAGAGAAGACCCAAACAAAGATTTTTCCCCTGAAGTTCCTGCCCACGCAAAGCAACAATTATCTGGTGTCATCAATTACGCTATAATCTTATTCTTTGTCCGTTCTCTTTCTTTCTATCTATTTTTTTTTGTGGTTGCACATTACATGGCAAGTTTGTGGTACATGTGTTCATGACTCTGATATAACTCTTCCACCATGAGCAAAGACTACCAGTTTCAGGCGATGTTTACAGGTGCTGCTGCTTGACAAAGAACAGAAGCAAAACTATTGATTTTTTTTGGCACTAAGCAAAGTCATTAGTTTAGTTGGTACATAGCTAGCCGCAAGTAAGACACGGACATGGAAATTGGAAACATACGTGGTTATCAAATTCAATAGGTATCACAAAAATTGGAAGAAACAAATCGGTTAGATCAATGGCTTCATGTCTTCTAGGAACGAATGATGAAACTATAAAAATTCGAGAAGTACTTCGGGAATTGGTGTCCTACCATTTTGTAGATTTTATTTCAAACCTCCTAAGTCCAAGGTTTAAGTGAACGTTATAAAAAAAAAGTTTAAGCGAAAGTTTACAACTTCGATTCATTGTTTTTTTATTGAACTAAGAAGCACATAAGGGGGTAATGGTGTTTGTAGGATTGGATATTTCCTTAAGAGTGTTGCCACCAAGGCGCCAAGCGAAATTGCATGTTTTACTGCAAGGCTTCATTATTACCAAGCATCAATTTTGCATATTTAGGATGTACCAAAATAGGACACTTAACATGGGACGGAGTGTAACAATAATTCCGGACGGACGGAATAAGTTGCTAGTTACACTTTACAACACTAAAAATGCACATTAATATGGTGTAATGTATTTACAGTTTAATGAATGGATTAAGCAAATTTCTACAGAAGGTAAGACAGAATTCTGTATCAATTACTTTTCCCAAACAAGAAATCTCTTTATTTTTATATATTTGCAGAGCTCCCAACTCATTCCAAAGTGAGAACCTGATATTAATGTGCAATGTTTGGTTATTCATGTATCTAGACCTCTTTGGTAGCGAATGTAAGCTCCCAATGCCATAACCCACAAAAGAAACAAGTTGACATGACAAATGAATTAAATAGCTAAAAAAGTATACACTAAATTCCTAAATTGCTACATGTTTAAAATTTAAACCCATATTTTGCTATAATACTGTGGTCATCATAATTCAGTTACCAACTAAAACTATATCTCTTTTTACAAAGTAAAAGTAGCAAGGATATTCCTTAAAAAAAGGGAAAAGTTTAAATATGACCGGTCTCATATTGCTTATATGAGCCCCAGTTTAAGGGGCCGTTTGGGGCGTGATTAAAAGAAAAACATCCAGGTATAGGATGTTTTGCTACACTGTAGCATCCAGGTATTTTATATATCCAGCTGAAATACCTCAGGACGTGTTTCAGTTGGATATAAAAAAAAGCATGGTTGCTACAGTGGATATCCAAAATCCAGTCCGGATGTTTTGCAATAATCACGCCCCAAACGATCCCTAAGTCATAGTTGTTGGATTTTGAGCCGATGTTGCTTTGGATAACCATATATCTACCCCTACATTAACGAGCACTATCGGATTGAAATCCATCGGCCGAAACGGGTGGTCTCATACCCCTTATATGAGATCTGTATCATACAAACGGGTCTCGAAAAAAAAAACAGTAGCAAGGATTGATTGGAGCATAGTAAAGTGATTATTTCCATTTGGAAAGCACGTTTGGTAAAATCTAGAATAATAACATTGGAAAACACTTATTGGGATTCAAGCCCATCTAAGACCAGAGTCACTCGCCTTGTTTTTATGTCTCATGTGATAGACCCACTCAATCTACTGTTGAAAATCGTAAGCCCACATCTGCTCTTTCACTCAATGATCACATAATTACCATTACTGAAAACCAAGGGATTGGAATTTCATGTAACAATGGGCTGTACATACAAGTGCCTTTTCTTTGCTAGCCCATTACTGAAAACCCATATAATAATGGGCCAGCTTTGTTTGGCTTCCTTGGCAGTTTGTCAATATACTGTACTTGTCCAGCTTTGTTTTTGTGTACCAAGATTTGCAGTCAATGGAAGAGTGGAGGAGGAAGAGGAAGACAATACAGAGGTAGGGAAGGGCCGAGGGGAAAGGAGGGGAGATGGAGAAATGGCGCTGGCAGCTGCTGTTCCTCTTTTCTTGTGTCTTTTCCTTGAATATTCCTACTCACGGTAAAGACAATGAATGCTCTCCTTTTTTGTTCCAGACATGCAATCTTCTTGATCTCCCTATGATCCATGATACTGTTTTTTTCTTGATTTCGCAACGTGGGTAGTCTTATGTTTCTGTTGTACAAACTTATTTTCCATTGTAGCTTGTTTTTAACAACTTTTGTGTGCGTTTGTTTGTACTGCATTCTCGTTTTGAAATGTCGGTGGTGGATCGGTGATACGCTCTCCGTCCGGAAAAGATAGGGACAGTTCACTTTTTTTGTGTCCGATAAAGTAGGTAAAATTAAGCTCATGTCGCAGCCACAGAGGACTTTTTGAGTTCTGTTTGGCTTAAAAAACTCAATTCTTCACATTGTTCCTATCTTTTCGGACACAAGGGGTAACAGTGACAGTAGTTTAGCTGAACGATGTTATAGCCCGATTAGTAACTTCTGAATTAGGCTGTTTCTTGAGCTATGGTACTTGTACTTAGAAGGTTTATGGTTGGAATTGTGGCAAATGGGCTGTTGGGGCTGCTATCTGAGTGGTTCCCTAATAATGTCCTTGCACTTTGGTGAACAGTTGGTATTGTTCAATTGTAAGTAATTCCCTAATTACCCTTAAGTGGTTCCACATGATAACTAATGAAATTACAAGACTAGTTATCCTAATTCTAATTGGTTAAGGGTACGAAAGTAATAACCACTTGATGGACGTGGTTACTTAAATATAAATAGAGGAGTTGGTCCTCTCTCCGCCCAAAGATGAATAATCAGACGATAGTAATTCCATCTGAAGAAGGAGATCATCAGAAAGTTTAGGGCAAGGGAGAGAAACCTCTCCTCATCGTTTTTGCTATGGATTCAGGTATGCTCTATTACTAATTATGATGTTGTATGTTAATAATGATTACTTACAATTGGTATCGAGCCAACGAACAAACGTTAGATCGTTTGATACCGGCCGACGACAAGTCCTGCCATTGGAACAGATCCTGAACATGGCAGTTTTGAATCTGTCTTTTATTGACCGCCATAGCCGTTCCGGATGCGAACGGACTGCGAGGCATGCCGGCGACCGCCGTCATGACAGAACATAATTGGACGGCCTTTTGGCCGCTGCCGGCCTCGCCGTAGAAGATGGAAAGGGCGGCCCTTCCGGCCGCCATAGTAGCGCCCCGTGGCGGCGACGTGCCATGAATGACGCTTAAGATGATCGTCGCACGTCGCACGCCGCCACCGCCACAGTAGTGCCGGATCATAAAAAAAAATAAAATAAATAAAGGCGACGGCTTTTGGCCGCCGCCGGCATCGCCGTGAAAGGCGATGAAAGGGCGGCCCTTTCGGCCGCCATAGCAAACGACGATGCCCGCCGGCGATGATCGGATCGCAAAATAAAAAAAATAAAAAAAATAAAAAAAAACCAGCCCGTTTAAGATCTGAACCCTATCAGACCGGCCTTAATGTTTAATCCGGTTCGGTCTTATATTATTATACTGGTTCACTGTTCTAATTTATTAAATAAAAAAAATTGAAAATTGAAAGGGGCCTTAAGTGGTTTATGTCGGGTGATCATAATGCTTCCGCTATGCATTTTTATGTATTATTTATGAATTATCTTATGTATTTTGATGATGATGAATGAATGTTCTTGTATTATATACATGCGTAAGCAAAAGTTTTTTTCTCATGACTTTATTTCTATATTAAGTTACAGTTTGTTTGTCACCAAAGTGGCCTAACTGGAATGTCAATAGAAATGAGTCAATTATTGTGTCCTAACACATTCCCTAGTGTTAGTAATGAGAATAACTTTTATAAATGGCAATTCATTGATTCCTAGATATTATGGCTGACCCAAAGGTGCACCAATCTTCTAGTGATCATTGAATTGAACAGGATATTAGACGTGTACAGTGTTAGGTGACGCATACCCAAAGGTAGCGAACCGACTTAATGTGTGCACTTAGCTAATTATCCTTACAGGTGATAGGGAACACCATAATTGTTGAATAACATAACATTAGATTATTCCCAAAGGTAGAACAAAGTTATGTTGTTCCTTATGTATGTATTATCCATGTGCTTGATTATGTCTAATTCATAGCCTAATGTATTGAGCATGATTATTTAATTGCAGCATCAATTCCTATTTCCTTGCATTCCCATGCTTCATGCCTTAATTTTTCAGACTGGGAAAGAGCAAGTCCAATTCAACCTTGGTGTTTTGGACCTTGATGTCGCTCTTAGAACTGAAAAACCTGCTGCAATTACTGCAACTAGTAGCACTGAAGATAAGGCATTATTTAATGCATGGGAAAGGTCAAACAGGTTGAGCCTTATGTTTATGCGAATGACAATTGCAAACAATATTAAGACCACACTCCCTCCAACTGAAAGTGCCAAAGAATTTCTCAGTAAAGTTAAAGAACGTTTTAAGTCTGCAGATAAGTCACTTGCAGGCACTCTTATGGCTAAGCTAACCACGATGAAGTATGATGGTTCTCGTGGTATGCATGAGCACGTTCTTGAGATGACAAATTTGGCAGCACAGCTTAAATCATTGGGGATGTCAGTGGATGAGTTCTTTCTTGTCCAGTTCATTTTAAATTCCTTACCTCCTCAGTATGGGCCATTTCAAATTAATTACAATACCATGAAAGACAAATGGAATGTAAATGAATTGGCCAATATGCTTGTGCAAGAGGAGTCAAGGCTTAAGGCACTGGAACAGAACTCAATCCACATGGTTTCTCAAGAGGTTAAAGGTAAGCAGCGAAAGTTTAAAAGCTCTAAAGGGAAGGCTCCTAAAAAGAATAATGCTACCCAGAAAGACAACCATCATCAGAAGGAAAGGGGCATAAAGTGCTTCTTCTGTAGAAAGTTTGGCCACCTTCAGAAAGATTGCCAGAAAAGGAAAGACTGGTTCCAAAAGAAAGGTATTGATTCAACTTATGTTTTTGAATCTAACCTTACTGAAGTTCCTTCTAATACTTGGTGGGTAGATTCTGGAACTACCACTCATGTTTCCAACACTTTGCAGGGATTTCTTACAACCCGAGCCACAAACCTAAAGGAGAAATTCCTGTTCATGGGAAATCGGGATAAAGTTCCCATTGAAGCCATAGGCACTTATCGGTTGTTCCTCGATAGTGGACATCATTTAGATTTATTTGAAACTCTTTATGTTCCTGCAGTTTCTAGAAATCTAGTTTCTTTGTCGAAACTTGATGTTGATGGATACACATTTAAGTTTGGGAATAAGCATTTTAGCCTATTTAAGAATGCTTCTTGTGTTGGTTCTGGTATTTTATGTGATGGCTTATATAGACTTAATCTTGATGATTACTTTGCTGCTTCACTACTTTCACTACATACTTGTGTTGGTGCTAAACGTAACCTTATTAATGAAAATTCCTCAAACTTGTGGCATAGAAGGTTGGGACACATCTCCCGAGAAAGAATTGAGAGATTAGTAAAAGATGGGATTCTTCGTAATCTTGATTTTACTGATCTCAATGTGTGTGTGGATTGTATTAAAGGCAAACAAACCAAACACACAAAGGTGCCACAAGGAGTAAGGAACCTCTTGAAATTGTCCATACAGATATTTGTGGGCCCTTTGATGCTCCATCTTTTGGTGGATAAAAGTATTTTATCACCTTTATAGATGATTTTTCACGTTATGGTTATGTCTATTTATTAAATGATAAATCTCAAGCAGTGAACGCCGTTGAGGTGTACATTACTGAGGTTGAAAGGCAATTAGACAGAAAGGTGAAAATCATAAGGTTTGATAGAGGTGGTGAATACTATGGGCGATATGATGAATTAGGGCAACACCCAGGCCCATTTGCTAAACTTCTTGAAAGCAAAGGTATATGTTCTCAATATACTATGCCTGGAACGCCTCAGCAGAATGGTGTGGCTGAAAGGCGGAATCGTACTCTTATGGATATGGTTAGGAGTATGATGAGTAATTCCACTTTACCCTTATCTATGTGGATGTATGCACTTAAGACTGCTGTTTATTTGTTAAATAGGGTTCCTAGTAAGGCAGTTCCAAAGACTCCATTTGAGTTATGGACTGGAAGGAAACCCAGTTTAAAACACCTGCATGTTTGGGGTTGTCCAGCAGAAGTGAGAATTTATAATCCACATGAAAAGAAATTGGACTCAAGAACAATCAGTGGTTACTTTATTGGTTACCCTAAAAAATCCAAAGGGTATAGGTTTTACTGTCCTAACAATAGTACAAGAATTGTTGAGACCGGTAATGCCAGATTCTTGGAAAATGGTGAAATCAGTGGGAGTGCTACAACACAAAATGTGGCAATTAAAGAAGTTAGGGTGCATGTCCCATTACCTATAACTTCTAAACAAATTGTTGTTCCCATGATTGATGTATGTCCTGTCAATCAAGAACAACAAATTAATGAGCCACAACTTATTGTTCCTTCAACACTCCATAATGATACTGTCATCAATGAGCAAGTAGTAGAAGAACCACAAATAGCCTTAAGAAGATCTGAAAGGGTCAGAAAGCCAGCTATTTCTAATGATTATATGGTTTATCTACAAGAATCTGATTATGATATTGGGACATCTAATGATCCGGTTTTATTTTCACAAGCCATAGAATGTATTAATTCTGAAAAATGGATTGAAGCCATGAATGACGAGTTAAATTCAATGGCCCAAAATGAAGTCTGGGAACTCGTTGAATTACCCGAAGGATACAAGAAAGTGGGTTGCAAATGGATCTTTAAGACCAAACGTGACTCAAAGGGTACTATAGAACGATATAAAGCTAGACTTGTGGCCAAAGGATTTACTAAAAAAGAAGGCTTTGATTATAAAGAGACCTTCTCTCCTGTATCCAAAAAGGACTCACTCAGAATTCTTTTAGCGTTGGTTGCTCATTATGATTTAGAGCTCCACCAAATGGATGTGAAAACAGCTTTCTTAAATGGAAGTTTAGATGAGGAAGTTTATATGGACCAACCTGAAGGATTCTCCATTGAAGGAAAAGAGCATTTAGCTTGCAAACTTAAGAAATCAATTTATGGACTTAAGCAAGCTTCCCGACAATGGTACCTTAAGTTTAATGATACCATTACTTCCTTTGGATTTAAAGAAAACATCGTTGATCGATGTATTTATCTAAAGGTCAGTGGGAGTAAATTCATATTCTTGATTTTGTATGTCGATGATATATTAATTGCAAGCAATAACCTTGGATTAATGTATAAAACCAAGGACTTTCTCTCTAAAAATTTCGAAATGAAAGATATGGGTGAGGCAAAATACGTGATTGGAATAGAAGTATTCCGGGATCGTTCACGTGGAATGTTGGGTTTGTCTCAAAAAGCCTATATAGAAAAGATTTTAGAGAGATTTGGAATGGAAAAGTGCTCATCAAGCTCAGTTCCCATTCAGAAAGGGGATAAATTAAGCCTTATGCAATGTCCAAAGAATGAATGGGAACGGAAAGAGATGGAGGGAATTCCATATTTGTCTGCAGTTGGAAGTTTAATGTATGCACAAACCTGTACAAGGCCAGATATCAGTTTTGCTACTGGTATGCTAGGAAGATATCAAAAGGATCCTGGATTGGATCACCGGAAAGCTGCAAAGAAAGTAATGAGGTACTTGCAAGGAACAAAAGATCACATGCTCATATATAGGAGGTCTGAGAATCTTGAGGTTATTGGCTACTCAGATTCTGATTTTGCTGGATGTGTTGATGATCGAAAGTCCACATTTGGCTACTTATTTATGCTTGCTGAAGGAGCCATATCATGGAAAAGTGGAAAAGAATCTATCATTGTTTCATCCACTATGGAGGCTGAATTTGTGGCATGCTATGAAGCCACACTTCAAGCTTTATGGTTGCGGAATTTTATTTCAGGACTTGGTATTGTCGACACTATTGATCGGCCGCTGAAAATTTATTGTGATAACTCCGCAGCAGTTATCTTCTCAAAAAACGACAAGTACTCTAAAGGAGCAAAGCACATGGAATTAAAGTTTCTTGTTGTTAAAGAAGAAGTTCAGAAACAAAGAGTGTTTATAGAGCAAATTAGTACTAACCTTATGATTGCCGATCCATTAACGAAAGGATTACCTCTAAAGACCTTTATCGAACATGCCAATAGAACGGGTCTTGAGACTAATCCATAATGGTATGAATCGTGCTTTACTTATGATGATGTTTCTGCTCTATTACACTTTGATATCAATAAACGTGTTTCTGTTTGTTTTTCCTGTCCATAATATGCATCGATGTGAATGAATAAGTATTTATAACAGGACTAGTCTCAATTTGTAGAGACATTAAGTGGACTCTTATGATTTCCTCTTTTAAATACTATATTGAACATATTATTTAATATTGTGGTACATGGATGGGACCGTGTCGTCTAAAGACATAGAACTGCCATGACTCGTATTAATAGTTTGTTTAATTATAGTTTTATGTGACCAATCTGAATGGATAATCTTGTGCACCTTATGTTGTCTTGTTATTATTATGATAATTATCATTCGGACCAAGTGGGAGAACGTAAGTAATTCCCTAATTACCCTTAAGTGGTCCCACATGATAACTAATGAAATTACAAGACTAGTTATCCTAATTCTAATTGGTTAAGGGTACGAAAGTAATAACCACTTGATGGACGTGGTTACTTAAGTATAAATAGAGGAGTTGGTCCTCTCTCCGCCCAAAGATGAATAACCAGACGATAGTAATTCCATCTGAAGAAGGAGATCGTCAAAAAGTTTAGGGCAAGGGAGAGAAACCTTTCCTCATCGTTTTTGCTATGGATTCAGGTATGCTCTATTACTAATTATGATGTTGTATGTTAATGATTACTTACATCAATGTGATTGGGTATATTGATGGCTGGCGGACTTATAATCATGGGAAATTTAGTTAACTGCGAATTGTGACGATGTTAAATTGCCATCGGAAGTGTATATTGGACAATCTTGTAGAAAATAGAGATATTGTAGCTTTCATTGTTTACCTTGAGTTGTTTGGATCTCTGCTTCATCATTTATAAATGATTTTTTTTATCCAGGATGCTTCTGGACTGAATCCTGTCAAAGCAAATGGGCTGGAGGATGCGGCATGGGCAATGTCATTGTTGATCAATCAGATGACTGCCATGGGCTTTGTCCACGCTCAAAATATCCGCCGTGCCTTCCATTCCACACCCGCTTCCGTTGCTGCAAACCAGGTTAGAAGAACTGTGGCAGTATCATGTGAAGTACTTAAAGTGCATTTTTTTTCTTGTAACCAGAGGGGATAGAGGCATTTTTTACTGGGGCCTCACAAATAAACATTTCATTTGGTTTTGAATTTTTGGTGCAACCAGAGCTTCATAAATGGACTTCATCTAATACATTTACCAATACATACTTAACAAATAACTGTAGCTAGATTGTCAGTTAGCAACTATTGGTTGATCGAAGCACCAGAAGATTGCTTTTCTTCGTTAATTTGGTGGCATGTGGACCTGTGGTCCATATTTTTATTTATATAAATTTTGAAAACAGAAGAACAAAAAGCATGTTGCTCACAAGGACAGTGAAACAAGGAAGCTAAAATATAAGCACTACAATAATAGAAACTTGATCTCAAAAGCGTGGATAGGTTTCGAAACAACTATAACATTAATTATTACATTAGCCTCGGTATCTTGCTTAGTTGTATCTATTAAGAACATATTTCTTAAAACAAATAGAATTTTACATAGGACATTTCTATGTTTTTATGGATTTTATATTTGTGTGCTTGAGTTTTTCTTAAGTATCTCGTTAATTTTCTCATATTTACCAGGCAAGGGAATGGTTACTCTTAAGGAAACAGAGAGGGAAATGGGAAAAGATATCCTTTTATTAGATTTGAGCCTTCCTTGTCTAATGATCTTTCATTCTGATGCTGTGGCTTATGGTAGTTACGTTTTTGCAAATTTTACGTGCAGAAAATCCGAAAGTGACAGATAAATGTGTGAAATGTGAGAACAAGATAGATTATGGTGATGAGTTTGTATGCTGCATGGACTGCTCAGATCCTTACCTCACTGATAAGAGCACCAAACTGGGTTATTGCAAGAGTGGAGCCGAGGTTGCTGTCCAATTAAAGCCACGAGGTATATGGCTTGTACTTATGAAGACACGGTTATGGTCATGTAACTGAGGGCCCCTATAATGTACCTGAAGGCTGAACTGAAAAAGGCCTGGTAAAATCTGCGTGCATCAGGCAAAATTTTCTGCCTGACGCACTCAGATGCCATTGTGTTATATGGTCTGATACAGTAAGATGCGCCTGACCATATCAAAATTCTCAGAATCAGATTTAAAAACCGTCTTTAAAGTGGCTTTTCAGTTACCACGTCTGCCCCCACAAATCAAACAGGCCCTTAGAAATCCTGAATTGTTGGATACTCAAGGCTTCCTAGAGAAGCAACTCAAAGAATGGACAATTCATTGGCCTTAGTTGTACAATTATTCTAGATTCATGACAATTCATTGCTATCTATCTGGATAGCATGGGTAGCAGGTTTTTTTTCCAGACATTTTATCTTGTCATTTAACAAGTGCGCATGCATATATCTCACTAACAAGTTTACAGAAGCGAACTAATTTAGAATCCAACTGATTCAATTCATTCTAAGATATAAGGTCATGAATTACAGATGACATCACTTCCAAGTTTGATTTTTTGCGTAAATTACCAAGTATGAACGGATAAGTTAACTATTATTGAAAAGTTTAATTTTATAAGTTATTGTTTAAACCTGTATAAAGGCTATGCATATGGGTTACACTTCCCAAGTCTTGCAAGTGTTTTGATTAAAGCTTTCCGTATAATCCAAAAAAATAAACTGTTATCTCTACCAAAAGAGTTGTTGGAGGGATTTGAACCATGCTCTTATCGTACCTTCATTGTCTACTTGCATATGATTGGTATTAGAGGAGTATTTGCTCATTAGTTCCGAATATTCAGTAGGGTTGTTGGTTATTCATAAAGGGTAGTTCAGGTTCTTACAGGTAATCTTATTTCTGATTAGGCAGCCCTTCTCATTAGTGAGGATATAGTCTTTTCTTGTAAAAAGCATCCCTAGGTCCTATTAGAGGCTCCGGTTACCACTCTTGGTTGTTTTATCTCTTTCCTTATTCACTTCAGAGAGTTTACCCCTTTCTCTCAAACCCTAGTTCTCTTAATTCTATTAATTAAAAACTGCTTTTGAAGAGGGAAGGGGCATTTCCTATGCACACTGGTGCGAGAGGCAGTAAACAGCAATCTAACCAGGCCCCATCCTGCGCAGCTGTACCTTTTTCCATTTTTAACCGTTACAGTAAACAAAAAATATATTCTTTCCAAGTTTATCTGATATTTCTGTGAACAATTTCTCTTTGAACTATTTTAGTGAAGAAAAATTATATACCATAAACTTTATATAGTAAATGCACCAGTTCTTTGCCAAAATAAAGCACCAGTTATGGATTAACCAAGTCTCAAGAAATTGGTGACCCTTGATTTAAGCAAGGTTCCAAGTTTCATGCTGTTTTCTCTGCTTGTGCTATACAACAGAAATTTTCAGATGGATTCCTGGTCCATGGATGAAATGTTCTTCTCCTTGTGACGGTGGAATGTGGTACCGGGATGTAGCCTGTTTTGGGAGCATTGAAGATGCTACTAACACACAGTACCCAGTTAATGATAGTATGTGTTCAGATAAAGAAATGGTGAGTTACTATACCAGTCCGATTGCCATGCTTCCTTCAGTTCATTTGGCACTATTTAATTTTTCACTCTCAGAGAAGCCATCCAGTTGTAGTCAGTGTGCATGATACAAGTATCGTCTAGTCAGTTGTTGCCAATATCTTTACCTCTGTATGGTAGTCATGTTTAACTATTCAACTCACTAGATTTTCTTTCATAAGACCTATTCCAACCGCTTGTAACTCATCATCATCATATGCCTTATCCCAGCTATCTGGGGTTGGCGTATTTGTAACCGCTTGTAACTCATGCTAATAAATAATTCCTACTTTTTCGTACTGAGCAATTGGTGAAGGAGAACTTAAATCTAAATGGAAGAGCATGCAGCTCACGCACAAGTCCATGTTTAACTTCCAAACGACCAATAAATAACAGTCAGAATTAACAATTAACATAGCCCATGAGTTTTTTTTCAGTACTTCATTAAGTTGTCTTCATCCATGGCCTGCATCTTATGACATCGCTAACTTGAAAAGATATGTAAGTGCTGCCAAATGTAAGTGTTTTTCCTATGGTTCCTACCTAATTTTTTCCTTTATATCTATGGCAGCCTGTAAAGCAGGAACCCTGTAATCTGTTCAGCTGTGATGACCTTGATGAAGGTAGTGAAAACATGAATGAACATGGTGGGATGTCATATTGGCTGGTCGCATTACTTAATCTTCTCGGGCTTGTAGCCCTTGGTGGCCTTGGATTTGCTGGTTACACGTACTATAAAAGGTAATATTGGAATAATGGCCATTATTATTGAAAGTGCATGCCAACTTATTTTCTGCAGTAAATGCATGCATGTGTTTGTGTACATTATCTGGATTTTCCTGGTGCATTCGTTGTTTCTTGTTGATATTGAGACGCCACAGCTTTCCTTGATGTTTTTTAGTTCTTAAAACTCATATCAGACACTGATCTTAGAAAACCTTGGCACAAAATGGAGCATTGACCGCTAAGTGGGCAACTTACCATGGCTATGAGCAAGCATCCACCAAAGTTGCGTGTTCAAAAGAGGAAACTGAATGTCGCTTTTGCGAGGTGCAACAGTTTTCTTGTGCTGGTAAATGCCCAAAAAAATTTTAACCGTAACTAAAGTAACATAGAATCAATTTAGTTTTATACCAGAGAGGTCAACAACGGAAGTTTTATTTTTGTTATGACAGTTAATAGAGATGTATAAGGATAGAAACTAAGACCTCTATATAACTTTTATAGAATTAGAAAAAACTTACAATAGAGTATCGAGAGAGCTCATTTGGAGTGTTTTGAAGGTGAAGGGAGTCATAAGAGGTTACATAGATATCATAAGGGTATGCATAAGGGTATGTATGAGGGGGTTGTGACTGATGTACAAACAATTGGGAGGGGGGGGACCAAAGAGTTTCCAGTTATTGTAGGTCTTCATTAAGGGTAGGCCGTAAGTGCTTATCTTTTCGCTTTAGTTATGGATAAGTTAACTAGACATATCCAAGATAGTGTACTTTGGTGTATATTTTTTTTGCCGATGATGTAGTTTTAATTGATGAGAGTAAAGTAGGTTTGAATGCAAAACTAGAACTATGGAGGGAGGCTCTAGAATCAAAAGGTTTCAAAATAAGTGGGACTAAGACAAAGTGCACGGAATTTAATTCTAAGGAAGGTAGAATTTTAGTTGAATTAGATGGACAAGAAGTATCAAGGTGTGATCATTTATGTTACTTAGGATCCATTATCTATAAAGATGGGGATATTGATAGTGATGTGGTGCATAGGATAAATCCGGGGTAGGTAAAGTGGAGGGCAACTTCGGAAGTTGTGTGATAGGCGTGTTCCAAGAAGGGTTAAAGACAAGTTCTATAGAACAGCCATTAGGCCTACAATACTCTATGGTGCGGAGCCGAAATGAGAATATAAGGTTGATGGATAGGATAACTAGGAGAGATAGGATTAATAAATAAATATATTCGTGAGAGTTTAGGGGTAACTGCTTTAGGAGAGAAGTTAAAGAAATGCAGGTTACGTTGGTATGAGCATATGAAAAGAAGACCAATAGATGCCCCTGTGAAAAGATTAGAAGAGATGCATATAAATGATGCCAAGAGAGAGAGACCTAAAAGAACTTGGATGGAGTTAATAAAAAGTGATATGACTTTACTATCTCTTGCAAAAGAGTTGGCACAAAGCAAGCCTTAATAGAGGTGTAAGATCAATATTGCTGACCCCAAATAATTGCGAAATTGTGCTACTTGATTATGATTATGATCTCATTATTTTTGTCAGCAGGAGAACCTCAACACCAAGCGGATTTGTGTATATTATGTTGGAAGGGTATGCTTGAGAGATGGAGTGCTTCGCTTTCACCATGTTGCATACTTTTATTCAGTATAGAAGACTTTTATCCTTGGTTGTGGTGATTCGCAATTCAATTCTATGAGCAAAAGATTTATTTTGGAGGTATCGACTAGAGACTCCTAGTAAATTGTTTAAAATTAATATTATTTGTTCAAGACATATTTTTTGAAGTGCAGTCATACGCATCTGGTTTCACCAGCAGTCACACCATTTTTAAGTCATTCTGGTTTGTAACTGGTTGATGATGAATTCTTTTGTATGTATTCCTGTAAAGTCGGGAAAGTAGCTAGTGATTTATCATACAATCTTATTTAAGTGATGAAGTATCAATCAATTAATAATCAATTGTGATGCTGGACTTTCTTTTCCAATTTTTTTGTTACTATCAGACAATGAAGTAGTGGGGCAAAAAAGAGGATGAAATTACTGAAGTAGAACTATGGATGCTCTAAAATAGAGACGGAGCTATGGGCTCTAATCTCACATTCACTTGAATTTCAACCTTTCGTTTAATAAAGCTCTCTCCAGTTGAAGTATATAAATCTATAGCTCGACGACTATGCTAAATATAAGTCTTTAAGGCAAATTGGAAGATACTGATAGACTGAAGACTGAGATTTCTCCATATTACCTGGTCAATGACCCGGAATGCCATATTACCAGGTTTTTTTGGGCTCTTGTCATATAACCTGATTTCAGAACTTAGTCTTCCTATTTTGCCCTCTAGCCCAACCCTAAGCCCTTTATATTTTACCCACCCTGAGCCTTGTTGCATTTCACACAAGCTTCTCCCTCAGTGATTATACGACGAGAAAGTTCTCTGTCGGAGGCAGAGCCTGCCGGTGGAGAAACGGCATTGTATTGTAGGCACAAATATTTTCAGCAAGCAACTTTTTTGGGTCATACGACCTCTTCTACCCTCAAGCAGGGAGAAGAAGCTCATCAACACAACCTGAAAAAGCATTTTCACAACCTTTCCATTATATTGCGAAAGTGATTTGACAGCTCAAAATTATTATTTTTTCACACGTTTTGAGAACAAAGAATGTCAAAATTTTGCATGAAGAAGTACTTGTGGCAGATGGCGAACTACTCTTTGTAAATTCGTCATCCCCACAAGAAGGCGTCTCAAGGATTAGAGATATCCTCATAGGGAGAAAAAAGAAAAAAAAAATATAAAAGAACACAAAAAGAATGGGCAAAAATGGATAAAAAATTAGGGAGATATGACGAGATTAAATGTTGACTTCAAATCGTGTATTTAAATACATAATAACACTACTATCGTGTCCTCGATTGCACACTACCACTGTTATCATGTAATTAAGTTCATGATACCACTGCTATCATGTAATCAAGTTAGGTGAATAAACGATCATAACCATTAGAGGAAATGATAAAAGAGTGGCAAAGTACTCTCACCAAATTCGTCATCCCCACAAGAAGGTGTGTTAAGAAATTTGAAATATTTTCATATGAAGAAACAGGAGAAAAAATAAAGAAAAACGTAAAGAATTGGGTAAAAACGGATAAGAAATTAGGGAGATATAACTCATTGAATTTTGCCCTTGACACGTTTTGAAGGCAAAATTCAATGAGTCATATCTCCTTTATTTCTTATCTATTTTTTCTAATTTTTTTGTGTTCTTTATTTTGTGACACGATTTGAAGGCAAAATTTAACAAGTCATATCTCTATCATTTCTTATCTATTTTTGTCCATTCTTTTTGCATTCTTATTTTTTTTTCTCCACTTTCTTCTCATGATGATAGCTTAAGGATCTTAAGACACCACCTAGTGGGGAAGAACAATTTCAAAAGAAGAAAGAATAAGAAATAAAGCAAAATAATAGTGGTTTCACCTCATGCTCTCTCTTTACAAATTCATCATCCCAACTGGAAGTTATGTAATAACATTTTGGGGTCTCATAGGGAGAAGGAAAGTAGAGAAAGAATAAAAAATACAAAAAATGGACAAAAACGGATAAGAAACATAACGCGATTTGAGGGCAAAATTCAACAAGTCATATATTTCTCATTTCTTATCTGTTTTCGCCCATTTTTTGCATTCATCTTTATTTTTTCTCCTCTTTCTTCCTATGTAGATATCTCAAATTTCTTGAGACACCTCCTTGTGAGGATGATGAATTTGTAAAGAATACTTCGCCACTCAGCTACAAGTACTTCGGTTCTGCCATTCTTTTATCCTTTCCTCTAATGGTCATGATCTTTTCTTCATTTGACTCTCTTATACGATAATAGTGATATCGTATACTCGATTACACAATAGCAGTAGTATTGTGTCATCAAGGACACAATAGCAGTGTTATCATGTATTTAAATACACGATTTGAGGGCAACAATCAATCTCGTCATATCTCCCTAATTTTCGATCAATTTTTGCCCCTACTTTTTGCTTTCTTCTATGAAGGTCGTCTAACCCGATAAAACTGTCAAGAATATTTGTACCTGCCACAAAGCACCGTCTCTCCTCCGACAAGCTTCTACCGTAACAGGGAACTTCCTCGCCGTATGATCAAAGCAAGAGAAGCTTGTGTGAAATGGGGCGCGGTGTAGGGTAGGTAAAACATGAAGGATTCAGGGTGGGTTTAAGGTTTAGGGTTGGTGGGAAGGCAAAATGGGAAAACTAGATCCCAAAAGTAGGTTATATGGCATGAGCCTGAAAAAATCAGGTAATGTGGCATTCTGGGCATATTGGCCAAGTAATATGGAACTCTCCTGAAGGCTCCAACCATAGTGATAAACAAACACCAAACAATAACAGTTGCATTGGGAAGCTCATCTGCAATATGGAAGCCTTGGGATACATGTGGCTTAGTTACATTGGGAAGCTCATCTGCAATCTGGAAGCCTTGGGATACATGTGGCTCTGAAAATCACATGTAGGTTGTTTTTTATCCTTCATTGCGAGATAAGGAGAGATGAATGTAGATCGTAAATCATTGTTATATTTGAGGATTGCATGTAGGTGTTGCTCTTTTAACATCCAATGTGGAGCATATCTTCCTCTAAAAAATAGCTCCATCAAAATTTATCTTCGCCATCCCTGATCCAATCTTGCCAATGACTGGGCTGCCTTGACAGCCTACTATGCCTTTGCATTGGTTGCAGTTTGCTGATCATCTGATTAAGGGACCTACCAATCAATGAAAATTTGTGAATATCCATCATTTAAATATAACATGCATTCAAAGATCGAACAAAAAATCACAAGCAAGCTATGCCCTCGAAATGAATCATTCGAGGTTTTTCCATATTATCTAGAGCCAAATATCATATTCCCATATTACCTGATTTTTTCTATGAAATCTCATATGGCCTGGAATTTAGACTTGGAGTACTGAAAATGCCCTTCTTCTATCTTTTTCGTACTAATACTGTGCGAAGAGGCGTGTTGTATACAACACGAAAAATAAAAGGGATTCTCCGGCGATTTCCATCGGTGACTCCACCGGCGCACGGGCGAGTTCGAGCGGCGATTCCACTGGCGACCTTGCGGATTTCGACAATCCTATTCACATCCCCCAGCTCGATTTGGAGCTGCCCCTACTGGGTTTCGACGACATGATTGACGGAGAGTGCGCAAATGCGGCGATTTGATGCGGATACCCCCGGGGATTTTGGAGCCTCCTGTTGCTGAGTTTCCCTCGCGGCTCCCTGCTCGTTGATGCAACTGGCGAAGTGACCGATTGAGCTTCGGTTTATGGCCAAGAAGAGTGTGAAAGGTGCCTGCCAGAAAATACACACATACACACGACTAAACTGCAGAAAGTTACATCAATCCTTACTGATTTTAGTTTCAAAAGCTCCGAAATTTGGACTTTTAATTTTTACTATGAACTATAAAGTCGTGCCTTTGAAAGACATGACTATATATTTAGTCGTGTATGCGACAACATGGCTGTTATGTTTTCGTGTTGCACCGACACGACTTTTCTACTGACCACTCTCCTTGCAGATGGATACAAAAAGAGACGAGTCTATGGAGGAAATACTATCGGAAGAGGAGGGTCAAGATTTTGTGTTGGCACCTTAGCGAAAATAGAGGGACAGGAAGAGGAAGGCTTCGATGGACCGATCAATAAAGAGAACATACTATGCGCGACCAGCGCTAAAGACGTTTTGTCAACCGGGGGTGCTGAAAAAGTGTGCGGCCTCCTACGACGTCGCCAAAGATGTGCTCAACTGATCAAAGAAGCTGGTTTCTCTGCCATTTTTGAAGGTGAGGAGGTCGTTGTTTCTCGGAACCTCCTGGACCATTTGGTCAGGTATTGGGATGAGTCGGCCAAGGTCTTCAATATCAAGGGGAGGTTGCTACATTTCACAGAGCAAGAAGTTGCTCTTATCACCGGATTGCTCGCAAAGGGCGAAACAGTTGAGGTCGTCCCCTCCTTGCCATGCCGACCGGAAGGTCAATTCTTCAGAAAGTACTTCGCCGTCAGGAGACTGAATATTCCACACATTGAGGAAATCATTGACAAGCTTAGCGAGGGTGAAATGAAGATGGTAGAGGAGGACAT
This sequence comes from Houttuynia cordata, assembly GCA_039654745.1. Classification (NCBI taxonomy): domain Eukaryota; kingdom Viridiplantae; phylum Streptophyta; class Magnoliopsida; order Piperales; family Saururaceae; genus Houttuynia; species Houttuynia cordata. Next base: position 44,132,997 of record CM077502.1, on the reverse strand, counting down.
GGCGAGGATGATCATTTGCCTCCTCTTCTGCACGGTTCTGTTTCCACACAGCACTAGAGCGCTGCATCCCAGTTTGTATCGTTACATTGAAGACCTCCTAAGATTGAGCTCATACAATTGGGCTGGGGATATGCATAACATGTTGGTTTCTGGTATAACCCACACCAACAGACTAGTGGGTGCGAGATCTCAAGGAGGGTTACGGGGCAGTGGATACCTAAATGGCACCTCATATGTCCTTCAGGTATGTAGCATTTCTAAGTTTTCAGAGTTCGAAAGGCACGACACATAGACACTAAGTGTCGTGTCTTATGCAACGCAACTTTAATTATAGTCGTGTATTATGCAACACGACTAAGTATATGGTCGTACTTGCCTGTATCTGCGTCTTTTACTAATGCTTCTATCTGTTTACTATGCAGATTTGGTTTTTTGAGCGCACGACAATCTTCTATACTGTAATGGGCCCTACCAGTCCAAGGGCGAAAAGGTGGCTAAGAAGTGGGGCCCCGATTACAAAGGTCAAGAAGGGTGCATAGAAGAAGCACCGTATGACTGACTACTGGAAGGAAGTGTTCCATAATATCGAAGTATGGGATGAAGTCGTTGATGTAATCGCCCCCTTGGCCGAAGAGGCATCTCTCATTGATTCGTCTCCCTCAGTGGCCCCTCCTCCAAGACGGCAGAAGACGGAGAGGCCGGAAATGAAGAGGACTCCCAAACAACCTTCACCCTCTTCCTCGAGGACGTCTGCTCAGTCTACTGCAATGGGGCGATTGGAGGGTTCGCTTCAGGGCATACAGTCACTAATTGAGATAGCTCTGTCTTCGTATGAGGAGATGGGAAGAAGTGTAGGACCTCTGCGAGAGGTTCTTCACTCTATGAAGGCATCTGCCGCCTCAGCGTCAATGCTGTTAGAAGGTCAGATCTTTGAGCATCCCAAGGAGGAGAAGACTGAAGAGCCGACGAAGGAGATGAAGGAATCAGAGAAGAAGGAGAGGATAAAGAAGTCATCGGTGCATCACATGGAGCCGAAGAAGCGGCCCGATGATAAGGAGTATATGAAGAAAACTCCGATGGGTATGCGGAGAAAGGAGCTGGCGCACAAGTCAGCCGCCGATTCATTGAAATGGGGTAAAGGTAAGTTGTACACAATTATTTAATTTTTCGTGTCACATGGTACACGACTATTAAATTTTTCGTGTTGCATTCTATACGACTAGTTAGTTTTTCGTGTCACATGCAACACGACTATGTTCTTTATCATACTGACACGAATATGTAAAATGTCATTTTAGCTCCCATCAAACACGCGGATGAGGAAGAGAAGATTCAACATGCTACTAAGAGATCTTCCGCAAAGTTGTTTTTGAAGAAGCTCCAACCAGAATTCGACGAACATATGGAGCCCGCAGAAGTCGAGGGCCATCATACAATCAGGACCTATTCCCCCCCCCTCTGTAATGGTAAGGAAGAGGAGGGTTGTCTCCGCGATTGAATTGCAGAGGATTAGGGAAGATGAGCATATATGGAGAATGGCGGTGGAGCAGGCAAGGAGGAATAGGTCCTGTTAGCCGAAAGCCGACTCCGAAGAAACTGTATCCGATCGACAAACGACCTCTATCATCGATGAGGTGATATATTCCTTACAGTAGTTGGATATCCAAATGGCCAAGGAGGAGGTGAAGGACGAGGAGGAGGTGAAGGACGACGAGGAGGCGAAGGAGGCCACAGGCTTAATAGCATCCCAGCATGTTGACGTCGATATCATCCAAACCCCTCAAAAGGGTAAAGCTACAATTGCACTCCCAGAAAACTATGCCGGGTTGGAGTTATGCTTTGATATGGGGGTATTGTTAGAGCGGGATAGAGTGAAAATAGATGGATGGATCGCTAATCCGAGGAAGGCTTATCCAATCCCAACACTATGTGATGACGACTACATATCCCTCATGCAAACCACAGAAATAAACACCAATGTAAGTATACATTACGTTTTCGTTTTTATCATATGGTTTCCTCTTTTCCTCATATGTTTTACTCTTTTCCTTTTTCAAATACATGACTTTACGCATAGTCGTGTCTTCGAGAGACACGACTATTATTAAAGTCGTATATAAAATACTCAACTTTTCATTAAGTCGAGTATATTTGTAGACAACCTAACTACAAGTGGTATGTTGCCTTACTTCGACTGTTCTGACTCATGATGCTGTTTTCTATAGGTTATAGATAAGTTTTTAAATTTCTTGCGGTAGTGCAATGAGAGAGACCGGATGAAGTATCTATAGTGTTTTTTTGGATGCCACACATTCAAAGAGATATTCGACAACGTAAGTGTTCCCTTTATCAGTAGCGATAAGTTGACGTTGTTCGCATCATTTTCTGACTCTCTTGCGGTTTTACAGGAGCACAAAGAAGGATGCAATAATGCGAAATTGATACAAAAGCTTGAGAGGATGCTCGACGGCTTGAACAGGATGTTCTATGCCTTTTTCCCAATCCGCACCGGCTCCCATTTCTGCCTCATCTTTGTACACTTCCTGCACTATGTATGGCACTTCTACAACCTACTGTCTGGTAGATCGCAGTTGTACACACATCACAGGAAAGTAGCTAACAAATTCACGCAGTTAATGAACGTGGTGATGGCAAGCAAGCTGGGGTGGATGGGTTGGCTCGACTGGAAGATGACTCAGATCGCCAAAGCGCCCTGGCAAGAGAACTCAAAAGACTGTGGCATCTTCATCATGATGTACGTCGCGCATTTGGCGTCCAATGTCAACCCACCCGAGTTTGATCAGTCCAAAATTACACGTTTGTGGCGCCCAGTCATTGCTGTAACTATGATTTGCGGGGTTATTCATAGTAAGTTTGATGACGATTCAATTAGAGACAAAAAATAGGAAGTCACAGTTGCGGGTTTTCTGCGGATGTCGGAAGAACACTGATCTATACATGAAATATGCATTTTATTATCTCCTAAACTTATATTTATGCTAGTGTTTGATTAGAATTATTGCTACTTTATTATAGTTTTTGGTTTTGTAGGAAAATGAGAGCAAAGATGCAAAAATAGGGTGAAATAATACTTCAATGGTTAAACATTTATAACTTCGTGTATATATTTCTGATTAGACTGATTCAAATCTCATATTAAAGTTGAAGAAGTCAGCTTTCCAACGCCACTAACCACGCGCAATTCGGAGTTTGGAGCAAAAAGTTATGACCATTGGAAAATTGTGCTGTAGGATGAACAGTACCGATCGATCGGTGAATAGTGCCGATCGATCGCCGTATACGGAAAACGCGATTTTGACCTATTTCGAATCGGATTTGGAAGATGATTTAATAGTTTCTCTTCAAACTTATAAATAGGCCTTATGAAGGAACGTATTGGGCATTAGAGAATAGAGTTTTGAGTCCCTTTAGAGGCTAGAGAGGAGCAAGAGAAGAAGCTTTTGGAGGAAAAAGAAGAAGAAAGATTCATGACGATGGATCTACATAAATAGGCTTTTCTTTTCTCTTCATCTATGTGTAACTAAATTCCTTGTCAAGGCTTGATGAAGCCCTAGATGTGTATTGCTACTCTTAATAGTTTAATTCTATAAAGTTGATTATGATTCATGCTTAATGCGATTTCATGAGTTTCTTTTGAGTGCTTGATCATAGACTTGATTGATTATGAATGAAATTAGAGTTGTGATTGATTTTATGCCCGATCAAGGATAAGATTAATTGCATTATAATCGAATTGTGATTGATTCTATGCCCGATCAAGGATAGGATTGATTACACAATAGTGGATGAACTTTCGTGTCCGATCAAGAACGTTAGTGAATCCATTAGTAATTCGTGTGTCCGATCAAGAACACGAATTACCATATCATGTCAATGTATGCTTAATAATAATTGAGAGTAGTAATTACATGTCTAGTGGTGGATTCTTTGCCTTGATATTTCTCCATATTGATTAAATCTCAGTTAGATTAGATAAAGTCCATTGCTTTCTTTAATATTAATTAAATTACATCTTTTACTTCTCTTGAATTTGGTAAAATATTCACCGTCTCTGAGGTTCGACAACCCTTTAATACTCGCCGTAGTACAATTGCCTTGTGCACTTGCAAGGGTTTATATTTAAACGATCAAACACTAAATTTCTTTTCTGAAATGTATTCTTTGTAAATACTTTATATATAGTCGCGTAGATACTTTCTTTTTCTCAATGTATTCAATTCTACCCACATTCTTTTATTGTACAAAGATTCTTTGATGTACATACAGTAGTCTTTCAATCAATTCGAATACATTTTTTTCATGCTACATGACTATGTATATAGGCGTCTCCTATGCAACACGACTACAACACCCTACTATGTATATAGTCGTCTCTCATGCAACACGACTTTATATATAGTCGCGTACTAAACAACACGACTACGTATATACTTGTGTTACATAATACACGACTATATACTTAGTCATGTAATATAATATTCGACTATTTATAGTATTTACTAGAGACACGACAACACGACTACAATTGAGATTGACTACTATAATGGAGATACACGTATGATGCATGAAATATTTTTTTTGCGTTTCTAATTTTCTTTTTTTGTACAGGCATACATTGCGGTATAAGGTAATATTTGTTATACTAGAATTTCACTACAATCTAAGTGAAGAATGGTGGGGGCTTAGGTAAGCCGGAGCGACGTCTCTGCGTTGACTCGGTAGTAGTAAGATTGGCTTGTTGCGGGAGTCATTGATTTTTGTGCTTCCTTGGTTCTTTCGCAGCAGTTGGGTTAGTACACCTTTTACAGTTGTGACCAACTTGTCGATAATTGCCACATTTCAACCTCGACCTTTCCGGTGGGTCAGGCTGTGACTCTCTTCTCTTTGTCTGTCGCCTCCCCTTCTTTGGAGCTTCAAGCCTGGGTAGTTCGCATTTGAATAAAACCCCATAATTCCCCCACTGACTCCTGTCTAAAGTAGGGAAAACTACTTCTTCGTACGTGGTGCAGTACAGGCTTGCGTAGTACCACTTCTCACAGTATTCTACCGGATCGAAACTCCTCTCATCGATACATGCAATGGCGTGCTTGCACGGAAGTCCCATGCTCTGGAAGAAACCACATGTGCAAGTTCTCTTCGTCAGGTCAACAACATCGTGAGGAAAAAAGATCACAACAGCACACAACGAGAGTATCAGTAGTCGTGTCTTTGGCAACACGACTGTATGAATAGTCGTCTTGTGAAGTAGTCGATTATTTGAATAGTCGTGTCGTCGAGAGACACGACTATATCCATACTTGTGTCTCTCACTGACACGACTATTCCGGGAGGATGGTTTGAACGGTATAAAAATTCTTACCACATGGTATAAAGATGTCACTTCAAACTGGCGTAATGATAGCGGTTGCACTCTGACTGTTCCAGCACTCTTATTCCTCATTTCATTGATATGATTCTGTGCATACTTTGTTAACGGTGTCATTAGTCCTTCTGCTTCCATGCGGCGTCTCTCGAAATGGGAGGTTGTGGTCGCACGGGTTTGCTCGATCAAACGAGTTATTGGCCAAAACCTAGCCTTCCAAAGCATATTATTTACACTTTCGGATCTGCTTGAAATGATGGTGCCATATCTTTTACTCGGATATTCCACGTTAGCCCAATTTCTTTTATCTATCTTCTGAACATATTTCCAGGCTTTCTCATTATGTTCTTTCATCTTCTGCATGATTTCATCGAAGTCTGGTTTCCTAAAGCATTTTGCAGCTCGAAATAGCAGGTCCTTGAGGTACTTATCATTCCAATGATGAAGCATATTGGCGGCCATATGCCTCAGGCAAAACCTATGGTGAGCCTTGGGAAAGACATCAGCAACCGCTCTTAGAAGTCCCTTCTGTCTATCCGAGACAATTGTATCCAGAGAGGCCGGGGGGTCCGTAAACAGGGTGGCTTTCAGTAGGCCGAGGAACCACTTCCTGCAAGTCAGAAATCAGAGTGAAAGCATATTAAAGAAAGAAGAGAAAGGTTGTAGACAGTCGTGTATAGTCGTGTACTCGAAGACACGACTACTCATACTACACGACTACTCATACAGTCTTCTTTGCATACGTACCACGTATTTATGGTCTCTTTCTTGACAACTGCATATGCAAGGCATATTAATTGTTTGTTCCCGTCGAGTGCTGTTGCAACCAATAAAACTCCAAGGTACTTTCCTTTTAGGAATGTTCCATCAACAGTGAGTAGCGGCCTCAATGATCTTCAGAATGATCTTGCGACTGGGCCGAACATCCAAAAGACACGTCTAAACTCATATCCGGCATGTTTAATTTCAATTTCAGGTATATCAGAAGATCTTTCTATCACCACATGTGTACCTGGATTATACCGCTCTAATTCCTTTCCGTAATGTGGTAAAATCCGATATGCGTCTTCCGGGTTGCCATCGATCAATCGAATCAATTTCTCTTTTGCCCTCCATGCCCTTTTATAGTTGACTTTTATGCCCCAATGTTTCTTAATGTACTATTGCATATTAGCCGTTTTGATGGAGTTTGAATCCTTGTGGAGGCCATGACACTTCCGTGCAATCTATAGGTGTGAGGCCAATGGATGATCTTTAGAACTTATCAAAGTGTCGCATGTATGCCTTCCTTCCCTCATTGTCACAGTGACTCCATCAAGTAGATTCGAAGCCCGTATGTACCACGTGCACCCGCTAACCTTGCACTTTGCAGCAAATGTGTCCTTTTTCTCGCCCACAGCTTTGAACATGAATTTTCTCTGGATTGCGAAATCAGTAAGAACCATCTCGAACTGCTTCACGCTTTCGAATCTAGCCCCCAAGGCAAGTTGTGCCTCATAGTCGTCTGCTTGCAAACTACCAGTCAACATCGTCTCCTCCTCATAATTTTTTGAAGGACCGGCCTGTGGTGAATAGGTACCCCAATCCCAACCATCGTCACCATCGTCCTCTAAATCTTGTGGCTCCGACGTGACAGATTTCCCTTTGGATGTGTCTCCTGCCGTGGGAACTATAGAAATCGCTGCTATTGCTGCATGTTGGAGTTCTATATCGGGCACAGAGTGGTCTCTTCCCGTCGGATCTGCCTGGCGAACATTTGGTAGTGGTAGAGGCTCATCCCACTCATCTGCAGACCATGATAATTCTTCTTCATCGAAGAATTCTTCTTCAACTGGACTGGAATCTTCATCTTCACCTTCTTCTCCATCTCCCAATTTGCGTGAAAAAATTTGTATGAATGGACTTGAGAACACGACTGGAAGTAGACAAGTCGTGTCTTATGCAACACGACTTCATATATAGTCGTGTACTAAATGACAAGACTATGTATATAGTCATGTTGCATAAGACACGACCAAATTTGTAGTCGTGTACTATTATAGTTGACTATAATAGTACACGACTTGCCTGTATCCGCGCCTTAAAAGTTTTACCTCACAACTTCAAATGAATAATCTTCATCTCTTCCTCCTTCAACTGCTGATGCAGGTGTCTTATTGCTCGGGCTGGACGGCCTCTCTGGCGGTGTCTTACTGGCCGGCCTTACTTCTGCCTCTGGTATCCCCTCCTCTTCCTTATTTGCAGTGGAATTCATTTCCTTGTTGAGAGCGGAAATCTCCATGTTATTGCCAGTAGAAGTCCACTCCAAGTACAGGTGGAGTAGTGCATTTAAGCCTTGGTTGCTCTTGTGAAGGAGAAATATTGACTCAAGGTCTTTATCATCTTCAAGCTGGGGATTCAGAATCAACACGATATGACACAGATAATGTACCAGTTGCAGACTTCAGCGGTAATCTTTCTTCCACTTGCTGCAATAGCTCCAGGTACTTTCCTCGTGTATCTAGAGGCATGAGCTTCCGTTTCCCGCCCACGTACGTATCAGAATTTGTAAAAACTCCATCGTAGTGTAAGCACACATGTATCTTCTCCATCAGTATCTGCCATTAAAATACCGAAATAAGTCAAAAAATCGTAAGTCACGATATATTAAAAACCGTATATGAGTTAAAAGCATCGTCTATGAGTCGTGTTGCATACAACATGACTATTGTTACAGTCGTATTGTCAAAGACACGATATTGGCGCCAGGCTGAAAACTTGGCAAGTTTTCAACTTTCTTCTCTTGAACCAACTTTTATTATAAAAGTTGTAGTATTTGAACTTAACGTACCATTTTTTATGTACGATGCCTCCATTGAAGTTGTTTTTGCGTACCCGATTTTTTCCTCTCGCTTTTCCGCTTTTTGGCGCGAAGATGACCTTTCCCAAGTCCGATGGCGCCGGCACCGACGATGATATGGCCGGAGATGCTGGATGGAACTTTTCCGACACACTCCGCCTTCTTCTCCGACTGAATGGTCCTCATATTCTGGGTAATATGGAAAAACGCAAAGAGGGATGGCTTATACCTCTCCCTGGGGATATTTTGGGTACTTTTCAGGTCATATGGAAGAAAAAAATAGATTTCGGGTCAGGCGCCAAAACCATAGTTGGAGCCAGGTAATGTGGAAAGATCTCGAATCATTCTCATAATCGGACACAAAACTACTGTAGGCGTACCCAAATCAACATATAATGAAGAAAAAATATGCTCGTTCCGAAGAATTTCATCCACACAACTCCAAATATCTTCCCTTCAAATGTGTAACCATATCACATTTACGCCTCTTGTATAAATCCCTCAAGACTTTGACATAGACAGGAAAATTGGGCTTAAGGCCTCTGTCACTCATTTCCACGAGAACTTGATACCCTTCCTCCACTCTCCCCGATTTATAAAGAAGTATCTCAAGCAAACTATAATTCATAGAGCTGGAATATTTATCTCACTCGCTCATATCAACGACATACTTACGTGCATCTACATGCCTCTCGAACCAAAAGTAGCCCTTAATAAAAAGCAACATAGGTTGTGAGCCGAGGTTAAATCTCCTTCGATAGCATACAATGCAAAAATTCCAAAGCAAACTCCATCCTTCCTAGTCTACATACATGAACAACAAGAACTTCAAATGTTATTACATTGGGCAAATATCCAAAACCTTCCATTGTTTTTAGTCATTCACAGCCTTCAGCTGCGTGTCCCCTCTTACAAAGACAACCCAATAAATAGTTATAGGATTTCACATTTGGGTCGCAACCATAATACCTCATTTCATCAAACAGCTTTTGTGCCACCTCAAAGTAGCCCATCTTGCATTTAGCTGCAATAAGAATGTTGTAGTAAGACGTCCTCGCCGTCTCCTCTATCACAAAAATAGTAGATTCAAAATAGTTCAAATCAATCAGCACCTTAATTAAGCTATAAATTCTAGAACTACGATGAGACCCTCATTCGCCATCAAGCGTTTTGACGAGCCTCTTAATAGAATCACTCGACCCAACAAGTTCAGAACCATATACAACAAGAAAAGCTAAAGTTTTTTCAGTCAAAGAATGTCGCTTTGATGATAACTCCCTCATCAACATCAGCATCAGCATTGAATCAAAGTCTCCCACCTAACCCAAATTGTTGACCACCAAGTTATAAACTTCCGCCTTGGGGATGAACCCTGTTTGTATTTTCATGACGCATTGAAGAAATGCAGATCCGAAATCTGGTGCTCGCTGAGAAACTCAGCTACTTTGGCCACAAAATCAGCAGATAAAACAGCGCCTAATTGTCCCAAATGAAGTCCAATATCGGACACATGTTTTTCATTCACTTCAAGAGCTCTTTCCACCTCGGCAGAGCTTGCGCAGCCGCGGCTCTACCTCCAGTTGGGATGAGGCAAAGTTTGAAACTTCTTGTAGTTGATTAAGGATGAACTTGAAGAGTGTAGGAGTCCCGGTAGTCTGCAATCGACTGGAGATACATATCTCCACTCGAGTTGTTCAACAACCATTAGATCATATCTGACGGTCATTACTAACTAGACCTTAACCATCCTCTTTAACCCGAGTTCCTTAGACTTCCTCCAGCAGGTTGGCCTCCCGCCCCTCGCCCGCCGTGACCTCCTTGCCCCCTCCTGGACGCCCTCTTCGGCGATGCCAGGGCAGACGCTGAGGCCAAAACACATGACACCCTATTCTTCCAGCTCGCCTCACACGATTGGAAGAAGCACCCGGCCACTACTGCCACCGACAACCTCGTCACCCTCACTATGAACCTGGACAGAATTGGAAGCAGTTGGTGCTCTTGTGAAGTTGGTGAGATCAATGGCTTAGGAGATTGAGGCAGAGAGGCCTCTCGTCGGACAATGCCTGCCCCTCTGGGAGGTGCTGAAGAGCAAGGTGAAGTATTGGTGTGTTAAATTCCACATTCACAATCAGTCGATTAGAAAAAAAGTTTCTCCACTCAATTGCAAAGGTTAGATCTTTTTATGAGAAATGGACTTCCAGAAGGGCTTCTGCATTGCATGAGCCCAATATAAGCCAGCTCCGACACCCCAATTTGGTGCCCCTGCTGGGCTTCTGCATTGTGCAGGAAGAGAAGCTACTGGTCTTTTTGGAGGGGGATGGGGAAGAAGTGGGGACTACTGGAGCCAAAGTTAAGAGGGTGTTTTATTGATGGGGAACAAGACGAAATAAACAGGTCGTAGTGAACGGTCGATAGGCATGGAGGAGGAAAGTGTAGGACAGCAGGGCTCCCCTCAGGTGGGTGGAGTTGGAGATGACGATGTACCGAGGGGGTGTAGTTAACCAAACAAGGGTTAAGACCTTTAAATGCTCTTCGTTGGATCACAATCTGAGCATTGTCATCCACTCGATCGGAGAAACGCTCACTCCACTCGGTTGGAGACTAACTTTTCCCTTGATACTCTTATCAATCTATAATTGAATCCAAACTCACAAAATTTGTCCGTGCCTCAGTGGAGTTTAGAATACTAACTGCGTTTCAATATTATGAGGGATGAGAGTACTTGTTTTTCCCTTTCAGCTTGAACAATGAATCTCAATGTTTAAGATACACAAACAGGAATTCAACCAAGATCAGTCAGTGACTAATATAGCCAAAAAAAAAAAAGATCAGTCCGTGACAGACAATCTCCACCCAAAATCAGAATTTTTACATCAACTGGACCATTTAAAGCTATTGGCTTATAATTTGTGGCTAACATGTCAATGGCCAAGGATGTTGACGTGCTAACTAGTGTTCATTTGCATACGCCTCTCTTTAAGATAATGGAACCTGATTCAATGCCATATAAATATGTTACCTGCCAGATTCCTTCTCACACTATATTAAGAAATCATCCACCCTAAGAAGGCCAGCTAGTACAGAACTTCAACATTTACGCAAAGATATAACAGAATAGAGTCGGGGAAATTTTTATAAAATGTACACATTGACTTATCCAAAAAAATGTACATAATGGCCTTATTCATTTTAGCCTGGGGATGAAGTTCAACAAAACTATAAAAAAAAAGTTCCACAAAACTCCAGACAGGATTCCACCAGTAAAAAACTAGGCAAATGCCATTGGGGAGTTTCAAGAACAGAAGCTCCACGGCTCTACCCATACATTACAGAGGGAAGAGAAATTAATCCAGACAGCGAAGAAGGTATTCAACGTGAACTAGCTTCGTGAACGGCATCGCCCACTCCCCATAAAGGCAGAAAGCTACAGTTGGATTAATCTTGTACTTGCTATCACCCTTGTCATGAATGTAAGTATATATGGGTTTTTGTGTCCCATATTACTTACCTTATTGAGAGGGGTCGGCCCTCCCAAGAGTGTGTGATCTTGTGGAGATTGCAAGGCCTCCGTGGGCCCATGTGGGGCCCACATTCTATATTAGAAGAGACGCCTTTAATGGAACCGTTTTGATTTGGGCTATGATTTAGTGAGATTTGATTAAATCAAGAGAGAGAGATTAAGTGAGGTGTAACTTAATTGAGAAGTTACCCCAATTAAGGACAGCAATTAAGGGAGGTGTAACTCCCTAATTGTAGTAACTTATTTGCAATTAAGGGGAGATTTACTCCCTAAAAATATGTAACCGAAATGGATTGATTTCCATTAATTTAGGTAACCAAAAATGCTATAAAAAGGGAAGAGATGGGGATGCCCATGATTATCCCATGTTTTGACATTTTTGGCTTTGATCCTCTCCTCCTAAGTTCTCTCTTTCCTCCATTGGCAATAGTCTTTTATCCCTTGGTTGATCTTGGCTATTTTTGGGATTCGTGTTGAAGATCGGATCGAAGCAAAGATTAAGGAGAAAAAGCTTGTTTGATATTGCTATCTCTAGGAGAATAACAAATCAAAGGAATCACACATGAACGGTTCTAGAAAGGTGATCTCCGACATACTATTCTTATTTTATACGAAGAACGGAGTAACTTGGGCACAAAGGCCGCATGTTAGTAGTACGTGTTCTTGAATTATTATTGATTGCTCATGATATAAATATCTGTTCGTCTATATTGCTAAAGCTTTTGTACTCTATTGTGTATATGTGTTTATGAGTGTAAGGTTATTTCTCGTACAAACAGAATTTGGGAGAATTTGACACATACACGACAATAAATCTGCTTCCACTGCGGCTCAATTACCCTTCAATGAAGATTTACTTCCTGCCCAAATACCATAGCCTTCTTCTCTTCTCTCTTTTTCACTATTTCTTCAACACTTTCAAATGCTAAAAGTTTCATTAGAGAATCTCTATCCTACAACAAGAAAGGAAGAGGTCAAACTGGTACACACTATAATTTTTATTTTATGTACTAAGCAAGGCAGAGAAGAAGAGGTCTTTCTATGACCGTAACACTATTAAAGAGACTATGCTGACCTGCAAACAAGCAAGATCACAAGCTGCAGTTGATGCATAGTTGCCATCATTCCCCTTGCTACAAAATAAAGGAAACAGTTCATAGACATACATATTCCATATTGTCTGATTTATGTTGATCGAGGCAGCTGTAGAATGCAACACCTACAAACGAATTTGCAAGTTGATGACTTCCAGATTCTGAAAAAAAAATGAACTTAGAGATTTACCTCGGCAGAGCTTGCGCAGCCGCGGCTCTACCTCCAGTTGGGATGAGGCAAACTTTGAAACTTCTTGTAGTTAAGGAGGAAGGGAAGATTTCGGAGGAGTGAGTACCAAACGAGACTCGAAGTGCTCTCATGGCGCACAAGGAAGACACAAGACCTCATGCATGTTTGGGTTGGGATTCGAGCTCTAGCGACACCGAAATCTGACCCGTCCCACTTGAACCGGTGTTATCTCGACCCTTGAAAAAGGAGAAATTATCCATTAGAACCGTTCTACGGGACACACGGTAGATATGTCTGTTGGATGTTGAACATTTCTGTACATGCTATATGTCAACATCTAATTACCGAGTGATTCTACCATTAGTGTATGTGTCAAAACCCGAATAGAACTATCTCCATGACACATGGTAGGACCCTTCTACTAGATAATTTCTCCTTTGAACGGGCCTTTTACTTCCTCCGTCTGTTTTAGATGCTCCATCTGAAAAATGGTTGAGTTTCATTGAAAGTGGAAACCCAACTAGTTGGGGTCTCCACTTAAACTCACCAAATGGAGCATCTAAAAAAAATAGAACTGAGGAAGTACTTAAGAAGGCTTGACTTCCTACTCCGCTAAGGGAATTAGTCGCACTGTATTTCGAATTACAATCCATCGATATTTTTTTGCTCCCTCCGTTCCAAAATATTATGTATATTTGAGAAATTTCTTATTTTTATTGGACCATGAAGGCCACAAGGAAATCACATGACTCCTTCTCCCTAATATCCCATCCAACTCATATACTTGTTTACGAACCAAATTCAAGTCAATCTATCCAAGTTTCCTCCAGTTTTGGAAGGAGGAAGTCGCGTAATTTGGCAAAATATACACAATATTTTAGAACAGTAAATATTTCTAAATATACATAACATTTTGGAACGGAGGGAGTATTAAACAGTCCACCGACTTAAAAAAATGGGCATTTTTTTTATCATTTTGTATTTGGAGGGGTCGTGCTGGGGCAAATGGAGAGGGAACTGAGCAGTTGACGAAGCCGTATTTTTTAGCAAATTAATGGGCCGTTTGGGGCGTGATTAATGTGGATGTTTTGCTTACACTGTAGCATCCAACTTTTTTTCTATATCCAACTGAAACACCTCAGGACGTATTTCAACTGGATGTTGGAAAAAACATGGATGCTACAGTGGACATCCAAAATCCACAGTGGATGTTTTGGCTTTATCACGCCCCAAATGGCCCATAAGCTTGTCAAATGTGTTTCGAAGCTGCATATATCAAGAAATTTTTTAGTGTGCGTCATCGCACACCATGTGTTGACCATGTATTCACCTTCACCAACTCGTGTGGATATGGGCTGTAATAAAAACTGTATAGCCACTGGCGTCTAAGACGTTTTGTTATAATGAAAGGTGTCTGAGTTTTTAGGAGCCACTAGAAGGGGCCGGGCAACCGACTTCTTAGAGCACTGTATCCCACTGCCACTGCCAATCCCCTCAGGCACACAGTCTACGCAACATACACACCGGTTAAATCAGGAATATAATCCCGGAAAGTGGCCAATGGAGGAGGGGGCTTGATCTAAGGACCTCTGGCAGTGCCCTGACCATCGGACCAACACCCCGTTGGTTTGGCACCTAAGATGTTAATCGTGAGAAATTATATGAACCGGTGGTCTGCCCCGGGCTTTTCAGGCTTCTGGTGGGCCCTGCAATTTTCATTGCTTCTTAACCACAGGCCCTACCAATAAATCCGCGGGCCCTCCGCCCAATGCCACTGTATAGCATTGACCCTTACTCTCTTCAATGGTGATGAGATACACGGCAATTGACGAATGCAAAATTTATAAGAAAACACGGAGAAAAGTTCTATTGGTGAAATGAAGAAGAAAAAATTGTGTAATCCGAACTAATACTCGCCAATTTAATGGGCAAATTCACCAACTCAGTTATTAAATAAGGCAATCAATTGGCTAATAAATAGCAATCCCGCTAAGTCTGACAATTAATTGGCAAATTAGCCAATATATAACTAATACTCCCACCGGCCACTTTAAATAGATACAGTTGATTTTCAAATGAAGTAAAAAATTACTCGCTCCGGTCACTTTTAATTGATACAGTTTTTTTAAGCGAATTAAATTTTTAGTGTATTTGAAAAAAATTATCTATTAAAAATGACTGGAGGGAGTAGTTCATTTAGAAATCAACTGTATCTATTAAATGTGGCCAGTAAATTGGCTCATTCCCTGTGCATCAACAATTTCGTCAACAAGTTTCTCTTTGCCCACTTAAAAGGGAAATGATATTTGTACAACAGATTCATACACATTTTCACATCAGTTCACCCACTCATTTCCATACACATCAGCTGTGTATGGAAATGTGTAAGAATCTGCTGTAGGGTTATCACTCCCCCACTTAAAAATGCATTTGTTGGTGACTGAGGGAAGAATGTTTCTTGCAACTTCTTATTGCAGGTTTATCTCTTTGCAAATCATTTCTTATTGATTCACATCTTAAAAATGTTTCTTTAGCTAGAAAGTATTCGAGAAAATGTTTCATTCGCTATTTGTGGCTCCAGCCAACTCTTGGCCGTAACTAGAGCCAGATCAGAGCAGAGCCAGAGAGGACCTCTACTCTGGCTCAGGCTAGATCCGGCCGGCATCAGAGATGACTCTCCTCCCCAGTGTCAGCGGCGACACATTGCCAGGCAGCACAGAAGGCTGTGGCAGCAAGCAAGGGGGATGGCCCAGGAAGAGAATGGCGCCTGGGGAAAGGAGAAGTGGGTATTTATTGTAAATGGGGATAAAGAGATTGAAGGATGGTCGAAATAATTAAGAAATGCTCAAAATCAGTAGAATTTCTAGTCATTGGGGAAGGATATTATTGAGATTTGAATAGGATTGAAAACACAAATGAGGCGGATGGATTTGGATCTTTTCTTCAGGTGAAATTAGGAAGCATATTAGCAGCCTCAAACAAGCAATTCAAGTACGAAAAATAGAATGCAATGTAAGATACGACCATTATGCTGACGTTGACACAGTTTTATCACCAATTGTAACGCCATATATACAGCAGAAAACCAACGCTTTTGTCATTCGGTACAATGTTGTTTGAAGTTATATGTGACACGTTATACGGACCTCATAGACACCTGTATCACAGAGATGTCTCTCGTCATTACACCTCTACAAAAGCTTTAGCTGTTTTAAACGATGCACATGCTCTGAGTCCAACTTTGGCAGTGTATAGCATCCATGAAGATCCTCCACCACATATTCCTGCACAGAGAATAAAAAGCTGATTAATGAAGAAACGTCAATTTCCGAAATCATTAGTAAAACATCTGAACTGCCCTATACACTTGAACACTTCAATTTCTACAATTAAACTCTTTTGGACATCAAATAAATAGACACCGTTTGTCCCACATTAATTGTCTGGATAGGAAATCAGAAATGAACTAATTTTAGTTCATTTTGGATTCCCAATCCAGACAATCAATGTTGGATGGAGAAGTACAAAACTTGCCTTTGTGAGCTCTCTCTTGGTAAGGATGTGATAGTGTCTTTGCCAAATCCTTTGAATAGCCATTGTTGCAGCAAGGAAACCATATGCAATACCTAGGATGGCAAATATGATTACAAACACGATGACAAGAGCAAAACAAGCTTCCATAGATGCAGGGAAGCAGTCCAGTATGCCCCATCCATAACAGCAATTGCGGCAACCAGTCATGCAAGGGTCATTGTTGTTCAAGGATGAACAATGCAGCATAAGCCCAACAAATCCTAACAATACGAAGAAGATCAATACCCCTGCAAAGTCCATTTATGGAAAGTTAAAAACCGAAACCTTTCAAATGCATCGAGAGAGAATCGTACTTGCTACATTTCATAATCAAAATCTTGTGAAAGTTGTGAGTAAATTCCAGCTAAGATCACATGATAAGGTAAGTAGTTAAGAACCTACCCAAACAATAATAAAAAGGTATTGGATGCCTTGATAATATACGGTCCCAACCATCACTAAATGAATTCCTGAAGCTCCCATTTTTATCCATAAGGTATGCAAATCCACCCATTGCAGCAATTGCCTGCAAAATACAAGAATATATAAGTATCAACATATCACTGGCTTGGAAAAATGAGTCCATTTGCGTGCAAAATTAGACCCTCTTACAGTTTGTACTGCCAAGAACACAAGTAGGACATCTCGTGCAACAAATATTCTGAATTTAATTTTACGCCAAGAGTTATCTTCAAGAAGCTCAACTCTAAGATGAAATTGTGCCTTGCAAGTTGTGCAATGCGAGAAGGCAAATCCTTCCTGGATGGTGTAATGTCATCAAATATATGGACATATTTTTCATGATTTAGTATGGGTGTCTGAAGTCCAAAGGAGAATTGTACCTTCACGGACCGCCAATGATCAAGACATGAACGATGAACGAACTGCTGTGTTCCTTTACACATACAAGGCGATATCAAATCTTCATCTACAAGACATAGACAACACTAATATATCTCAACTCATTGCCGTACTTCTCAATCTCAAAGAATAATGACAAAAGCGTCTCTCTGTGATGTCAAGGGGAAATGAGTAATACATTTAACACCAATAGAACAACCCAAGTACCCAAAACTTTTCTTTCCTGTAGACATTTTTACTTTGATAAATTACACACCCTTCCACTCGTTATAAACATTCACACACCTCAATAACATAAAGACCTTTTCAGGAGAAAAAAACTGCACATTTTTTTAAGACCCGAGCACTTGATATCTCCTAAACCTAAAACTAGAAGAAAATTCATAGTATATGTGTTTAGTACAAATAGCTAACAAAGGATATAACATGAGACGAGGGCCCAATATCTCTTTGAAGAACTCTTGCCTTGTACTCTTTTCTGACGGCTTTTTTCTCAAGCAGTCAGGAAAGGAACCAGTACATCGACTCTCTGAGGTCACTTACGTTCAAAGAAAAGTGAGTCATAATGAGGACTTTTGCCCCCACAGAAAATTGAACCAAGAACCTCCCACTGTGATATCATGATAGTTAATGCCTATCCTAAAAGCTCAAGCTGCTAACGTAGCGACACATAATGAGGACTTTTTCCCACTCTGATATTTTTGCAACAACCAAGTGCGATTGCTTGTTTAACCACCTTTTCTTTTCTTAAGTTTCACTGGCTTTCTTGGAAAAGAGATACACCGAATAACAGCTATCATCAATTCATCATCATAATGATACATGCTATTTTAGCTATTTGAAATCAGAGAGATACGCAATTTTCTCCCTGTGCTTCTATAGATTTTTTATGCTCAATAATTGCATCTTTAAATCTTTCCTAGTAAGTAGTGGCTAGCCGGAACACATAATTAATAACGGCATGAATATGGAGCCGATAATGTCAACTAAAATAATTTGAGATATAAAAAAATATATATTGTGCTCACTGAAATCTAAACATTGCCTGCACTCAATTCATATATGACCTTCTGAAGCAAATCTTTGGCATACGAATGGTAATAACTGTAACAGAGAATTAAAGAAACAAGGGATATAAGGGAAAAAGATATTGAAGCTTCAGAAATGTATCCTCCCACATTTTTGTTTAAATATAACTGATTGTAAATGTATGATCAGAAAATCCAATAAGACCCCCCAAAAAGGGAAAAATCCGAACATGAGCACATTTGTCATAATGCACTATAGTCCGCCTGCGAAATTTGGAAACTTAAAACAGAAACCCTGCCTTGTCTACTGAATGTTTGAGAACTTCCTGATTTCAGCTGAAGGAAATTACAATCAAAGCACCAAATTAAGTTCACAGAGACTGTACGCAGTCCATTAAGTCTGAAGAAATTTTAATGCTGAATGAACTGTTTCATTAACCTCGAAATTGAATACAACACAATTTACTCATTCTCTGACTATTTTACAAAGATGTTAGCTATAAATATAATGCTGCAGAAATGTCAGCAAATTTTGATTGCATAATCTTCAAATTTAAGACAATAAACATGAAGGTAATCCAATTCAAAGTTTAAAACTTTGTCTTAGATGACTTGTTCACAAATATATACCAAATCAATCAAGGGCGAACAAATGACGCCCAAATTTTTTTTAGTAAACATACATAAAACGCCTCTCATCCCTATAGCTATTACTTCGTCAACGATTCCACTATGAATATGGAAAATATCAATATCATGGTGTATGCATTCTCTAGAATACTTATTCTTTTTAAGTTTAACAATAATTCAGCTGACTTATCTTCTGTGAATATTTGTCACACACAGAATTAAAACTTCAACGGAGGTTGTGAA
Source organism: Houttuynia cordata (assembly GCA_039654745.1). Lineage (NCBI taxonomy): Eukaryota > Viridiplantae > Streptophyta > Magnoliopsida > Piperales > Saururaceae > Houttuynia > Houttuynia cordata. Next base: position 44,113,636 of record CM077502.1, on the reverse strand, counting down.
ACCAACAGAAACCAAATTACCTGGTTCCCCGTCGCACTCAAGACAGATGCGGCAACAAGGCGCGGAAGAAGCATCAATCTCCTCATCTACGATCTCCGTGTTAGACAACGGCAGCGCAGCTCGGTTATCCACAACTAGTTCGGAGTCTGTCGCAGAATTCACTTCTTCCAACACCTCCACCCTCACCTCCTCCTCCAAAGCAGAAGCACTCGTCTTCTTTAGAAGTGGCTCCGTATCCGTCGGATTCACTTCTTCCGACATCTCCACCTGCAGCTCCTCCCTCAAAGAAGTAGTACTCATCCCTGTATCCCCCAATTATCCACTAAACAACAAGAATTCAAATCAACAGACTATCCAACCAGAAAACAAGTGTAATTTCATGTGCAAAATCTAGTAAACGAGAATGAATCAATTCAGTTCAATTCACAGGAAGTACCGAAGAGGAGCAATAATTTGGGCCAAGTTTGCATCAATTCAGTGCAGAAAGGGAAGGAGAAAATGAGGAAAGAGGGAATTACCAAAACCCTAGAGAAGAAGAGAAGGCGACGACTTTTGCAACGGGGATTCCCACGTCCGGACGAGGAGAAGAAAACAAGCGAGGAGTTTGGATTTTGGAAGATCGTTTCAGCCAGTTTCGTTGAAGCAGCAGTTCTCCGAGAAAGGCACTTTTTAAGGGGCAGAAAGACCCTTTATGCTAAAAACATGTTAATTAGAAAAAAAAATTCTGCCATCTTAGGATGGGTTAGAGGTTAATGAAAATTAGAAATGAAAAATTATTTTAATTTTTTCACCTAGTCAGGGGTTAAAGAAAAGTAGAACCCTGAAAATTTATTTTTTCGGAGGGTCTGAAAATAGCCCTGAAAAAAGGCCCGAAAAGGGCCCAAAATTTTCAGACCTAATAGTAGGAAAGTCCTTTTTTCGACTGAAAAAAAAAAAGTCGGGTGCTTCGCGAATCGACCTCCCTCCCTGCCAATCCACCTCGCCGGGTTTTGTCCGATGACGATCTTCGGACCTTCTCCTCCCTACCGCCGTTCCTCCATTCTCTCGGATCCTGCATCTCCATCTTCCAGGTGAACCTCTCTCTCTCCTCTTTTCTCTGATCAAGGCGTTTTCGGATTCACGGGTTTCCGGATTTATGGCGTTTCATCCTGGTCTGTTCATGGTGCTCTGTTTATGCACAAGGCTTGCGGGAATGGGAGCTGTTTGAAGGTTTTCCGGTGGGTTCAATTTTCCGAGGTTTTCATTTTCTGCCAGATTTCATCGCTTTTGAGGTTTCCAATTCATGGCATTTTCTGTTTCTGGCAATGAGCCAAGTGCTCTGTTTCTACAGAAAGCCTGCAGAAATTGGAGGTATTTGATAAATGTGTAATGCTTGCATTGTAAAATATTTATGATCTTGCTCTTCTGCAATGATATGGTTTTGTAGGAGCAACATTATTATGCTGATCTACAAGCATGAAGGAGATGAGATCGGTTCTGAGGAAAAAGAGTAGTGCTCCTCTACAAATTGTTGCTATTTATACTCCCTTCGTCCCACAGTAATATTTCCACTTGGTATTTTGCAATGAGCACTTTAGTTCAAATTGAGCTGTCAACGTGGGAGGGGGAGTTAATATATACTCCGTCTGTCCAATTAAGCCTTTGTGCATTGTAATAAGGAGTTAAATTTATTGTGCGCAAATTCTTGCTTTTCATAAGCTTTTCTAGGAGCAACATTACGTATGGTTCTAAGTGCATTGATGTGAATGTCCTCTACTATCTTATTTGGAGATTTAGGAGAAATTAAGGTTCCCGTAAAATTCAATAGGTCTGAATTTTTTCTTGTAACAAAAAACTTGTAAAATTTTAGTTTCAAAATTTCTTACTTTACAGTATTCCCCCAAATGTAGTCTTTGGAAAACACTTGGTCTGAGATGCCTTGTGAAACCTTAAGTTGTACAAGTTTAATATCTCTAAAGGCTTCTTGATCCCAATGCTTTGCCTATTCTTTGGAGGGTATAACTGGCCCATTACCTAATGCTGCCATTTTTTGTGTGACCTTTTCTCTCTATCAATATCATATCTCAATGCAGTAATAGTGGATGTATCCTTATATATCTTTAGTGTTGGTGTAACTCTAAACAAAAGGAGGGCTTTACATTGAGGTTGTTGTGGATGTACTAGAGGTACCATTTAATGATGAAATAAATGTTATTAATGTTTGATTGTATAGGAAGATCAGTCTAAAGATGTGTTGTTTCCAAAAGTGCATCGTTCTGCTATTTTTTGAAAGAGCATAATTCTGTTGTTTTTAAAGAGTATAATCGTGTTACAATATGATTCTGGAGCAGGAAAAATAGCAGAGCTTAGAAATTGCATTTGAAGACGCTATGGAGAAGGGAAAACTTGAGGAAGGTGCATGCACTTGATAACTAAGCATGTAGTCATATATTGGACCACTATTGAGTCATAAACTTATATATTTTTTTGTGTCAGCCTCTGTTTTTGCATTGATTAGAAAAAGTGCTAAGTGGTGATAATGGTAGGAATACCTTTTTGTTATCTCTGGTTTTTAGATATGTGGATACGTTTCTAAGTTGGAGTGTTTTCTGCAGCTATTGTCTCACCTTGAGCTGATTCTTACACAATCCAACAAGCATTCTCTTGAAGGCCTGCAAGCAGTATTGAATATTCGGTTATGACAACAACATAAAGAAAAGGCTAATAGATTGAGTTCTTATGTAGTGTATTTTTCTTTTGAAAAGTTGTGTGTTTTATTTGGATAATGGAACAGAGCATCAAGATGCGATATTTGGAAGGGAAGCAATATCTTTGATAGCTAGCAATGAAATGGTAAGCATAATTTTTCAAGGCTGACCCTGTTATACCTTAGTCCTGGAGCAATGACATTTGGGTCCTTCCTACAGGACATACTTTAGTACATTGAGCCAAAAATACCCCTTCGTAAAGAATTTGTTTGTTGATGAAACATTGTAACAAGTTGACGCAAGAGCTATTTGTTATTCATATGTAGATGCTACTTTCATCACGTTGGAGATGAATGGAATTTGGCTTTCCTTCCATGGTTAATGTCATTCTGTTTAGTCTTTACTTATATGCTCATAAATGGTGGCTTGTTTAATTTTCCGCAATATTACACTCTATGCTGCCATAGATTCAGCTGGAAATTTGATTAATGCAAGGCAAACATACTTGATTTGTGTGAAATCTTATGTGTTTTATTTTAATTGCTTGAAATCTAATTGTGGATGTTTGAAAGGAAAAACTATACCCACTGTATGTAACTGTAGTTTGAAGCATATATGGAATCCTACTCTCGTTGTTTTTGGTAAAGCAATCCTATTCTTGGAACCAATAGTTTTAAAAGATTTGTAGCACCAGTTTCATTGGACATGTTGGCTGGCTCATATTCATCGGAGTATGGCCTCTCTTTTCGGTCACAGAACATGTTGCCTAAACATTTTTTTGTCCCTCTATCCACTGAAAATTTGCAGCACTGCAGCCAAGCCACCAATAGGAACCAATGTTGCTGCCTCCCAGACCAACTGCCATACAAGTGTTTTTGTGAAATAAAATAATTAATACAGGATGCATAATTTTGGTCGTTTAAGAGCATAGCGGACTTTTCAATTTCTTGGTAGTTTTAATGGATTAGTAGCATATTTTCTAGGACATTTTCATTTTTACATTTTCTAGAACCTCTAACTAGGGCAGAAAATTAATTTTCAGTGATATTTTCATGAACACTTTCTATAACCCCTAACAGCTTTTTACGAAAAAATTCATTTTTCCATGAAAGTTTATTTTTCTAAGGAAAAGTATTTTTATGAAAAAAATTTATTTTCCAAAACCCCTAACTCACCCTTAGGGACCGTTTGGTTCGTGAAAAATCAACTCCATCCAGCTGGTTTTATAGATTTTTGGGATAATCCACTAACTAGCTGAATTTTTCTTTCACGTCCCAAACAGCTCCTAAATAATGTTTTTCCTTTCTACTAAAACCTTTATCGGGAGGTTAACGGTAAAAAGGGTCATTTAATTTTATCGAAAGACATGAAAAAAAACTTTGAACGATCTTGCTCTTCTAGTGGTCATCTCCCTCTCACAAATTCCTCCCTCATCGATCGACACAACCACAACCGCCGGTGCTTCCTCTTGCTCTTTTCAATTAAAGGTGCAATCAATTAGGGTTGAGGAGATTGGTGAGGAAGAGGAGACGGTGGGAGGAGGGCATGTTGGAGAGGAGGTGGGCGGTGTACGAAAGATTTTGGAGCTCCACCGAAATATTCCCAGTCAGACACGATCAGTTCAATCAACATCCCTAGCTTCGACAGGATCCTCCCAAAGAACGAGTTTGGTCCAAGCTGCAAAGATTCAAGCTCCACTAGCTCCCTCAGTTGTCGTGGTATCTCCTTAGATAGCCGATTATCACCAAGTGATAGCCATCTCATGTGGCGCAATGCGCATATCTCCTCCGGTATTTCCCCATCGAGCAGATTCTCGTACAAATCCAGCTCCCCAAGATATGACCCATCATCATCGATGGTAGAAATCCCTTGGAGTCCAAAAACAGCGAGCACCAAACCAACAACTCGGCGACCGAAGTAGTCGTACACCATGCATCTCCACCGGCACCGGTCTACACCCGTCTACCAAGAAGCTAGCTGGGAAGGCTTCCTCAGCCCGCCCTTGAACACCAAGAGACCCTCTGTCTCAATGTCCACTCCAGAACAATGAGGGGGGCGGCAGAAAGGAGGAGTAGCATAGTCAACATTAGCATAGGCAGGGGCGGAGGGAAGAGGATATCATCAGAGAAGGTTAGAGCTTTGGGGTTTTCAAGGGAGAAGGTAGGGATGAAGATGAGATGGGTATGAGTTAGATGAATATTTCTGTATGAAGCTTATTTCAATTTTTTTAGTACAAAGAAAAGGTAAAAGATGGAAAAGATGACTTTCCAAACATAAATTTTATTTTAATTCTTTTAATAAAAGGAAAAAAAAATTTCATTTTTTGTTCAAAGTGGCATCCAAACAGGCCCTCAATATGGCTAAGTCTTGAGTGATCGCTTGTGACTTAGGATTATGGCTTATATGGGCCTGACTAATAATAAGCTGCTTAAGGGTATTTAGTAGAAGTGTCGGTGTGAGCAGAGGCAATTGGGGCCAACGGATTTAGATCCAAAGGTCTGCGTTAATAAGGGGGAAAACAGCTTTGATCTCAATCCGACGGTTGAGATTGGCGTGGCTCAAGACAACCCACGATGAGTCCGGGATCATATGAACTTATTCCTTATAGTAAGCTCTTCATTTATTCTCCAATCGTTCACAATGAAGATTTATGTAATTAAAGTGGTTGGTGGGATGGCCAAGATTGTGCGTGATATATGTGGGCATTGTAATTTTTCTTTTCTTTTGGTATACATGTGGGCATCATACTTGTTTCAAAGAATTGAAAGCGACATATGAAATGGTTTCTTGCACGTGAGCCAGAGGAATTTTTCATCCTCCTGACCAGGATATCCTTCATGGGATGGCACAATAGGACCGTGTGCGTTGTCGATCTTGATGATTGACGACTCGCATTAACGGGGGGCTATCCTGCCTGACATTCTCCAGACTGCAAACGCTTCCGAGCCAGAGCACCAAATATATAGGAACATCCGACCGTTATGAAATGCATACTCCATCCTGTTAAAAGATACATTTTTTTATATGAACTAAAAAATTAGTTCATTTGAAAAAAAAAACGTTATTTATTAAAAGTAACAGGAGGGAGAAGGTCATTCTATCGAAACAAGAAGAAAAAGACATAGGACATAATTACAAGAGAAATTATTCCTTTACTAGAGTTGTCAATCACAAGGATTAGGGGTGTTAATAAGACGAGCTTTAGGCTGTTTCGGCTTGATCTATATATTTTAACTTTGATTTTGAGCAAAGCTCAAGCCGAATGGAGTTGGCACTACAACAAATCAGGGCTTTTGCGACAAATTTATTTGCAACAAAACCATTTTCGTCGCAATAGATAACCATTGACGACGAATTTTAGAATTGTCGCAAATAGTTAGGATTTTGCGACGATATGAGAAGTAGTCGCAAAAAATGGTACTATTCGCGACCAATGGACAATTTGGTTGCAAAAGACAATACATTTTTGCTCGTAAGCTGACTTGGTTTAGTTGATTTTGGTTTTTATATTAATATTATGGACTATGCATACTAGAAAGAGAGACTATTATATATGTGTGTTAATTAGTTTAAATATATAGATGTTAAAAAATTGTCTCTAACTCTTTCAAACACAGCCTGAGTAGAGGTATGATGGAGCTTGGCTTGACCAAACTCGAGTTGAGTTGAGCTTGAAGTCAAACTCGAGTCGAGTGGCTTTAACACCCTTAATAAGGATACACCGTGCACATGCTAACATACACTGATGTGTATGTCATCCATCTTTTTTTTTTTTGCTATAAAACTTCATCCATCTTGATGATCGACATCTCCGGTAAAGTGGGAGGATATTTCGTAGCGTACACTGGGAGTTCCCTGTGTGTTGCAGCTGCCACCGATCCCCGAGATCAACGACCCTTGTAAAGGTAGTAAATTCCACGTGGCCATGGTTTGCCGGAAGTACTGAATTAACTCCTCTGTCGATCCTCCATGATGATCAAATTATTCATTAATTGTCAAATTGTTCATCAAGGATATATAATTAGGCTTTTATAGTAGCTGTGATAACTAAAGTATTGCCATGTGACATATACATTCAGTATGTTTCAATAGGCTATAGCATGCTTAATGACACTAACTGAACTATTAATTGCGTTAGAGAAATTACTCAAATGTTTACAATAGCTTAGTTTGCACTGTTAGTTGCTATTCAAAATGATGTTTACGACTTAAAATTGTCACGTTATCTATTAATGGGGATATACTTAATTTTCCTTCGGCTAAATTAAATGAAAGTCGTGGGGCACCCAAAGAATGGAACAAGTCTGTTTTTCGATGGTTTTCTGCGAACGACCACTTCAGTAATAGAGATGTTTCTTTTCCTAGGTTAAATGGTTGGTTTTCCTTTGGTAATAAGTAGAATTCATCAGTTAGAAAGATGTACAAAAAATCATAGAGGTGATGCCTAATAAAAATTAATGAAGGTGGAGTTAGAGAATAAATATATTTTCTTTGCATGTTGTCAGGGTTCACAAGTAACTGTGTTATCGGCCAATTTGATGGAGGTGAAATTATATGTCAAGGAAAAAATGTTATCTTATCTTATGTGAAACTCCAAGAACATGCTCCAAATCACTTTTATAGTCACATTTGTTTTTTCCACTGAAAAACCAAATGAGACTATTGAACGAAGGGAGTATTAAAAGGAGAATAATAATCTCACATTTATAGGTTCCTAATTTAGAGCTCTTGAATGGTTCGTTGCCACTGGCCATTGCTAATGAGGTAAAGACACTTCCAATCTTTCCAAAAAAAAAAAGTCAATATGTTTTAGTGAACTTCCTTTTCTTTTTCCCTATACCAGAAGCAAACTAACGGAAGTTAAACCTGTTCAGCCGCCTGTCCAGGGGTTCGGTGCATATATTTTTTCAATTAAGGGCTTGCTCGGATGCAAGATTGCTGGGAGAAAATGGCATGATTCGATTGATGATTCAACAATTTAAAAAAAAATTAAAGAGAAGGGAAAGTCAAACAAGCTAAGATATTAGTTGGAACAAGCTGAAATGTCAATCAAATCCAGCGGAACAATGAACAAGTTGTGTTATTTTCAAAATAATCCAAATTGTATGGTATCAAAAAAACAATCCAAATTGTACACGGATAAAGGGGTGGACACTTCCAAAGATTGATCCATAATTATCTCATAGATATTTTGGACAGTTTTAAACTATCCTAAAGTTTGGTTTTGTGTCCAAACAGGAGGCTCCAAAGGTGGTATGCCGGTGGGGGTGAGAAATTATTAGTTATGCCGTGCGTAGGGAGAACAGTGTGCTCATCACCTTGGTGATGAGGTGATGAGCACGCCGCATACCTAATAATTTCTCCGGTGGGGGTATAGCCGTATAGGCCGGCTTTCTTGGCTAACATGGATGGAGCATGTGCATTCACTTCTCCAAAAATAAAAAAACCTAATATGTTTATTAAAAAAGATAACTAATAAAAAAGTACTCTCAGGTGAAGAGAAATTTTAATTTCTTTGGTGGAAATATGAGCCCATAATTAAACCCTACTGCAAAGGGCACGCAGCCTGGGCAAGCCACTTAAGAACGAGAAGTTATTACCTGCGCGCCGCGCATGGTAACAGTGTGCTCATCACCAATGGGTGATGAGCACGTCTCCCTGCTTGTGGGTCCCTTTGGGGCAATCATTACAAGCAGGGGAGAGGTGCCCATCACCCATTGGTGATGAGCACACTGTTCCCCCTGCGCGGCGCGTAGCCAATAATTTTCCCTTAAGAACCCACCCTGCAATAGATGACACATTTTGGGCTCGTATTTTCAGGGAACTTTAAAAAACTCTTCCCAGTTGAAGTCTCTGTGTTTGTCTTTTTGTTTCTGGGGTAACTTTCCCGGTTTTTTTTTTGTACAAACTTCCCCAATTGATGCATACGCAACTTCACATTTCCGACCATCGTACATCAACTTTTTCCGGACCATACACATATTTTTTTGCTAGGTTTTTCTGGGCAACATATGTAATGGTCTAAATCACAACTTTTGAAGTTTACAAGATATCTCCAAAATATCACCCATCTTTTATAGGGTAAAGTTTACTTGGGATCGTTCTCATATAGCTTGCATAAGTCCGAGTAATCTTGAGCTGTCAGATTAAGATCTGATAGCAGTGATGTTTCTCACTTACCTACCCGTGATTTGACACCCACCGTCAGATCTTAATATGACAAATGGAGATGGCTCGGTTCATACAAGCTACATGAGAACGATCTCATGTAAATTGATCTTGATTTTTATTTCATATCTATGGCTGACCAATATATCTCTGACATCCAATACGGCATTATGTGATTCACAACTGCAAGCTCTCTTGTAAGGCCCTGTTTGATTAGGGCTTTTAGAAGTAGAAAATCTATATTCTTTTTATGAAGTTAGGTTTTCAAAATAAGCTGTTTGGTCGAGAAGAATTCGATTATTGAAAAAAAAATTGATGTCAGTGGCAGGATTTGTAATTATCACAAAAGGATAGGGGCAGTTATAAAAAAATACGGTTTCTTTTATAACTACCCCTATCCTTTTGTAACAAATACAACATATGCCATTACAAGAAGTAAAATCAGATTCTTTTGAGAAGCTGGATTCTTATTGGGCTGTCAAACAAGGCCTAAGTCATATTATCAGAAGCTATTAAAACATCGTTAGTAGCTTCCTTTAGTCAATGGCTAATCGTGCAGATTGCCCTTATAAAAAGTCTACTCCCAATAATTGAATGGTTGGTTGGCGGCTATATACCAATTAATTAATGAAGATCGGACTCAATCCTGTTTGAACATTTAAATCATGAACTGAGATATTGCCTTAAATGTTGGTTTAACTGTCCCAGCTGAACCGAACAAACTGATTTGACTAGCATAATTTGTAAGATAGGAGGAAGAAATATAGGAATGCTTCACGCTTTCACACCAGAGCAGGTTAGGACAACATGGCGGACTCGCCAAGTTGGAGAAAGCTATGGTCAACAAAACGGAACGTGTGGGGCAGAGAGCCCCAATTTATTGGTCAGATGACTTAACCTGTACCGTGGAAACGATAAGTACTCCGTTGGTTTGGACTTTTCGAAAAAAATTGAAGTAATGATTAAGTCATCACGTAAAACCAAGCAAGAGAATGACGGGATCTAGAAGCCAAAGACTAGAAGATTTACAGCATTCTTTTACTAATCGTCGCATTGCATTGTTCACCCTCTTGGCTCTATCCTTGTATGTAGTCCAAGTCAAATCCTGTGAGAGAGAACCACATGTTAGAAGATAAGCAAGATGAAGATTGAAGAAGCACGAGGCAAGGAAGAAGACACTGTACGTTAATTTCCACTTTCATGTTTGGTTTACTGAACAGTGATTGAAGGATCTGGGGATCAGCTATATGACTAGATTCTACTAACCTATCATCTATTTGATTTGTGGGTGCATAATATACATTTGATAGGTCTTCTTAAAAATGCATAATAAAAGGTAATTGTCTTGAAGCTAGTTCTTAACTATCAATTGCCAGCATGAAATTGGTCAGATAATTGAATTAAGAAACTAGATCAACCAATAAGCCAGCTCAACTCAGAAGTCAGAAGTGGTTCTCTAATTGCTAATCCAGCAAGTCGTATGCTGGTTTAACCTCTCTTTGTCGAGGGAGAGGTCGCCGGGCCGAATACCAATTAGAGGAAAAAGTGCAAATCATAAAACATTTTAGCATATAAACACTGCATCGAGTCAGATAACACCACGAGAAGCAGGGACTTAATGGATCTGTTACATTCTCGGTTGATTAGACCATAAACGACTTGGACAATTTGAACTTACCGCGTGTATTCTATGTTGATCTGTTGAGCAGTCGCTTCGGCAATAATGGCGAATGCGGTCTCGGACAGTACAAGGTTCATCCCCCTGATAGAAGGAGGCGTAACCGATGTCTCGGCATTGTCCACAACCCGGACTAGGATGGTCTGATTACTTATGCACCCATCACTTATACAATTCACCAAGAACTGCCTCCCGCAGACCGCCCCATTGTCCCAGGTCCCTTTATCCGCCATCGCAAACTGTAAATTCGCCGGAAACTGACTCGCATCACTGCCGAAACATGCAGTAGCTGCATAACAAACCCAAAATCAAACATACGACTTGGAAAATATTTTTATCCTCCTCTTTTGAATTTATACCTTAGCATGAGAGTTGGAGGAACAAAAGCACTTACGGAGATAGGGGGCTGTGTAGTAGGAGGCAGTGCCGACGACGGCAGAAGAGAATGGGAAGTGGAGTTGAATGAAGAGGAGGAGGAGAGGAAGGAGATTGGGAGAAGAGTGGAACATATCTGAGGGTCTCGGTTTCCTCATGAAGAAGCTAAAAAGGCTTGGCTTTCCAGCTTGCTTGTGGAAATGCTTGCACTCCCTCAACCGGGAGACTCCTTATATTTGTGGAAATGAGATTATTCTGATCGTTCGTTTGACTCTTGAAGGCTATTTTGGGGCTGTTTGGCTCCCCCCTCTGAGTTTTAAACGGAAAGTTCTTCTCTGGGGCTATTTGGGGCGTGATTAAAAGCAAAACATCCACAGTTTTTTTTCATATCTAGCCGAAGCACGAAAAAACATGAATGCTATATTGGACGTCCAAAATCCACTCTGGATATTTACTTATAATCACGTCCGAAACGGCCCCTTTATCTTAACCTTCCTCGTCAAGAGCGGGCTTTAAAAGGAAAAAAAAATGAATGTGGCGTTATCACTTGAATAGTAAACTTTTAAAAAAATCTTTAATAATCAAATGGAAACAGCCCCAAATTTGTAAGTGTCCTTATAAGTCTAGACTCTAGATTGATCGGCAACCCTGACCGCAAAACGTGTCTATGTACTACAGGAGCACACAGGTCCACAGATATTTTTTACTTCTTCTATTCTACATTACTTGTCTTATATAAAAAAATATTACTTGTCTGAATTACAAAATTAAAATCAACTTAGTTTTATATCATTTTGGCTTTCTAATGTAGACAATTAATATGAGCCAGATATTTCACGGATTGGGTCACAGTGCTTTGGTCAGGGTGGTCGGCTACATTCTTGGCACAGAAAAATTTACAGTTAGGTGTTCACCTGTGTAGATTGTCCATCATAATCCACTTTAATGACTTCGATAGCGATGTAATCAATCTGTCCAAAAAATCCGAGTAGAAAAATGAGTTAAATATACTCCCTCTATTCTAAAATATTGTGTATATGTTCTCATTTTTATTGGACCATGAAGCCAACAAGGAAGTCACGTGACTTATTCTCCCTTATATCCCGTCCAACTCGGATGCTCGTTCACAAACCAAGTTCAAGTCAATCCTTCCAAGTCTCCTCCTACTTTGGAAAGATGAAGTCACGTGATTTGGCAAAGTATACACAATATTTTAGAACAGTAAATATTTCTAAATGTACATAATATATTAGAACAGAGGGAATAATATTAGTTTGTAGGTAGGGCAGGTAACAGACCAGACAGACCTCAGATAAAGGTTATCCGTGTAACACCCAAAAAATTAGTAAGTATTTTAAAACAAAAAATTGACCCTCTTAATGTTTGATTTGGTCATGCTTTTCTTATGGAAATTAAAGTTAGTAAGAAGAGCTTTCCAACGCCACCAATTATGTGCGATTTGGAGTTCGGAGTGAAAAGATATGAGAAACTGAATTTTAATTGAGCGTGGCTGCGATCGATCGCCATAAGAAACGATCGATTAGCAAGTTGAACCGATCGACGCCTTATCAAAACGATCGATCGTAGTTACTTTGATTTGTGAATGTTTTATTTCGTGTAAAGCGATTGATCGACAATAATTGCGATTGATCGGCTGTAACGCAGTTGTGTAGGATAATGCATACGACGATCGATCGCCGTATAGCCGATCAATCGCCGATTGCGGTTTTGCGATTTCTAGCTTATCTTTGAGGTGGATTTGCATGGGAAAGATACCAAATCCCAATAGGACTTGATTTGCATGTCTCTAAAGGGATCTTAAGGCCTTCCCATCGCTTGGAAGTGTCCATGATTTAAAAAATTAGTTTAAGAAGGGATTCTCCCCCAACTCTATATAAACCATAGAGAGTTGGCTTGTGCTAACCCTAGAACGTCCAGAGACCTTTCCCTTTCTCCTTCCCACGTTCACCCACCTCATTTAAGGCTTCTTCTTGTGGGAGTTTGTAAGAGCTTGGAACGAGAGTTTTGGAGAAAGCAGAGGAGACGAATAACACGTAAAAAGGCAGAATCTTTTGTGAATTAAGTAGGATGGTTTTTCCTCTTTCCTCTCTTCTGATTATATAATATTGATAAGTATTTTGATTCAGTACCTTGGGATGTATTAATATTTAAAAATTGTGTCATATATAAAAGAACACAAGAAAAGAGTGAACTTTAGTAATTCCAGATAATCCTAGGTTCTGTAATTGGTCTAGGAGGGGAGTATATAGTCTGTTAATGATATATTATCATCTATAATGTGATATTAAGTAAGATAATCAGGTTTAATTAAGAGTCTTAATTTCGGCCAGAACTGTTTCTGTGCTGACAGTCGGTAGTAAATAATTCATAACTAATTCAAATAAAATTGGAAAAATATAAAATCAGTGGGTTTAGAAACTAGACTCACGAGGGTATTATCAATAAAAATTTCAGAGGTTTACAGAGCACAGTAGCTACTAGAAGGAGACTGTGATGCAGGAGGCAATGAGCTGAATCTGAGAGAAAATACTAAGTATATAAATAACATCATGTAATATGATATGATAATGATTAATGTGTCAATACTAGTAATTGGACTATATGCTTATGGAATATCACGGTAAGAATTGGGTTAGAAGTAATCTAATTAGGAGGGTTAGTCCTTGAACAAGTGATTCATATATAACTATCTATTTTAAAAGCGTTGATCTCGGTTTGATATTCTACTTGGAATCCAAATCATCTCAGACTCTTTGGTTTTCCCATCTCTGATATTTGTATTATGAAATCCCATTGTGTATAAGGAATTCCTATCTAGGGCTGAGCATGAAAGGTATGTATTGATTGTATGGTATTCCTTGAGTGAGTTGTTATTATTCGAAGTGTTTGAGTTGTCTTGTTATTCTATGTTACCCCAATGAGTGAGTTATTTGTTGGCCAAAGACCTTGACACTTCTATCCATATTCCATAAGAGAGTCTATTCTGGTAAGAGATACCTTATGATCTTAGAGTGTTGTGACCTCTATTCCTTTGAGATATTGCTCATATTGATTACATGATTATTTTCTTCCACTGGAGATCTCACGAGACTCTCCCCATGGTGGGTTCATAGTATGCTCAATTAAGTCATTACTAGATCTTGCGAAGTCACTTATATTTATGAAATTGCGATTCCATACTGCCCGAAGGGAGGCACTATACGTACGTTAGATTGTGGATATTACGGAAGGTCCTCAGTCTCCGCCCATCGTGTCCGTAAGCACTGGTGGGGCTAGCATCCTAGATGCATGGCAGAGTTCCAAAGAGATGACCCCTATGGTGGTTCTGGTATATTGTTTTAGTCACTTGCGAGTGACCAAGTTAGCGAGCAAAAATTGTAACTCCTTTCACTTTAGATGTCTGGAGTCTTTGATATGATTGTTATTCTCTCCTTACACATATGTTTATTCGGAGTCTTATTGATGTTTTCTTGTACTTGCGAGTTGGAATTGTTATTGACTAACCTTGCAGGTGTATAGACCTCGGTTCAGTTTAGATGTTGTGGGATGTTCACAATCCTTTATTATTCTTATTCTCTTCATACTGCTTGTTTTAATTCAGTGAGTTTTTACATCCAATGAGTGTTTTTATGAAATACTCATGCATCATCTGATGCATGCGCAAATGAAAAGTGAGATCAGGAAGTACAATAGTGAAAAGGCGGATTACAGGTGTCGAGAAGAGTTTAAAGACGATTTAGTTATTTATTTTGCTTTTATTGATGCTTATGACATTATTGGCAATTGTGTGCCATAAACTTATAGGTTTATTTTACTTTGATTTTTCTAAATGGATTATTATTAAGTAAATTCATTTCATATTATTTATTTATGTCTGTTGTTGTATTACACTGATTGCGGGCATAATCGGTTACACGTCTTTTTAACATGATTGTAATCGGTTGAAAAATTGATTGTTCGGTCGCGTGCCCGGGATCTCTACCTCTATGAGATTTCGGGGCGTGACAATCCGTGTCCGTATCCGTTAATAGATGTCTGCCACCATGCTGGCGGGCAAACACTTCCTTGGAGATGATACAGGGAGCTGACACAACTAAAATATGGATAAACATTGGAACTATTATAGCACAAGTAGGCGAATGCTCTATGTTATTGTAAATCAGTAACTCAAGATAGAACCCAATTGTGCATAACATACATTAATCAACGAAAGCCAAGAAATGCACAATTGAAGAACTGATAGGAACACTCAGTCTTTTATAACAGAAAAACATTCCTCAATCAGCTTTTATTATTCCAATCGAAAAAAATTGTTTTTTTTTTTGCAGAGCTCAATCTGCAAAATACGGTTGTGATGCATTAACACCTGTAAAACTCAATATAACTAAGGAACTTTCTTCTTGTCGCGGCTTCCAGAATTACTGACTGGCTATGCAAAAGAGCACTTAAACATGACCCTCAATCTGTCTGTAGTCTATGTTGATCTGTTTAGCATTGGGATGGGCAATCATGGCAAATGCTTGCTGGGACAGAACAAAGTTGGTCCCCCTGACAGAGGGAGGCGTAACCGATGTCGCGGCGTTGTCCACAACCCGAACTCGGAGGGTTCGATCACTTATGCACCCGCCACTTATACATTTCACCAAGAACTGCCTCCCACAGACAGCCCCATTGTCCCACGTCCCTTTATCCGCCATAGCAAACACTAAGTTCGACGGAAACTGACTCGGATCATTGCCGAAACATGCAGAAGCTGCATGGCACTCCCAACATCAAACATATGACTCGGAAAAACTTTTGAAATTAGCATGACAGCTAGTTGAAGGAATAAAAGCACTTACGGAGATAGGGGGAGGTGTAGTAGGCGGCGGAGCCGATGACAGCAGCGGAGAATGGGAAGAGCAGATGGATAGAGAGGAGGAGAGGGAGGAGATGGGAAAAAAGATTGAACTGGAACATATCTGAGTGTCCGGGTTTCCACGTGAAGAAGCTAATCTTGGGGAAAAGCTTGGTTAAGTGCCCCCCATCTCGACAAGATTTTTGTACTTCCATAGAAAAATTACAGTTAGGCATTTCAACTACATGCTCTGTGTAGGCTGGTCCATCCTAAAGGACTGAAACAGGGAATTTCTGTTATTTATTGGTCTAGAAAAACATAGATACAAGGAGCTAAGATGGACACCACTAAAATATGGATAAATGTTATACCCCATCCAACCAAGCCCGTCTGGATTCCAAATAATATGCCTTCTACATTACATGGCTGGATATGCTCCCAGCTTCTTTAAGTCCTGTTTGGTTGCCGTTGCCAAAAGAAGCTGGATTCTAAGAATCCAGCTGCAACCAAACAGGGCCTAAGACGAAATAGAGTCAATGAAGTGGTCAGCATGGGCAAAGTCTAGAAAGAGACATGTTTGCGTGTTGCCGCTTTGTACGTCGTGGAAAACTATAAAGCCGGCTCGGGCGGCGCTGAATTCTACGCGCAAACAAGCATGGGTCCCGGACTTACAGAAATGGGGTTCATTCTGTTCGACAGCCAGTGCGACAGTGCCTGATTTGCGCCTCCATTAAAATCTGGCGGACCGCAACTGGCGCTAGGATGCTCTCCCTAGGACATATTGGCTGATCAACCATGTGCCATGGCTGTATAGCACTTGCCCTTGTGGTCCAATTGATAAAGTACACATGGGGAGAATGAGTGATTGATGGGTAATGTCACGTTGCATGGCAAATAGCATTAGAGGGTTGACTATTGAAAATGTCGAAGAGCTGTAATTTAGTGGTATTTTTTCACTTAAAAACATTTCAACAGGGGACATTTTTTGTAGTGTCAGCGTGATTAGAGCAATAATTGATCTTATTAAAACGAGGCGTGCGTTGGATCCATTAAAAGACGGAACACGGATCTTATTAAGACGAGGCGTAATAAACAAGGAGTTTGTTCGTTTCATGCAAGATTACGAATATCCTTTCTACCATTTTTTAAAAGACGGAACACGGATCCATGTTCATGTCAATAGTTTGAAAGAAGTGCAGAATAGCGGCGGCATGTATTGTCTGTTTTGCAGAAGATGGTCCAGATTTTGCCTCCTTGAGTATGGTACGAGTCAATGACGATCCCATTGATCGCTGGGCCCGAATGGGCCCAATGTCTGGGCCTAAATAAGGCCGCCTGCCTGCTTGGAACATAAGGAATGACTTCCAGCATCCATCAGTATCGTAATTCGTATGAGAGTGCTCGCATTGATATCGCGGGCCCACGAACATGACCTCCGTTTGTGGTGCGGGCCCAACGTCCAGAGCCTAAGTAATGCCGCTTGTTCTCCCTAAATCTCTCATCCAGTATCAGACGGCCCAGGTCACTAGAAAGGCCCATCTCCTACGGAGTCCCAATACAAGCCCAGTAATTAAAAGTGGATAGTATAAGGCCCATATTTTATTTATCCAGATTCCAGAGCAGACCTCTTCCGTTGGGCCGAGCCGACGGCCGTGCCCAGTTTACCGTTAACGTCCATGAATGCCGGACATTTTCGTCATTTCAACTATTGCCCCCGGCCGGCTCCACCCATTGGACCAAAGAAGCAATTGTCACCGGAAAAAATGAGCGGCCGAAACGCCGCTGCCGCTGCCACCGTCGTCTCCGCCGTCCGGCTACCTGAGATACCACTTAGAGGTAGCCACTCCGTACAATCACAACCTTGACTTCCTAACTATGCGATTCGTCTCCCCTTATCTCCACTACCGCGCCGCCGCCTCCACCGACGCTGCCGCTACCGCCGCTGCCATGTCCTCTCGCTTTCCGGTAAGATAATACTCTTGCGCAAACTCCTAAAGAAGACATGGCAAAAGATTTTGAATTTGTTTGCCTTTTTTTTGTAATTGCTTCTTCAGTATCGGGGCCGAGATTCGCGGACGAGGGGCTTCTCGGAGCGATCGGGCGATGGGGGGGATGGGTTCGTGAGCGGAGATTCTCACTTTCGGGCTGTGGGGCAGGCGAATTACGGGTTTCGGCGGGGGGGAGGGAATGCTTTGAATAATGGAGGATTTCCTGGGCAACCTTTCCAACCGAGGGGCCCATCTTCCGGACCTTCATTCCAGCGTGGAACGCCTTCTCGGCAGCCACGGCAGCGTGCGGATGATCACAGGAGCTGGAGGTTCGTGGTGCCCGGGCCTCCGCCTCACTGGGGTAGGTTTGCAGAAGTTGATACATTTTCCACTTCTAATTTTCAGTTGTATTTTCCTAGTTTATCATCTTTATTCCGTATTTTAAGTGTCAAGTAAAATTGAATGCATGAGATAGATGAGTCATACCTTCCTAGAAATAGTGAGAAAGTAGCAGACTAGCAGGAATTTCCCTAGTAATAGTGTTCGTTATCCTTCTGTTTTAGAGATTATTTTTTCAAATACTCCCTCCGTCCTGTTTTAGATGCTCCATCTGAAAAAATGTTGATTTTTATTGGATGGTTGAAACTCCAAGCAATAAGGGGAAGAAGAGGTTCAAAATCCACTTAAATTGATTATATGGAGAATCTAAAACAGGACTGTCCTCATTTCCAGATGGAGCATCTAAAACAGGAGGGAGGCGTACTATGTAAGTTCGCATTTTAGTACTTGGGCTTCAAAGGTCTACAACACTTCAATTGTTGTAGGTTGTGTCAAATCATAACCTCCAATGTGCTTGGTGGCTTCTGCTCTCATGGCTACTTGAGACATGAGAGAGGCAAATCTGGCTAAACTGATTAGTTCCGATGTTTCTAGACAATAAGAAAATGAAAATCACAGTTATATTGTGTAATGATCTTGGTGACATAAAGGTGGGTCCCCCTAAGTATTTTGTTCTTTAGGCAAATTGGCCAGGGCAAAGCAGCTGAAATAGTTGGAGGATATTTCATTTTGGAGGAAATATGCAATTTCAAATATGCTACATCAACAGCTTGAGTAATAAACAATTAATTGTAGAGGTCAAATTTATTTTTCTCATGTAATTGCCGCATCACTACCTGAAATTGGGAAATCTTCATAGCCAATAATTGAAAAGGTAATCAAATATTGGTAGGCCATCAAATAAGGTTCTGTTGTTTGTTTACTTACTACCTATAATCTACTTATTAAATATGTAAAAAAGTAAATGTTTTTCTGCTATTTGCTATTGGACTTGTATATTGGCATTGGAACGTGTGTGTCAAAAAAGAAAGGACTTTGTGCAATCCATAAAGGGATTGACAAAGTCAAATTTCTCCATCACTTTTATGGGCAGACTGGCAGTTGTATAACTCACTGTTTATGTTCCAAAGGGTGAGCAATGGGGTCTTTGTTTAGGTGTATGAGGTCCTCCTAAAACTCTCCTACATTTTAGAGAGTCAGAGAAGTAGGCTCTAGTCTTTATACCTGGGAGAGAAGACATTTATGGGTGTGGCCCATCTTTTTGCCTCTACATTTGTAGAATGTAAATGTTGTCTCAAGGAAAGGCAAGATCTCTTTTCTTTGTTGTTCTTTTCATTTCATTTATACAATGATAATGGTGCAGAGGTGTTTGCACGTTCTGGTATTATAGGAATGTTCCCTTGCCAGTGGTCATTCTATGTGTTATCTGGTTGTCACTCTTTGCTCTTCTCATTCTGTACAGAGAGGTTCGTGGTGGTTTCATACAACATTCTGTCTGACTATCTTGCATGGGATCATCGTGGTCGGCTTTACTTTCATATACCTCGTTATATATTAGACTGGAAGTGGCGGGAGAAAAGTATAATGTTTGAGTTAGGGTTATGGGACCCTGATGTTATGTGTTTTCAGGTACTTATGTATCTCCCTTTCTTCCTTATTTTTTGTGTTTTCACTACTTGTTTATCTTGCTTTCTTCCTTTCTTTTTTGATGTACTTATTTGTTTGCCTTTCTTATTTTTAATCACATGTAGACTATATTCACCTTTTCCCTGCATTTTACTTAACTAATGTTGTCTTTCAATAGATAAAATTCTCTGTTCTTTTTTCTGTTTATTTGTTTAAAAAATCTTGCCTTTTATCTTATTTAGAACTAGAGTCATCTTTCCTTCACTTTCAGGAGGTAGATCGATTTCAGGATTTGGAAGAGAAGCTAAAGCAACATGGCTATAGGGGCATCTGGAAGGTACTTTTTTAGTCTGTACAGTATTAACAGTTTAAACTATTAGTGTTGTTGCTTTTGTCTTTCTTTCTTTTTTCCCGTTTGGATGCAGTGCTAATCATGAGGTTGGGCTTGCCCGATAGTTTGCTACAAATAGTTTGATGGTGAACTAACAGTTTGGGAACTATTGTAATTTTGATGAAAGTGAATGCTCTGAAACAGGGACATTATGAAGTGACAATTTTGAATTTATGCAAATTGCCACTGGGACCTTATCATTAGCACGCCTTGACGATAAGCTTGTATTTACCAGTTTGTCAATATCTACCACTTTGTTATCTTTGAAAAGCATATTCTTGAGTTTATCAAGGGGCTGTTTGGATAGTGAAAGAGGGCTGAATTCACTGTCAATTCAGCCCTCTTTCACATGAAAGAGAGTGAAACTGGTTTGTTTGGTGAATTTCAGGTGAATTGAAAAATTCACCTGAAAGAACAAATTCAGGTGAAAGAGCACTTTCAGGTGAAAGTCCTCATGAGGACTTTCACCTGAAAGTGAATTCAATTCATCTGCAAAAATACAAATCTGCCCTCATTATGATTCATGAACAGTATTCCCTCCATCCCAAATTTGTACCAAGATTTAATTTTCCAAATTAAACTAAAATTAATCCATTTTAGAAAATTATATGGTATTACTAATGTTGGACGGAGTGTAAAAAAGAGGTCATGTAGGGGTAAAATGGTCAAAATGTAAAAAATTACTTACTGTTTCACATTCACTATCCAAACACATGACCAATTATATTCATCTTAAAAATTTCACTATCCAAACGAATTTCACATTCATCATGAAAGCCAATGAATTTTTTCACCTGAATTTGATTTCACATTCATGACTCTTTCACTATCCAAACAGCCCCCAAAAAAAGAAAAGCATCTCCTTGATCATCCCATGAGTTTTTGTGTCTGTTGTATGCATTCACTATATGAAGCAGCTCTTGAATAATGTGACTTTACTGGATATGAACCACATTTCTTAGTCCTTGGATGGTGATGATCCTTGCCGCTTTTGCTTTGTCAGATCAGGTAATGAAGGCCATCCATTTTGAAATGGAAAGTGCAATTTAGGCTTCCATCTTCTTTCGGTTGTTGTTCACTTCTTTGTTTTATGTTCTTTGGATTTATAAGATATAAATCGGGATTGTAGCTTGTATGCATTGTGTTATATGTGTTACCCTGGCAACAGTGAATTTCTCATATTTGAGAGGAGTGCTAGTTAGATTATGATTCTCAGTTTCATGTAGCATTTCTAAATTATATGGATACACAGAATAGTTCCTTCATTTGGTTGTTTTATCAGCCTAGGTTGTAAAATTTTTGTCTCAAGCTTTTATAATGAGATGTCCTGCATATAGAAAATTAGGTTTGGCAATATGGTTCAAGATTGAAAATAAATACTCTAGTTTAGTGACAGCATTCATTAGTAGGAGGCGAATTTGTGCAAAGATTTAAAAGTAAGCTTGATACAAGAACTCGTTTTTTCTTTTGACAGATGCGCACTGGTAAACCTGTTGATGGTTGTGCAATTTTTTGGCGATGTAGTAGGTAACTGTAATTTTCATCTGGCTTGCCAACTGTTCAATAAGCTGGGGTGTATGCTATATATACCTAGCCGCCACAACACTTTTGATGCACTCATCTAAACATTAGGAGACTATTGATTTTAGTCGGTCATGTTCTGAGGACTTAAGTTTGTTAGATTCCTAGTTTGCATTATTTCCTCGTTTAGTCATGCTTAGTTTTTTTGTTTTTTGGGTAAGAGTCATGCTTAGTTTCTCTATTTCCTAGTTTGATTAGGGGTAAGTACTGTAAGTTGTTGTAAGATCAAAGTCAAACTATTAGGAGTTTACTGCCCATGAGTTGTATGTGAATTCAGTTCAATAGTAAACACTTCGTAGTTCTCCCTGCCTCTCCTTCCTGTCTTCATGTGGCTTCTTTTCTTTCTGTCTCAAATTCCCCCCATTCTTCCAGGGTTCTCTCCTCTGTCTTGCTTTGTAATTCTGCAAGGAGTTATAGCACTTCCTGTTTCTATCAGAATTTACATATTCTCTATCTCATTGCTTCTTCTTTGGCTGTGTGACTGTACACATTATTAGGGATGTCATTCAAGATTGTTATTGTTGTAGAAGATTGAATTGCCTGAAGCAACGTTTTAATTTGGTGTAACTGCAAGACACTAAAAGTGTGTTCTAAATGACCATAGAATGTTGTTTTTCTTAATTGTTCAGTCGCAGTACTCTCGAATTTAGCCCTTCAAATGATATGACAAATATTGTCTACTTAATATTATTGTGGGCATCTTATATTGAAGCATTCAGAGTGATTTGTATTGGAGGTCAGATGGCATGCAAACTCAATTGAGCCTTGAATTTGTTAGTTATCGTGTTCTCTGCTATTATTCTACTGGTTAGAGTCCATAATTGTATATTCGCTGTAATTGATAAAAAAAAGTGTAATAATTTTGTTTTATATCAGATTTCACTTGCTGCATGAAGAGTCCATTGAATTTGCGCAGTTTGGACTTCGTGACAATGTTGCACAAATTTGTGTTCTAGAGGTACCTTCTGTAACTAAATGGTCATTTTTTCCCTCGTTCTTTTTCTATATCATACACTGGGCTGTTTACGTTTTTATGAGTTTCTTCTGGCCTTATCAGCATAGTCTTTTTATTTTTCTTGGTCAGTTGAGAAGTCAATCATCGGCACAAAATAGTTCTGTTTTACCTGACAGGTGATCATAAATTCTTGTCTATGTATTCAATCATTTATTGCCTTAGATTCTCAAAATTAGCTCTAAACTCCCCCACATATGGTTCCAATCACCCCTTGCTGAGGGCTAAGCAGAGACCTTGCTTATTGCTTATCTGCGACCATGATGACTAAGAGGGGCCTGTTTAGTGTTGAAATTGGTCAGGACTGTTAGAACTCTAAGAACCAAACTATATTTCTGAATAATGAAGTCTGAATTACATAAGATGAGAATCGATCTTATATAGAGATCAGATTCCTAATACAAGAAAGACCTAAAACAGGAAATTACTTGATAAACAAATAAACCAAAGTGGACTAAACTACCCTCTATAATATAATAAATAACACTAAGGACTTAACTAAATTACGAATAACTTTACTCTCTAACACCCTCCCTCAAACTCTAGATGTGTAAAACATCAAGAGTTTGCACGAAAGGGGATGCAACAGTTGACGACGGATGGAGGAAGTAGTGGACAGTAGGCGGCAGTGGCAGATTCCAGAACGAATAGACGGGATCATGATGTAGCAACGAACGGCGGATGCAAGGGAGAACAAGGTGGTAGCAGATCATGGTGGAAGTAGGCGGTGGCAAAGGATACTGATTTTAGGATGCAGAAAACAAATTCAGACGATTTCAGATTCAGAATGGCAGTAGACAGGCAGATTTAGAGTGGTTTAGACGGATTTCAGAATCAGGCAGACTTCATATTCAGACGGATTTTAGATTCAGACAGACTTCAGATTTTGACGGATTCAAAGTGGCAGTGACAGCAGAATTACGGATTCAAAGTGGTGTAGGCGGAAAAAAAAACGATGATGGAAGCAACAAAACTGATGGTGGTGGGCGGCAAAAGTAGGTAGCAACTCAGCGACAGATGATTTCAGATTTCTGATTTGAAAGCGGACAAACAGGATAATGATATCTCAGCAGTAGATTCAGCAGGCATTAGTGGATCAACAGATGGTGTGATGCAGAGTCAAAGTGGTAGTGGTCGAACCAGAGTGGATAGATGGATTTAGAGCGACAGACAGAGATGGATGCAGAGCGACAGACGAAGTCGGATTCAAAGCGGTAGATGGATATGGGAACCAGAGTGGCAGATGGTGGCAGGAATAGTAGCGGACAGATGAGTGGCAGACGGAACAGATTCAGAGTGGAAGACGTACAGGGTCAGTGCAACGAACGGATTCGGATTTGAATTTAGAGTGGCGTGGATGGAAGCAAAGGGCGGAAGCGGCAAACCGATGGTGGTGGACAGCAATAAACCAAAAGGCAAAAAATAGAGAATCAGATAACAATAGCAGAAGTATGCAAGGCTGCAGGCAGCAGTCGTATATGGAAGCATCACCATAACTGTCTAGCAACCAGAACAGAAAACTGTGGGGACCACCAGCAAGATCAGCTGGTGAAGCACGGGCAGTCTGGACCAGCTGGATGCAACAAAACCACATGAGCCCCGTCTAATCAAACAGTCCAAATCCGGAATCACTGAGAGTGGTTGGGTTCACCAGATTTTAGTCTTCTCGAACCAAAATGGAAAGGTTTGAGCTGTGGAGGATTCGATGCAAATTTCCTTGTCCAGAAGATCCCAAGCCGGTGGAAGATTCACTTCAAACACGGCTTTCCATTCTGAAAACAAAGCAGAAATTCATCTTTCCCGATTCAGCTCTCCATACATGGCTTTCCAAATCGAAACCTTCACTGCTCCTGAGCTTGAGCCAGACCTTCATGCTCCGTCAGCCTCGCCGTCGCTCTTGCCCATGCCCCTCAGTCCGCCATCATCATCTCCGCCATCGGCCGTCGTCGAGCTCGAACCAAGCTGCCGCCGCCGTGACTCCTCGTCGTCTCACTCTGTCGACTGTTCCTGATCAAACCCAGGGCCTCTTGTCTGCCATCGACCGATCTCCTTCTCAATTGGCCGCTCGAGCAGAGCTCTGCTCTTCTGTTCTTTTGTTCCCGAGCAGGCGAGCAGAGTGCTCGAACCAATAAATCAGTACCAAAGGCCCTTTTCTTCTTCCTCTCCGCCACAGACGCTGACTCACCACAAGGTTCGACTTCGACTTCGCTGCCACAGCAACCCCGTCTGAAAAACGGTCCTTCTCAATCAAAATTCGATCTTTGAGATCGCAACCAACAAATCTGGAAGTTCTTCTCCTGCTCGCCTCTGTACCTGAGAAACCTTCTTCTTCTGCTAGGCCAGATCAGGCACAAGGTCCAGCCGGCCAGAGCAGCAGGCCGCCGGCCGGCCAAAAAGAAATAGATCAACTGCGTGCCCTCAGGAAATCAAACCTAGAGCTTTGATACCATGTTAGAACTCTAAGAACCAAACTATATTTCTGAATAATGAAGTCTGAATTACATAAGATGAGAATCGATCTTATATAGAGATCAGATTCTTAATACAAGAAAGACCTAAAATAGGAAATTACTTGATAAACAAATAAACCAAAGTGGACTAAACTACCCTCTATAATATAATAAATAACACTAAAGACTTAACTAAATTACGAATAACTTTACTCTCTAACAAGGACGACGGATTTAAGCCTAAGTTGGTTCGGAAGACTGATTTCTGTCGAATAAAATTACTGGGCTTGAACTTTAAAGGTGGAATCATTGTCCCCTTTTTTAGAAGGTTGGGTTAGGAAGGACATTTGTAGTGCAAATTGCCACTATGTTTTATACGTGGAATTTGTACGATAATTTTGATTTTAATAATGGTATGGAATCCATTTTGACCCTAGGAAGCTGGGATAAGGTGTATTACGATGATGATGATAATGATGATGATTGTTGTCCATTGATGAATTTAAGTACATGTTGTATCTCCTTAATATGCTTAAGGATATACAATAGATTAAGTAGAGAAGGTTGGATGAAAGGGGAGAAGTATAGAGTGAAAGGGGAGAATAATTAGATGATGAGGAGAGGGAAGAGACAAGAGGAAACTGAAGTCTAATTCTGAAATCACTATTCACGTTACTATTCATGTACTATAGCAGTAGGGCTAAAGCCCTATTTATAGTATTAGGCATGTAGCCTTACAATTACTTAATTCTACTATGGATAGGAAAATAATAAAACTAGGAAAATAATAACTAATCCTACTCCAACTAGGATTAACTAAATTAGGAAAGTATTCTAATCCTACTTCAATTAGGAATCATAACATTCCACCAATGCTTCCGCTTCACCTCGTCCTCGAGGTGAACTTCGATTCTTAGTCCGGAGATGAGAATATGCGCGAGGATGAAGCACATCACTTGGGCCCACCAATGCTCCTCGTTATACACATCATTGTATAAGGGAGCTGCCAAATGCTGTTGGTCTTCTTGTAGCTCACAAAATTCTTCTTTTCTCAAAGGCAGTGCTATGATGGGTTGTTCTGTATCAATTTTTATATGGGGTGCTTCTTCGGCTTGCACTATTGTCAAAGAAGGTTGTTGTAGCAGCAATATCCTTAATATTGTCCCTTCGTTGTTACCACTGATAGTGGGTGTAGGAGTACCGAAAGGAACCTGCGAGACACCCGTGGATATTCCAGTAGGGGTTGTTATCAAGGGGGCTACTGGATTTCCTACAGTGGTAGTCAGAATAGGGGAAGCTGATTGCGACATGGCTGAAATTGTATTGCCTGAAAGAGGGGCAGAAACTGCCAAAGAAGTTGCGGTATGGAGGTGAAAGAAGTGCCAGATTGGTTCAGCTGCGACTGATCAAGCCGTTGAAAGAGTTTGGCCATTTGTTGATTCAACTCTATGCGGGACTTAGCCATGTTGATTTGCAACTGATCAACCTTGGTTTCGAGGGATTGGAATCGCTGATTCGTCGAGTGAGACAAGGTCTGAACCACCGTCTGAATCTCACAATATTTTCCCTCGAGTTGCGCCATAGTAGGGCCCTGAACTTGCCCTTCAACCTGCTAATCCTTGGAAGCACTTAATTTAAGGGGTTTCTCAGTTGAAACTCCGCTGGATTTTGTCATCCTAAGTCCCTAGGATCGATAGGCTTTCGATACCAATGTTGTATATCCTTAAGCATACTAAGGAAGTACAACAGTACAGAAGCTTGGGAAGGAAGGGAGGTATAATCGCTGGATGTCTTCAGAAAATGAAAGAAGATTTTGATCTTGAAATTAAGAGTATTAAATTTTCTTCATGTGCATATTTTATTTTAACTGTCCTTCATTTTTATGGAGTACTGCATGTACTTTTTTGATTTGTCCATTTTCACTATCACTTAAACATATTTCTTTGGCATTTTGTCTTTTGTTTTGCCTTTATCTCATATAGATAAAGTGAATATAGCCGAAGTGAGGATGCTAAGGTGGATATGTGGGATAAGTTGGAGAGACACATTTGGATATAAGTATATTTGCGAATACTTAGTGATAGAGTAGCTTCTGCTTAATCAATAAACTAGAAATAAAGAAGGGGAAAAAAGAAAGAAGGGGGCTGAAGCCAAGCAAGGGGGAGCCGAAGCTCAAGCAAGGGGGGAGCCAAAGCTCAAGCTTGGGCGAGGCCTGGAAGACAAACAGGAATAACCCGTCAATTCATCCTCCAAAATACTGATTACAATGCATTGCAGGCTCTTATATGGTAGAGCCTGATAAGACTTAGAATACTTAACATGACTAAAAGACCAAAATAACTCTAGTATAGAAATAAAAAAGACTCAAATAACCCTTATTAGCTTCTTATTCTGCATCATTTCTCCCCGACTAACAAGGTTTCTCCTCTGGAGAGTCAAAGATGAGGTACTGCCTTGAGAAGCACTGGAGCAACATATATATCACTGGCAGGTCGACCAGTCCACCAGAATAGGTATTTTTGAATACCACTCCCACAAGAGGGAACAAGATTAGGATCAAGCTTGGGCACAATTGGGTCAACAGGTGGGGAAAATGGGTGTAGCTAGGGTGTGGAAGGTGGAATGTGATAGCTAGAGGGGTTGGGTAAAGGTGGAGGAGGAGGCCATGGATCAATCCCAATGGGAAGGGGAGGTGGCAGAGATGGTGATGGCATGAACTTCAATGTCAGAGTGAGTATCAGCAAGGTGTAGTTGGCTATGCTGTGGCATTGAGATTAGAACTCCTGGAAAGCACTGAACTACAATGAGGAGGTCTGAAGTAGGTAGCAGGGGCTTTGGGTGGATCATAGGTAAGAAAGACGAGCAGTACACCAGCCATCACATCTACTGACGGTGCAGGAATTTGCTGTCATGACATGAAGGGTATTGGTGGAGGATCTGTCATGAGAGCCAGTTAGAGCAGTGGCACATCACTTGGAGTGGATTGTTGAGGCTCCTCTTCTGGCAGAATATCTGCTGTAAGCTTCATCTCTATTGTGGAGGGTGGTGTTGCTTCCATGGGTGTCGGAGTCGGTGTTGGCAGGGTAGGAGGAGTTAAATGACTTGGCAATAGTGCAAGAGATGAGAGGGGATGGTGGTGGCTCGGAAGAAACAGTAGCATGTATGACTTCGTGTACGATGGATGCAACAATATGTTGACTACGCCATAACGTCTTTGTAATCTTATCAAAGTGCTTGTCATTCTTCTACCTCCAGTCGCTCAAAGTAGTATGCATAGTTTTAAGAGTGTCCAGAATACCTTGTAATCGACCTTGAATATCCGCATCGAACTCCAATATGCTAGCTGTATGAGACGTCGATGGTGGTTGCTGGCCGAGAGTGGTACCTTTTGTTTCTCCAGAGACAAGTTTGTGTCCTTGCCAGAGACGAATGGGTAGGCTGGAAATACTCATTATGCTTGTTGGGCTGGTATGGCCTCCTGTGGAGGCGAATGGAATGACCACTATAATGCACTTGCTCATCTCTTTCAGGCCAGAATCGGGAAGGTTGACAATACATTGTTGAGCGAGTGGCAAAAGGAGCAAGATTATGTGCATGGTGGACTCTAGCTTGGCGGTCTCTGCCATGACCCCCATGATAACCAAAATCATCCATTTCATGCCAAGAGCGATCAGATTCCAGGGAGGGAGAAGCAGTGCTTGTGGGAACGCATCTTTTGCAGAGTGGGTTGCTTTGGTCTGGTGGGGAATGTGGGTAAGAAAGGCTGGACCGGAGAGGTGTGATGTGCTTGAACCGGTTCGGTTCTGACCCTTATTAAAGAAAAATGGTTCAGTTCAGTCTTGAAATGAAGTAGGAGGTGACAAAAATGGAGCGGGAGTTCGGGGCTCTGAATGGAAATGTTGTAGTCAGATCCGTTAAGAAGCTGGCAGCATGGAGATTTTGGGTCCCAAAATGGAAAGGCTGGTCGAGATTTCAGGAGCTACAAGGAACCCAAACTGGCAGGAAAGCTTTGCCTGGAAGGTGGGATATGGAAGGGATCTGATGTGACCAAATCAGGAAAGACCTACTGGTGGGCTCTAGTGCGGCAAAACGTTTTGCATCAAATCCCTTCCAGGACCACATTGTTGAAAAAGGCGAAAGTAGAAGCACAGGAATATTTAAATGAAGTTAAAGCATCTTGGGCTGAAATGGCTGCATCATCATGTCCGATGGGTGGAAGGATGGAAGGCATCAGAATCATATAAACTTATTAGCATCTTCGATTAAAGGAACAATCTTTTATGTTCCAAAGCAGTGGAGGGAAGAAAAGATGCTAGAATGCTTGTTGATTTCATTTATGATGGAATTAAAGATCATTTTGAGGAGGAAAATGTTGTACAAATCATAAATGAAATCAACAATATTTGAAATGTGGTCCTGAAAGTCTCACTGCTAAGTGGAACACACCCCTTACCATAAAGAGCGACAAGGTCCATTGCAGCTATAAAGTCGGGTAATCTTGCAACATCAAAAGCAAGATTAACCTTGATAAAGAACCTTGCAAGCCCATAATTAGCGTCTTCCCTTTCTTTTTTCTTCCAATACCTATTTAGAGTATTATGTGTTTTTTCATCTTGCACTTGGCTTCCTTGTAGTCCTTGCTGATTGTTAGATGAGCTTGTCAGGATTGAGGGCGTCGCGTTGGATGTAGAACTCAATGAGGAAGGAGCAAAGGGATTAGGAGTAGCACTGTTATTTCCTATAATTGCTTAAGTCACCATTGAACAACTTAAGTCACTATTGAACAACTGTATCTTTCTTTCCCTTTTTTCCTACTTCACATAAAGCCCGTGCCATTTTTTGAACAAATTCTGGAGCAGCAGTTCATAGCTTCACGTCATGACCCGGTATCCTTCCAAAATGAAACTTCAACCTTCTCACTGAAGCAAAGTACTCCTCATGACAATAATTGCACAATTTTATTCCCACCATCAACCTTCTCAGCATCTTCTTCTTTGGTTTAGGCATTTTGCTAACTATATACGCAATCAATTGAATTTAGCAGTTGAAATTGCTCTTAATCCAGAACATCCATCAAGAACCAGAGAACATTCATACAACAAAATCAAGACATACAGGTGAAACAAATACATCATACTTATTTCACTACCTACTTCATGCTGAAATTATGTCATTTGGAAAACATAAAACTTAAAATGGTCCATTCTATCAAGAACAAGAATACATACATATGACGAAATAAACACATGCAAGTAAAACAGATGCAACATTCTCCTTATGCTACCTATCTCATGCTAAAATCATAGAATTCCAAAAACCCAAAACCCAAAATGCTCCATTCCATCAAGAACGAGAGAACATAAATATTCCAAAATGAATACATGTAGGTGAAACAAATACACCATACTCATTTAACCACCTATTTCATGTAGAAAATTGTAATTCTGAAAACCCATACCCTAAGTGCTCCATTCCAGCAAGAACAAGAGAACATACCCCTTTCAACTTTTTTTTTGGTTTAGTTGTTTAAAAACAACTTCCAATCCAGAGCATACTCGTTCCTATAGCAGTCGTTTGATAAAAAAATTTATCAATTATATATAAAACTCAAATTACTAAATGTTTAAATTAAGAAATGAGCTCACATACTTTGGATTGAATGAAATAGAGTGGGCTTTGGAGTGTTCTTGCCTTGAATCTTGAAGGCGTTGGCCCATCGGCGATGGCGGAAGTCTTGGTTGCAGCAATCGTCTCCAACCCCCAGACCCCAACTCTTTGACTTTGCCGCTCTGGTAGGGCTCAATCTGTGGAGGGGGGGTTTTTAAGTATTGACCCAGCTGAACTAGGAAAAAAAACAGGAAGAACCGAACCCATGCGAAAACCATGCAAAATTGACAAAACTTCACTGAAATGCCGAAAATTTCACGCCCACACTCGTTATTTATAAAACTTGAGCGGCTGAGGGGTATGTTGCCGAAATTTCGTAAATTTTTCGAAACTTGTGACAATGATGAGAGATAACAACTTTCGAGTGAGATGCTATGGCAACTCCTACTCATGTATTGGATTCAAGGCTGGCGCTTTAGTGGTGAAGCAGCAGCTTTCTATGGCAGAGATGACTGATGAGGGGAAGGTGGGGATCGCGCTGAGCCCTGATACCAAATGATAGTATCTTCTGCTTAATCAATAAACTAGAAAGAAGGGGAAAAAGGAAAGAAAGGGGAGAGAAGGGGGCCGAAGCCGAGCAAGGGGGGAGCCAAAGCTCAAGCTTGGGCTGGAGGCCAGCTTGAGGCCAGAGACCAGGAAGACAAACCCTTCAATTCATCCTCCAAAACTACTGATTACAATGCATTACACTCAGAAAACTTAACATGACTAAAAGACCAAACTAACCCTAATATAGAAATAAAAAAATACTCAAATAACCCTTATTAGCTTCTTATTCTGCATCACTTGGGAGAGACACATTTGGATAGGGCAGAAGAATGTAGGTTTGTACGTGTGTATAGGCATTTACAAAGAAGTCCAATGGATGCCCAAGTAAAGAAGGTTGGAACAGATGCATGCAAATGATGCCAAGAGAGGAAGACCTTAGAGAATTTGGATGGATTTAACTAGAAAGGATATGCCTGTGCTATTTCTTATGAAAGAGTTTGCATAAAATGGGATATAGAATGGAGGCATAAGATCGTTTTTGCCAACCTTAAATTTCTGGGAACAAGCGCTACTCGATAAAATTATGATATCTTTGTTGTTTCGATGTATCCACAATGATTTAGCTTCTTGTATTCCAAAAAAAAAACAATGATGAAAATCTATCTGCAGTTCTTTATGTTCTGAACATGCTTACAAGGTGGTAGTATGCAACATTCATGTGCTTTATAACCCCAACAGAGGAGACATTAAGCTTGGACAGGTATGTTTTTCTGTTTGGGCTTGCCACAAGCTGTTGCGCATATTCCATTCATTTGCATTATTTCTCAATTTGCATTCATTTGCATTGCTCATTGCATTGGCTATTGATGTTAATGGTAGAAATTTCTGTGGTCATATTATTATGGTCGGGGTTGTCACAGGCGCTGACTATTTTGAACTATTTAACTTGACATGAGGTTATTACTTGTTCAGGAGGGTTTTAAATGAGAAACTATGCTGTCATTTTTTTCATTTCTTTATGTCATAAGCATTTAACCCTAGTAGTCTATAACTGTACCCTTTCGATGAATTTTGAAAGAAGTTTTATTTGGGTACAAATATTAGAAGAAGTTGATGAGTATATAAGCATATCTTGATATATAGGCTCAACCATTAAATTTGTCCCATGCTGTTAGCCTCAGTCTTCTTGCCATTTTTTAATTACCATGTAACTTATATTAATTATATCAAATTGAGCATTTAGTGTATGATTTCTGTGAAGGTCAGAATCCTCCTAGATCGAGCTTATGCAATTTCTAGAACTTGGAATGATGCTCCGGTTGTGCTCTGTGGTGATTTTAATTGTACCCCAAAGGTTTTTATTATTTACTTGTTAGCTCATCTTTTCATTTTTCTCACATTATCTGCTGAATGTACGTTTGTCTGAAACTAATTGTGGTTTTGGTTCTTAAACAGAGTCCGTTGTACAACTTTATATCTCAGCAAAAGGTAAAAATTTTACATGTAAAATTGGTACTAACTTAGAAGAAGCACTAATGATTGTTGTTTTTTGACAGTTGAACTTATCTGGCCTGGCTAAGAACGAAGTATCTGGGCAGTCTTCTGCCGCTATTCAAATGCAAGGATCGTTCGGCCCTAATTATGGGTATATTTTGGGGGAATAATTTATAATGTGTACTCATTCGGTTCTTTATAAGCACGGAAGTAACTTACGATAATCTTACATTTGTATGTTGCAGGGCACGATTGCCACCAGATGATTCCATTAGCGTATATACATTGGTTGATGGCCAAAATATTGTCAATCCTGAGACTAGTAGATTAGGATACCCAAATAAACAACACAAGGAAGATAATGATGTCTGTTTCAGAGGCCATTTAGAAAACCCTCAATCGAGTTCTAGTGTCTTGTCAGGGACTCTGTGCAATGGGTCTGTTTCTGCAGCAGAGGTAGGGAATACGCATTGTAACTCTGTTGTCAACAGCATTCTCGTAATGTGCTGTAAAGGCAGGCACTCAAGTACATGCAAATTTGTTAGCCTGTTTATTGAGTCAAAAATCATGGGCAGTGATAACCCTACATCAGATTCCTACACATTTCCATACACAGCTGATGTGTATGGAAATGAGTGGTCCACTCATTTCCATACACATCAGCTGTGTATGGAAATGTGTAGAAAATCTGATGTACAAATATCGTTTCCCAAAAATCATCTTATCTTGATCAGTGCATTTATGCAGGATGGATTAAATTCTGTTTTGGATAATCGGACAGCAAACTTGTCGGAAGATACTTCACTGTGCAGTATAAAAGATAGGCCACCATCCTCTTTTATCAAAGAAAACGATATTTATTGTTCTAAGGAAGAAAGTCAATCGCTTCATATTGACAGGCATAATATTAGCTCTGACTCTAATCAAAGCAGTGTGGGCGAGGGGCCTGGTATTTCTAATGCATCATGTAATACAGGAAGCAGCAGTCATTGTCCTAATAATGACCATATTCCTGGAAAACAAATAATGAATAAATTTGACGTTCATATTGCTGGGGGTGAAGACATTAGCTTTAAGAAGTCTGGGTTTTTGCTGGATCAGGGCGATAATGCTTTCAGTGATTCGAGTCTGATTCAGAGTCTTAGTCCTCTACCAGAGCTTTCAAATGAGGAAAAGGTATGTGAGCTTTCTGTAGAAATTGGAGAATCCAGCTTTGAGAAGAGTGATGATACACCATCAGATTGTTTGCTTGAACCTGACAGTATCGATCTTGAAAATAGTTCTTTCCACCCCATGAGTCAATGGATCTATAACATGCAGAAAGAGACTTATGATCCATACATATGGACGCCAGAAGAAATAGCTACAGCATCAGGGAGTGCAGAATACTTTTCTGCTGAACATCCTATGAAGTTGAAGAGCACGTATGCTGAAGTTGAGGTAACCTGATTGCACTAAAATTATGCTCTCATGCGTTTACATGAGAGTGTCCCTGTTTAAGTAGCTGACACTTTTAACTAAAAAAAAAAGTAGCTGACACTTTCACCTCCACCATAATTTAGGCTGATCTAATCCATGGGCACAGGGAAATGTATATGAACATGATCCAGGTTGTCTATCAGACTTATTTATCTCTTCCATAATTCACCAGTCAGGGTTTACTTTGGCAATTAGTTGTTTTAAATTAAATCTTCATATTCATAATTTACAGAGATTGCCATCTGGTGGTTGTGGGTGAGGTGAATGTGTGCATGAGTACTTGCAGGGATTGAATCTAGAATTTTGCAACAAGATTTACTTATGGGACCCACCTTCCTCCCTTGGTTCTGCTCATCTATTTATGTTAATACTATTCTGTTGCAGAATGGGTTTTATAACTTTTTTCTTTGCACAGGATTATGTTGGGACAAAGGATGCGAGCGGAGAACCTCAAGTTACCAGCTATAACAGGCAATTTATGGGTACTGTTGACTATATATGGTAAGGTGACCATTGATAGAAAGTTTCTGACTGGATGATGTGTGGATTTACTTTATATAAGAGACGAACAACTGGTCATATGTGATACCAGATGTGTCTTACTGGCTACGCAAAATTGCTTTATCTAATTGATTCAGAATTTCATGTCAACTCCTAAGATTTCTCTTTGTGATTATGAAAACTTGGGTGAAATAAACTACCTTATTGAGATTCAAGTCAAGTGTGGATTTGTGCATTTTTTATGTTGGTTGAATCTTGAAACACTATAATTTAATCTGCTGACGCAACTCTGTTTTTAACACATTACAGGTGTTCAGAAGGTCTACAAACTGTGAAGGTGCTCGATACAATCCCAAAACATGTTCTACAAAAGACACGTGGATATCCAACTCGGGTATGCTTCTTATTGCCATCTCTAAAATTTACAAGATGTAGATTCTTAAGGAACCGTTTCGCTAACAGCCAATATTGACTTCAAATAGACAACTGAAAGAGTAAAACCTCTCAATTTGTCGCTATGAATTTTTTGTCTGATTTGTATTTTTAATCGTTGTTATTTTTTCCTGAGAATCACCTAAACTCTTCAACTAAAATGTTCAAAATTATTAAGTAGGACATAGTAGTTGGTTGACTTGATAAAACCATTTGAAATACAAAATAGAGGCTGAATCTTTTGATCATCCTAGATTTCTTTGGTGAATAATGGAGTGAGCCCTCTGTGAAGTGTTAGCGTTCAATTTTGATCATTAATTATAGACTTAGTACCTCAACCGTGAGCTGAACTGTTTTCCTATGTTTCACGATGTCTGTCTTTTAGTATGAGAATATTACCTTTTGACAAATATTGTAGCATTCATAACACCTTTATTGGTATTGTTTTTATGAAAGTTATTTGTTAATAAGCACAAATTTTGGCAGAAATGGGGGAGTGACCACCTTGCCTTAGCTTGTCAATTGGCTTTTGTCAAAGGCACTCTTCCATCTGAAGAGGTGTGATGCAGAAAGTTGCTGCTTTTCCTGGTTACCAGTTCTGTTGTACATGAGAAATATCTGTTGCAATTTGAGCTGCTAAAAGTGATGGGATCATTTTTTTTTTTATAATTGGAGTCGTAATCTCTAATCTACCTATTTTTTCTCCGTATCCAGTAATTTTCCTAATTACAAATTCTTATATCTTGATGGAGTATTTCTTTACTACGCTGCGTTTGGGCAAATGAAGCGGCTTATTTTCAAGGCGCTTTCCCTTCACCAACCGTCCCATCACGCTTTGCGTGCAGCTATTTTCCGCTCTTCACCTAATTCTCCTCCGAAAGTGGCTGCAAGAGAATCGCTTCTCTTATGAAACGTGCCTTAGCATTTGGTGGAAGCATTTTCTATCCGCATGGTTGTTTTCCACCAGGATATCCACCATAAACAGGAGCTGTCGATCTTATGATCGGTGGTGCATGTCCTGTGTGCTCCTGCAAAAAGTTGCTTTTTGCCAGCTTTTTATTGGAGCGCATAGGCATTGATCATGTGATCAACGGTTCCCATCCACTCGGATATCCTGGCAGAAAATGTCCGGCGGACAGAAAAGGCTTCCACATTTGGTCGTGGATGAATTGGGTATCGTTGTATGTAACTCATCGAGTTTGATACGATGGAAATGCTTAAAAACGTACTTGAATTGGTAACATCATATGCTTTTTAATATGTTATAAATTTCTTTCTAGTATTAGTTTCAGTTTATTGGAGCCGTCGTCTCTAGGATTGACGACACACAAGTAGGAGTTCCTCAGTGTGTGCAATCAATCGGTCAATCCTGGAGATTGACAGCTCCATTCAGCGGGGAGTAAAAGTGACATGTTCATGGAATGCTGTATCGGATATCGGTAAAATATCGGTCGACCAAATAGACGAAATATCGGAGATAGTGTAAAAAAATATCAGTGGTCGAAAACTAGTTTTTACCATATATTTTTTCAATCTAACTTCTAAAATGAGTTATACTAATTTAGACAAAGTATAGATTTCAAAATATGTATAAAATGCATATTAGGATGGAAAATAAACGGAAAATGTTAGTTTTTTTTCCTTTTTTTTTTAAAAAAATTCCAAAAAATCTTTTTTAAAAAAAAACGGCGAAATCGATATATTGGCGATATTTAGAAAATTTCAAAAAATCGATATTGGCCCATATCGGTGTATCGGGTGGGGCCTGTTACCGATATATCGGCGAGTCGACATTCCATGGACATGTTTAGGCGGAAGTATTGAATAATCTTTAGGGTGCGTTTGGCAACGTGGATTTAGACCCTGTGATTTTAAGAATCACGTGATTTGTCTAAATCCTGTGTTTGGCAACTCATTTTTGGGTGGGATTTGATTCTTCCCCAAAATCTCACCCCAGAATGACGTGATTCTTATTATAACTTAAAAGAGGGTCGCCCAAAATGACAAGCCCTACCCTGTCATTTACAAAATCCCACGAGATTCTTTAAATGATGGGATTTAAAAAATCACACCTCTAAATCTAAATCAAGGTTGTCAATTCCACGTGCCTGACAGCCCACGTGGAATTTTACTCCTAAGTTGCCAACCCTGGAGATGGACAGCTGAGAGTCAAAGTGTGCTCTCCCAAACAGTTGAGTGCACTCTCTCCATGTGTGCCGTCAATCTCCGGGATTGACGTCTCTTAGCACCAGGGAATAATCCTCCCACCACACCGAATAACGTCTCTAACCTACATCTCCTCTAATGCCATGTTTGGTTCTCATTACAAAGCCAACTTTTAGAAGAATCACATTTCTTCAAAAAGAGATTTTTTAAAAAAAGTGAATCATAAAAATATATTTTTTTATTAGGTATCCTTGTCTTATTTACAAAATTACAAAATATGCAATATGGAAAAGTTAAAAGAAGTAACCATATTTATTTACAAAATATGTTATCGGGCTCTAAATTATTCTCTAAACACTTATGATTCTTCTGAACTGAACACTCATTTCTTCAAATCTGACATTCCAACTCCATAAAACTGCTACCAACAGGCCGTAACCATGGTGCCCAAAAAAGGCTCTCCCTCAGCACCACTAATTTTGTTACAGACTTGCAGCCGCCGTTGGTGGTGGTCCCACATTGTGGGACCCATCGAAAGTGGAGTCCACATTTGAAAGGACAACCAACAAACTTGAGGCGTCGGAAGAAACAAACAGGAGCGAAGAAGCGCAGCAGCAATGGCCTTGCGTTCCTCGGTTTCGTCTTCTTCCCCTCTCCTGGCCAAGCCCTCTCCCGCCGGTCGCCGGTGCCGCCCTCTCCTGTGCGTTAGAGCTTCTTCCGACGTCCCCGACTTCCTTTCAGCTGACTGGTACCTCGTTTCGACTCCTCTCTCTCTCTCTCTCTCTCTCTCTCTCTCTCTCTCTCTCTCTCTCTCTCTGTGCACTTCGTTTAGCTGATAATAGCAAATGATAAAGTACTTCCAGGTTTGAAGTCTTTTTTAATCAATTCACGGCTTCAGAGCTCGTCCAAATTGGATTTACTTTGGGGGTCTAGTTAGTGACATGTTTTGAGGCACCATTTTATTGTTCTCGGATCCTCATACAAGTTAAAACAGGTGGATGATCTTATAGGTGTTATACCCTACTGCTTAGGAGTTAGGGCATGGGATCCCATGAACTGCTTTTCTTTTTTCTTAATTAAAAAAGTTTTTCTTGCCCTCTTGTGTTTTGTTGATAATCTGATTCAGTTTCTATTCTGTATTCGAGTATGGTTTGGCAAAAAGTATATGGTTTTTTGTTATTTGATGGATATTTTGTGCTCTGTTACTAATATGAAGTGTTTTTTGATCTTTCTAAGCTTCCCTATCATCGTAAGACATTTAAATTAGCAATTGAACTGTGTGGCGTGTGCATTTGCTGTGTTGTTTAGGAAGTGGAAAATTTGAAACAATGTTTGTGGCCTTATAGAATTATTTAGTCCACAAAATTAACTTGTGTGCCCGCAAGTGGCCTATACATTTTAATGTCTAGTCTACTGGTGTCTACTATCTAGTATATGACCTAGGCTCTTTTTCATCTGTTGTTCTGAAAATACGATACGCGTGTATGTATTTAATTGCTTGCCTAAGTCTTGGAGCCCATGTTGTGAGTGCTCGTCCTGCTAGATGCGGGTGTACACCCTCTTTGCGTGTTCACATGCAAAGCTTGATTGATGCTTGAATGCGCAGGGTTTGGTGGAATATCAAGGTAGTACATTGATAATCCGTTTCCTAACAGCTTGAGCTTTTGGGATCAACAATTACCGAAAATTGAAAAATTTGGTAATTTCTCTTTTCGTGGAGGAAATCTCTTGTGCTTTTACTATCTCAAATGGTGAATATTTAATAAACTATAGTCTGGTTTTTGGTTGACTTGAGAGATTGGAAGAACTTTTTAAATTCTAAGATGATCTGGAATTTTTAGTAAAGTTACTTCCTATGTGAGTTGGTCATTATTTTTTGGTAAATTACGCATAATTCCCATGGAGTATGTGGATGCACTTAACCCCTATGTTGTATCAGAAGCTCCACATAATTTCCATGGCCTCACATTATCTATCAAAATACAGTGATGTTATCAAATTTAAGTTTTTTTTGCTTTATATTTTTAAAGCACAAACCCCTTCTAAGAGAAATATAATATCTGCATCAATTGGATTCGACAAATTAAATTGGGGTATCTACTGACCTTTTAGGGGATAGATACAACAAGTATTTTCTATCTCTTGAATGGTTGGATGTGTTTTTCAGTACGAGATGGTTTTACTTAGGCAATGAACAAGATATTATGATCATCCTTATACTATTACAGACTCACAGTTGTGATGGTTATAATTATGGACTTTCCATGATGAGAATGGATCTTTTCATTGCAGGCTTGAGACTCGTCGGAAAAGACCATTTGGCCCAAGACTAAGTGTAACATCCTTAAATAACATAGATATTAATATTTCATAATTCATTTGGTTCTGTACATATTGTCTATGACTCATTTTTAGTTTGGTGCAGAAGAAGCTGTTCAGTGGCAGCTTGATGCATTGAAATACAATGATCAGCCACGTCCAGATTATGGGGTGGAGGTTATGTATAGGGTAAGTACAGATTCTTATTTAATGAGATTGACATCTACTTCCTGGATGTGGAAGCTAATTCAGGTATTCAACTAATG
Organism: Houttuynia cordata; assembly: GCA_039654745.1. Taxonomy (NCBI): domain Eukaryota; kingdom Viridiplantae; phylum Streptophyta; class Magnoliopsida; order Piperales; family Saururaceae; genus Houttuynia; species Houttuynia cordata. The sequence goes on along the minus strand of CM077502.1, from coordinate 44,073,670 downwards.
AACTTGTTTATTTAAGTAAAGAAGTTAACATGTCCATGGAAAGATTAAATTAGTAAAAACAATTTAATTATCTGAGTTCATTTTTCCTGTAAAATCAGTTGCTGATTAAATACGATGCTTTTATGCCAATGCACTTGGATTCAAGTGTAGAAGACCTGTATATACTTTATTTTCCAGACTGTTGATAAGATCTTTGTCTTCTTTCTCAGTTTGCTGGATTCGACCCATTTGAGAGGTCAACATATTTTGGACCCTTCTTTGATTTGGGACAGGTTAGTACTAGGTAGTCTCCTGAAAATGCTTTATTTTGGTGGTAACAGGTAGTAGTTTTCTTGCTGATTCAAATTTTATATGGTCTTTGCCCCACTGTATAGTTTGAACGGTTCAGACGAATTTTCCACCATTCTACTTATCGAGTTCTGCTTGGCCACAAGGAAAGGAGAACATTAAGCAGTCTTTGGGTTAAAGAGGTATGATGAAGCCACGTGTTGAGGCGTGTTTAAAATTCTGGTAGTAGAGTAAAAATCATTATATCCCAAAGTGCCATCATACCCGTGTTTACATTGTTTACTATTTTGCTGTCTGTACACCTCGGTACAGAATCGATTTAAACAGAGAGTTTGGGTACAAGGATCTCGCCCTGAGGAGGAAGAAGTTTTCGAGTTCACAATGGTTCAGGTAAGCCAAGCTTTAATGGTTTTGGCCGTCAAGTTCACTTCCATATCTCTATCTCTATTTTTATCATCAGCACTATTACATCTTGTTACTATTGGCCATATACAGAGAATTGGTGGGGCTTGGGATGGTTATTGGCTCACAGAAAGCCTACTACATGATGGTAATGGGTTCACCCGTGGTATAGCTTATTAAATGCGATCCTATTCAGTATATAGGCAGGATTAAAAACATATACGACTACTAATGAGTTTGAAAGCTTTTGTACATAAATGTATAATTTGGATAAGTCCTTCATGATATATGACAAAGTTGTCTACTTCCATTGTAAAGGAAAAACAATTCTATTGTATCTGTTTTTTCCTTAATTCACATGTATTGCTGTATATTTTTTTGGCACAGTCCTATCACATATATACTAAATATAAAATGTGGTACACCTTGGTAAATTTTTTTGAAGTGTTTTGTTGGGTGAAATCTTGATTATCTTCTTACGCAAAGAATCAAAAGATTTTCTCGTCTTTAGCTGCAAATGGGTTTGGGAGTGTTGCAGTTATTTCTGAAGCTGTGTCGAAACAGCCGAGAAAAAAATAAAAGCAGACTATATAAAACTTCTGAAGCTGCTTCTCTTTTAAACAAGAGGCAAACTATTAAGAAAAGAAGCCTACGTGAAGTTGGCAAGATCACCCACTCCTGAAGACATTGTTGCTGTTATGGCTGTACTTACTCCTGGCTGGGGCACAACAGAGAGGGCACCACTTTGTTTTCTCAATCAAGAACATATGTCCACAACGAAACCAACAGTCTGCGCCTGTCCCCTTCCCAATACCTCCTGAAACAGGTGCTGCAGCAATCTCTTCCTTGCAGATATAGACATAGACTTCCACCAACATGCCTTCGACCCATGATTTGTACAATTTACAACGGATATTGCTCGATAGCAGAAAACGTAAAGGAAGGAGGTTCTCTAGGGATGGCGTCGCACTCCTCGAGTCCTACTCAACCATCTCCGGAACCTTGCGTATGAAGTTGAATCGGCCAAGACAACCCAATTCATGCCAGGAATATGTCGCAGAGACCTGCAATAACTAGTTGAGCACCAAGGAAAACGAATTAGTTCTAATAGTTAAGTATGCACTTATCACTCATCAGATCGAGGAAAAAGTAGTTTAATTCACGCTGAAAATACGACCGTACAGAGAGAGCTGACGATAGGTAGCAGTTGCCTTGGACCTCTTCTTCCTACAGTAGAAGACTACAACGTCCGTAGGCAGCATGGTTGCAGCAGTAACAGGGACCGCTGAGCGGAAAGTGAAGGATCATGACAGCCAACGTGAAAGGCCCCTCCTCGGCCATGATGTACGGGAAGCACAGAGAATTACCGTGAAACACAATTATGCATTAAGAAGATCAACATGTACTTAGCGAAGTCAAACATGGACTCACTGCTAGATTTGAACAGCTTTCCAAGGTATGACTCCAGAACGTTTATTTAGTACTCCAAATTGGAGGCGACTTGACAGTGTATACTTCATGAACGAACTTCCAGTTTTGAGTCCTTTGACACAGCTAGATAGTATTTCTTTTAGGAATAAACCCAGTTCTGTTGTGTCGTTTATGAGCATCTTTAGGGGCTGCTTGGTTAATGAATTTTAATGAATCTGAAGCTTAATTAAGAGAGAATTTATTCAAGCTAAATTGGTATAAAATGGGTATGTCGCTTTCATCAAATTAAGCCTAAAATGGGAGAGAATATTCTTTCACGCTAAATTTTAAATGCAGCCTCAATTCATGAACCAAACAAGATTCAGTTAATAATCTCCAAATTCAGGCTGAAGTTGCTGCCAAATTCATGAATAAAACAGCCCCTTAATAGGGAACCAGTCAAATTTGCTTCCCAAGACCTGACATTGCGCTACTGCAAAGGGCAATTTGACTACCTTAAGGAATGAACTTGAACCAAGAAGACAAAATTTGTCCTACCTCTTCCAAGTATTTAGTAAATAATTTTTTATAGGAATCCATTGGATTCTTTGGAGTTCAATATTCATGTAAATTCAAGTAGCAAAAAAATGGGGACTTGAAGGGCGAGAGTCCGGATCTGCTGGTAAAGTTTTACAAGATTTCGATCTTACAAAATCGACGGCGCACAAGGACATAATGTGCGCTTAGTCAAAACCACGTTTTTTGACTGAGAGCACATGTTTTCCGTGTGTGCCATCAACCGAGTGCACATTATGTCTGTATGCGCCGTCGATTTCGTATGATCAATGGCTGGTGAAACTTCACGAGCAGCCTCTATGGTAAAGCTTCACGAGCAGATCCCATCTCGGGAGTAGTCATTTCCGGCCAGCATTTGACTACCCCTATGAGACCAAATTCATGGTCCGGATATCAATTTTATCCCTTTAGCTTACTGCTAACACAGATTTGACTACTCAGTTGGAGATGCTCTATAATTTGATATGAGCAAATTCGAGGGGTTCTATGATCTAACCTATAATCCCATCTATCATGCATGGTTCCCCAAATTAAACCCTAGTGTAAAAAAACCAACCCAGCTGGACACTAAGGGCAACCAAAGCGCTTCGATTACAACCGTTTTCCGCCTGAATCTCCTGAAGAAGAGGGTAAGGTGGAAAGCAAGAATGCCGCCTGATGGGATGTTTTATGAATGAAAAGTAACTCTAAACCAAGTGGCTTTTTTTATGAGAAGGGGTGTCCAAGAGTCTTTGCTGCCCAAATCGTCAGAATCTATAAATACTCCCTATGTCTAGATTTATTATAAACTTATAGAGGTTAATAATAAATCCGAATGGAGGGAGGGAGTGTATAATAATAAAGATTTTCATTCCTAACATGCTTTTGGGAAAATTGGGGTGCATTTAGAAACTAAAATGTGTTTGTAAAATATTTATTTCACTGTTGAAATGAGGGCTGGGTGAAAAGTGTTTAGCTGTAAATAACTTTTAGATACGAAAAAAATTCAGCTCACCTTTTCGCGTATTTGACATTTGTCAAATATTTCAGGATAAAAGGTGATGAATTATAAAAAAATTTCTTTCATTCTCACATTGGTCACCATTCGGCCTTTTAACACCTAAATACTTTTCACATTTTTTTAGGCTTGAAATATGCTTTTCTTACGTTGAAAGGCCCAAATTATTAGCTTCTAAACGTATTGGTTATTTACATGGGTGTGTTTGGAAAATGAAAATAAATAAAAAAGGCTAAAAGGGGCTGAAAAATGCTAAAAATTGTTTGGATACTGATTGAGCTGATATGAGCCACTGGCGAAGAAATGTGAAAATTTTCACCTATCAAGGTTGAATGCGTTTAGAAATTGAAATGATTGATTTTCACTCATGACGGTGATAACTGACAAAAATTAGTAAATCATCCCTGAAAGAAGTGAAAATGCTAATTCTCATTCGAATGAGAATCAGGCTGACGAGAAAAAAGTTAAGAATAAGTTGACGAGAAAAAACTGAAAATATGATTAATTTTAGGTTCCGAAATGAGTTTTTACTGGGCTGTTATTTTTTTCACATTTCAATATTTTCAGAGTTTTGATGGGATGGGAGCCTTGTGTGGGGACTGGAAATTTCGTCCTTGTCGGCTCTCTTTCTGTCGCGTGTACTGATCCAAACTTCAGCTGGATGGGGATTCCGTACGAGGAAACCCAAACCGCTCTCCGACGCACCTCCATTCTCGGCTCAATGGAACTCCCAAGGTCTCTTACAGAGTCACTCACCGGCCACCACCCTCTCACCATCGGACCCTTCTCCCTTTTCTCACCATGGCTTGTTCGTCCCTCGGTCAGTGGGTCTGTTCCGCACGCAATTCCAATCGAGCAGGCTAAATTAGTCGGTCGGTTGATTGCCCTTTTCTTATCATGAAATAGCTTTTAGAACAATAGTTGGGGACAATAGTTGGGCCAGTTGGTCCTGCCCTGCTATTGCTTCTTCGATGTATGGGAAGATCTTCTTTGATGTGTGCACAATAGTTGTTTGTCACAATGCTCAAAGGGGATATGATTTTTAATGATAGAATCTTTTTTCATCTCATTAGTCTGTAAATACTCATGTAAATAGCTCCTAGAAGAGTTTTAACATTAAGTTGTTATTAATGGAGCATTAGTAGTCTGCATTTTCTGGGTAATTAGGTAGAATTCAAGCTTGCAAGTTACATATGAGTACAGGCAACACAGAAACATGTGACATATGCACTCAAGCCAAGGAATTTTGTACCGGATATCGGTAAAATATCAGTTGACCAAAGAGACAAAATATCGGAGATATTTGTAAAAAAATATCGGTGGTCAAAAAACTAGTTTTTACCGTATATTTTCACAATCTAACTTCTAAAATGAGTTATACTAATTTAGACAAGGCATAAATTTTAAAATATGCATAAAAATGCATATTAGGATGGAAAACAAGCTATTTTTTTTTAAATGGTGATATATTGGTCCGAAATCGATATATCAGCGATATTGTAAAAAAATTGAAAACCGATATTAGACTGTATCATTTTCTCAGGTGGGATCGCCGAAATTGAATTCTTTGACTCAAGCTTGTCAATTTTCCACTACGAATGCTGCCCATTACAGGACGAACCATCAAATGAAGCCTATTTTGATGATCGCATTCTACTCTAATAATACCTCCTCAGGCGCCGACACTGCCTGCGACACTGAAACCTAGGTCTATAAACCCACCCAAGGTTTCCTTGCATTTCTACTCGGATCTGCAGAATTGCATAAGAATACTTGTAGTTATTTAAATTCAGTGTTGTCTCTTTAATATGCTTAAGGATTTACAAAAGATTAAGTAGAGAAGGTCGGATGAAATGAGAGAAGTAGGGAGTGAAATGAGAAAGAATAAGTTGAAGAGGAGAAGGAAGAGATTAAAAGGAAAACTGAAATCTATTTCTCAGTACGGTTCATGTATTGTAGCAGTAGAGCTAAAACTCTATTTATAATTTCATGCATGTAGCCTTTACAATTGCTAAATTCAATTATAAGTAGGAATAATCAAACTAGAAAAGAGGTCCTAATAGAGGTAGCATACTTAAAAAAATATAAACTAGGAAAGTAATAAATTAATACTACTCCAACTAGGATTAACTAAATTAAAAAAATCTACTCTAATTATGGATCATAATAATCAGTTTGGTTCATAGTATTATATCACTTTGGAAGTGCCATTTTCTTCATACAATTGCCTTTTCGTACTCTGTGCTAACTGCAAAGGGCAAATAACATTCCATTTACCAACTATGCCAAGAAAATTAATCAATAGAAGAAGTTTTCTAAAAAGATTTCAACAACTAACTTAATGGAAAAAAGAACACTGATGATCTTGTAGATGATGTCATCAAGTTCGAATAATCGTACTCTATGAATTACTAATTTACAATGAAAGAGAAGATCTCTGTTAAGAACACCATAAAAAAATGTGGTGCAATCCAATCGAAGTACCTCAAATTTGAGTAGATGACGTAATTGAATCGCAGACGTGAAAACAATTTGTCGTAGTCCCTCTCAATGAACCCCTCGTACTCCCTCACTGCCGAGTCCTTCCCCATCATGCGAATAAGCGCCAGGTTCCTGTCACTCAAATTTTCCCACGTCCTGCCATTGTTGATGGCGTGGCCCTCTGCCAGTGAGGGGTTTTGGGCCATGTAAAACTGTACAAAAGATCGTCTGTGAGGCCCTCACAGACCGATCTCGTATGAGGGTCAATCAGGAATATACGTGTGGAAAAACCAATCATTACCGGCTTGAAATCACGAAATCATCTATGAGGGCCTCACAGACGATCTGAACCCCGGTCTAGTTGTTTGGGTGAACCCAAAACAGGAGCCTGCCGTTTAGGTGGGGTTAAGGATCCGTGGACGCGGCCCTGATCAGGACTCGCCGAGGGGGCCAACATAGCACTGTGCGGGCCTTTGTAGTTTGTATTCGACATGGCTAACTTACCATTTCTCTTAGGAAAATGATATTTGTATATCACTTTTCCTACACATTTCCATACACAGCTGATGTGTATGGAAATGAGTGGGTGAAGTGATGTGGGGACATCACTGTCCTTTCTCTTATTTATGAACAAAAGAAATTATACCATTTCTGTAGCCTTGACCGAGCAAACACTGCTTGTCTTCAACACATCATCTTCAGAATCTTTATGATTTACCGAATTAAGAATGGATGCCTTAATCCTCCATTACAACACCATTATCATCCAGCAAATCCTCAATTAGTCAACATTAATTACTACCAAGGAGTAACATATCCTAGAATATCTCCAGTGCATGTGTCCCCTGATATAGCTCCCATCCCAATCCTTGTACATAATGATCCATTGGGTTGTCAAAATAATTGCACCACACCTTACCTTGGACTCTTTATTCCCCATATCCATAGTATTTCCTTCCTGGGATTTCCTTCCTCTAATCACCATTTTGGCCATTAATCTCTCCTCTCCTCTCTCCTTGTCCTGTACTTCCCCAAGATTTCCTCCTCCCCCCCTCCATTACTCCCCACTATCTCTTCCTTGCTATTTATACTCCTTTAGACATGCATGGCAAGGTCAGCACACACTTTTGTTCCTCCTTGTTTCTTCTTTTTTTGGATAATTTCCTTGTTTCTTCTTGTTACAGCTCATTTCTCTCTTATGGCAAGGAAGAAGGTGAAGCTTGCATGGATCGCGAACGACGCGTCGAGGAGAGCCACCTTCAAGAAGAGGAAGAGGGGCTTGATAAAGAAGGTGAGTGAGCTGAGCACCCTATGTGGGGTGGAGGCCATGGCCATTGTGATGAGCCCCTATGACTCTCACCCGGAAGTGTGGCCGTCCGTGCATGATGTCCAGCGGACGCTGCTCAAGTTCAAGAACTTGCCCGAGTTGGACCAGGGGAAGAAGATGCTCAACCAGGAGGGCTTCTTCAGGCACAAGATAGAGAAGCTCAAGGAGCAACTCAAGAGGGCCATGAACGACGCTAGTGAGCTCCTGGTGGATCAGCGCATGAACCAGTTCTTCTCTGGGAAGAAGGATGCGATTGATGATCTGTCCATGAGGGACATGAACGAGTTGTCCAGGAAGATCGATGTAAAGAGCAAGATGATAAGCGAACGTCTTGAGGTGCTTCGAGGGTGGGCCCCTGACAAGGCGGTGGTGCAGCAGGGCCCAGCTTTGAGCACTACTGATTGGTTGACAGGAGGTAAGGGGGCCCACAGTGAGAAGATGTACTTTGTAGGGGCCATGGGTGCTCTGCAGAGGCAACAGTGGTTCATGGAAGTGATGAACCCTCCTCAGGAGCATCAACACATTTGTCATGGTTGTAGTGGGCCTGAGGTGGGAGCTACCTATCCTGATCATCATGTCAACCCTTGGTTTGATGCATTTCTCCCTCCCAATCTCAATGGGATGTAATTGCTAATTGGGGTGTGGTATCTGGTTGTCCTAGGCCTAATGGAGATGGGTGCTATGGGCCAAGCTTATCTTGTATTGTACATAAATAAGTCACCAGCTTCACTTTCTTTTTCCTTTTTTCTTCAGTTTCACAAATGGTAGATCTTTGATTTCCATCTGTAGTCCATAAATCGATGTAACCAGCAAAAGGATTTCTAAAAATGTATGTGCCATCATTCATATCTTGAATCTTGATGCAGTTATTTTTGTCAATATAATGCTATCTTTTTGTCTCCATTTAAACAGCAAAATAATTTCCAAAAAAGTATGTGTTAGCTTACGAAGCACGGATTCGAATACGGCAATACGATACGACACGGCATTTTTCCAAAAAGTAGGATACGACATAGCTAATAAAAATTATTTATATAAATTTTAAATGTATTTTTGGTATTGTATTACCACATATTTTCTTCCTAAACCTTGTAAAAATTATAACTACAAATTTAAATTTATTTTTTGTCCATTATTTCTAGCTAGCAAGAATCCACAAAAAAAATAACATTGCATCTGCCGGGACTCAAAGCCGTCATTACGACCTAGTAAGTAGCTACTCCAACTGTTAGACTACAAACATCTTTCATGTTAATGTGGTCGTACAAAAAATTTATATATTTAATTTAAGATACGGCAGGACACATATACAGCCATGTCGTTCCTGTATCCGTGTTTGATACATATCGGATATAGATACAGATACGGCAGCAAGTTTGCCATATCCATGCTTCCTTTGTGTTAGCATTCATGTGATCATGTCTTGAATCTTGATCTAGTTATTTTTGCCAGTAATGTTATTTTATTATCCTTAAATCACACTGATCTTTTTTTGGTAATGTTAAATCAGACTGATCGATCCTGCATGTTGCATAAGTTGGTAGACAAATAGATAACTTAAGGGTGCGTTTGTTTGAAAGCTGAAAAGGATTTGTGACTAAAATTTCTCACGGCTAAAGTTTGTCACCTCAAAAAGAAAGCTGATTGCAATAAATAGCTTTTAGGTGTGAAAGATTTCCATCACAGCTGATGCTCACCATTGTGTATTTCAGTTTTTTCATATCTTTCAAGGTGAAAGATGAAAATTGTTGACGAATTCTCTTCATTGACACAATTTTCACATTTCAAACGTATTTCACATTTGAAACACTGATTTTTCACCTTGAAAAACTGAGTTTTTTAACTTCCAAACGCACCATAAGTCTCTAGGGCATATTAGCAAAGAGCAAGTAAGAATAAAGCAATTCTACCACAGTTCCGATTTATAAATGAATTTGGATCCTGCTTCCCAGCTTCAAAATTATACTCCTTCTGTCACTGAGAGGACTTCCGATTTATAAACGAGTTATGGCAACTTATCCAAATATAGAGCAAGACGTAAGGAAATATATTATCAGTTCATTGCAGAAATGTGGAAGTTATGATGTTTCATAGCACTAAACAGTCTGTGTGACAAAACTAAATAGCTGAATTTTGAGTAAAATTTCTACCATAACTGTTGAAATTTATGAATTTAATCTGATCTTGTGAGTATTGAACAAACAACATAGGTTCCTTCCGTTGACGAAGGTATTTCTAGATCTTGATAGGTCATCCTCTCAAGATTTCAACAAGAGACTCGTGTATGATTGTAAGTGTGAAACGGCTTATAAAAAATGTTCTCAAAATCTTCTAGTTGGAAATTTTTTATTAATAATCTAGTTGAATTATGAAAAATGGGGAGAATTGTGGAATCGATACAGAAATTTGCATACATGACCATGCACTCTGAGCTGAAGGAATAACAACTAATAAACTTTATTAAAAAATCATTAAGACAGCTTGATAGACTTAACTATTATGCTTTGAAAATCCATGAATGGAAAATTTCTCTCATATCTCCTCAATATTTTTGATGATTGCCTCTGGAAACCAAGTCTTCAAATTACAGGAAGATTATAATTATAATTCTTATGTACTAGTATCATACACTTCATTTTATAACTTGATTGTATGAAATAAAACACTAATTTCGTCCAGATTTGGACTTCTTTGCAGCCATCAGTTGACTTCTCTGATTGTATCAAATCTATTTAGGATCCCTTTAAAATTCTTCCATTTATCATTTGCAAATATCAATTGACTTTGCTGATTGTATCATGCAAAATTTCCATGATAAAAAATTGTCGGTCATGCATGATTTCCACAAGAATACGGAGCCACACACCGAAATCAGAATTCCATGATAAAAAATTGCTTCATGAAAGCCTGATAGACATCGCTGTGGTACTAGATACAAGCCATTGCAGTAAGCAGTTCCACATGATATTCACAAAATAAAGATGCGTCCTGATAGACATATCATTAACAAGAAGAATTTTCTGTACAGTTTGAAGATAATAAAAAGAATAATCTTCCTCCATCCCTTATTAAGAAATCTTATACTCAATATGGGATGGATGGAGTTATAACTACATATGTGTGATGTTAAAGACGTCTCCATGTCTGCATATTCCAAATCGAATTTCCACAAACAATAATCAGCGTGTGTCTGGTCTATTTCATAGGCCAAACTCGAAATCCTCAAGCCATATCAGAACCTCACTCCTCTGCAATCCCAAGACAAAAAATAAGAAGAAAATTATTAATGTTAGATAGTAAGCAAAAATGAATGCAGAAACTGCAAGGAAGATGCAGAGAGATTGCTTGCAAGCACCCTTTTGGCAAGCAGTAGCCCCAATTTAGTTGCATCAATCTTAGCAGAAAAACGTCAATTTCGAAAGTGTATTCCTCATTTATATGACCAATAAAGTACACCTTCAATGAAACCAGCAAACATACCATTATGAAGTTCCAAGTCCGGCCAGGATCATTGTACCGGGCAAGCAAACAACCATCTTTAGGCTTGAGACCATCATTGAGGACAGCAGAACGCAATTCTTTCTCTTTAACTAGGACAACATCCTCACTGGGTTTCCCACTGAATTTGAGCACTGCTGCAATGCCTCCTTTCACTTTCCTCACTCTGACAGCTTCTTGATCCGGATCAGGTAAACTGGTGGACACACATTAGTTTACACAATCACCCAGTTAACTACAATTCAGCCTTTCATTTTAAAAGATATTTGAGTTTTTTTTTAATTCAAATGTAGAACCTACTACTAATAATACTTTATTCATCACAACTGTATGCAAAATTCTTTTCTGCGTTCTTGCATTTCCTTCTTTTATTTCCTTACAAATTCAGTAAGTTCGTTCATCCAAAAAAAAATGACTGAGTTTTGCAAGTTCTGCAATTTAGATATGGAAACATCAGAATCTAAATCCATAGATGGGTTTTTACCTGGCCAACTCTTTCTCAGAAGGTAAAACTATCTGTATGGATATGGTAGACATTTCGCCATCAAGAGCCTGAGTAAAGACGGGCGTAGTCATTGCGATTTTCTCTTTAGATGAGTTCTTTCCAAAAATGTACCTAAAGAAACAACATCATCGCATATCAGCTGAACTTTTAGGATGAATACATGCAAATGAAGTAATGCCACCTGATTTTTGTAGAAAAAGATGCTTCACCCTGCAACATCATTAAAGCCAGAGGACCCGGAAAGCTTGTCTCCGTTCGTCTCCACTACTATGAAAGGCGCATACTGTCGCACCTAAAATTAGATCAGACACACATTATGAAGCTCTCAGCATGTTTTGGCAGATAGGGAGTAATCCTAAGGACCTTATATTTTACACAATCACCTATATAATAACAAGAAAAGACACATTATAAACTTAGATAACACATGGAAGATAAGTAGAAATAAGAACTTGTTGTAAACAAAAAGTTTCATATGTTAGAAAAGGCAGTGTGTGTTAAATTTTCAAATGAAAGGAGCAAAGCCAAGTTCTTTGTTCATGGAAGAAGTGATAAGGTTTATAGTTGAAGCTGCAAAACTCGACTCCCAAAAAAGTACATGTTACATCTTTCATCTTTGATGCCCTGCTATAATCTTTTTGTTTCAAATAAGAGGAGAAGAACTTACTTCATATTTTGCAGTTCTTTTTAGTATCTGGTACTGTGGAGTCTCCAAGTTCGGGGTCTTGTATATTCGCAGCTATGCAGATTTTGTAGATCATGTATAAGAAACTAATGACACTTTAAGACCTAAATTATATAGTAGAATACAGATCAAAGTCAAGAAAACTTACTTGCTTTAGGAAATCCAACAAGCCTTCAAAAGAAAAATACTCATTGTTGTTAATGGAGTCCCAGACATCCTGCAATCAAATAGCAGCAAAAAAGTTGTTACATTTAGAAAGCATCTTATATAAATTTTGTCAAGAAATGTGAAGGGCCACAAAACAACAATACCACATGGCTGCAAAACTTGCCGGACTCTGGATTGATGCCCATGACAGAGAGCCCGGTAAATACCACTTCAGGCTTCCAAGGAAGAAGACCAAATTTCATCACCATAGTCCACCTGGTTGTTATCTCATTAGGTCCTGTCTATAAGAAAGCAGTAAGTACCCTTTTGTCAAATAGGAAATTGCAAAGTGGATTTGAAATTCAGAATGATTTATTCAACTTTAACAGTTTAACGACTAATTCTTAACTAGTATGCCTAAATGAAAGATCTTCAATAGATGACAATAAAATAAAATAGAGAAACACTCATAAAATTTTAAAAAATGCATTTTAGGGACATTAAATATAGGAAAGAAATATTGACCTGTTTAGCCTGATGCAGCTGAAAAACTGGGCGGAAGATGAGCTTCAAGAGAGCAATATTGAAGAGGTAACCGCTTATGGAATCGTGTTTTGTGATCGGGTCACGGAATGTGACTTTCTCGTCGTACATCGACCGGTCGATCCCCTGATCGTCGAACAGGTGGGGAAGGTCCTGGTATAGGAACCCCACTAGCCCCTCCACATCCACAGTAGAACTCTGCTGCACCAAGCTCAGTCTAAGTGCCCATTTGAAGTTGTGGTTCCTGCTGGAAATCTTGTTGCCATCCTTTGCATATTTGAGTGGAGTAAGGCAGAGGCCGGCCAGTTTTGGTGTTGCTGGTCGCCGGAAACCGGCACCCAGATCGGAAACTGGCCGGAGAAAGGTGTGGTCTGGTAGTACAGCAGGCATGGCTGCTTGCTGGATTCTTTCGTGTGTTAAACAGAGTTTCTGCGATATCTTATCAGGTCAAGGCCCGGGTATTTTAGGCTGGTGCTTCTCTGCTGTGTAATGACTTAATTGTCCGATTTGTTTTGAATAGTTTCTGAGGATAGTCTTTACTTCTTGAGGAAAGTCTCACCCAACTGGGGAGAAAGGGGTGAATTCACATTAGGTCAGAATGGTGGACATCAACTGCCAGACTGATATTGCAAACTGACGTTCGATAACTGTAATGTGATTGAATGCCCAGCATAATTACAACTTTTAACAAACTTATGTGAGTTAGCTTAAGCTAGGCATTAGCTTAATCACATTCACCTTTATCCAACTTTCCGTTTCTTGCTAATATTCCTGACAAAATTTCACACTAGGGTAAGATATTCCTGTTCAAAAATATTTCCTGGTGGATCCGTCAATCTAACCAAAAGGAGAAATCACTTACTATAGCAATTATATCAGACAAATGGAATCAAGTCCACATTGGCACCTTAGGAAATAAAGCCCAAATTTGGTTGTTAGGGTAACATATGACCTTGCAGTAACAGAATTAATCACGATCCAACCTTCGTTTAATCTGATGACAAAAGATTCATCATTAGATTTCTACTATAGCATATACATTTGTGCACTATTTTCCACGCACTTAGTGGAAAATAATGAGGAAATGTTACAACCGAGGAACGGAAACCCAAAAAACAAAAAGATCCAGAACCCACTCAAGTCTGATTCTGGCTCCGGAAACAACCAATTCCTGACAGCCCCCAACCCAATTCCAAGCAAGAAGATCAACATCAGACTTAACCCAAATAAAAATAAAAAAACGGTGTATAACAAAAAATTAAAAAACAATAACTTCATTATTGTCTTTGTGCACTCTCTTGCCAATCATGGACTGGTAGCAATCTGGTTATAAAAGGCGTGAGGGCAGCAAGCAGTTCTTTTGGACACTCCTCATGGGGAAGGTGCCCGCATCCAGATATTGCAACTAACCTCTGCAAGATTTAAAGAATTCATCAATGCCAGACGTAAGAATAAACCGGCCTTTGCCAAATAGAGTCAACTACAAAGAGGGAAAGTGAAAGGACAAATCAAAATTTATCATAAATAGTACACCAGTTAAATTAGCTTGGTTACCGTAAACAACGGTAAATTTTGTGAGCTGCCCAGAGGGCATTGCCCCACAGAACCTTCTGCTCGTGCCAACTGCCAAGGAAAGGTAAAATAAAATTCTACCTGCATGTTTTAATTGATGAGAGTAAAGTAGGTTTAAATGAAAAACTGGATTTGTGGAGGGATGCTCTAGAATCTAAAGGTTTTAAAATAAGTAGAACTAAGACAGAGTGTATGGAATTTAATTTTAAAGAAGGTATAACTATAAATAGAGTCTTAGTTGAAATAGATGGACAAGAAGTGCCAATATGTGATCAATTCCGTTACTTAGGATCTATTATCCATAAAGAAGTGGATATTGATAGTGATGTGGTGCATAGGATTAATGCGGGGTGGGTAAAGTGGAGGGCAACCTCGAGAGTATTGTATGATAGGCAGGTTCCAAAAAGACTTAAAAGACAAGTTCTATAGGACGGCTATTAGGCCTGCACAATACTCTATGGAGCGGAGTGCTGGGCACCAAATAGAAGTTGAATGTAGCCGAAATGTGAATATTAAGGTGGATGAGTGGGATAACTAAGAGAGATAGGATTAGAAATGAATATATTCGTGAGAGCCTAGGAGGCTCCTTTAGGGGAGAAGCTTAGGGAATGTAGGTTGCGTTGGTATGGGCATATGCAAAGAAGACCTTTAGATGTCCCTGTGAGAAGATTAGAAGGGATACATGTAAACGATGCTAAAAGAAGGAGAGGGAGACCTAAGAGAACTAGGATAGAGTTAATAAGAAAGGATTTGACTTTACTATCTCTTACAAAAGAGGTAGCCCAAAATAGGCTGGAATGGAGGAGTAAGATCTGTGTCGTCGACCCCAAATAGTTGAAAAAAAGGCACTACTTGATTATGATTAAGATTATGTTCTCATTTACCTTCTTTCCCAACTTATTAACTAGTGAATCTTACCTCCCTCTTACCTCCCATAAATCAAAGGGAGGACTTTTGTTTATATACATCGAAAGATCCCATCCCCATCGAACCCAATGAGCCAAATGTAAAAAAGCAGCTTCTAAAACCCCTTTCCCTTTCATTAAACGTGCCATCAGGCTGCAAGCGAAGCACTTTTCCTAACCTTCTTCAAGAGGAGATTCTCAAGAAAAGCGGTTTCAAAGCACATCACATTCCCAAATGCGGCGCCCTAACTAGTGGACCTTGCCTCCCATAAATCTAAGGAAAGCTCTTTGTTGCATCCCATCTAGGGGTGTAAATGAGCCGAGCTGAGCCGAGCTTAGGCATAGCTCGGCTCGAACTCGAATTTAAATTCGGCTCGGCTCGTTTACAGCTCGCAGCCTTCCGGCTCGAGCTCGGCTCGTAAAAAAATCTGAAGCTCGACTCAAGCTTGAGCTCAAGTGAAAGTTCGGCTCAGGCTCGAGCTCGGCTCGTTAAAATTTTATGGAATAAAATTAAATACAAAATAATATATTTATATATATATATATTTATATAAATATATATATGATAACGAGCTGAGCTCGAGCCAGCTCGCAAGCTTGTTCAAGCCGAGCTGAGCTGAGTCGAATATCATTGAGCTCGAGCTCGGCTCGTAATGGTACGAGCCGAGCCCGAGCCGAGCCCTAAATCGGCTCGTAATCCCATCCCTCTAAATCCAACCCCCTCCCACACACACTCAGAGTCGGAGACTTAAACCTGTGACCTTTCTGTCAACAGGGCCCCCATCCAGCACTCCCCGCTGGATTGGCCAAAAAGAGAACTTTCAAAAGCTTGAAAATGAAGATAATTAATTAAATGAATGGGACATCAGAAAAGAGGTCCGCACTTACAGAATTTTCCAGTTTTGAGGCCATTGCTTGAGAAGATTTTAGGGATACAAGTTTATCCTCTGCTCCTCCTACAACTAAGATGGGAAGTTCTCCAATCGACTTCAATAAAATTGTTGCATTTTGTGATGAGAGGTGGCTTGCATAAGAGACTCTGCTTATCTCACGAAGAGCCTCATCCCATCCTTCCACACATAATGGAGCCTGGAATATGTGAGACCATCCACAAGTCAGACTACAGATTCTAAATGCTGATAAATGGTAGAAATTAGCATTACAGATAAAAAACAGCTTATCATCATCATCATACGCCTTATCCCAGCTATCTTTTTAAAAAACAACCAAAAGGCAGAATCTTTTAAAACAAGATAAAAATAACACATTTACCTTGTATAGGTTCAGAACTTCTGTAGTTAGCTTGGTGGCATCGTACCATGCACGGCGATTAACCACCTGGGTAATTTCTGTGCGCAACAATGGCCTGACCATGTGCTTCTTTCCCAGTGACAACAGGATTCGAGCAAAACCAGGAACAACTTCTCTTGACAGGTTTACACTAAGAAGTACTATTCCCTTAATCTCCACCTGAAAGAGACACGAGAGAAAAGAGATGAACAAATTTATTTAAGACTCGCATCTCCAATGACAATAACCTTTATGAAACCAATACCACAAGAGATCCTAAGAAAGTCCAAAACATCAACTTGGAATTTGGTTTATAACATACATGAGTACTGTTAGCAGATGCTTGGAACCTCTCCACAGCCTTTAACACAAGCAACCCTCCATCATCATGTCCAACTAGCACGACTGAGGAAAAGCCCATCTCCAAACAAAATGCATGCAGTAAATCAACCTGGAAACAAATGACTCATATAAGATGCATATCAAATATCAAAATTAAGAAAATACACACCAACCATGGAAAAGGGCACGGTATCAGTACATAACATTGACACAAAAGACCCAATGACCAAGTAAATGACCAGTGTCCATCTGTACCATAATCATAATCGCCTTTTCCCAGCAACTTGATATCGGAGACAAAAAAAAGAAGGAAACAAAAACAAGCTAAAAGAATACTGTCTACTAACAAGCATTCAGTTGCTCTTTGTCTTCCAAATATCTCAACATGGCATTACTACCAACTAAAAATCTGGGTTTCTTGGTCTCAATTACAAAACTTGCCATCCCTAAACTATGATGAGCAATAAAGAGGATGTAACCCTGATATATCATGTAGCTATCCAGGACAAACCTCACCTACTGAAGCAAAAACAACACATGATTGATTCTTGGGAATCAAAAGTAATGCGACAAAACAAACAATATGTGCATAATGAAACCAATAACAAGAAAATACAATGACAAAGATTTAAAAGTAACTTAAATACCTGAGCTTCCAACTTGTATGGATTTGGTAGTTGCTCGTCCTCCCATTCTTTCCGGTGAGGTCGAGATGTCAACCCCCATCCTGGGCGATCAAAGGCTGCAACAGCACACCCCAGCTGCCACGATAGAACTCCCATCACATGCCTCCATGAAAATACACCTCCTCCGAACCCGTGGACTAAAATAACACCAAACTTCCCACCTCTTAAGGTAGCTTCTTCATATCTTGAAGAATTCGACAGACCCACATCTATAGTTCCATCATCTAAGTTTAATAAAGGTATATTATCGGAATGAAAGTGATTTGTTAAAGTCCCAGAACTGGATAACAATGGTGCATAGAGAGAGGGAGAACTTCGGATATTGCTACTAAAGCTCCTATGCAAGTAATTTTGATGGGTTTTAAGTGGCAGTGGTGATAGCGGCCTATCAACTTTCAGCCTACCAGGTGCCCACGAAGGTGAGTACTCAAGTTTGCGTTCAAGGAAGGTGGTGGGAGCAAAAGAACAAGAGAGAGGTGCTTCAGGAACACTAAATTTGTAATGGAGTGTGATGCCTTGCCAGGAAAAGAATAAACTATCAATGTCTGTAAGAAGCCTGATTGGAAATTCCTCTTCCACAGGGTCTGGGGACATGAGTTTCCTCTTTAATCCATTCTCATTTTTAGTATTCCTCCCAGAACCTGGAGTGGGGGAACGAGGTACCTTCTGATAGCTTGCATAAAATACATTTCTACAGGATAGAACCTGAAAATACCAAACAAAAGGGAATTATTATCCTCTTATTCAAAACTGTAGTGGGAAGCAAAAAGAACACACACAAAAACGTTGCAATATTGAAAACTGTCCGACAGATGCAAGAAACAGTATGAGGGAAAAAAGATCAAGCAAGAAGCCCGCCGAATAGAATACTGGCATATTGATGATGATCAAGAAGTAAAAAACTCCTATGAAGAAAGAAAACTCCTATTGTATCTGTAGAAAACTATATAATAGTTAACACTAAAGATGTGCCGAAGCACCTAAGAATTAAGATAAAAAAATTGAACTTCTACTCCTTTGAACAAAAAGACCTTTCTATAGGGACAAAAAACTATAGTTCACCTAGGTAGCTCTCCAACCCATAAAATTATATAACACGTTGGATTTTAATTTCCTAAATAATGGCATCGAGTATAAAAATTTCATAAATAATGACATTAATTCATAAATAATGGTATGATGGTGTCATGCTCCCATATAAAAGCAGATTGATTTTTACTGTCACTAGCGCTGTGATAGAAGAACTATATTAAAATTTATCGTGCAATCATCATCTCATGAAACAAATCCACACAACTGGAAGGGTGTATGCTGAAGATGATGATGTTGAACCTTCATCTCATTATTCCCTCTTCAGGAAGAACATATGACGTAAAAACTTGCCACTATGTTTCTGCATGGATTTTATACCATCATTTTGAATCTAGTAAGGGTCAAATATGGAAGAAAATCCATACCGCTGGCCCCAAATGGTTCGGATAAGGCATATGATGAGGATGATGATAATGACGATGATATAATGTATTTTTCCTAAATTACACAATTTAGAAGAAATAGAAAAATGCTGTATATGACTCACTGCTTCTGGGTCAACTCTGTGCAACAGCAATTTCCTTCGTGCTTTGTAGCTTGCTCGATAAGCGACAAAAACATGAAGAAGAGCAAATATAATTGAGAAAAGAAAAAGAACGGGAATCTCCCAAGGCCTCTTCAAATAAACTTTATGTAGCGCTGTTGAAGGTGCACCCTCTGGATCAAGCTGTGAACTCACAGAAAAGACAAAAGCTTTCACAGAAAGAACAAGAATTGATATGAAGGAACAGAGAGTTGCCGTTCCAAGATATGGCCCATGAGAAATCCCTGGTCCATCACACAATGAGTAAACACCTGTAAGCAGAAGACTCAGAAATAAGATAAATATTTGTAAGCCATTATATAAAAACAGCGTTAACAGTATATCTGCTTCCTCCTTTAAAAAACATTTTTTGCTACTATATGTGCCCTTCTGATGCAGCAGATGCTTCATAAGGATTGCATGCTATTTTTAGTCTTTGACGTTAAACATTGTGAAAATATACAACAAAGTAATTAGGAAAAAGGAGGACTAACACGTTCTGTAAAATTCTTCGAGAAGTTGAAGAATTGCTCCCACGCCACATTACTTCATTTGAAAACACTAAACCTCACAAAAAGGGAATCGGTTTAATGGACACAATTTGCGGAAAAAAACGAATGCATCCACCCAAAAAAGGACTTCTGAAAGTTTCCTCGGCACAGCTTATAAGGAAAGAAAAGCAAAATAACTTTTTAATTCTTTTACTTGACTTCCAAACTTCAAAGAGTTGCTCACCATTTAGAGCAAAAATCTTACTTTTAGCAAAACTCTTTACAGTTTAAAAAAAAATGTCGCGATCGCTCACAGAAAAAGCATTTGAATTCCCATTTTCATCTATTTCAATCATACAGAACATTGCAAGTATTTGAATCAAATATTGCATAAACATAGCCGACAAATTCAACAAAACACAGATTTTATAGCTGAAAAATTAAAACCAACTTACAAATTGTTATTAGAGATCGCACAACCGAAAGCAGAGGAACATCCACGAGAGAGCTCCTAAAGCTGTATCTCCTCAAATGCTCTCTGAACCCACAACACCTCACGCACTCAAACCTCGAAACGAAACCGGAAACCACCACAACATCCCCCACCGCAACAAGCACCGGCGCCGACACCACCAGCAGCGATGCCACCATGGCCAGCATGAAAAACACCGTCCGGACCCCCCTCCGCACCCGCTCCAAGTTCCCCTTCCCAGCACCCATTTCCCCCCAAACCAAAACTCCAAGCCCCGAATTTCCCACCCGAAAAACCACACCTAAGTCCCGATTCGAGGTCTCAGGAACCAGAAATCGTCAAGCTCCAGGCCGGCGAGCGACTGTGCGAGAAGCAACGACGGCGTGGAGATGAAGATTGCCGGCAATGTGGAAACTCCGGCCATGCTAAACTCTCCTATCGCTAACCCTCCGGTCTCCGATCACTCCTTCAAGCGCGAACGGAATCCGCCATTTTTAGGGTTTCAGATGACCGACGAGAAGGGATTCCGACGGTTTCCGTCGTCGTCTCCGTCTCCGTCGATTCCTCTGAAATGGCGAAGGGGGAAAGCGCTGGAGGGGCGGTGCGGGTTTTTACTGATTTTAATTTGATTATTTTATAATATTTGTGTTTTAATTAATCTAATTTAATACTCCCTTGGTTTAACAGTACCTGTCTGCATTACATATCAAAATAAACTGCTTTTGGAATGCAGACAGGTACTATTGAATGGAGGGAGTAATTTAATTATTGTGAAATTAGGTGTGAGTTGTGATGGATGCCCAAATAAGTGTGGGGCTTAACGAAAATAAGGTGTCTTAATTAGCTTTAATTTTTACGAAAGCTCCTTTTTTCTGACACCTGTCTCATTTACTTTTTAATCAAATTGTTTTGTCTTCTAAGACAGTATTGCCCCTGAAGAGCGGTTTTTTCGAATCTCCCAGGCGGCATACAGAGCGACAATTGATATTTTTAATGACGATGTTGCCCTTCTTTTTTTCTTCTTTAATGTACTTCGCCAAAATAAGTCAAACCCATGTGGATCATGATTCCACGATGAAACCTACTCTCTCTTTTTTTGCTACAGCGATGAAACATATTCCCTGCGTCTAATGTAGATATACACTGCATTGCGAATTGAGTTATATTTATTAGACCGAAGGCATATAAAGATGACAGTTTCTCCGATCTTCCTGTGGTTATTGTTCTTAAGAGAGAAAAGTGAGCCATGTGATGTAGGACCCATCTTTTTTCAAATTCAAATGATTGACGAGGGAGAAGATTAAGTACCATGGCTTTAATTCATGTACTAAGAAAAAGTATCACAATGATACTAAGAAAAATAATAATATGTGCTCTAATTAATGCATGTTGGCAAAGGCCAGTGTTGCAGGTAGATGATTAAAACTTGCCCTATCGCATGTATTTAGCAAAGTTTTAAAAACAGGATCAATCATCGACTCAGAATTCTTACAAAGTAGGTCCAACAATGTTCAACCTGATGCAAGCCCAGGTCAGCCCGATTGTTAATGTCATCAATACACAAAAAAAAAACCTTCCCAAAATTTATATAATATAAAAACTTTGTTGTAGCAATTTAATGAACAAAACGACCACATTACAAAAAATAAACTCATAAATCTCATTTTCACATATAATTTTTTAATTCTAAATAAAACAAAGCTACACAATGACTAAATTTTAAAATTCGCAATTAATATTCTACATTCAACAATAATAATCAAAGTTCTACACTGTATTATAAAAGTTCTTCCATACTTCACATTCAACAATTAAATATCTCATAACAAAATTTGATATGCTACACTAAAAATATAGTCAAAATTTTTTAAATACACTATCAAAGATTTAAGTTTAACATTCCAAAATAGTTCAAATTCATTCTCCAAAATTAAAGGTCTACTACTTTTAATGTTGAGGTGAGGAATGGGGCGAGAGAGGTGGTGCGAGGGCTGGGCAGGGAGCTGGGGCGATGAATAGCGAGGGAGAGCTTGGGTAGGGGAGTTAGCTGGGATTAGAGATTAAAGAGATGAATATGGATCAAGGAGAGAGAGTCGAACAGTCGGAGAGATGAGGGAAGGGGATCGGGATAAAAGGGAAAAAACACCCGCCTGATCCGGTCAGCCAGGTCACTTATTCAACCAGGAGGGTTAAATGGGGTCAACAATGCAAATCTACCTGATGATCAGGACGACCTCGCTCGAAAAACCTTCCGGCTCTGTTCAAATTGGTTGAACTGGTCGGGCAGATCCGATTTTTAAAACCGCACGCTAGATTTTGAAGGGTCACATCGCCTTGTCACTCATTGATGTGTGCGTGTGCCTAGGCCTATGTGAACATGAATCTTTGATATAAAAAAGCTAATCATGTTGTAAAAAACAAGCTGTAATCCTTAATTAGTTAATTGCGAAATTGCGATGATTAGGCATCAATCACGTTACGAGAAAACAAGCTGTAATCCTTTAATTAGCAAAAAAAAAGTAACGGTGGAATGACAGAGCAGGGGTATTGCGGGAAATTCATTCTTCCACGTCAGAGGGGAATGTGCGCCGGGGCAGAGCTTCGTCATTAACGACCGAACGAGGGGCACGTAAGTATTTTCGCATCGGGAATTGAATTTGGCGGAGCGGGGCTCCCGAGAACGTGAGTACGTGACCGTTACCTGCGGCGAAGACAGGAGATCACGGTCGGGCCACGTATTCCCAGGCACAAATCTTGATTGCCAGGACCCATCTTCACCTTACCACCGCCCGATCCCTAGTCGGTCCCGCAGGGAGGCTTCCGACACGTGGACCACAGTACGGGACTGTCACGCCTGAAAAGGCGGGGCTGGCTTTTGGTAACGGTCAGAAATAGGTACACACGCTTCGGAGCCTGGCACATGCGGGTGTGGGTCGGGCCGGGCCTCTGAAGAGGAAGCGGACGAAACGAGCGGGAATTTTGATGGTGGGGCTAGCGGGCCGGGCTATGTATTGTGTCAGGGACGGGGCCCACCACGTGATGGGCCTTGGCAGGTCTGGGTCATTGGGGGACTCATGACTGGACATTGCTGTAGCAGACCGGTAGTGGGCTGCAGAAGGGGAAGTGTCAAGTTGGGGAAAGCGATGGACCAGGGTGCAAAATTACCACATACACCACTCCATGTTGTCTATAGCTGCAGCTTGTGGCCACCAGCTACATGTTCGTGCATTGTAAACTTTCTTACCAACATAGTCTTAAATTATGAAGCCAATGAAGCTTATCTTCATTTGAAGAAACAGGGTCCATTATTACACGGCTGACTTTACTCCCTCAAGGCCAAAAAACTCGGAAGTGGACGGGCTGTGGAAGAGGGGGTAAAACCCTATTTTTTGGTACCGGTAGGAGAGTTCAGTAAGGGGCCGTTTGGGGCGTGATTAAAAGCAAAACATCCACTGTGGATATTTTGCTACACTGTAGCATCCAACTTTTTTCCCTATCTAGCTGAAACACCTTAGGATGTGTTTCAGTTGGATATTGAAAAAAACATGGATGCTACAGTGGACATCCAAAATCCACACTGGATGTTTTGGCTTTATCACACCCCAAACGGCCCCTAAATTTAACTCATTTTCAAATATAGATAGGCTGCGTTGGATGAAGGGATTGGAATTAGATATTCGTGAGCTGTGCATGAGTCAACATGTTAGTCCGGGATAAAAATGTGCGCATTTGGAAATGGACTTGGTGAGATTTGTGGGTGGCTTGACTGGAGCAGCTCAATCAATCAGAGTTTATATACTTAGAGCTATCTAGGGGATAATGCTAAAAGCCAGCTGGGTCGGAAATTAAAGTATGTCTATTGCGCACTTAATTCGAATTTGATGAACGTTTAAGTACCAAAAGGTGACCATCTTAATGATTTTTTGAAGTGATGATCTGAGAAGTTAGGGGAATGAGGTGCTGTAAAGGTTTCACGTACATCCAAGTGTTTCCACCTAAGATCCTTCTCCCTCTCTCTCATCATTCCTTAGCCAATAGTAGCCATTTCCCCCCACTTTGTTAGGTTTAAGCATCAAATATTTAGGGGAAAAATGCTACTAAGGCACTCCATCGGTCCCATTTGAATAGTTGGATTCGCTTATCAGATATATGAACTGATTTAGTTTATTTTTAGAAACCAAATGGGACTATTAATGTAGGACATAAGGAGTATTAAATAAGCTTATGTGCTAATCACGGTATTAAGTGACCATATAGGTATCAAGATCAGTATTTAGTGCATAAAGATGTACACCCTCCATGCAAAAATATTTGTCCGCATTAGAAAACCAATATGAACTGATTTCAGTTAATGACAGATATTTTGGACGGAGGGAGTAAATGAATAACATCCATTATCATTGTGCTTCAGAAGTTATATTGGTTTCCTGATTCAAATCCAATGCAAAAAGAGACCATATATATGAGAGGGAACACGGTGACACATTATCCTACAAAGATATGCCTCTGCCATGATCAAGCAAATGTTTCTATTTTTTTCTTAACACTACTTTTTATATATAAAATATGGGAATGCATGGAGCCAACTTGCTGCTTTGATCAGTATAGTAAAAGTAATATCTAGTAGTCCTTTGTGGATTATGTGGTCTAGAAAGATGCCGACATGGTTGAGGGAGGGAGTCTATTGGAATGGGAGTGGACCAATGCCACTCATCTCAATGTTCTCCTTTGTAGATTGCCTTTGGAGGTGCTCAAGACAACTCATTGTGCATGCTGATGAATGTCTGGCATTGTACTTTACATTGAGGCTAAAGCTACTTTGTCTCTTTCCAACCGTTCCAGTCAGCAAGAGGACTGGTGGTTTAGGTTCTTGCATATTCAAAAGAGACGTTCTAGCTTGAAGTATGACCGCATATGGAGTGTTGTGAATTGTGATGTATTTCACCGGCTCAAAACATTGGTCTCTTATCTTTCCTTTCCAATTGGGCTTTTTCGCTCCAGTTTGAGTTATAGTCAAATTGCTTTAGTATCCTTTACAAGCTGTAAGTTTGGTCATTCACATAGATTCACGTAAATACAGAGTAATGAAGATCTAGCAAAAGATTCCCATGTCGATTCTAGGAACTTAAGAAAACCAAAGGGAGATAGATAGGGAGAAGGGCAAACAAGAAGAAAGACTAGAGATGAAGTGAACAGAGCAACTAACGAAGAAGTTAATTAGCAGTATTCCTATAACATGAATGAATGCTAGAATCATAGTGCTCAAAAAAATATATTTAACAACAATCCATATCCTCCTCGAAACTTAACCATATCTTATCCTAATAAAAGTAGAGACACTTTGTGATCAGGCAGCGGGAGATTGGAAGATAAAGTAATGTTAGACGATATAAAAAAAATTAGAAAAAGAGGTAGTAGAGTGTCATGATTCGACATTGTTATAGAAACAAATCTACAGGATTTTCTAAATCTATATCATAAGACAGATTATCTTAAAAATTTATAAAAGCGACCTGATCCAGCTAATTAAAATAAAAAATAATCCCCATATTCATGAGACGATCGTACGTAGGATCTTTCACAGAATAGTTGCTGTAATGCGTTGATTGTCTTGCTACCGAGTCGTTTTGGCTGCTGAACAAAGTTATAGCTTATGGCAATGAAGTTATGATGGAAACCTAACACAATTTCATTCAAATATAAGAAGATCAAAGCAATTATGACAATCAAATCATTTTAGGCTTTCAGTTCCCTTTTTAATTGTGTGCTAAACTTTCAGCTACCGCATATGACAGCTGATTATCACATAAATCACCGGTACTGGCTGTAGACAGCTTAATACTGTAGGAGTTTGCATAGCAGACGGCCACAGCCATATGCGGTGCGCTGTTGTACCACATTACACCTTAATTTCGCATGTGACCAACTCCTAAATATCCCACACCTGCGCTCTTGGTCTGGACATGTTGATTGTTGAAGGGTCCAACCATATTGGTAATGGGCTTTTTGCATACATACCACGTTATTTTAGGGCCACAAAAAGATAGCCAAGCAGACCATTTTCTCTTCCTCTTCGTTTGATCAGTGTTTCCCCACCACTGAGAGCTGCTCTTGTTTCAGTACAAAACCATACCATTATGTACTACATCTTCACTCTTAAACATGATTTTAAAATCTGGACCGGACTGGCCCGTTGAACTCGGTTCAACAGAAGCCGATAGTTTTTTTGAGCCAGGTTGATTGACCCAGTGGACCCAATTTAACCTGCCCGTTTGAACCAGGTCAAACCGGCCGGGCCGGTTTTTAAAATCATGACCCAAACCTATTTCTAACAAAATTTCTTCTATTTTTTTTCTTCGCAACATCATTTCATTTTCTTTCGGCATCAATCTTGGTAGAATCTTCTATCGTATATTATTTTTTTATGTCTTAAAAAATATTTATTTTTTATTTAAAAATTTTATTTTTTGTAATGTGGTCATTTTGTTCGTTAAATTGCTACACACAGAACATTAGTCTATGCAAAATAAGGTTTGGAAAAGGGGTGGTCTATTTTTTGTATTGATGATGTCACGCCCCGGGCACTGCCCGATCCGAACCGAAAATGGTCCAAGAGTCGAACCGGCACACTAATCGACATGATTATCCCATTATCACTAACAGAGTTACGCATAAACAGTTTTGAGCAAGAGTAAATAAGAGAAATAAATGTAGAGTCTAACTCAAAGTAGATCGACAAGTCATTAAACCCACAAAATACAAATTTGAGCCACCACACCAGCTCGAATCAAAAGGGACAAGTCTCAACATACCAAATATAACAACTCCAAAAGATAAACTAATCAAGTCTAAGGCATCCACGCCCAATCCCGCTCTCTCTACGATCGCTCCTCAAATAGAGGATCCTGTCCATCTGCGTGTCGCACCACGCAGCCCCAAAACAAAACAAAGAAAGAGGGGTAAGTATAAAACTCAGTAATAGTTTTTATATAAGTGACAATAATCAGAAATCATAAGGCATCATAATATAGCTGAAAATCCATAATCGACATGATTATCCCATTATCTAGTCATGCATGCATAACACATAAAACTGTATAACCATATCTCATTCACAAACTCCCATATCATGCATTCATAACACATAATCCTGCAACATGATATCTCATCCACATACTTCCATCTAATTAGGCATTCATATCTCATAAATTCACCCTGCATATCCAAAGTAACCAACACATGGTATAATCATGCATTCATATCTCATAAATTCACCCTGCATATCCAAAATAACCAACATATGGTATAATCATGCATTCATATCTCGTAAATTCACCCTGCATGTCCAAAATAACCAACACATGGTATAGGCATGCATAACATCGCAATAAGCATGTATCATCACAATGGTGAATGCCTCCATCAAGGAGTAACACAATCTACCACTAAAGCGGGACACAATCAAGGCCACAAAGGCGTATTATGGTCCGGTTCCTACACAGGAATAGGGGGATTGTCAATCCCAAGTGCTACTCGCCCTGGACAATCCTGGCCAAAGATGCCCGAATCTCACGAAGAGAAACTAGAGCAGGTGTGTTCGCCCTGGGTAGTCTCCTGCAGTGGGGGAGAGCCCGAATCTCATGAAGAGAAACTAGAACACGTGGTAGCTGGTGCACAAAAGCATACCACCCGAGTGCTAAGTGTCCGGTTTTTGACATCTCAATAATCTTCGCAAGGCAAGTACACAACTCGCCCCCCATATATCTCAATCAAAACTCAACCCAGGGAGTGAACCTGTTCCAGGAGGGAACGAAATCGAAAACATGTCCTTTCGGACCAACTAAGTTTCGATTAATCCATCGATCGATTAATCCGGCATACAATCTCACACATTGCATACAATCGATCAATTCTGTTTAAACAACGATAAAACTTTATCCATGAAGTTCGATACATGATGCATACTATCATGGTACATTTGTGAGCAATCCTACGTGGGTTCCAACACATGGAACGTGCTCCTAATCCATCCTCTCATGCATCATAATCAAAGCATATATCAACTATAATATCATGATAAACTCCCAAATATGTGTGTGTTCATGCACATTCTAATCACATGGCAATATGCTTTGACATAACCTCGTAAGATATTAAATGCATTCTTAAATCTCATTTCAAATCATAATTTTCAATAAAACCATACTTAACATAAAAGAGCACATCTCATAGTTCACAATATCATAACTTTGCCGGAAACATGCTTATTCACAAGGATTTCACCATGATATAATTTCAATATCAACATGTGTCATTATCAACATGTGCAATAATATCACATACCCTACTTAGCTTAATCTATCCATGTAGAGTTGAAGGCATACTTCTACAAGCATGCTCTTTTACCATACAATAACCCATAACATGATCACCTCAATTACTCATAAGCAATATGATCTACACATGAATGATGCATTTCATTAGCCATTTAACTTATGTTTATGTTGGTGTTTGATTAGAATTAGGGGTACTTTAATATAGTTTTTTGTTTTTATAGGAAAACAAGAGTAAGATGCAATAATGGGGTAAAAAGTAACTATAATATTTAAATCTTCATAACTTCGTGCACATATATCAGATTGGATTGATTCAAAGTTTATTTTCATGAAGTCAGCTTTCCAGCGCCACCAACCAGGCTCAATTCGGAGTTCGGAGTAAAAAGTTATACTCATTTGAAAATCGGGCTGTAAATCAAAACCGAGAAGATGATCATGGGTCATCTCTCCCATTTTCAAATTTTCAAAAACCGAGACTCCATTAACAAATCTTGAAAGCTTAATACATGCCTCAAACATTAATAAAAACTCATCAAACATTCCAGCACATATCCACATATCATTTTAAGATGAAACCCTAAGAAATCATAGTAAAAGATTAGCATTTATTAAATCCACTATTAGAGCCATAAACAAGAACACCCATTCAAGTAAAAGCTATTAAAACAAACCATTCACTACCCAAAATTGAGATTAAAGAACCCATTACCTTGATTTGATGAGAGAAACCTGGAACCACCTTGAACACCTTTCAAACAAAATGATTTTATATTAATACTCTATTAATCATTATTAAGCTTTGAAAAACAAATGCTAAACCTTAGATCTAGGGCATTTTAAAAACATAGACATATGATTTTGAAGATTAGGCTTAGTAGATAAGTATAAAATAGTAGTTTTTATGTTTTCAGAATGGATTAAAACATTGAATGAATCAAGATTAAGAAATGATTAAAAGATTTTTAAAGAAAATAACAAAGATTAGGCTAAATACCTTTAATCCCTTCCTCTTTAAGCAAAGGGAAAGAGGCTCCTAATTCTCCCAGCCAAGCCTTTTTCCCAAATTTGGAAAGGGCACAACACTTTCCTTTTATAGAAAAATTTGGGGTAGTCCTAATTAAAGTTTGGGGTAAAAATAAGGTTTTTGGCTAAAATTTGATAATTTAGCGATTTTAATCTGAAATTAAGTCCATAAAATTCTGATTATTTTTATAATGACTTTCTATAATATCTGGGGTGTTTTGGTCACAAAAACCTAATTTTGACGGTGGCGCCCGCCGGGGTCCCGTCAAACCCTAATTTTTCAGAAAATTAGTGAAAAAATTTGAAAAATTCTAAAAATGCCGGTTTGATCTAAAATAACTTGAAACTCATTATTGTGAAATCAGTTTTGATTAAAACCATTGTAAATTCATTTATTTTAGAAAACAACCGAGTTAAATCGAAAATCACTTAAACCGCACAATTAACCAATGACTACTATTAAAACAAACCGGTTCAAAGGTTAGGGTCTTACAGATGACACCAGTGGGTCAACCGGTTGAACCCGGTTGGACCTACTCTACAAGAATTTCTGGTCGATGACCGGTCCAGTTTTTAAAACCTTGCTCCCAAATATGTTGCCTCATTGGTCTTTAGTTTCATATGTATGAAGTCTTACCTTGCATAAAGTGTGTATGGTCTTTAGTGGGGTATAACTCTTGTAGACCAGTTTATACAAAAGGCTCAAAGCCTCAACAAATTTTTGTTTTGCACTAACAATTCTCCATTTGCAGGATGAGATGTTAAATTCTACTTTATTCTCAATTGCAAGCATTATATTCTTCAAATAATGTTTTAAATTACCAGCTTTGTGATGAAAGATGGCTATATTAAAATTTCATGTGCAACTATCACGTCATAAAGCCAATCCCATATATTTGGAAATATATATGATGATTATGATGACGTTGAATCTTTTTATCATTGTCCTCTTTCAAATAGTTGCATCAAGAAGGGCATCCAGCGTAAAAACTTGCCACCATGTTTCTTTGGATGGATTTTGTACTATTTTGATTCCGATAAGAGTAAAATGCGGTGTATAATTCATGCCGCCAACCCAGATAGCTGGGATAAAGCCTATGATGATGATGATGATAATGCAATAGCTTCTGACGAACATTGCTAGCATGAACTTCACCTCAAACAACAGTATTCTCAACTCCTCCGTTTCCAAGTGAGGTTATGGGCCTGAAAATAGCGGATTCGTTGGATACAATATGGGGACCTTAACACCAAGTTTTTCCAGCAGTCAAGAGCTTTTTACGTGTGACCTGGCGCCAACTTTGGGTTTCTCATATTACCCAGAATCACTTTCTTTCTTCCATATGACCCGAAAAGTCCCCAAAATACCCTTAGATTTAGGTATAAGTACCCACACTCTTGCATTTTTTCATTTTACCCGAAATCTGAGGAGCGGGTACCCGGAGAAGCGTTCAGTCGGAGAAGAAGGTGTTCCATCAGGCATCTCCGCCCATATCATTGCCGGCGCCGGCGCCGTCTAAATTCGAAAAGGTAATCTTCGCGCCAAAAAGCGGGAAAGCGAGCGGGAATGACCGGGTACGCAAAAACAAGTGCAACAGAGGCATCATACATAAAAAAAGGGTACGTGAAGTGAAAATACGACGATTTTTGTAAATAATATTTAGTTCCAAAGAAGAAAGTTGAAAACTTGCCAAGTTTTCAGCTTGTCAGAAATATCGTGTCTTCGAAGACACGACTGTAATGCAAGTCGTGTCTTTGACGACACGACTATAATGCAATAGTCGATGATTTTTAGTTATTTACGGTTATATTATATACAATTTTTTTACTTATTTCGGTATTGTAATTTCAAGTACTGAAGGAGAAGATAGTTGTTTGCTTACACTACGATGGAGTGTTTACAAATTCTGATGCATACATGGGCGGGAAATGGAAGCTCATGCCTCTAGATACATAAGTAAAGTGCCTGGAACTGTTGCAGCAAGTGGAAGAAAGATTACCGCTGAAGTCTGCATCTGGTACATTATCTGTGTCATATCGTGTTGATTCTGAATCCCCATACCTCCTTGAAGATGATAAAGACTTGAAGTCAATATTTATCGTTCACAAGAGCAAGCAAGGCACAAATGGCCTACTCCACCTGTACTTGTAACGCCCAGAAAATTGGTACGTTAACTAAAGGTATCTATTTTAGGAAACTGGTCTAAAATAGGAAAATTTCATTTCATGATTTGATTTCTGGTTATGCGATATGCTTTGATGTGTTATTTGATTTAATGATGTGATATAATTTGTTAATCGCATGGCTAATAGTAGTAGAAGACCAGGACGCGAGGGTTGGTCCTGGCGCTGGGCACAACCTGGCGCTAAGGCCAGCCTGGCGCCAGGGTCTGAGAACACCTGATGCCAGGAGTGGGGCCAGATGCCAGGGCATGTGTTCAGTGGATTACTCTTAATTAGTAAAGTGAATTTGGTTTTGATGTGTGGTTAGTGATGCACGCGTGTTAGTATGACGAGTAGTGCAACCGCGGGACGTCAGAGACCTGTGCGCGTTGGACTCAAGCCAAGACGCAGGACCTGGGCACTGAGCCACGTGGCACTGGCCCAGGGGTGATTTATGAACGTGGGTAACCTTGCCATAAGATGATCTTCAGATGGTGGGAGTGATCTTGAGTCGGCTGGAGTGAATCTTGGAGCAAAATCTACGATTTGACCTAATAGCGGTAAGTATCGTGGAGGTGATCGTTTAAATATAAAACCCTTGCAAGTACACAAGGCAATTGTACTATGGCGAGTATTAAAGGGTTGTCGAACCTCAGGGACGGTGAATACTTTACCAAATTCAAGAGAAGTAAAAGATGTAATTTAATTAATATTAAAGAAAGCAATGGACTTAATCTAATCTAACTGAGATTTAATCAATATGGAGAAATATCAAGGCAGAGAATCCACCACTAGATATGCAATTACTACTCTCAATTATTATTAAGCATACATTGACATGATATGGTAATTCGTGTTCTTGATCGGACACACAAATTACTAATAAATTCACTAACGTTCTTGATCGGACACGAAAGTTCATCCACTATTGTGTAATCAATCATATCCTTGATCGGGCATAGAATCAATCACAACTCTATTATAATGCAATTAATCTTATCCTTGATCGGGAATAAAATCAATCACAATATCTAATTTCATTTATAATCAATCAAGTCTATGATCAAGCACTCAAAAGAAACTCATGAAATCGCATTAAGCATGAATCATAATCAACTTTATAAAATTAAACTTTCAAGAGTAGGAATACACATCTAGGGCTTCATCAAGCCTTGACAAGGAATTTAGTTACACGTAGAAAGAGAGAAAAGAAAAGCTTGTTTATGTAGATCCATCGTCATGAATCCTTCTTCATCTTTGCTCCAAAAGTCCTCTTCTCTTCCTCCTCTCTAGCCTCCAATAAAGCTCTGGTTCTCCAAGGTTGAATATGTGCCCAAAACGTTCTCCCATAAGGCCTATTTATAATAGTGAAGAAAAACAACGAAATCCCCTTCCAAATCTGAGTCAAAGTAGGTCTTAATTCCAGTTTTCCATATACGATGATCGATCGCTCCGTATTGACGATCGTTCGCTATCCGATCGATCGCAATTCCTTCATTATTTTCCTCTAATCGATCGCTTTGCTGATCGACGCCGTATGATACTGATCGATCATTTTTACTGTCTTGCGCTGATGAAAAATTCCAGTAGATACGATCAATCGTTTTGAGTCCGATCGATCGTTTCCTTCAATACACTGCTTTTGCGGCTTTGGCGATCGATCGCATTACTAGCCGATCGATCGTAGTTACTATTCTTAAATTTCAAATGGCTATAACTTTCTGTCCCGAACTCCGAATTGCACGTGATTGGTGGCGTTGGAAAGCTGACTTCTTGAAATTTAACATGAACTTGAATCAGTCCAATCCGACTTTTGTACACGAAGTTATGATGATTTAACCATTTGAGTTACTTTTCACCTTATTTCTGTGTATTACTCTTGTTTCCTACAAAAACTAAAAACTATATTAAAGTAGTAGTTATTCTAATCAAACACCAGCATAATCATAAGCTTAGGAGATAATAAAATGCATATTTCATGTATAGATCAGGAGGATCGGGAAGTATCAGTTCGGTTGAGATAATTAGGGAAGATAAATATTAATTAAAAAGAGATAAATATTTCACTTTTTAATCAACCAATAGGAAGGGGACGTCTAGTTGGCTGGCCTAGATATGGTAGTTTCTTAGTTTGGAATGAGATATGTAAAGTATGATTAAGATTGTAAGCTCGGCCAGTACTATTTCTGTGTCGACAGTCTGTAGTAAATAATTTATAACTAATTTTACTAAAATCGGAAAAATATAAAATTAGTGGGGTTAGAAACTATACTCATAGGGCTAACTCTAATAAAAATTTCAGAGTCAAGTCCAACTGTACTGACCGTGGGAAGAGTCAGAAGTGGACTGTTACGCATATGACAGTGTGCTGTAATTAGGATTAAGATAGTGAACAAATCTTATTAGAGATTTGAAATCCTAATTAAATGAGGAAACCAATGTATTGGACGTCCATACCAAATTGGAGATCAACATCAGCCAATCAAAAGTAGGCAAGTAATTGTTTGGGATGTCCAAGTAAAGCAAGGAAATAATTGACAATTTCCCTAGTTAATAGTAGGAGATAGACTTGAATAGGATTAGTATCTTAATAAAATACCACAAAATCTTAACAACTCAATGGATTAACATGGTTGAACGTACCTTACTAATAAGGGAGAGTTTTTAATTGGTAGTGAGAGTTTGGATTAGGAAGGAGTCTTGATTTGGAGATATCCTAGTTGTAGTAGGTTTTGGGTCTATATAAGCACAAAAGAGAGGGCTGGCTCGTATTTTTCAAGCCAAATCCTTTGTGAACGTCCCAAGATTTTCTCCTTCTCCTTCTCCTTTGTTCTAGCAAGCTTTACACCTTTTCCTTCATCTCAAGAGTCAACGATCGAAGCGCCAAAGGGCGGCATCGTGCAGAGGAATCAAAAGCCTTTGTGAGGAAGCAAGAAGATACTACGTTTGGACCAGGTAGGATGATTTTTCCCACACTCTTGGATCTGAATTTCATGCCTTGTTCAAGTGCTTCTTGTGTCAATATATTGATTTATGATTGTGAAACTTCATGAGAGTCAATCGCTAAGTGCCAATCTTTTGAATTATCCAGTTATTACGCAAATACGGTCTTTTCTTGGCCATGCAGGGTTTTATCGTCGATTCATCAAAGATTTTAGCAAAATATGATGTCCACTATGTCACTTTCTTGCTCAATCGTGTGAACCTTGATGTTCCAATTCCTAATTGTTACACATGCTAGTCCAATGATGAGAAGTTTGAATTATTTGGAGTCCTATTTGAAGCTTCCTTGTGTCCTTTTGGTCTCTGACATTTTTGTCTAAATTTTATTGTCCTAGTTCATCATAGAATTATGACAACTTCCTCAATATAAGTCTTTAATAGTTGATGATGTTCATTAATGGGAACTAAAGGGGATTATAACTAGAATATACTTTATAAATTGGTGTCATGAACCTACTGGTTGTTCGATGGAGCGTTTGTGTCAAGTCAGTTCTATAACCTTGTGTGTTGGTATGTCCTTAATTAGTTGTCCTATTTGCCTAATTCAACTAGAAAAAGGGGGTGCGTGAGTGAGATGAATTAAGATAATGAAAGTACACCTCAATCCTTTTAAATATTATGACATATCAGACCTAATAAAGTTCTGAAATAGGTAAGATATGGAAGATATTCAAGTATACTATGTATTAGTAAATGGATTATGGGGTGAACATACTCACAATTTGATTAGAACTATGATTAGGGGTCTCGGCCAGAACTGTTTCTGCACTGACAACTTTCAGTAAAATATTTTTAACTAATTATATAAAAATCATAAAAATATGCCGTTTATTGGGTTGTAAACTAGACACATAGGAGTAATCACAGTAAAAGTTTCAGAGTCTAATTCCTTTTGTTTTGACGTTGGTAAGGGTCGGAAGTTGACTAATATGTAAAAACAGAACAATGTAATAATGGTAAAGGTTGGGAAAACTTTATCAAAGCAATAGCCTATGCTATAATAAGTATACTAAGAACTTTATATGTATTATATAAGACTTTAAGTAAGTATTATAGTAGGATGTACTAAGTATAATACTATAGTATCACGGGCTAATGGTGAGTGGTTTGATGTTCATCAAGTCTTATATGTCTAATTGAAAACCGAACCATCTATTTCTATTTGACCAATGCACTTTTGTTCGTTTGAGAAACTTCAGTTGACCTGTTATTGAGTCTGTTTGAGTCAAGTCTTCTTTGAAACCAGAACTTGATATTCTTCATGATATAACTTGAGTTTTCTTGGAGTCTTGAAAGTCAATTCTTGATCAAGTCTTTCTCTATGAGTCTTATCTAGGGCTATGCATGCATAACATGGTCATTGTTGAAATCTCTGTTGTATTCTTTTTGTGAGTCTTATGTTGATAGAGATATTAAGATCTCATTGATACTCTTTTACAACTGCTTGCTGATCTCATTAGTACTCTTTTGAGTCAACTGTTGGCAAAAGATACCTTGAATCTCAGAGTATTGTAACCTCTGCCCTGCAAAAGATTTCTGAAATATGTATTGGATTGTTTCTCCACCAAAGATTTTACATGGATCTCTCTGAGGTGGAATCATAGTACGCTCACGAGCCATTGCTAGGTCCAGCGTGACCTCCGATATTTATGGAATTTTGATTCCTTATTGCCCGAAGGGAGGCAAATACGTATGTTTAGGCTGTATGATATTACCAAAGGTCTACAGTCTCTGCCCATTGTGCCCGTAAGCACGGATGGGGCCAGCATGCCTAGACGCGTGGTCGGGTTCCGAAGGGAGAACCTCTAGCATGTTCTGGTATATTTTACCACACGGGGTTGGTAAATTCGGCGCGTAGAAATTGTAACTCCTTGCACTATAAATGCCTGGAGCCTTTAGTATTTTGACCACCTCTCCTTACACTGGTATTTGTTTGGAGTCGTATAATTTATTGTCCTTGCTCTATGCTTGAGAGTCAGTAACCGTTGATGTTCGTAGTCTTGGATTATAGTAATTTCTCTCCTTGCACTTTGGATGTTTAGGAGTCTTCATTGATGATGTTATTTCCTCTTGTAATGGAATTCTTGTTGCTCAGTTCAAATATTCTTGATTATTCAACTGTCTCATATTAAACTCTACTCTTTGTCCTATATTGTATATTCTGTTCTTGTGGGTTTTTGTATCCTACTGGGTATTTCTTCAGAATACTCATGCATCCTCTGATGCAGGCATGAAGAAAGTATAGCTATGCCAAGTGCAGATAATTGAAGACTCAAAGACAGTTATGGAAGATAAAGCTATCTTTGTTATTTTAAATTTAGTGTTAATATTATTGGCATGTTGGCTAAAGCATTTTAATGATTTTGATTTTTAGTTATTTTAGTTGACTTATATTATGAATTAATTTAAGATTGTTAAGTTCTCATTTCATATGTGTTAATGATGTTATTTAAAGACTCAGTTGTGTTATGTCGAGTACACATCTATTCATGGTGATGTATTAGACGGGATGTTCGAGTATTCGGTCATATCTCAGGGTTTCTGGCCTCAAACATACTCATGAAAAAAATGTTCGACGAGGCCGGGAATTTTGGGGCGTGACAGTACTTGGAGTGGACTTCTACTGGCAATAACATGGAGACTTCCACTCTCAACAAGGAAATGAATTCCAATGCAAATAAGGAGGAGGAGAGGATACCAGAGGCAGAAGTAAGGCCGGCCAGTAAGACACCGCCGGAGAGGCCGTCCAGCCCGGGCAATAAGACACCCGCATCAGCAGTTGAAGGAGGAAGAGATGAAGATTACTCATTTGAAGCTGCGAGGTGAGACTTCTAAGGCACGGATATAGGCAAGTCGTGTACTATTATAGTCGACTATAATAGTACACGACTAAAAATTTTGTCGTGTCGTATGCAACACGACTATATATATAGTCGTGTTTTATAATACACGACTATAAATGAATTCGTGTTGCATAAGACACGACTTGACTACGTGCTATCGTGTTCTCAAGTCCATTCATACATATTTTTTCATGCAGATTGGGAGATGGAGAAGAAGCTGAAGATGAAGACGAAGATGAAGATGAAGATTCTAGTCCAGATGAAGATGAATTATCGTGGTCTACAGATGAGTGGGATGAGCCTCTTACAGTACCACATTTTAGCCAGCCAGATCACACGGGAACATCCACTTCTAGAGTTCCCACGGCAGGAGACACATGT
This sequence comes from Houttuynia cordata, assembly GCA_039654745.1. Classification (NCBI taxonomy): domain Eukaryota; kingdom Viridiplantae; phylum Streptophyta; class Magnoliopsida; order Piperales; family Saururaceae; genus Houttuynia; species Houttuynia cordata. The sequence goes on along the minus strand of CM077502.1, from coordinate 44,035,689 downwards.
AAAGGGAAATCTGTCGCGTCGGAGGACGATTAGTACCTCAATATTGAGGGTGATGGTGGTTGGGATTGGGGTACATATTCTGCACAGGCCGTCCTTCAAAACATTGTGAAGAGGAGACGATGTTGATCTGAAGTTTGCAAGCAGAAGACTACGATGCACAACTTGTCTTAGGGGCTAGGTTCGAAAGCGTCAAGCAGTTCAAGATGGTTCTAATTGATCTGGCAATCAAGAGAAAGTTCATGTTCAAAGTGGCGGATGAGAGCAAGGACACATTTACTGCCACGTGTAAGGTTACGGGGTGCAAGTGGTACATATGGGCTTCAAACAGACTTGACGGAGTCAGCGTGACAAGGAGGGAAGGACGGCATACATGTGACACTTCTGTAAGTTCGAAAGATCATCCATTGGCTTCTCACCTCTGGATTGCGAGGAAGTGTCATGGCCTCCATAAGGATTCAAACTCCATAAAAATCGCAAATATCCAACAATACATTGAAAGCATTGGGGCGTGACAGTCAACGATAAAAGGGCTTGGAGGGCAAAAGAGGAATTGATCTGATTGATCGATGGCAACCCTGAAGACGCATATCGCATTTTGCCACATTACGGAAGGGAATTAGAGCGGTCTAACGCATGTACACTGATCGTTAAAAATTAAAACTCTTGCAAGTGCACAAGGCAATTATACTACAGTGAGTATAAATAGGGTTGTCGAACCTCAGGGACGGATTAATATTTTACCAAATTCAAGAAAAAGTAGCAGTGTTGATTCTAGACTAATAAAACAATGAACTTTAACTAAACTAAGTGAGATTTAATCAATATGGAGAAGACCAAGGATTCGAATCCACTACAATAAATTAGTGTATCATTTCTCTCCCTATTTTGAATTAAGATTTCCAATTGGCTAGCATATTCTTCTCGGACATACACTTGTCAACTCAAAATATAGTGCTCTCCTCTCGGATGTAACACATAAAGCGGTTAAAACATGGAATTGTGATCTATCTCTCTCGAGTATAAACCAATGAAATTTTATTGATATATAACACCTCAGTCTACTCACGTTCCTCTCGGATACGCAAGTATTCTTCGGATTGAAACTCACAAGAATTCACTCTTGTCTCTCTCGAGTACAAAGAACAAACCTTTATTGAATTAACGGTGATTACACAATAAAATCCATACACCAACTAGAGAAAAAATATAAGATGAGAGAAAAGAAACTACACAACCAGATTATTGGGCTTCATCTACGCCTTGAAAAAGTATTTAGCCTCGCATCGGAAAAGAAATTACCATCGTGTTCTTCATGTTCTTCATCTCCTTCTCTCCTTTGCTCTAGCCTCCAATAAAGCTCAAAAGTCTATTCTCTGGTTTCTCCAAGATAGCCCAAAACGTTCTCCCATAAGGCCTATTTATAAGAGTGAAGAGAAACCACGAATTCCCCTTCCAAATCCGAGTCGAAATAGGTCTTATTTCGGTTTTCCGCACACGGCGATCGATCGCTCCGTATTGCCGATCGATCTCTTACCGATCGATCGCAATTCCTTCGTTATTTTCCTCCGATCGATCGCTTTGCCAATCGACGCCGTATGATACTGATCGATCATAGTTACTGTCTTGCACGATTGAAAAATTCCAGTAGATATGATCGATCGTTTTTAGGTCCGATCGATCGTTTCCTTCAATATACTGCTTTTGTGGCTGAGGCGATCGATCGCATTGATAGCCGATCGATTGTGGTTACTATTTGTAAAATTCAAATGGCTATAACTTTTTGCTCCGAACTCCGAATTATACATAATTGGTGGCGTTGGAAATCTGACTTCTTGAACTTTAACATGAATCTTAAATCAGTCCAATCCGACATTTGTACACGAAGTTATGATGATTTAACCATTTGAGTTACTTTTCTCCTCATTTCTGTGTATTACTCTTGTTTCCTACAAAAACAAAAAACTATATTAAAATAGTAGTTATTCTAATCAAACACTAGCATAATCATAAGTTTAGGAGATAATAAAATACATAATTCATGTATAGATCATACACATGTCATGATAGAAAGATCAGCTGATATACCTAAAATCGAAATTGAGTTAGCTAGCTACGACTTCAGACTTGTGTTTTGGATGTTCGGCCCGGTTGCAAGAGCATTCCGAAGAACATTGAGACCGTTGCTCACTCTTGATTGAACATTCCTAAAAGGAAAGTACCCTGGAGTTTTATTGGTTGCTACAGCAGTCGACGACAATCAACAATTAATGTGTCTTGCATATGTAATTATCGATAAAGAGAATATCAAAACGTGGTAAGTATAGACACATGAAACATGACTATTCTTACAGTCGTGTCTTCGACGACATGACTGGGCATACATTCGTGTCTTTGAAAACACGACTACTCATACAGTCGTGTCTTTTTATACACGACCTTCTAACAACCTGAAACATTCTTTGTTTAATATGCTTTGCCTCTCACTTGTACAAGACGTGGTTCCTCACCTTACTAAAATATTTTCTCTTTACGGACCCCCCGGTCTCTCTGGACACTATTGTCTTTGATAGACAGAAGGGCCTTTTGAGAGTGGTCGCCGATGTCTTTCCCGAGGCTCACCATTGGTTTTGCCTGAGGCATATGGCCGCTAATATGCTTAATACTTGGTAAAATAAGTACCTGAGTCATAGCCCGAGCCACCTACAAGGACAAGTTCGAAATGTGGGAATTGTCGACAAGTTGGTCACAACCGTAAAAGATGCACCAACAGCCCGGTTCTGAAAGAAAATAGGAAGCGCAGGAATCGAAGACTTCCGCAACAAGGCAAACTGACTACAAACGAGACATCGCATATACACCGCTCCGGCTTACCTAAGCCCCCACCATTTTTCACTTAGAATGTAGTGAAATTCTTGTATAACACATATTACCTTATATCAAAATGTATGCCTGTAAAGAAAAAGAAAATCAGATATGAAAAAAAATCTTTCAATGCATCATACGTGTATTTCCATTATAGTCGAATATTATAGTACACGACTAACTATACAATCGTGTCTTATGAATCACGACTATATAGGTAGTCGTGTCATTTAGTACGTGACTATATACAAAGTCGTGTTGCATGAGAGACATCTATATACATAGTCGTCTTGCATGAGGGACGAATTTCTTGAAAGACTACTGTATGTACATCAAAGGACTTTTGTCTAAGGCAAGCATGTGTAAAAAATGAATTCGAATTTATTGAAAGAGTACTGTATGTACACCAAAGAATCTTTGTACAATAAAAGAATGTGAACAAAATGAATTTGAATTTAGTCTCTATCCAGCATCCGCATAAAACCCGCAACTGTGACGGCATCTTTTTTGTTTGTGTTCGAATCATCTTCAAACTCGCTGTGAATAACCCCGCAAATCATAGTTTCAGCGATGATTGGGTGCCAGAATCGTGTAATTTTTGACTGATCAAACTTGGGTGGGTTGACATTGGACGCCAACTGCGCGACGTACATCATGATGAAGATGCCACAGTCTTTTAAATTCTCTTGCCAGGGAGCTTTGGCGATCTGAGTCATATTCTAGTCAAGCAAACCCATCCACCCCAGCTTGCTTGCCATCACAATGTTCATGAACTGCGTGAATTTGTCAGCTGCTTTTCTGTGATGTGTGTATAACTGGGATTTGCCAGACAGCGGGTTGTAGAAGCGCCATACATAGTGCGGGAAGTGTACATTGACGAGGTAGAAATGGGAGCCGGTGCGGATTGGGAAAAATGCATAGAACATGTTCCGGTTCAAGCCGTCGAGCATCCTCACGAGCTTTTTTTTTATCAATTTTGCATTACTGCCTCCTTCTTTGTACTCCTGCAAAACCGCAAAAGTGTCAGAAAATGATGCTGGGAACGACAACTTATCGCTACTGATGCAGGGAACACTTACGTTGTCGAATATCTCCTTGAATGCATGGCATCAAAAAAAAACCCATGGATACTTCATCCGGTCTCTCTCATTGTGCTGCCTCAATAGACTTAAAAACTCATCTATAACCTATAGAAAACAGCAACAGGAATCAGAACAGTCGACTTAAGGCTGTTCTACAAAAATACTCAACTTAATTAAAAGTCGAGTATATTATATACGACTTTCATAATAGTCGTGTCTCTCGAAGACACGACTATGCGTAAAGTCATGTCTTCGAGTACACGACTACACGTAAAGTCGTGTATTTGAAAAAGTAAAATAGGTAAACATATGAGGAGTAGAGGAAATCATATGACATAATGTATACTTACATTGGTGTTTATTTCTGTGGTTTGCAGGAGGGATACATAGTCATCATCACATAGCATTGGGATTGGATAAGCCTTCCTCGGATTGGCGATCCATCCATCTATTGCCACTCTATCTAACAAGACCCCCATGTCGAAGCATAACTCCAAACCGACATAGTTTTCTGGGAGTGCAATTATAGACTTACACTTTTGAGGAGTTTGGAGGGCATCGACATCAACAGGCTGGGATGAGGTTAAGCCTGTGGCCTCCTTCACCTCCTCTTCCTCCTTCTCCTCCTCTTTCGCCTCATCCTCCTTCGCCTCTTCTTTTGCCTCCTCCTCCTTCGCCTCCTCCTCTTTCGCCTCCTCCGCGTCCTTTGATTGTTTAAAATTAAAACCCTTGCAAGTGCACAAGGCAATTGTACTACGGCGAGTATTAAGAAGGGTTGTCGAACCTTAGGGACGGTGAATACTTTACCAAACTCAAGAGAAGAAAAAGATGTGGTTTAATTAATTCTAAAGAAAGCAATGAACTTTATCTAGTCTAACTGAGATTTAATCAATATGGAGAAATATCAAGGCAGAGAATCCACCACTAGACATGCAATTACTACTCTCAATTATTATTAAGCATACATTGACATGATATGGTAATTAGTGTTCTTGATCGGACACACGAATTACTAATGAATTCACTAACGTTCTTGATCGGACACAAAAGTTCATCCACTATTGTATAACCAATCCTATCCTTGATCGGGCATAGAATCAATCACAACTCTATTATAATGCAATTAATCTTATCCTTGATCGGGCATAAAATCAATCACAATATCTAATTCCATTCATAATCAATCAAGTCTATGATCAAGCACTCAAAAGAATACTCATGAAATCGCATTAAGCATGAATCATAATCAACTTTATAAAATTAAACTATCAAGAGTAACAATACACATCTAGGGCTTCATCAAGCCTTGAAAAAAAGTTTAGTTACACATAGAAAGAGAGAAAAGAGAAGCCTGTTTATGTAGATCCATCGTCATGAATCCTTCTTCTTCTTTGGCTCCAAAAGACTCCTTCTCTTGCTCCTCTCTAGCCTCCAAAGTATGCTCTCTAGTCTACTTTCTAATGCCCAAAACGTTCCCTCATAAGGCCTATTTATAAGAGTGAAGAGAAACCACGAAGTCCCCTTCCAAATCCTAGTCGAAATAGATCTTATTTAGGTTTGCTACACACGACGATCGATCGCTCCGTATTGTCGATCGTTCGCTGTCCGATCGATCGTAATTTCTTCATTATTTTCCTCCGATCGATCACTTTGCCGATCAACGCCGTATAATACCGATCGATCGTCGTTACTGTCTTGCGCTGATGAAAAATTCCAGTAGATACGATCGATCGTTTTGAGGGCCGATCGATTGTTTCCTTCAATACACTGCTTTTGCGGCTCTGGCGATCGATCGTGGTTACTGTTCATAAATTTCAAATGGCTATAACTTTCTGTCCCGAACTCCGAATTACGCGTAGTTGGTGGCGTTGGAAAGCTGATTTCTTGAAACTTTAACATGAAGCTTGAATCAGTCTGATCCGACATTTGTACACGAAGTTATGATGATTTAACCATTTGAGTTACTTTTCTCCTCATTTCTGTGTATTACTCTTGTTTCCTACAAAAACCAAAAACTATATTAAAGTAGTAGTTATTCTAATCAAACACTAGCATAATCATAAGTTTAGGAGATAATAAAATGCATATTTCATGAGTAGATCACACCCCCAAATCTAGATTTTGCTAGCACACAAACCTATTATCCCTTCAAATGCAAATTACAATGCTTAAAATCTATTATCCCTAGCAAAACAAAATAAAATCAAGCAAACATACAAAAGGAACTAATGCATAAAAGTAACACCACTTTCGTAGGGAACACGATTGCATTGAGCGTATGCAACAAGCCGTTAAACCTCTAGGTGTCCCTAGTAAGACGAGTGTTGTCTCGTGAGGGTTTGTAGCTATGCTACCCACAAACATGTATTTATTAATCTAATTAACCTAAGTGCAAAAACAAAGCAAAAATTAAAACATTGCAAAACACACAAACCTATTATCCCTTCAAATGCAAATTACAATGCTTAAAAGAATTAACCACACGCACTTGGTTCATAATCAACAGGAATATAGAAGCCCTCAAGTAAGTGGTTTTATTCCACACTTTCATCTTGGAAATTTATGCTCAATATGATATATCATGATAACATAAATAGTAGAAGTGTAGAACATTGTAGCAATACATTCTAAATTTCTGCTTATACAGATCCAGTGTTACTCATTAACCAAAGAACATCAGAATCTACATAGTCATCGTAATCTTTAGGTTCATGATAGCACAGATCTGCGCGCCTCCTTTGGGTCCAACATTCTAGATTTGAAAGGATAATACACCACAGACTTTTTTTTTCGCTAGGACTGTGTAAGGCCTGACTTCAAGATGCTTAGGTTTAGCAATGACTCAGGCCAATGACTCCCAGCCAGTTTGGCTTAGGGCATTAGGTTTTAAGAGACCGCTTCGGGCCCGAGCATCAGCCTAAGTTAATCCTATAAAGTCAAGCAACCCCTTTCTTTCATTTTGTTTTCATTTTTTCACATTTTCATTTTCAGCACATATATTTTTTAGCACATCTTTATTTTGTCCAGGTTGTATTATACTCTCAACCTATTTCCGGTTCCAATTCCTTGTCATAGCCAAGTAAATAGTCTATCATGATCTTTTAAGCTCAACAGACAACTACACATCATCCAATGACTATGAGTAAAGACATCCCACTGTAAATTAGCATTCAACAAATCTCTAGATGGTATTACTTTATGTAACTAGTGTGTGTGAGTGAGTTTTCTTAGTTCAAGCACTTGTTTCAAGAGGACTGTAACAGAAAGATTTGCTCAGTTAAGTGTATCTATCCTCCAGTATACTTACTCACACTTCCAATGTCAATTAATCTCCTAAGAATTGTAACATGCATTATTACGGGATAAACTATCAAAACCTATGAAAAATTACTAACAAACAACTTAAAACTACTCAAATAAATTTAACTTTTTTTTTATTTTCCTTTTCTGATTTTACAATGAAGCACATCCTCTCCCCCAAACCTAATATAAGCATTGTCCTCAATGCACAATGAAGACAAAATACAATGATCACAAAAGGTAAAAGAGAAAGAGGAAGGAAAACAGCAGAGGAAGTGGACTAGAAATCCCAATCATCGCCATCACCATCGCTTGGAGGAAAATGCCATGCATGAAGAAAATCGATTATGGAGTCGAGGCGTTCCGTAATAGCATGCTGGGAATCCATAAGCACCTGCTGTGACTGGCGACTCTCCTACTGTGACTAGCGAATCTCCTGCACATGGCCAGTGAGATCGCTGATCTGCTGCTGCATCGTCGCCCATGGTGGTTGAGCAGGCTCACCCTCAGGTATCTCAGCGTGTTCCTCAAGACGGGGAGCTCGTGGCCACCCGCGTCGTGTATGGCCCATCATACGGTTATACACATCCACTCCAATAGGTCCCAATCCATGAGATACTCGAGAATGCTCAGGAAAATGCACCCCATGGGTCAGAATACCCGCTCTAAAATGTAGGGGTACGGTAACTTCTCATCTTTTCGGCCCATCATCATTTGCTTCATCCGGCCAAAGACGAATGAAGGCAAGTCAAGATCACGGCGCCGAGTATCGTCGCCGAATACATAGAGTAAAACAGTCATGGTTCGGTCGACTTTCTCTTTCTGGGCCGACCATACATCATGCTGTAGAATTAAAAAGGCAAAGCGGAACTCAGATCGCATGCTGATGGCAGCCAGGTAGGTAGAGGTCCCAGGTCCTACTGCAGATCCCATCAACCGCCCTGTGATATTCCGATACGGAGGAAACTGATATCCATCAAAATCAGGGTGATGAATCGTACCTCTGTCACACCCCATGGCGCTAGCAATATCGGCGACCCGGATCCGGATAAGGATACCACATACAACGCTCTGAATGGTCACCCGCTCTGGATTATCATTGTCTTCAATGGTGCCATTTGCATAGAATTCCCGAACCGGATCCTCGTGGACCATTGCAAATGCATTTTGCCTTTTTGCAGCGATATGGGTGAAATAGTTCACCCAATCCGGCCGGTCCTCGATCCATCTCTGGGTCGGAAGATCGGGAATAGACGGGTTCAGGACCACCTGCCTCTCATATTGTATGGGTCGTGGCTGTGCAACAGAATCAGGTGGAGGGGTGGAAGGAGCAGGACGTGATGAAGAAGCTTCACCCCTTGAGCGTTTGTGAGCGACTGATTTCTGAGGCATTGTACCTGAAAACCAAAGATAATAATGAAAATCCAAACAAGGTACAAAGAATATGCAGCATGTAATTGCAATACTTAAACATCACAGCAAGCATGTAACAGCAGATCCACTTCACAATTCTCGAGTTTTTTTTTAGAAAATAATAATGAATTTCTTAAAAATAAAAAATAAAATTTTTTTATGAAAACTTAGGAAATCGAAAGGAATCATCATGCATAACAAAAATTTCAATCATCAATATAGAAGTATGCATGAGAGAGAGATATATCCCCGAAATCTGATTTCGAAATATTTTTTTTAAATATAGCAAAACACTGTTCACCAAGAGAACACAAATCCTAAAAATTAAATAAAACATCTAAAATCGAAGAACCAGAAGCTGAAAGTCACGCATAAGCATCGCAATAATCAATATAAGGGCATGCATGAAAGTAATCGCAACAATATCTACCGGAAAATAAGAAAAATTGAGTTTTTAAGTTTCAGCTTTCCGAAAGAAAAATGAGTGATTGCGATGAAAGGAGTGGGAAATCATGAAAACAGACACCGGATCTGGATTCTACGTGCAAAAATCCTTCGGGGGCCAAAGTTTCAGCTCAAACAAGGGTCGGAAACGGCGGCGGCGAGCGGAAATAGATTTCTCTCGCCGCGGCCGCTTGGATTTTAAGCGTGAGGAAGACGACCCACGATCGATCGCATTTTTATCCAATCGATCGTTATATAAATCGAGAATAGTGCCCGTTATATTGAAGATGAACGGTGTCGATGTACCGCAGAGCGATCGATTGCAAGGCATCGATCGGATGACGATCGATCGTGTACATCCGATCGATTGTATCTACTGTTCAAATGGCTATAACTTTCTGTCCCGAACTCCGAATTGCGCGTGGTTGGTGGCTTGGAAAGCTGATTTCTTAAAATTTAACAAGAAACTTGAATCAGTTCAATCTGACATTTGTACACAAAGTTATGATGATTTAACCATTTGAGTTATTTTTCTCCTCATTTTTGTGTATTACTCTTGTTTCCTACAAAAACCAAAAACTATATTAAAGTAGTAGTTATTCTAATCAAACTCTAGCATAATCATAAGTTTAGGAGATAATAAAATGCATATTTCATGAGTAGATCACCCTTCACCTCATCTTCCTTCACCTCCTCCTCCTTCACATCCTCGTCCTTCACATCCTCCTCCACCTCCTCCTTGGCCGTTTGGATATCCGACTGCTTTAAGGAAGATACCACCTCATCGATGATAGCGGTCACTTGTCGATCGGATATGGTTTCTTCGGAGTCGGTTTTTGGTTGACGGGTCCTATTCCTCCTTCCCTGCTCCACCTCCATTCTCCGTATATGCTCATCTTCCCTAATCGTCTGCAATTCCCTCACGGAGACAGTCCTCATTCTCTTCCTTACCACTACACCAGGGGGGAATATGTCCCGTCCATATGTCGGACGGGATTCGACTTCTGCACGCTCCATATGTTCGTCGAATTCTGGTTCCTTCGTCTCCTTCGTCGGTTCTTCAGTTTTCTCCTGCTTGGGATGCTCAAATATGTGACCCTCTAACAGCATTGACGCTGATGCGACAGATGCCTTTATAGAGTGAAGAACCTCTCGCAGAGGTCCGACACTCCTTCCCATCTCCTCATACGAAGACAGAGCTATCTCAATTAGTGACTGTATGCCCTGAAGCGAACCCTCCAATCGCCCCATTGCAGTAGACTGAGCAGTCGTCCTCGAGGAAGAGGGTGAAGGTTGTTTGGGAGTCCTCTTCATTTTCGGCCTCTCCGGTCTCTCTGTCTTCTGCCGTCATGGAGGAGGGGCCACTGAGGGAGACGAAGCAATGAGAGATGCCTCTTTGGCCATGAAGCTTATTACATTGATGACTTCGTCCCATACTTCGAGATTGTGGAACACTCCCGTCCAGTAGTCGGCCATACGGTGTTTCTTCTGTGCACCCTTCTTGACCTCTGTAATCAGGGCCCTACTTCCAGGCCACCTTTTCGCCCTTGGACTGGTAGGGCCCACGACATAATGGAAGATTGTCATGTGCTCAAAAAACCAAATCTGCATATTAAACAGATGAAAACATTAGTAAAAGGCGCAGTTACAGGCAAGTCGTTTCCTATTATAGTCGACTACAATAGTACACGACTAGAACTGTGGTCGTGTCTTATGCAACACGACTATATACTTAGTCTTGTTTCATCATACACGACTATAAATAAAGTCGTGTTGCATAAGACACGACACTTAGCGTCAATATGTCGTGCCTTTTTTAAAGACTCTAAAAACACAGAAATGCTACATACCTGAAGGACATGTGCTGTGCCGTTTAGGTATCCACCACCCCGTGACCCTCCTTCAGATCTGACAACCAATTATCTGCTGGTGTGGGATATATTAGAAACCAACATGTTATGGATAGCCCCAACCCAATTGTATGAGCTCAATCTTGGGAGGTCATCAATGTAACGGTACAAACAGGGATGCACCGCTCTAGTACTGTGTGGAAACAGCATTGTGCAGAAGAGTAGGCAAATGATCATCCTCACCATGTCCTCCTCTGCCATCTTCATTTTGCCTGCGCTAAGCTTGTCAATGATAATATGTGGAATTTCTGGTCTCCTCACGGCGAAGTACTTTCTGAAGAATTCAAATTGCGGTCGGCGTGGTAAGGAGGGTTTGACCTCAACTGTTTTGCCCTTTGCGGGCAATCCGGTGATAAGATCAATTTCTTGCTCTGTCAAATGTAGCGTCCTGCCCTTGATATTGAAGACCTTCGCCGACTCATCCCAGTACCTGACCAAATGGTCCAGGAGGTTCCAAGAAACAACTACGTCCTCACCTTAAAAAATGACAGCGAAACTAGCTTCTCTGATCAGTTGGGCACATCTTTGGTGACGCTGAAGGAGGGCCGCACACTTTTTCATCGCGCCCGGTTGACAAAACATCCAAAGTGCTGGTCGCGCATTATATGTTCTCTTTACTGATCGGTCCATCGGAGCCTCCCTTTGTTTTCGCTGTCGAGGTGCCAACACAAAATCCTGATCCTCCTCCTCTTCCGATAGTATTTCCTCCATAGACTTATCTCTTTTTTTATCCATATGCAAGGAGATAGGTAAAGAGGTCAGTAGAAAAGTCGTGTCGGTGAAACACAAAAACATAAAAGTCGTGTTGTCGCGTACACGACTAAATATACAGTCGTGTCTATAGTTCATAGTAAAAATTAAAAATCCAAATTTTGGACCTTCTGAAGCTAAAATCAGTAAGGATTGTTGAAACTTACCGCGGTTTAGTCATGTGTATGTGTGTATTTCCTGGCAAGCGCCTTTCACACTCTTCCTCGTCGTCAACCGAAGCTCAATCGGTCACTTCGCCGGTTGTATGAAGGCGCAGGGAGCCGCGGGGCAAACTCAGAAGGTTCAATCCCCAAAATACCTAGGTATCCGCTTCAAATCGCCGCCTTTGTGCACTCTCCGTCAGTCGTGGTTGAAATCCAGCAGGGGGCAGCTCCAAATCGAGATGGGGAATGTGAATAGGCTCGTCAAAATTCGCAGGGGTCACCGGTGGAATCGCCGCTCGAAGTCGCCGGTCGCCAGTGGAAATCGCCGGAGAACCCTTGTGTTTTCCGTGTTGTATACAACACGCCTCTTTGCACAGTATTAGAACCAAAAAGAAAGAAGAAGGGTATTTTTGATACTTCAGGTCCAGATTCCAAGCCATATGAGATTTCACAGGAAAAACCAAGTAATATGGGAATATAAAAGTTGGCACCAAGTAATATGGAAAAAACTCAGCAGTCAATAATGTTGCGGCACACTCGCAATTATATCCACGACATCAGCGATGAAGATGGTATCAAGACGACTGAACTGACTCAAATTCAGGGTGTTTTCACTCGACATTTTTCATAAATTCAGGGTGTTTTCCGTGATGAAGATGCCACACCTATCTTGCACCTCTTGTATGCCGATGATCTTATTTTGTTCCTCCCAGCGCGTGGTAAAGGTTGCAAACCTGCTCTCAAGATTCTGTATTACTATTGTCACCTTGCTGGTCTATAACTTAATTTGAGCGAAACACGGATGCAAGTGAGCCCAATGTGTCCTCACGCCAAATTGCCCTACACAACGGGATCTGTTTTATGTTCATGGTCCTCTAGGCATCCCCAAGTACTTGGGTGTCCCCATAGTTTAAGGTATTATTCGGAAGCAACACTGTGAGGACCTCATCGCATGAGTTTGAAATCATGGCGAGTCGATTTATAGATAATGGTTAGTGAATTTATAGATAATGTTAATCGCTCATGGCGATTCGATTTATTATCACAATATTGGTCTCCAGAGGTGATAAAAAATAAGATTTCTACACCCATCCTCCTATGAAGCACGCTCGTATCCATGTCTAATACATATTGGACATAAATACAATAACGACATGACTGCCTGCGTATCCGTACGAGCAACCGAAAAAAAAGGATACATTTCTGACATAGCTGGATACGTGTGGTGGATACATTTATGATGCGGATCTGTTTTTTTTGTTAAATTCCGAATACGCGAATGAGTGTACTCCTATCCCTTCTACTGCAAGAGTTATTACCAACCACATTCAACCAAGGTATACCCTTCTCAGCATTGATTTTTAATTTTTTTTTTCTTATATTCCAACCTAAAATAGTGATTTTATGATTTTTTAAATATTTTATTGGAGGATTTGAGCTTTTCGTAAAAAATTCTATAATCATTTTGCCTCATATACGAAATAGTTAAATATTTTTGTGAGCTATTAAAAATTATTGGCTTTTTATTAACTTTTACAATTAATTTTCACTTAAATATCTTGTTCACTCATCCATTGCGATTATTTCTTGCATAAAATTATGAACAAAAAATTATTTTTCAATCACAAGTTTGTAGTTGTAACATTTACAAGGTTTAAAAGCAAAAATGTGGTGCTATAATACCAAAAATATATTTAAATTATATAAATACTTTTTATTAGACACAATATCCTTCTTTTTGGAAAAAATGTCCGTATCCATGTCTATGCTTCCTAGCCATCCTCCCTCCTATTGAAGCTCGTTATTTTGGTAGCATTGGCGTATTGGGTGCCATGTTCCCCATCTAATGATGCCCACCCAATCTGGCTTGGACTGTGGCACACCTCAGTTCCATACCGTATCCGCCATTTCTGTTGGCAGGCCTGGATGAATGCACTACCTACTTCATACTTCAGAGATGTTAACTCATCGTCTTCAACGCTCCAGTTTCTCACGTGTGCTCTGTCAACAGGAGGCGGAATCTACCCCACATTTATCATTGTCACAATTTGGAATGAGGTTGTGGCTGCTAGGCAACCAGGCTTACTTCTCTCCCTTGGCACCAGACCATGTGGGAGTTTCTCTATAGCTAAAGGTAGCCCTCTCCGGGCGCCCGGATCCGACGGTTGAGCCCCTCTCCCTTTCTCCCTCCCTCCCCCCCTCTCCCTCTGGCTCGACGGAGCGCCAGCCGCCCCGGCGTCGGCCCCCCTCTGGCTCGACGGGGAGCCCCGCCGCCCCGGCTACTCCTCTTCCCTCTCCCTCTTCCTCTCTCCCCCTCCCTCTGGCCCCGCCGCCCCGTCGACCCCGGCGAACCCATTCCACTGGCCCCGGCGATCCGCCCCGCCGTCTCCTCTGGCTCGACGGGGCGGGTCACCGGGGCCAGAGAGGGAGGGTGCGAGAAGGAAGGGGGAGAGAGGTCCGCCCCACCGCCACGGCGAGGACGCCCCGTCGAGCCAGAGGAGACGGTGGGGCGGGTCGCCGGGGCCAGAGAAGGAGGGTGTGAGAAGGAGGGGGGAGAGAGGGGCGCCCCATCGAGTCAGAGGGAGGGAGGGGGAGAGGGAGAGGGGCGGCGGGGTGTCGCTGGGGCGGCAGGCGCCCCGTCGAGCCAGAGGGAGAGGGAGAGAGGGGGAGGGGAAGATGGCTCAACCGTCGGATGAGATCCGACGGTTGAGCCTCGGAGAGAAGCTCAAAACGGAAATTTTACCATTGCTTCAGCCTACAGGTTTATACATAAGGAGTTTAATAGAACTGAAAGTGCTAATAATTTGACCTGGATGAAATTTGTGGAAGCTGAAATGCTATGAAAAAAATTAAAATATTCATGTGGAAAGTGTTACATAATGGCATAACTACAAATGATATTTTGAATAGTAGACTTGGAGTATCTATTGAATCATGTCTGCTTTGTAAGGAGGATGATAATGTTGGATTTTTCCCGAGGCCCATTGTTATTTGTGATTCTCTTTCATGTGGAGAGGCTGACTACTTAACTCAATTCACTTTAGTATTAAATATAAGTTGCTAAAATAAAGAAGGATTTTTTTTATAAAAAGTTAATTTTTCTTAAAAAAATGTTCTTTTGAAAAAAAAATGAGAAGGTGAAAAAGACTATAACTTTGATGGAGCTTTGGAGATAAAAAGAATTATTTTTCTTGGAGGAAGAATGAGAAAAAAAGGTAGATACTTTTGAAGTTAAAATATTTTCTTGTGAAAGAGAAGATAAATCTTAGGTGATTTGTGGTAATCTTTCTATCTCTCTACTTTTTGTGTATTCAAGTTAAAAGTAAAATTTTTTCATAGTTTATAAGAGGGTCTTCACCCCTAAATATTGTTGTAATCTCTACTAAGTAGAGTGTATCCAAAGTTGATAGTAGTAGATTTAGTCTCTAAACCTCGTGGACATAGTTGTTGCCTTATGCTGAATCACATTAGATTTGTGTCTCCAAAGCATTCGATGAAATGTTTCTTTGTTAATCTTGCTTTGTGTGTGTGATAATTTGTACATCCAACATCGAGGTGCAGAAGACTCACATCATTGTGAGTGTGGAGAAGTGTGTATTTGATTGTATTGCTTGGCTAACTCAAAAGACGGAAAAAAATGTAGCCAATCTGTTAATGCAATGTTCATATGCTAAAGCTTTGTGGTTTGTATCATTTGGTGGACATCTAGATGCTATTAATGTTCCTATTTTTTATTAGTTTTTTTATCCATTCTCATCTCAGTACAAGGATCTTAACCACATTAGCAGCCTACCTTGTACAATTGCTAATTTTTGTTGGACAATCTGCTTGGCTAGAAATCAAGCCGTGTTTAAAGGCATAAAACCTGATGTTCAGAAAGACTTCTGCTAGCTTAATCAAATGCAGGAGGAGCAAAGGCTGGTGGCTCTTAATCTCAGTAGGAAGCAAATCATTCAGGAGTGATGATCAGCTGGAAGTCACCTCTTTTGGGGTTCTATAAAGTTATTCTGAAGGCAACCCTGGACCTGCTCATGCTGGGTCAGTAGTTCGTGGTCACAATGGTAATTGGTGTGCTGATAGCTCCTGGTTTTTTGGTAACAAAACATCAATTGTGGCTGTAGCGTATTCTTGTCTGGAGGGTATCAATTATCAAGTTGGCTGCATGGCTGAAGCATAGTTTAAAAACTCGGTTTTGACTCCATAGACTCATCCGAGTCAACTCGGCTCGGTTGCAAAACGAGTCAGACTCGCCTGTTGACTCAAATATGCATGACTCGGGTTATGACTTCAGTGACTCGCCGAGTCAACGCATCCGAGTGAAACCAACTCGTGACTCGCTGGAGTCATTTGAAAAAAAAAAAATTCCTTTAGCGACGGACAAATTCCGTCGCCAAATCCCTCGATCCTTTGGTCGTTAGATATAGCGACGGATTTCAAACTGTCGCTAAATATTTCAACTCAAAAGATTCTTTAGTGACCGATAAATACCGTTGAAAATATATTTTTTCAACGTATATTGTATTAAAAGGTATTACATATAGTAACTGCAATTTCGAACTTGCAGAAAAGGTATCACATATTGGTAGTAAATGTTTTATTTTTCTCAAATTTATTCAAATTTTGTAGTATATTATTTTTCATTAATTGTCATTGGTTTCTTAGCTCAATGATTAATTTCTTCATATTGAACGATGACTATTTACAATAACGAGTCAATTAATGCCTCAAGAAAAATAAATTTGTTATGTAATTTAGTTTATTTTTACACTGAATTTACATCCTCGTTTAAAACCAAAAAGGGTATCTACTAACCAACAATGCTTAACTCCGGGACTCCTTGTCATAATCTCTTATTTCATTCCTTATATAAGCAAAATTACTATAATGACATGTATTATTTACTAATTTGTAAAAAAGTACGATAATTCTTTTTTTTATGTCTGATAAAATTTATAGTGTAATTTTGCTTTATATTCTCCTCAAAAATGAAAAACTTTCACTTGCATGACTCCATTATGACTCCGTCAAGACTCCGAGTCGACTCCACTCCGTGGCATATGGAGTCGAGTCCGAGTCTTGAGTTTTAGAACATTGGGCTGAAGTGTCAAGATCTAATTGTAGAGGGTGACTCTCTGGTCATTCTTATGATCCTAAACAACTCTAGATGGAATATTCCTTACTCTACGAGGTCTGTAATCAGTAAGATAAGACTCCTATGTGCTAAGTTTAGATCTATGTCCTTCGTCCATGTGTATAAAGAAGGAAATAGAGTAGATGATGCCTTGCTAATTCAGTAGGCTCCCATCTGGAGGAGGACTTTTGTGGTGTTTCTTCTATCCGTTTTATGCAGTAAAGTATACAGTTTTTAGCAAAAAAAGAAAAACAAGTTACTTGCCAATCCATCCATCGCGACCCCACGGAGAGTCGGGCTACCATCAAGAGGATAAAAGGTAACCTCCCATCGTTTTTTGGAAGATAAAAACTTTCATTGCTTCTGCAAGGCAAATGTTGTGCAGATGCTCTTGCTAATTTTGCATTTGATGAGTTTGGTTGCTGCTGGCTTACGTTCCTTCCACCTCTCTTTATGTTGACTGAGCCTTTGTTAGGCTCTGCAGGTTTTAAGTTTTAGTTCCCTTCCGCATCCCCCTTAAAAAAATTATTATACAAGTATGCACGTAACTCGTGATGCACTATTCTACCTACAATGACATCGTCAAAATTCTTTTTTTTTTCTTGCAACAAGATCCATTCCAGATATTTTTTGAAAGATAATGTACAAAATTATAGCAATTCTTTCTTTCATCCACTCTATTTTAATACATGTCATGATGTAGGAGCCGTGACAACTGCCTCATCAGGATCGATGGTAAACACGCTTAGTGTGATCTATAGCAAACAGGTTGATGATCAATGTGAGGATATCCTGACAAACATCCTCCAGGCGGACCATAAAGTTTCACTTGGAGAAAATTCTTCTTATCTGTCGCACCGTCGCAATCAGCGTACATATAACATGATGAAAAACCAAGCGTAAGGCCAAATGATAAAAAACTTACGTGTTTGGGTAGCAACTTACGTGTTTGGGTAGCTCAAGTGCTTCATGTCCGACAATTTTCTCTTCATTAAACCTCCTACCACGCAGTATTCGCACTTTCTGCTAAACCCTCCTCTTGAGGAGAATCGGGCTGGAAGCGGCTGGAAATAAAGCGCTCCAGTTGCCCAAATACCCTAGATTAGATGTTCGCACTTCTCATACTGCTTCCGTCCTGAATTATTATTCACATAAGTGTTTTCAAAATGAACTGAAATTAGTTCAGTTTAAAGAACCTTATGTTAATAATAATTCTGGATGGAGGGAGTATATAAAAAGGACAAAAGAAAACTAGATGTTCACACTTCTAATGCATCCATTGGAAGTTAAAACTTGTCAAAAAAATTCAAGTTAAAACTTTCCACATCTCATGAAGAAGATTGGAATTAGAATAAAACAGACAAAAAGAATGCAATTCAGTTGAACTCTAGGCCTTTACAGAATAAAAATCCTGAACTAAAGCCGATCACATTAGACGTTCACATGTCAACACTCCCCCCATTTGTTTTCTCTTTGTGACAGAAAAGCACTCCCACCTATCAAAAAATAAATAAATACTCCCACCAACTTGCCACCATCATCATTTGGTGGTTTGCACCCACCAAAACCCATTCCAAATTAGAGAAAGCAAGAAAAAAAAATCTTAACTCTCGTCATTAATCACAAACAGCAAAAAAGAATTGAGGAGGAATTGGGTCTCTTTCCCATTTCCAATCTATATAACCTTGATACATCATTTTTAGTTAATATCATCAAGCAACAATCACCAAATGAATGACATCACTAGGGCTCTGGGCCGGCCGGCATGATCAATTGGGTAATTACAAGGAGACGGTCTTTGAGCCGTATCGCCGGACGCGCTCGTCAATCCAGTCGCGCATATCCCCAAGCACCCGATTGCTGTTCTCGTCGGGCTCCCCCTGAATGAGCGAGTGGTACATTCCCTCGTATACAATGAGCGACTTGTCCTCGCTCGCCGCCCGCTCGTACAACATCCGTGACGACTCTGGGTCAGTCACGCCATCCGCTGTCCCGTGCACCGTTAGGAACGGCACCGTGACCCGCCCCATGTTCGCCTGGATGTGCTCACACACCCTCGCTAGCTCCCTCATCGTCCCCACCCTCGGCTTCCCCGTGTACCTCCTCGGATTCATTGCTATCACCTGTCCCATGTATGCACCAATTTCGTTACATAAAAATTTTGGAGCTTCACTCGGAGAGTATATGAAAAATAATTAATATTCCCTCGTCCTAAAATTATTATTATTAACATAAAGGCAACGTGGATTTAGACAATGTGATTTTAAGAATCACATTATTTATATAAATATAAAAGCTTTGGGTATGATTTAATTCTTCCCCAAAATCTCACCCCAAAAGAGGGTCGCCTAATGCCAGATCACACGAGATTCTTTCAATGTCTCTAAATCCAAATCAAAGTTGTTAAATGCACCCTAAAATTTTTCAAAATGAACTAAAAATATAATTATAGAGCCATGGCTCATATAATATGATATAAGGGACTATTTGGGGGTAAAGTGGATAATTCAATGACTCATGATATATATAAGGGCCGTTTGGGGCGTGAAAAATCACCTCCAACCACGTGGATTATTTTGAAAAAATCAAAATAATCCACGTGGGTGCATGGAGCAGATTTTTCGCCAGTAAATGGGATTTGATAGTTACCTTGAGCTTATTCGGGTCTTTGATGGCCTTGCCGACCATCTTATTGTCGGGCATGACGGCCCAGGTGTCGGCGAGGCCGAAGAGCAGCCCGTAGGCGAAGAGGTGGAGCTTGGAGGGCTTCATGGGCTCTGGGATGACGAACAGTGGGGCGGAGAAGATGAGCCCCGTCCACTCTCCAGGCTCCGACTGCAAGTACATGAGCATGGTGGCGTTGCCGCCCATCGACTCGCCGAACAGGAAGGCCGGAAGCTCCACATAGTCCTCGCGCCGCCTTACGCTACGGAAGAAGTAGAGGGAAGTGGCAGCGACCTTCTCCATATCGCCGAGGTAGCACCGGATGCCGTCGGATCGCCCGTGGCCGAGGAGATCGGCTGCGTAGACGGCGTAGCCCCACTGGGCGTAGGCGATGGCGATCTTCTGGAAGAGCCACCCGGTGTCGGAGCCGTAGCCGTGGGACATGTATACGGTGGTCTTGACGGGGAGGTCGCCGGCGGGGAGGAACTCCTGGGTGAAGATTTGGCCGTTGGGCGTCTTGAAGTAGGACTTGGAGTTCCTGACGCCCTGCGAGGCGTAATACTCGTCCTCCGGCATGTCGCCCCAGAAGTTTTCCGGCGTGTCGGAGTTCTCCAGCGCCGGCTGCAAGACGAGCGGCATGGTGGTGGCGCGCGGCGGTTAGTGGCGGAGATCGGCGAGAACGTGGTCTGGAATTTCTGGAAGACGCGGAAGTTGGACTTTAAATGGTTGTTATTGGGTTGGCGCGCGAGCTTGGGCTTGGGCCTGGGAGGGCACAGAGAGAAGCGGTTTCTACCAACCCTGGTTTTTGGCAATTGGCGGGTTGGGGGTTGGTGAACCGACTCCTTAATGGTGGGCCCAAAGCCCACTTTAACTGGTCATCCTCAGCATGGAACCGGAAAATTATTGGCTACGCGCCGCGCAGGGGGAATAGTGTGCTCATCACCACCTCTCCCCTGCTTGTAATGATTGCCCCAAAGGGACCCATGAGCAGGGAGACGTGCTCATCACCCATTGGTGATGAGCACACTGTTACCATGCGCGGCGCGCAGGTAATAACTTCTCGCATGGAACCTATTGATGATCAGAATAGGGATACAAGGTATCAAAAAACAAAAAATAAGAATCTCCCAAGTAAAAAAAAAAAGAATTGAGATACACTCAGAAGGTAATTAAGATTTATTTTTTGTGGTAACTATGAGCCCCATTGGGGACATTTAGATTACGTGATTGCTAAATTTGTGTTTTGTAATATTTAAAAATTATTGCTTAATGTATTCTATGCTAGCGTAGAACCAATGTTACGATACAACATTGTTATGATACCGTAGCACCCAAAATGCTAATTTTGAAAAAATCCACTACCTTATTGCTCAAGTTTCCATTCTCCCTTTTGTTGTGGTTCGGGCACCTAGGGAAATTGGTCCTACACATGATTAAGAACATTTTCGGTTATTCTTTTAACTTGTTATATTATAGCTTTTGCTAATATCATTGGTGTTGGATTGAATTGGGTCGGTATAATTATTAATTTTGGAGTTAGAAGAATATGTAGGTAGACAACATGTTTGGACATAAGGTCGGTCTGGTAGTAGTAGTTGAGAGAAAAGATGACATTAGGGATCAGAAGATCAAAGTCAAAGTAGAATATTCAAGTTATCCGTGATGGGTTCCCAACTGCCACCAGAAGCTGATCCGTCAATGTTCAAGGTTGGTGTATGATAAATAATTAAAAGAACACCAACTTTGGTGCACTTCTGAAATCTGGCTTCATGGATTTGTTCTTATGATAGTGAAACTGAGAGTAGAAGGTCCAAGGATTTGGTCAGATGATAGTGATTTGTTGGGGAAGCTGAATTAGAAAGATGCCACACGGTTGGAGATTACTCGTGGCCTTTGCTATGATTTGATTGAATATCGAAAGCTGGTGGTATATTAACCAGACAAACTAACTAATCTTTGGATGGTTTAAACCTGTCCAACCTCCAGGCACCCTTTCAACCTAATTAACTGCACACACTCACTAGTCACTATTGTCAATAGGCAGAAGAAGTTGGATGTTCTTCAATTTGATGAAGGAAATGTGTTATTTTTTCTGGAAGATGGTCATGGTTTCAAACTGAGAGGATACTGTATGTGGTCAACAGGAAAAAGAGCTACAACATAGATGTGGCTTTCAAGGTAACAAAAAGAAATGAGAAAATACATTGTAAGACTGAGAAATTACTAGAATAACGTCATGAAAACCTTGAAGAAAAAATCAAATTCTTGCTAGGAGTTACTAAAATGTCTAGACCATTAACACCTCAAACTATTTCTACGAAGCTATAGAACATTAACACCTCATCCCATTTCATCCCAGTGAAGAATTCAAGACTTAGAAAACACTACCATATTATGACTACCATATTGTCAAATGAGAATATCATTGTTGTTGCTTTGTTTTAAATCAAGTAATTAAGGTACAAAATTAACAATGAGAATGAATAAACATCTACAACCATCGGTGTTGCCATCAAAGTAGAAGCAATCCCTTTTTTTAATAAAAAATCCAAAATTTAAGGTATGTAAAGTTGCGGATTTCTCAGTCACTGTTTAAAGTTGATATATAAATCTTTAATATAAATAAGAAATGAGACCAAGCCGATAACTGACATCGCATATCTTGTCTAGAACCTACACTGATTCACCAATATTTATATGTTTTAGCTTCTCATTTGGAGAGATATATAAGCTACATAGATAAATGATGAAAGAGGTCAGAATAGTGTCTTTGTGTAGTTCTATTAAAATCTATAGTAAGAATGCACGTGCTACTAAACTTTTAAAGTATTTTTTTTGTTGAAACAAGTTAAGTCTTATTTTATTGATGTATACAAACTTATTGTACTTACTCATAAAATTTTGTATATTCTTATCTATTTTTTATTACATAGTTTTAATTATAGATTCCACAATCCTTATATTTAGCAGAATTTGAGGATATCTTATACTTATCTTTTTATGTAGCATACTTGGAAATGTGAACACTTAATAAACTTTTCGGAATTAAAGTAGAACAAACGATAAAATTTCTAGATCTCTATTCACTGTGCTGAGGAAAATAAAGGCACAATTAATGTATTCAATATTTATTTCCTTCTATGTATACACATTAATCACCTTCCACATACCTTTTTTTTTCAAAATTTCCACATATACCTTGGAATAGCATTTTACGAGAAGTACTAAATTAGGACTCTTTGTGAATGTGAGTTTCAGGTTGACCGATGATATTAATTAGGATTTAAGGGTAATTAATATACTCCGTTATATTTTCACCTTTTTATTTTCTCATTTTTTAATTGTATGAATACAAATTTTTTGTAGAGGTGGATACGAATTTTGTTAAGATTAAAATCTTGTCAAATATGGTAGCTATTTTCTGGGAACCAGATAGATGGATGGATTGGAAATCTTTAATTACGGAATTTTGTTTAGATTGAAATTCTACCGAATATGATACCTATTTTTTATGGACCGGATTTACACTAATAAAAGAGAAAATACAATGTCAGACTGAGAAATAGCTAGAATAAGAGACCAAATGTTGTGAAAACCTTGCAAAGAAAATTAAATTCTTGTTATGAGTTACTAAAATGTCTAGGCCAATAACCCGTCAAACTATTTCTATGAAGCTATAGAACATTAACACCTCATCTTATTGCATCGAAGTGAAGAATTCAAGACTTAGAAAACACTCTTTTGGGTAGCAAGAAATTTTATGACTACAACATTGTTAAATAAGAATATCATTATTGTTGCTATGTTTTGGATCAAGTAATAAAGGTACAAAATTGGCAATGAGAATAAGTAAACATCTACAACCATCGATGTTGCCAACGAACCATTGCCACGCCCCAATTTTCTAGACACATCGGCGTGCGAAAGATTTATAATTAAGAGATGTCAAGATCATTAGGGACGCAACGGGATAACCATGTCATCAATTATACAATCATTAAAAGACGAGTAATTGATATTAATAATCTGATAATGAACTATCAATTAAATGAAAAGTACACTAAGTACCTTTAATAAAATTTGTACTAATAAATCCTTGGCGTGCAGACCATTATTTCGAAGTTTATGCAATAACTCAAATAATTAAATCTTCTAACTTCCACTTTGTGATCTCCAAGTCCAACTAAATTCGAATTTACTCTTTGTCTTCACCTGCATCACAGGATGCATGAATACTCCGAAAAAATACTTAGTAGGATGTAAAAACAACTAAAGAGAAATAGTAGTAAGGTTCTAGATGACAACAAAGGTAAGAGTTCAAATAAGAATAACTAGACATTGAAACTTCCATAAATAAGAATCAAAATAGAATATTAGCAATATCATTGATTTCATCAACTCCAATGCAACATTAATGTATGGGGATAATTAGTGATCAGGAATGAAAACTTTCACAATCTCAAGGGATATCAATTCCCATAAGTTCATAACAACCAAAGTTCATGAAGAATACAATTTATGCTCTCCGATCAACATCACGCAAGTAGGTACTTACCCGAATATCCTAGAAGTTTTCTCTTTGATACCCTACCATGTATCTAGGATACGAACCCCATCGGTGCTCACGGACACAATGTGCGGAGACTATCAGTTCTTTCATGATGTCCGACTAGCCTAAAACGTATGTATATGCCTCTATTTGGGAAGGAGCCTTGTAAGGTTCTAAAAATTATCAAAGATCTCACAAGATCTACATGGCTAATATGAGTATACTATTAGTCCATAACCTCACAAGGTCTCTTGTGGAGAATAATGCAATCATTGGCGCACAAAGCTAAATGTGTCACAATATCCCCTAGAATCTAACTTTCTTGGTTTTAACCAAATGGTCAATAGTAGACAAAGACTGACGTTCACAACAATACAAATATTCAACATAAGAGTAGGATTTGCGTAAGAACTATGGATCAAGAACTACCAAACAACTAACTCCAAGATGTCAGGAACTTATTTTGACAGATAAAGTGATCTACACATGAAATATTCATTTTATTATCTCTTAAACTTATGTTTCTGCCAGTGTTTGATTAGAATTTCTACTACTTTAATATAATTTTTGGTTTTTGTAGGAAACAAGAGTCATACACAGAAATGAGGTAAAAAGTAATTCACATGGTTAAATCATCATAACTTCGTGTACAAATGTCTGATGGAACTGATTCAAGCTTTATAAGTTCAAGAAGTCAGCTTTCCAACCCCACCAACCACGCACAATTGTGAGTTTGGAGCAAAAAGTTATAGCCATTTGAAATTCATGAACAGTAACCACGATCAATCGGTCATTCAACGCGATCGATCGCATGAACCGCAAAACAGTATTATTGAAGAAAACGATCGATCGGCACCAAAATGATCGATCGTATCTACTGGAATTTTTGATCCGCACGAGACAGTAACTACGATCGATCGGTATCATACGGCGTCGATCGCCAAGGCGATCGATCGGAGGAAAATAATGAAAGAACGGCGATCGATCGGTAGGCGAATGATCGGCAATACGGAGCGATCAATCGCCGTGTGCGGAAAATCGAAATAAGACCTATTTCGACTCAGATTTGGAAGGGGACTTCGTGGTTTCTCTTCAAATTTATAAATAGGCCT
This sequence comes from Houttuynia cordata, assembly GCA_039654745.1. NCBI lineage: Eukaryota > Viridiplantae > Streptophyta > Magnoliopsida > Piperales > Saururaceae > Houttuynia > Houttuynia cordata. Next base: position 44,010,308 of record CM077502.1, on the reverse strand, counting down.
TATGGGAGACAATCTTGGAGACCCTTGGAGAATCTAGAGACAACCTTGGAGGCTAGAGCAAAGGAGAGAAGAAGATGAAGAACATGATGATGGATTCTCTCCCAATGCGAGGCTAACCACTTTTCTAAGGCGTAGATGAAGCCCAATAATCTGGTTGTGTAGTTTCTTTCCTCTCATCTTATGTTTTTATTCTAATTGGTGTATGGATTTTATTGTGTAATCATTGTTAATTCATTAAAGGTTTGTTCTTTGTAGTCGAGAGAGATAAGAGTGAATTCTTGTGAGTTTCAATCCGAAGAATACTTGCGTATCCGAGAGGAACGTGAGTAGACTGAAGTGTTATATATCAATAAAGTTTTATTGGTTTATATTCGAGAGAGATAGATCACAATTTCATATTTTAATCATTTTATGTGTTACGTCCGAGAGGAGAGCACTATATTTTGAGTTGACAAGTGTATGTCCGAGAGGAATATACTAGCCAATTAGAAATCTTTATTCAAAAGAGAGAGAGATGATACACTAGTTTATTGTGGTGGATTCAAAGCCTTGGTCTTCTCCATATTGATTAATTCTCACTTAGTTTAGTTAAAGTTCATTGCTTTCTTAGTCTAGAATCAACACTGCTGTTTTCTCTTGAATTTGGTAAAATATTAATCCATACCTGAGGTTTGACAACCCTATTTATACTCGCCGTACTACAATTGCCTTGTGCACTTGCAATGGTTTTATATTTAAACGATCATAAAGTATTTGGTCCATAATAAAAGAATTAGACTGAAAGACAATAATAAAAAAAATTTGCATAGACCAAAACGGTCGATTGACATGTATGATTTTGACCCTGATGACTCCACTGATTCTAAGAGATTCTTAACTACAATTTAATAATGTTCCACAACTTACAACTAGATACTTTCATATTATCATGGTTTACTTTTAATCATAGTTTAATTATTTCTTAAGGAAAAAATATTTTGTTCTAAACAGAACAATGAACTTTGGATAGACACCAAAATCAGTAAACGTGGATTCAAGACTTTTATTTTTTACTGTATATGACCCTATGAGTATAGATTCTTACATTTTTGACGACATATTTTTAGGATTTTTAGAGAATTAGTTACAAATTATTTTGTACAGGTCATCTGTGCAGAATTAGTTCTGACCGAGAGCACTGTTATACAATGATACTTCACTGACAGTTCTAATTCTCATTTCTAGCAGTACCTAAAGGGTAATTATACATTAATAAGTACTCTCATGTTAATATAGATCATACTTTTTGTTAGTATGATAGTAGTATTAATACAAACCAATACTTTTTACCACATGCATACAAATATATACCCCTCAGACAGCATAGAGCACACTCGGACAATTCAGACAACTAATCCCATACATGAATAGACTCTATTACAGTAGACTAACGTCTATCCTAAGAGGGTGACCGACTGGTCAGTAAAAGTTTAGGACATCATAGAGATAGTCCCACATTAGATGTTCAATATTAACAAGAATTGAACAATTAGAACATTGGTAGAGTTATACATCATCAATTGAACTTAGCTTCAACCAAATACAAAACAAATTTAACTAGACAGTAAGGATTCAACTCAAAATAGTACAAACAAAGCATCAAAATAGGATTGAGTTCTTACCAACCTAATACATGTGGCATGGAAACGATAACAAGGAATCATTGATGCAATTTCAAGACTTTTGAATCAATATCAGCAAGATTGATTTAATAACACATGAATGTAACTTAGAGACTTCATCACACCAATATAATCTAAAAGCATAAGATGAATGACATTAAAATATATGATCATTACAAACATGCCTAAATAGATCTATGGAGAAAACTATCCTACCTGAGTTACTTGTTGCACTTTTCCTTGTTCGCAATTGATTATGTTGTTTTGCACTACTCGATGCACTCCTCTAATCGATCAGCAAGAAAAGGAGTTGGGAATAAGGGAGAGAAGTGTGTTAGTTGTGATTTGAAGGAGAGGGGGAGAGAGAGAACACAAGAGAGAGAGAAGGGAAGAGAGCTGGTCGGCCAATAATTAGAGCCGACCAGTTCTATTCCTTCTTATACTAACCCTAGTTTCCTAGTTTGTGTAGGATTCTTGTCGATCCCTTGATTAACCTCTAATCTTGTCCATCCATCTGAACCTCTTTCCATACCCCTTGGTGTCCCAATCTTTGGCGCCCAAAAGATTTGGTTTGTTTCAAATTTTTGAATCCATTGCAAATCAATTTTCCACGATTATCTTCTAACCGAAACTGGTAACTGCCTAACCACCTATACTTATCTTATGTGTCCCATCCTTGTGGCGCCCTCCTCTTGAGCTACATCAACATCCTTCCTACTCTAGTCTATGTCCTAATCCATCACAAAATCTTCTATTCCTCTAATTAGAAAGCACCAAAATCATTCCTATTCTAATTCGGTTTCCACAAAGAAACTTCCTCTACTTTGACTCAAATTCAAATCAAAAGTTAACAACAAAAAAGCAACCACATCGCGTCCAAGTGGTTTGATGCCCAGGCAGCCTTGACGCTCAGAGGATTTGGTAACTAAATGAATTTTTTTACTTACATGGTAACTTCCTAAAATAATCTTAGCCTTATCTAGGAATTACCATACATTGTACTTACCCTCTAAGAGATCACACTCATGTTGCACCCACATTGTACCCAGGTGTACCTAAGCTCTGACATCCAATCTCAACCTAGTGCCAAGCACTCCTCCAATCCTAGGGCTTGGCTTTACCCCAATGCCAGTGAACCATCTTTCAAACCTGATCTTATGTAAAATCCTGATTATACTATACTGTAACTAGAAGACATTTCACAATCATACCATCAATTCAATCTTAAGAACTTAATTTAGAAACTTTCTTAATTTAGGTCATCCCAAAATAATTAAAAAAATTTTCTACAAATTTCCTGGTCATCACATCCATCGACATTGTCATCGAAGTATATATTAATAAGTAAACAACAATTAATAAAAGCAACTCCGTTTTTTTAATAATGCAATCTAAAATTTAAGGTATGTAAAGTTGCATATTTCTCGGCCATTATTTTTAGAGTCGATATAGAAATCTTTAATATTAACGAGAAATATGATGAAGCACATAATTAATATCGCATCTTAAATATAGAACCTACACCATTTCACCAATATGTATATGTTTTAGCTTATCATTGGGAGAGATATATAAGCTATATAGATGAAAGATGAAAGAGGCCGGAATACAGGCGAAGTACCTTGTGTAGTTAAAATTTTAAAGTATTTTTTATTTTTTGTTGAAGCAAGTTAAGTCTTATTTTATGGATGTATATACAACCTTATTGACTATGTATTACTTATAAAATGTTATATAACCTTATTTATTTTTGTTTTCATAGTTTTAATTATAGATGCTACAACCCTTATATTTAGCAGAATTTGAGGATATCCTATATTTATCCTTTTATATAGCATATTTGGAAATTTGAACACTTAATAAAATTTCTGGAATTGAAGTTGAACAATGGATAAAATTTCTGGATCTCTATTCACTGTGCAAGGTATGAGGAAAATAAAGGCACAATCAATGTATTTAATATTTATTTCCTTCCATGAATACGCATTAGTCACCTTCTATGTATACCATTATTTTTTCAAAATTTCCACATATACCTTAGGATAGCATTTTATGAGAAGTACTAAATTAGGACTCTTTACGAATGTGAGTTTCAGGTTGACCAACGATCTTAATTAGGATTTAAGGGTAATTAATATGCACCCTTATATTTTTCACCTTTTTATTTTCTCCTTTTTTACTAGTATTTTCTAAGGGACTTGATACCTATTAACGCCAATCTAACCAATAAATAGATATCTGTTATTTAGCATCACCGTCTAATCAACAATCCCTTTAATTAAGGATAATTAAGGGTTAATATTGGTATTAAGTTTAAAAAAATAGGGATTAAAGGGTCAGAAATTGAATATTGTGTCGTCACATGTTTTCTTTTTTAATAGTAGTATGATATGGATACGGCACTAATTTCTTGCAAATACATCTCAAAAGAAAACAAAACAAAAAAAGAAGGCAAAAATCAGATACCCCATAGTATCACATGTAACAATTCCAAAATAGCTCTTTTCTAAAAGAAACTTCAACACCGTGACTTGCTATCATCAATAACATAAATCTCTCAACCCAGTTCTTTGAAGTCAGGTTTAATTCGGTATGACCTGCTGGGTCATTCGTCCATTTCAAAGGGGTACCCCACTTTCTAGAGCAGACATTTCATCAGGCACAAAGCCACATTACGTAGTTCATCTGTATCTTTTTTTAATAGTATTTCATCTATAGCTTAAATAGCTGAAAAGAGTGAAAATAGGTAGAAGTACCATAATCTAAGAAAGAAGAGAACGAAAATAAGATAATACATCAAATACACAGAGCCATTATAGCTGTTCACATGTAAGCACTCTCATTTACTTCAGTTCCGAAAATTCTTTGACATGCACCAGAGACAAGGATCCAGCCACATTTACTTTTTTTGCAGGTCGATAACACTACGATTTTGATGGCCACGTGGCTTGAGCTGACATAATAATCCCAACAATCACTCCGAACAATCCAAGAGCACTACCAAAAATTTCAATCACCAAAATCTTCACAAACAGAGATGAATTTTGAGCGTCAGACAGTGCGCAGCTACTGCCAATTACTCCAACACACAGCCTGCTCAGCAAGATATAATGCAAGAGTTTCAACAGCATACTAATAACCTATTATTATTTTAATGAAAAACTACAAGAATGCATAGAATAGGAAGATACATAATAAATGTTAGTGCCACCAAAGAGTTAAAAGATTCTTCACGTACCCACAAACTAGGTTTGCAAAGCCGACAATTATCCCAGATGCAAAGATAGCATACCCAGCCCTAAGTGACTCCGGTGCATGCATCATTGAAGCTGGAACGCTCTCCAGTTTTGTTTGTAAAATGATAGCCACAATAACACCATATATAGCAACCGCCTCACAGAAAATTACACTGCAGTAAAAAAGATATGGTCAGAGAAATATGTTGTATCAGGAAGCTAGATGTCTCTTCAGTCTGAAGTAAGACACTTTAAGCAGTATAGCCACGCCATTAAGTATGCATTTATATGTAGGCGACACTAATAAAAAAAGACACATCTTGCATGCAGACCTAGGAAACCTTTAATGTGATAAATTTTATATATTTGACTTAGACATAAATATCGGTTGTCAAGGACCATTCATCAATCATCTCAAGTTACGTCCACAATTGCATGAACGAAAGTGCCAAATAGTAAGTCTATTTGAGAAATTAAACGTAGAACATTCTGAGTCAAGTTTAAAATGATATTAAACATATTTCAAAAATTAAATGCAATGCTACCTTACTATTTGACATATAATAAATGTGCTTGGCACTTCTATTAAATAATTATATGCAAAACTTTTATAAAAGAAGAAAACAAGAGTTCAATTTAAAAGTAAAACTAACAATAGCACCACAAATATGTGAACTCCACCACAATTTCACAATGTAGGTTACACAGTAGGTATGATAATAATTCTTAGAGCGTACAAATATTATATCTCCTTAATATGCTTAAGGATCTACAATAAATTAAGTAGAGAAGGTTGGATGAAAGGGGAGAAGTATAGAGTGAAAGGGGAGAATAATTTGATGATGAGGAGAGGGAAGAGATAAGAGGAAACTGAAGTCTAATTCTGAAATCACTATTCACGTTACTATTCATGTACTGTAGCAGTAAGGCTAAAGCCCTATTTATGGTGCGTTTGTTTGCTGAAAGATTAAAAATCGTCAAGGTGAAAGAAGTACAAAAATTTGTAGTGTGAAAATTTTTCAGGCTTGAAACGTACTTTTAAGGTGCATTTATTTTAAATTATCCAAACATATTTTATTTTTTACAAAGTTTTAGTACTTCTTTCACCTTGACGATTTTTCATCTTTCAGCAAACAAACGCACTATAGTATTAGGCATGTAGCCTTACAATTACTTAATTCTACTATGGATAGAAAAATAATAAAACTAGGAAAATAATAACTAATCCTACTCTAACTAGGATTAACTAAATTAGGAAAGTATTCTAATCCTACTCCAATTAGGAATCATAACATCCCACCACGCTCCGCATACGCCTTGCCCTCAAGGCGACCAATCAGGAAACTGAGCATAAAAATCATCTTCAATCACCCCAGCGAGCAGATTGCGAACTCCGCCGGGATCAAACGGAAAACTTGCAGACGGTGGTGGTGGATCTGAGCAACAGTGGTGACGCGGCGGCGGATCTGGTGGTGATTGTGGATTAGTGGCTGCTGAAACACTCGTGAGGGAGAGAGTGTGCGTAGAACCACGCAGAAGAATGGTCTCGCCATCCACGACCTTCCCGTAGCCGGAGGAGTTGAATATGCCGTTGTTTCCGGTGGTCGGCAGCTGCATGACCCCAAAAAATTTCAACTTTCCTGCAACCAAAGATAGTTGAAACTTCGAGCGACCAAGGTAACGACGTATCCAACGTCGGTAGGGCTTCCGGCGAAGGACCCATCGTGGAGTGTGTCGCACAGGGAGATGACACACAGTTTTGGGTTGCACCTCTGTGAATTCAACTGTGTCTGGCAGCTCATCGATAGGCAGTAGCGAAGGAACTGGCGGCTCTTCAACGGGCAGTAGCAAAGGAAAATTTGCGGGAGTGAAATCTTCTGCAGGCTTGGATTCAAACTGCAAGGGCAGAACAGGGGATGTAAAACTCTTCTTCAGTGTCGTTTGTTGCTCGTCGAAGATATTAACAATGACTTGCTTCAACTTTGCCAAAGAAGCTGCGGGTATGGAGGCAAAAGAAGTGCTAGATTGGTTCAGCTGCAACTGATCAAGCTAATGAAAGAGTTTGGCCATGGACTCAGCTATGTTGATTTGCAACTGATCAACCTTGGCTTCCAGGGATTGGAATCGCTGAAGCTCACAGTATTTCCCCTCAAGCTGCGCCATAGTAGGGCCCTGAACTTGCCCTTCAACCTGCTGATCCTTGGAAGCACTTGATTCAAGAGGTTTCTCATATGGAACTCCATTGGATTTCGTCATTTTAAGTCCCTAGGATCGATAGGCTCTGATACCAATGTTGTATCTCCTTAATATGCTTAAGGATCTACAATAAATTAAGTAGAGAAGGTTGGATGAAAGGGGAGAAGTATAGAGTGAAAGGGGAGAATAATTTGATGATGAGGAGAGGGAAGAGACAAGAAGAAACTGAAGTCTAATTCTGAAATCACTATTCACGTTACTATTCATATACTGTAGCAGTAGGGCTAAAGCCCTATTTATAGTATTAGGCATGTAGCCTTACAATTACTTAATTTTACTATGGATAGAAAAATAATAAAATTAGGAAAATAATAACTAATCCTACTCCAACTAGGATTAACTAAATTAGGAAAGTATTCTAATCCTACTCCAATTAGGAATCATAACAACAAACTCCTATAAAGACAAACATCAAACAAACTTCCTATGTATCAAGGAAGTAACTCCTTTGTCTCTACAACATAGAAAGGGCAAAGGAGCAAACCTACCAAACTAAGCTAAATTATACATACTGAAGTATGCTACTGCACATCTTGCTACCCATCATACTAATTTCTACGACGTACTTCTGAGTGCTCCCTATGAAGGAAAATACAAACTTTTTTTTTTCAGCCAAGCAAACTAATGAGGATCAGAACATCCTTGATGTTCAAGGATTACTATATAATTAAAGCTCTTGTGAAGAGGCAATGGCGAGAAAAATTAATAAGAGACTGCATAGCTTGTGCATTATGTCTCTTTTCTTCTGCCCTCTTACTACTCCCACAGAGAAGGCATTCAAAACATAGGGGCTAGGGGCTGATATCTACCCTAACCTGGCCTGGCCTCGGCATAGCCTCCACTGTTCTGGCTTCCAGTGACTGCCGCACCGAAAAGGGGACAATTTGCTTCTCTTGGAGGCTCCAGCCCTACAATGCAGGAAATCTATCTAAAAGAATCCAACATTTTTTTGCAACCACGCCAAATCATAATACAGAATTTAATCTAAAGTACCATCCCCTTCTTTCGCTGAAGAATCTGAAGTATCATCTCGCCCTCTTGCAGCTGCAAGGCTACAAGGAGGCCTTTCTACGTAAGCGAAAGAGGGGCAATGACAGATTAGGAATAGAGAACTACATCATGTTGAACTAAAGAACTCCAAATTTTCATTGATCTCTAAGAATGAATTAGGGGAGACCCTTGCACATTTGTAGACTGATAACCCTCATTCTAGTAGACTCATGACTTTGAACCATGGTTGGTTATCTCGGTTCTCGGTCTTGTCTTGGTTGCCCAAAGAGAAGAGATCTCGGAGAGATGATGTAATGTGATCTTGCCATCTCGGGCACCTTAACAAAGTTTTTTTTACATAGGGTTTTGACAACTTAAGTACCTAACTTTTATACAAATACTAATAACTCGCATACAAACACAATTTCATGCAAATAGAGATAGAGTCATACATTAAGCAGAAACATTAAGAAGATATACCTAATAAATAACACATAAAAGTGCATAGAAGTGGTTAATGTTTATTAGCCGCAACGATTTTATCTAAAATTAACCCCTGTTTATGAATCATATAATTAAACTTAAGCTCCTTACTAGAAATCTCGTAATTGTCCCTATTTAGAAATCACGAAATTACAACTAAGCCCTTTGTATAAATCCGGCAATTCACCCCTTATAATTAAATCCCATAAATTGTCTCTATATCTTTTTGTTTATTTTTTTTATGAAGATTGTCTCTATATCTATGGAAGCTAAATATCTCTCCTTTTCTACTGATAAAAATCCCCTAATTGTATGTATCTTTGTGGAAGCAACCACAACTTACTATATTTATAGAAGCTAATAAAAATTAGCCCCTTTTATTCATTACGCAAAGAATCAAATAATTATACATGATTTTCATATGCAATCCTTTCCTTAATCGTAGTGAATAAAATCATATATGGCCATTACCGAGATTCTGCTGAAATTTCACCGATCTTCTGCCAAGATTCTACGAGATCTCGCCGAGATCATGTAAAACTGGCAATACACTGAAAACTTGGTTTCATGCCTCGGTATTTAAATCGAGACCGAGATCTTGGAAAGGTCTCACGAGATCTCTCCGAGAATTTGAACCATGCTTTAAACCATATTGGTCCTAACAATTAACCTAAAAGAATCCAATAATTTTTGCATCCACATCAAATCATAATACAAAATTTAATCTAAATCCCAATTGCAATATAAATTTAGTCGACCTCCACAGGGCGGGCCATAACATGCCTATAGGGTTATATAGATGCATCCTATTTGAATTAAATTAAATATTGAAACTTCATGACATAACAGACATGATGTTCTCGTCAAAAAGAAATAAACACATCTTCAATCCTCCAAAAAATTTGTCGTTGCAATAATTATGAGTCTGAGGGAAGCCTTACGCAATTTATTACATATCCCATTGAAATAGGGCAGCATTCCATTCAGTACTTCCAACAAACAAAACACAATAACCCCAACCTCCAAGCATCACCAGTGCTTATCACACAAATTCATTAATATAGATCTATATTTGAAGCTTCTTGCAGTCAGATATCGACAAAAGTTCACCACACAACCACATCATGATGAACATGAGCAGACGCTATAAGTATTGACTAAAATCTTAACTCCTAGATTTGAACAAAAATACCCAAGTAGACACATATATTCGTATAATTCATTGAGCAATGGCGGTAAATAGTAAGCAATTAAATTAGAATTTTGAACAAACCTAATGAGATTTTTAGACGTAATACGAGGAGCTTTGATGGCGGCACCAATCAAACTGCTTCCAGTTATATAAATACCCCTGAATTCACATACGAAAAGATTGACAACAGATAAAAATCGCTTCTTTGGAATTCCAAAGACATAATTAAGATGAATTACTATAAAAATCTTACCAGGCAGCACCGAGGACGGAGACTCCAATGGAGACGGCGATGCCGATGGCAGAGAAGGTGTAGGGGGAGATCTGCACCAGGGCCCGAGACCACGAACTTGATTCCGCCATCGATCTTCTCTTTTGCCGAGTGAGGCCAATTCGGATCTCCCAATGTCAAATGAAACAGTGTAGTCGGCTGTCCTGTCGGTCGTGGAGATAAGGAATCCGGCCGGAGAAGGGATCGGAGAGGCGGCGGCGGCGGTGGGGGAGAGGATTGGCGGGGCAAAGAGGCTTCGTGTACCGGGCCGGGGATATGGCTTTCTGGCCCTTGGCCCAAGCCCAGAAAGTTGGATGAGTTACGAAAATGAGATTTTAGGCCCGGCCCACAGGCGAGGGCCAAAACTTTTCAAGTCACAAGCCCGTAATTTTGCGGGATGGGCCGACAGTCCGACGCGAGAAAAAGTTTCACCCCTACCGATTTTCATAAGACTACAATAAACTCTACAACACGGTTGCAAAACAGTATTGCCTCTCAAGCATTGCTTCTAATAGTTTACTAGTCTTCTACCCCTCTATCGAACAATACCTGTCTGGATTTGAACATTGCTTCTAATAATATTCTATTATGCTAATACGAGCTTATATTAATCCAGACAGGTATTGTTGGACGGAGGGAGTATTAACATTGCTTCTAATAATCTTCTATTAGGAGCTTTTTCCATATTACCTGGCACCAACTATGGTTTTCTCATATTACCTGGAATATCATCTTTCCTTTCATATGACCTAAAAAGTACCGAAAATGCCCCCCTCAGCGTGTATAAGCATGGCGTTTGAGAAATTTGCATTTTTTGGAGAAGAAGGTGTTCCGGAAAAGAAGAAGAAGGCTTTCAGAGACGTTCCGTCCAGCATCTCGGCCCTTATCATCGCCGGCGTCGGCGCCATCCAAACCGGGAAAGGTTGTCTTTGCGCCAAAAGTCAGAAAACGAGCGGGAAAGCGGCCTTTAGGCAAAAACAATTGCAACAGTGGCATCGTACATTAAAAAACGGTACGTCAAGTTGAAATTCACAGTTTTATATAATGAAAATTTGTTACAAAGATGAAAGAACGTGCAGAGTTTTTAATTTTTTTGTAATATCGTGTCTTTGACAACACGACTGTAACAATAGTCGTGTCTTATGCAACATGACTAATAGACGATGATTTTCACTCACGGTTGAACACCTTACAGTTTTTTTACTTATTTCGTTATTATAATGTCAGGTACTGATGGAATTGATACCTGTGTGCTTACACTCCGATGGAGTGTTTACAAAATCTGATAGGTATGTGGGCAGGAAACTGAAGTTCCTGACTATTGATACACAAGTAAAGTACCTGGCACTGTTGCAGCAAGTGGAAGAAAGATTACCACTGAAGTCTGCATCAGGTGTTTACCATATCTTGTTCATCCTGGATCCCTATACGTCCTTGAAGATGATAAAGACATGCAGACAATATTCCTCCTTCACAAGACGAGGCAATGCACAAATGGACTACTCGACCTATATGTGGAGTGGACTTCTATTGAAAATAACAACCTGGAGAATTCCAGTGGCAATAAGCAAAAGAATTCCAGTCCGAATAAGGATGACGAGAATTCAATGCCGGAGGCAGAAGGGAGCCCGGCCAGTAAGACACCACAGCAGAGGCCATCCAGCCCGGGCAATAAGACACCCGCATCAGTAGTTGAAGGAGAAAGAGATGAAGATTATTCACTTGAAGCTGCGAGGTAAGGTTTGAAATTAATGACTGGACATGACTTAAAGTCGTGTTATATAAGACACGACTGGACTTCCAGTTGTGTTGTATAAGACACGACTTGACTTCAAGTCGTGTTGTCGACTATGCGACTTGAGTCAAGTCGTTTAGACGTGTTGTGACCAAGGAATTCTATATCGGCGAAATTTCGCCGATATATCGATTTCGGGCCCCACCCGAGAAATCGAAATGGTAAAATATCGTTTTTTAAAAAAAATTATAATATCGGCGAAATTTCGGCGAAATTTCGCCGATATTTCGGTTTCGGACCGAAATTTCGCTATTTCAAAAAAAAAACATTTTCAAAAAAAAAAATTTGGAAAAAAAAAAATTTTTTTTAAAAAAAAAGGGAAAAAATAACAACTTTTCCCTTGTTTCTAATCCTAATATGCATATTTTGAAATCTATGCTTTATCTAAATTAATATAACTCATTTTTTGTGAAAATATATGATAAAAATTAATTTTTAACTACGGAAATTTTTTTACAAATATCTCCGAAATATCTCCGAAATTTTATCTCTTAGGCCGACCGATATTTTACCGAAATCCGATACAGAATTCCTTGGTTGTGACAATATGCATTCCATTCTTACAATTTTGTTCTCGTAGATTGGGAGATGGTAATGAAAATATGAAGGATGCACAGAATCCGAACGAAGTCGATAACTAATTTCAAATCAATGGCTTCAATGGAGAAGAAGGTAAAGATGAAGATGAAGATGAAGATGCAGATGCAGATGAAGAAGAATTCTTAGAGGACGAAGAATTATCGTCGTCTGCAGATGAGTGGGATGAGCCTCTTACACTACTAGTTTTTCGCCAGCCAGATCTCACGGGAAGACACCAGTCTGTGCTAGGCATAGAACTCCAACTAGCAGCAAGAGCATCTACTTCTAAAGGGAAATCTGTAGCATCAGAGCCACAAGAGTTAGACGACGATGAGTACAACAATATTGATGGTGACGGTGGTTGGGATGGCCGATCCTTCAAAAGATTATGAGGAGGAGACGATGTTGACTGGCAAGCAGATGACTATGAGGCACAACTTGCCTTAGGGACTAGATTCGAAAGTGTGAAGCAGTTTAAGATGGTTCTTACTGATTTGGCAATCAAGAGGAAATTCATGTTCAAAGTGGTGGATGAGAATAAATCAACATTTGTTGTAAGCTGCAAGATTACAAGGTGTAAGTGGTACATATAGGCTTCGAACCTACTTAACGGAGTCACTGTGACAAGGAGGGAGGGAAGGCATACATGTGATACTTTGATAAGTTCCAAAGATCATCCATTGGCCTCACACCTATGGATTACACGGAAGGGTAATGGCCTCCACAAGGATTCAAACTCCATAAAAACGGCAAATATCCAACAGTACATTGAGAAACATTAGGGCATGAAAGTCAACTATAAAAGGTCACAGAGGACAAAAGAGGAATTGATTTGATTGATCGATGGCAACCCGGAAGACGTAGATCGCATTTTGCCACATTACAGAAACGAATTAGAGTGGTCTAATCCAGGTACATATGTGGTGATAGAAAGATCTTGTGATATACCTGAAATTGAAATTGAACATGCCGGATACGACTTCAGACGTGTCTTTTGGATGTCCGGCCCAGTCGCAAGAGCATTCTGAAGATCATTGAGGCCGCTGCTCACTGTTGATGGAACATTCCTAAAAAGAAAGTACCCTGGAGTTTTATTGGTTGCAACAACACTCGACGGGAACCAACAATTAATGTGCCTTGCATATGCAGTTGTCGAGAAAGAGACCATAAATACGTGGTAAGTATGGAAAGAAGAATTTATGCGTAGTTGTGTCTTCGAGCACACGACTATTCATACAGTCGTGTTGTTTTATACATGACCTTCTACCAATCTTATGCATTCTTTCTTTAATATGCTTTCACTCTGACTTGTGACTTGCAGGAAGTGATTCCTCGGCCTAGTAAAAGCCACCTTGTTTACGGACCCCCCGACCTCTCTGGACATAATTGTCTCTGATAGACATAAGGGAATTCTGAGAGCGGTTGCTGATGTTTTTCTCGAGGCTCACCATGGGTTTTGCTTGAGGCATATGGCCACTAATATGCTAATCATTGGAATGATAAGTACCTGAAGGAACTGCTATTCCGAGCTGCTGAATGCTTCAGGAGACTAGAATTCGAAGAAATCATGTAGAAGATGAAGGAACACAATGAGGAGGCCTGGAAATATGTTCAGAAGATAAATAAAAGATATTGGGCTAATGTGGAATATCCCAGTAAAAGATATGACACTCTCGCATCAAGCAGATCCGAAAGTGTAAATAATATATTTTTGAAGGGTAGGTTTTGGCCAATAACTCGATTGATCGAGCAAACCCATGCAACCTCAACCTCCCATTTCGAGAGACGCCGCATGGAAGCAGAAGGGCTAAGGACACCGTTAACAAAGTATGCACAAAATCATATCAACGAAATAAGGAATAAGAGTGCTGGAATAGTCAGAGTGCAACCTCTATCATTATGGTAGTTTGAAGTGACATTTTTATACCATGTGGTAAGAATTCATTCCGCAAAACTGAATGAAATCGTCCTTCCGGAATAGTCGTGTCGTTGGAGACACGATTACTCATATAGTCGTGTCTTTGGGTACACGACTATTCAAATAATCGACTATTTCACAACATGACTATTCATACAGTCATGTTGCCGAATACACGACTACTGATGAAGCACTTTTTTGTTGGTGTGATATTTTTTCCTCAGGATGTTGTTGACCTTATGAAGAGAACTTGCACATGTGGCTTCTTCCAGAGCATGGGACTTCCATGCAACCACGCCATTGCATGTATTGATGAGAGGAGTTTCGACCCGGTTGAATGTTGTGAGAAGTGGTACTACGCAAGTATGTACTGCACCACGTACGAAGAAGTAGTGTTACCGACTTTAGACAGGAGTCAGTGGGGGGATTACGGGGTTTTATTTAAATGTGAACCGCCCATGTTTGAAGCTCCAAAGAAGGGGAGGAGAAAGACAAAGAGAATTGAGTCACAACCCGAGCTGCCAGAAAGGCCGAGGTTGAAAGGTGGGAATTGTCGACAAGTTGATCACAACGGTAAAAGGTGCACTAACCCAACTGTTGCAAAAGAACAAAGGAAGCACAGAAATCAAAGACTCCAACAACAAGGCAAACTTACTACTAATGAGACATCACAGAGACCCCACTCCGGCTTACCTAAGCCCCCACCCTTCTTCACTTAGATCGTACTGAAATGCTTGTAGCATTAAGATTACCTTGTACCTGCTTGTATGCCTGTACAGGAAAAACTATTAGAAATGGTAAAAAATATTTCATGCAGCAGACGTGTATCTTCATTATAGGCGTGTCATCTAACACAGGAAAATACAAAACTAAGACTCCGTTATAGTCGTGTCATCGACGACAACATGACTATTATAGTTGACTATAATAGTACATGACTATTATAGTCGTGTCTTATGCAACACGACTATATACGTAGTCGTGCATTTTAGTATACGACTATATATAAAGTCGTATTGCATAAGGTACGAAATTTTGCATTGTCTTGTCGTGTCTTTTGAAGACACTAAAAACATAAAGATGTATTTTCATCGTTCCTTGACGTAAATGAAAATAATGTATTTGAATTTTTTGAAAGAATAATGTATGTACATCAAATAATCTTTGTAAAAAAAATTAACTAGGGTAGAAAAGAATATATAACCACTAATGGGTATATATGTAAGAAAAGAAGTTCATGCTTCATCCGACAACCTCAAAATACGGGCAATTGTGACTTCCTAATTTTTGTCTTTAATTGAGTCGTCGTCAAACTCGCTGTCAATCTCCCCGTGAATCATAGATGCAACAATGACTGGCCGCCACAAATGTGTAATTCGGGCCTGATCAAAGTCGGGTGGGTTGACATTGGACGCCAAGTGCGCGACATACATCATGATGAAAATGCCACAGTCTTTTGAATTTTTTTGGCAGGGCGCTTTGGCGATCTGAGTCATCTTCCAGTCGATGCAACCCTGACAGCGTGTGCCATCACAATGTTCATGAAATTCGTGAATTTATCAGTTGCGACCCTGTGATGTGTATACAACTGGGATTTGCCAGAGAGCGTGTTGTAGAAGCGTCATACACAGTTCAAGAAGTTTACATAGGCGAGGCAGAAATGGGAGCCGGTGCGGATTAGGAAAAAGGCGTAGAACATATTCCTGCTCAATCCCTTGAGCATCCTCCAAAGCTTTTTTATCAATTTTGTATTATTGCTTCCTTTGTGTTCCTGCAAAATGGCAAGAGAGTCTGAAACTGATGCTGGGCATGTCAACTTATCGCTACTGATGCAAGGAACACTTACATTGTCGAATATCTCTTTGAATGCGTGGCATCCAAAAAACCGAACGGATACTTCATCTGGTCTCTCTCATTGCGCTGCCGCAAGAGACTCAAAAACTCATCTATAACCTGTAGAAAACAACAAGAGGAGTCAGAATAGTCGAAGTAAGGAAATATATTAATCATGAATAATCGAGTATTTTATATATGACTTCAATACTAATCGTGTCTTCGAAGATACGACTATACGTAAAGTCTCATCTTCGAATACGCGACTTTACGTAAAGTCGTGTCTTCGAAAGAGGAAAAGAGGAAGAAGCAGAAGAAAAGAGGAAAACATATGAGGAAAACAAAAACATAATGTATACTTACATTAGTGTTTATTTCTGTGGTTTGCAGGATGGGTACGTAGTCGTCATCACATAGCGTTGGGATTAGATAAGCCTTCCTCGGATTCGCGATCCATCCCTCTATTGCTACTCTATCCCGCTCTAACAATACTCCCATGTCGAAGCATAACTCCAAATTCACATAATTTTCTGGAGTTCAATTGTATCCTTTGTCTTTTGAGGGGTTTGGAGGACATCAACGTCAACAACCTACGATGAAGTTAAACCTGTGGCCTCCTTCTCCTCCTCCTCCTCCTCCTTCGCCAAATCATCCACCTTTCCCGCCCCGATATTGGACTGCTGCAAGGAAAAGATCACCTCATTGATGATAGAGATCGTTTGTCGATTGGATACGATCTCATCGGAATCGGCTTTCGGCTCTTCCGCTAAATTCCTCCTTGCCTGCTCCTCCGCCATTCTCCATATATGCTCATCTTCCCGTATCCTCAGCAATTCCCTCTCGGAGACAACCCTCCTTCTCTTCCTTAACACTACACGCGGGGGGGAATAGGTCCCATCTGTACATCTGACGGTGTTCCACTTCTGCACGCTCCATATGTTGGTCAAATCTGGTTGGAACTTCTTCAGAAACATCTTCTCAGAGGATCTCTTTGTAGCCCGTTGAATCTTTTCTTCCTCATGCGCACACTTGATGGGAGCTAAATTGACATTTTACAGAGTCGTGTCAGTAGAAGCACAAAAAATTAACTAGTCGTGTAGAATGTAACAAAAAAAATTAAATAGTTGTGTAGAATGTTAAATAATCGTGTATAACGTGACACGAAATATTAAATAATCGTGTAGAATTTACCTTTACCCCATTGAAGGAGTCTTTGGCTAACTTGTGCACCAGCTCTTTTCTTCGCATATGCACCAGAGTTTTCTTCATCTGCTCCTTGTCATCAGTTTTCTGCTTTGGCTCCTCCTTTTGATGCACCGATGACTTCTTCATCTTCTCCTTCTTGTTTGATTGCTTCGTCTCCTTCTTCGGCTCCTTAGTCTTCTCCTCATTAGGATCCTCAAAGTACTCACCGTCTAACAGCATTGACGTTGTGGCGGCAGATGCCTTGATAAAGTGAAGAACCTCTCGCAAATGTCCGACACTCCTTCCCATCTTCTCATACGAAGACAGAGCGATCTTAATTAGTGACTGTATGCCCTGAAGCGAACCCTCCAATCGCCCCATTGCAGTAGACTGAGCAGCCGTCCTCGAGGAAGAGGGGGAAGGTTGAATGAGAGTCCTCTTCATTTCCTACCTCTTCGTCTTCTATCGTCGCGGAGGAGGGTCCACAGAGGGAGACAAAGCAATGAGAGATGCCTCTTCTGCCATGGGGATGATTACATCGACGACTTCTTCCCATACGTCGAGATTATCAAACAGTCCCTTCTAGTAGTTCGTCATACGGTGCTTCTTCTGTGCACCCTTCTTGACCTCTGTAATTGGGGCCCCACTTCTTGGCCACCTTTTCACCCATGGATTGGTAGGGCCCACGATAGCATGGAAGATTTTCGTGTGCTAAAAAAACTAAATCTGCAGAGTAAGCAGATGAAAACATTAGTAAAAGGCACGGATACAGGCAAGTAGTGTACTATTATAGTCGACTATAATAGTACACAACTAAGTATATAATCATGTCTTATGCAACACGACTATATACTTAGTCGTGCATGTCAGTACACGACAATATATAAAGTCATGTTTTATAAGATACGACACTTAGCGCCGTCGTGTCGTGTCTTTCGAAGACACTAAAAACATAAAAATGCTAAATACCTTAGTGACATATGAGGCACCGTTTAGTACTCCACCGCCCCGTGACCCTCCTTCAGATCTCATACCCACTTGTCTGCTGGTGTGGGTTATACGAGAAACCAACATGTTATGGATAGCCCCTGCCCAATTGTATGAGCTCAATCTTGGGAGGTTTTTAATGTAACAGTACAAACAGGGCAGCAGCGCTCTAGTGCTGTGTGGAAACAACACCGTGCAGAAGACGAGGCAGATGATCATCCTCGGCATGTCCTCCTCTGCTATCTTCATTTCGCCAATGCTAAGCTTCTCAATGATTTCCTCAATGTGTGGAATATCAGGTCTCCTCATGGCGAAGTACTTTATGAAGAATTCACCTTGCGGTCAGCATGGCAAGGAGGGGACAACCTCAACCTTTTTGCCCTTTGCGGGCAATCCATTGATAAGAGCAATGTCTTGCTCTGTGAAATGTAGCAACCTCCCCTTGATCCGACTCATCTCAATACCTGACCAAATGGTCCAGGAGGTTTTGAGAAAGAACGACCTCCTCACCTTAAAAAATGATAGAGAAATCAGCTTCTTTGATCAGTTGAGCACATCTTTGGTGACGCCATAGGAGGGCCGCACAATTTTTCAATGCCCCTGGTTGACAAAACGTCTTGAGCACCGGTCGCGCATAGTATGTTCTCTTCACTGATGAGCCCATCGGAGCCTTCCTCTTCCTGCCCCTCTGTCTTCGCTCTCTAGGTGCAAACAGGAATTCCTGATCTTCCTCCTCTTCCGTTAGTATTTCCTCCATATACTCATCTCTTTTTGTATCCATCTGCAAGGAGATAGGTAGAGTGGTAAATAAAAAAGTCGTGTCATAAAAACACGAAAATATATAAGTCGTGTTGTCGAGTACACGACTATTCGTAAAAATTAAAAATCTAAAAGTTGGAGCTTCTGAAACTAAAATCAGTAAGGATTGTTATAATTTACCACGGTGTAGATATATGTATTTCCTGTCAGGAGTCTTTCCGAGTGTTCTTCGTCGCAAACTGCAGAAAAAGTTCCACAAAACGCTCAATCGGTCACTCCGCGGGTAGTATGAATGCGCAGGGAACCGCGGGGGAAAGTCAGCAACATGAAGCTCCGAAATCCCCGGAGGTATCCACTTCAAATCACCGCCTTTGCGCACTCTCTGTCAGTCGTGTCATCAAATCCAGCAGGGGGCAGCTCGAAATCGACCAAGAGGACGTGAATAGGATCGTCGAAGTCCGCAGGGGGCAGCTCGAAATCGCCGATGGAGTCGCCGCTCGAACTCGCCGGTGACACGAAATCGCCGGAGCCCTTATGTGTTTCATGTCGTATACAACACGCTTCTTTGCATAGTAATGCCATGAAAAAGATAGAAGAAGGGCAGTTCCAGTACTTCAAGTCCTGATTCCAGGCCATATGGGATTTCACTGAAAAAATAAGATAATATGAGAAAACCATAGTTGGCGCCAGGTAATATGGAAAAAACTCCTTCTATTAGCAATGCTAATATGCTAATACGAGCTTATATTAGTATTGCTTTTAATAGTCACATACGGCATGATTTTGTTACTACTTCGAGATCGAAGCTTTTACATGTTTCAACTAAATGTGCTCTAATAGCATTGCTACAGTATTGCCTCTCTAGCATTGCTTCTAATAGTTTACTCTAGTCTTCTACCCCTCTGTCCAACAATACCTGTTAGGATTAGAACATTGCTTCCAATAGTCTTCTATTATACTAATACGAGCTTATATTAATCCAGACAAGTATTTTTGGACGGAAGGAGTATTAACATTGCTTCTAATAGTCTTCTATTAGCAATGCTAATATGCTAATGCAAGCTTATTGTCACGCCCCGAAATCCCATACCTCGATCGGAGTACGGAAGCCAATCAATGAGATACAATTCGAGGTAGAGATCCTGGGCACGCGATCGAACAGTCGATTTACCAACCGATTACAATCATCTCAAAAGGACGTGTAACCGATTATGCCCGCAATCAGTGTAATACAATAATAGACATCAATGAATACTATGAAATGAATTTACTTAATAATAATCCATTTTTGAAAGTCAAATAAATATACCTAAAAGTCTATGGCACACAATTGCCAATAATGTCATAAGCATCAATAAAAACAAAAACAAATAACTAAATAATCTTTAAACTCTTCTCGGCGCCTTCAATCCGCCACTCCACTACTGCACTTCCTGATCTCACTTTTCATTTATGCCTGCATCAGAGGATGCATGAGTATTTCATAGAAACACTCTGTAGGATGTAAAAACCCATTGAATAAAAACAAGCAATAAGAAGAGAATAAGAATAATAAAGGTCATAGACATTCCACAACATCTGAACTTAACCGAGGTCTATACACCTGCAAGGTTAGTCAACAACAATTCCAACTCGCAAGCAAGGAAAAACATCAATAAGGCTCCTACTACACATATGAGTAAGGAGAGGATAACAATCATAACAAAGGCTCCAGACATCTAAAGTGAAAGGAGTTACAATTTCTTCTCGCTAACTTGGTCGCTCGCAAGTGACCAAAATATACCATAACCACCCTAGGGGTCCTCTCTTTGGAATCCTGCCATGCGTCTAGGATGCTGGCCCCACCAGTGCTTACGGACACGATGGGCGGAGACTGAGGACCTTCCGTAATGTCCGCAATCTAACGTACGTATAGTGCCTCCCTTCGGGCAGTATGGAATCACAATTTTATAAATATAAGTGACCTCGCAAGATCTAGCAATGGCTTAATTGAGCATACTATGAAACCACCAAGGGGAGAGTCTCGCAAGGTCTCCAGTGGAAGAAACAATCATGTAATCAATATGAGCAATATCTCAAAGGAATAGAGGTCTCAACACTCTAAGATCATAAGGTATCTCTCACCAGAATAGACTCTCTCAAGGAGTATGGATAGAAGCATCAAAGTCTTTGGTCAACACATAACTCACTCATTGGAGTAGCATAGAATAACAAGACCACTCACACAAGGAGTAACATACAATCAATACATACTTTTCATGCTCAACTCTAGATAGGAATTCCTCATAATTGAATCACATCTAACCCAATTCTTACTGTAATATACCATAAGTATATAGTCCAATTACTGTTATTAACATATTAATCGTTACCATATCATATTACATGATGTTATTTGTATACTTAGTATTTTCTCTCAATTCTGCTCACTGTCTCCTGCACAATAGTCCTCTTACGTCGGCCATTTTGCTTTGTACAGTAAGAATTAACCTCTAAAATTTTTACTGATAATACCCTCGTGAGTCTAGTTTCTAACCCCACTGATTTTATATTTTTCCGATTTTATTTGAATTAGTTATGAATTCTTTACCCTCGACTGTCAGCACAAAAATAGTTCTGGCCGAGATTAAAATTCTTAATTAAATTTGATTATCTTACTTAACAACACATTATAAATGATAATACATCATTAACAAACTATATACTCCCTTCCTAGACCAATTACAGAACGTAGAATTATCTGGAATTGCTAAAGTTCACTCCTTTCTTGTGTTCTTCTATATATAACATAGTTTGTAATCATTAATACGCCCCTAACAAGACAATTAAGGTAAGACACACCTTAAAGTCACAAATTCAACGTGGATAATAATCAATCAAATAATACCAGAACTTTTAGTCTCTGTAAAATTAATAAAGCATTAAACTTTAGATGCGAATTCCCGTCTAGAAGTGAAACATGAATGCACATATGATTTGTGATGCACTACGCATAGAAATATGAACATAATACATTCATCTCGCAAGAATCCAAACAATAACTAAGGAATTGACTCAAAACACTTATCAAAAGTATATATAATCAAAAGAGAGAAGAGGGAAAAAACCATCCTACTTAATCCTCCAAAGATCTCGCCTTTCTACGCGTTACTCGTCTCTTCCGCTCCTTCCAAAGCTCCCGCTCTAAGCTCTCGCAAACTCCTACAAGAACAAGCCTCCAAGGAGATGGGTGAACGTGGGAAGGAGAAGGAAAAAGTCTCTGGATGTTCTAGGGTTAGCACAAGCCAATTCTCTAATGTTTATATAGAGTTAGGGGAGAATCCATTCTCAAACTAATCTTCCAAATTATGGACACTTTCAACCAATGGGAAGGCTTCACAATCCTCCTAGAGACGTGCAAAATAAGTTCAATTGGGATTTGGTATCTTTCCTAAGCAAATCCACCCCAAAAATACTTCTAGAAAACGCAAACCGCAACCGGCGATCGATCGGCTATACGGCGATGGATCGTCGTATGCACTGTTTTATACTAACACGCTACAGCCGATCGATCGCTATTACTGCCGATCGATTGCTTTAAGCGAAACACAACATTCACAAATCACAGTAACTACGATCGATCGTTTTGATACGGCGTCGATCGGTTCAAGCTTGCCGATCGATCGGCTCTTATGGCGATCGATCGCTGTCACGTTTAATCAAAATTCAATTTCTCATATCTTTTTACTCCGAACTCCAAATCGCACATAATAGGTGGCGTTGGAAAGCTCTTCTCACCAACTTTAATTTGCACAAGGCACAATACGACTAAATCAAATGTTAAGAGGGTCAAATTTTGGTTTTAAAATACTTATTAATTTTCCGGATGTTACACTTATATTAGCATTGCTTCTAATAGTCACATACGGCAGGATTTTGTTAGTACTCCTTCGAGATCGAAGCTTGTACATGTTTCAACTAAATGTGGTCGCTGTACAATATTACGTCGGTGCTGCTGACTCTGATATTGCAAGTTATAGAACTGCTGGTCTACTGTAACCTTTGGTGCATGCAAGTTCAATTTTGATGGTGCATAAAAAAGTTGGACCCCCCTCCCTGTGAGCCAAGCCTGATCCAACTTTCCGAGCTTGGCCCAAGGGCCAGGAATTGTGTTTTTTAAATTTGCAAAGAGGCGAGTCAAGTCAAATTACATGCTTGTTCTTTTAAGCTAAAATAGATTTGACTTGACTCTTTAATTTGTAACTTTTTTTTTATACATTGTCTTTATTTGTAACTTAAAAGATAAGAACTTGACTAATGCAACCTAAAATCTCACATTCCCTTTTCAAACAAAAAAATGGCACTCCATCTCGAACTCTGTCATTCTATTGACCATCCTAAGCAATAATTCGCAAAAAACAAAAGGGAACGGTTTACACGAGACATCAACAGCAATACTATAGAAGTTCGGGAGGAGCATTCAATGTAAGTTGACAAAATATATCAATTTAATCACAAGTCAGTCAACCAGAGCCATGCCAGTGGAATCGTACCAAAGTAATTCAAGGCCTTCTCCCTTTAAATGATACAAGTTTTTTCAAATGAATTAAATTTTGAGTGTATTTGGTAAAAATTTGTAGAGTATTTGATAAAAGTGACATATTTTCTTTCGTACAAAAAAGAGAAACCAGCGCTCCCAAGCTCCTCCAAGATGGCCTAATTTCGCCTAACACTGCATCCCCTGTTTCTGGCTTTCTGCCCACCCCTTCCCGTTTCTGACTTCTTAGAACCCAGAAAACCCCCTTTAAAATCCATCTCACCCTTTCCCCATTCTACGATTTCCTCCCCTTTTCCTCTCTCCCAGATCCGATCTTGCATTGTCTCTGATTTTAATGGCGTTTGCTCTCTCCTCCCATTCCAATTTCTAACCGCAATTCCAACTCCTCTTGTCACTGGTTTTAGAGAAGCCAGAATGAGTTCCAAGCCGGCGTACGCGACGAGCAGCCTGGTGGTGGCTACGCGCTCTGCTCCAGCCTCCTCGCCGTCATCAACAAATACGCCATCACCCAATTCAACTTCCCGGGCCTTCTCACCGCCCTCCAGTATCTCACCTCCGTCCTCGGTGTCTGGCTCCTTGGCCGCCTCAACTTCCTCAACCATGACCCCTTCAATTGGGACACCGCCAAGAAGTTCCTCCCCGCCGCATTCGTCTTCTACCTTGCCATCTTCACCAACACCAACCTCCTTCGCCACGCCAACGTCGACACCTTCATCGTCTTCCGCTCCCTCACCCCGCTGCTCGTCGCCATTGCCGACACCTGCTTCCGGAAACAGCCTTGGCCCTCTAAGTTAACCTTCCTCGCCCTTGTGACCATCCTCGCCGGAGCAGTTGGGTATGTGGCGACGGATTCGGCGTTCACGCTCACTGCCTACTCGTGGGCTTTAGCGTATTTGATTACGATCACGACGGAGATGGTTTACATCAAACACATGGTGACCAATCTGGGACTGAACACTTGGGGCTTCGTCTTCTACAACAATTTACTCTCCTTGATGATGGCCCCGGTGTTCTGGTTCATCACCGGCGAGTATGCCGAGCTCTTCGCGGCCATGGCGCAGGATTCAGGGAAGTACTTCGGTCCTGCTGCATTCTTTGCAGTTGCATTGTCCTGCGTGTTTGGGCTGCTGATCAGTTTCTTTGGATTTGCGGCGAGGCGGGCAATCTCCGCCACCGCGTTCACGGTGACAGGCGTGGTAAATAAGTTTCTAACTGTTGTGATCAATGTGATGATCTGGGACAAGCATGCCAGTCCATTTGGTCTGGTGTGTTTGCTCGTCACAATTATTGGGGGAATTATGTACCAGCAATCAGTTGGCAAAGGCGGGAGTGTGCCGCCGCAGCCTGACCCTGCGACTGCAAAGCTGGTGAATAGCGGGGATGAGGAAAATGAATCTGAAGAGAAATTAATCAGCAAGGCTGCCAATGTTTAAGTTGTCTTTTGAAGATTTTGTCTGAATTCCTCAATATTCAGATGGCTGTACTGCGCTGTATGAGGTTTTTAGATGCTTTTTTTCATTCCTGAATTAACAATTTGCACCTGACAAGATTTGGTATATCCCTACTCTCAGTTCTGTATGAAACATATCTTGGTTATATACAGAAATGTTATTGGATTTTTAGATTTTAACATTTCGTGAAGGTTGCATCAAAGGTGTCTGTAGCTCGGTAGGTGGATGAAACAATGAAGTCTTATCTCTTTAGGATCAATAGAGATGCTTTGGAGGCTTTAAAATGGAACTTGTAGCTTTCTGCTCTAATATGCCTGTGCGTTAAGATCAACACCTTAGTAACATTGTGTGTGATTAATGTAGCTTGGTATAAAGCTGATGTTGTTGCACTGAAATTTGTTTCTTCTATTGCTCACCATCAAAATTAGAGAATCAAGCATATATGAATATGCTTATCGATTACCTTTTTCATTGAAGGATTGGTGCCTTTTGGTGGTAAATTGTGGAGGAACTTCAGAATTCTTAGCAGGTCTTTCACAAAATTTATTGATAGTTCTCATTGTATAATTAGAAATCGAAATAATTGATATGTCAACATAATAATTCTTAAATGTCTCAAAATTGTACAGGCGTTCACTCTGATTCGTCTTTTTCTTTTGGGATCTAGCAACCCGCTGAATTCAAAGTTTTTGCAACTTGATAGATGTAGTGGAACTTTGGTTTATGTTCTCTCATTGCAGAGCTTTGATTTATAATGTGTGGAAGGTGCAATTTAGGTTGGTGCTACCAATACCTCAGGTCTGATGGAGGGGGATGGCAATATTACTCTGTTCATCCCTTTCTTCAAGAGAGTCACTGGATCTTCATTAGGGTTTCTGTGTTACAGAACTTTGATGTATGATATGGTGGAAAGTACACACTATGGTTGCACCAGTCTCTGACGGAAAGGGATGGCGATACTTTTCTGGACATTCCTTCAATCTGTTTGATTATTGTTATATAAATGCAATTCTCTCATTCTTTTAATTTTAAATCTTCTCCATTCATGTTGAAAACTTGTTCCCAATAGTATGCAATTGAACTATTGAACAAGACGGGAATAATATAGTTCCAAAAACACTATTGACTTCCCATATTGCCAAGTTCCTCGACCTGTGCAAGTTCATCTGGTAATAGCAGTGGATCATTACCCTTGCGATCATAATTTCTGCAAGCTTTATATCCAATGCGATCGTGATTGTACCCGCAGATGCTGAATTTCCTCCGGAGCAGACCCTAGGTGCTTGCGAAATGTAATTTGTATGTAGGTTGTCCTTGTCCATGAACTGACATTGAGGAGCGGCTTTAGAGATCTGTAATACTAACTAGTAGTTGGTTGAATTCATTTACGAATCAATTTTAGGAGAGAAATAGTACTATCTCAATGCCATCCTGCCGACGATGTCCAGTACATCCATGTAAGACTATTTTTGCTGAGTTTGAAGCAGTATGGCTAATGTGCGATCCAATTGAGGGCTCTGCGCTTCTACAGTGTGGCATACGTTGATAACCATTGATTTTTTTCATTTTCATATTTTGGTATCTAAAAGCCATTGTCTGATTGCCAAACTCTCACTCATAAACAAAAGATATAGAGGGGTTTTACACGTGATTCTCATTCTCACACATCATTTCAAATATATATATATATATATATATATATATATATGAGATAAGTTTACATGAGATCGTTCTCATATAAGGAGCATGAGGCCAATCTTTATTGCCATTAGATTCCGATCGGAGGGTAGATATCAAATCAATGGGTAGGTGAGTGTGTCACATCAAGGAGTGGGTGAGATGATTATGGATATTTGTAGCCGTCAGATCAAGATCCAATGGCTACGATTCAAAGTGGCCTCATATAAGCAATATGAGAGCGATCTCATTTAAACTTTTCCCTATATATATATATATATATGAGAGGGGTTTACATGAGATCGTTCTCATATAAGGAGCATGAGGCCAATTCTTATAGCCGTTGGATTCCGATCGGAGGATGGATATTAAATCAGTGGATAGGTGAGTGTGTCACATCAGGGAGTGGGTGAGATCATTATGGCTATTTGTAGCCGTTAGATCAAGATCGAAGGGCTACGATTCAAAGTGGCCTCATATAAGCAATATGAGAGCGATCTCATTTAAACTTTTCCCTATATATATATATATATATATATATATATATATATATATATATATATATAGGGAAAAGTTTAAATGAGATCGCTCTCATATTGCTTATATGAGGCCACTTTGAATCGTAGCCATTGGATCTTGATCTGACGGCTACAAATATCCATAATCATCTCACCCACTCCTTGATGTGACACACTCACCTACCCATTGATTTGATATCTACCCTCCGATCGGAATCTAATGGCAATAAAGATTGGCCTCATGCTCCTTATATGAGAACGATCTCATGTAAACTTATCTCATATATATATATATATATATATATATATATATATAGAAAGAGAGAGTTATGTTAGAGTGGGCAGCCCTTGTGGTGGGCAGAATGCGCATCCCGCTGCATAGCCGTCAATTTCTAATCTCATGGATCAGAAATATGACTTGGCACTGACATGACGTATGCCAGGTCATCATCCTTGTGCCCCCCTTCTCTTTTTATTTTTTTGACCTTTATGGCAGCCATGGTCCAAATTCAGCCAACACCACTGATGCCTTCCACGCCTCCCCGACTACCACCTCTGCCGCCTAGCTCAACACATGTTAGGCAAGACAACCACTTGGAAAAGTTCCTCTTCACCGGTCGAAAAAAGTTACTGCTCTCTTCTTGTGTCAAACCAGTGCCCTTGCGGCTCTTGATCCGCCCTGCTCAAGCACCTTCAAAGCATAGGTTGGGGCGGAGGGTTCGGGAAAGAGGTCGGTGCAGTGAGGGGGTGGCTGGTTCCAGCGTTGGCATAGGGTATGGGTGGGGTGCGGCTGCTGGTGGATGGTCTTGGATCGTGTTGCTCTGCCGTGCTCTGGTGAGGAGGGTGGTTCCCACACTGGTCGGAGCTGAAAAAGCACAAAGGGCCGTGATTTTACGGCTCCGATAGTGTTGAAGCCGCCCACCTTGCCGGAGCTTGGCGGAGCAATACGCCACCAACTGGGTGGTGGCGGGCATTTGTGGGTGAGAGGGCTTGTCTTGCCTAACAAGGGTGGAGCCAGGCAAATCCACATGGTGTCAGGGGAGTTGGGCAGTGCCAGTCAGGGAGGCGTGGAAGGCAGCACATTAGGGGTGTAAACGGACGGACACGGACATGGACAAGGACAAGTTACATCTGTAGTTGTCTGCTCACTTTAAAATTAAGTGTTCGTTCGTCCGTGCGGACACTCCTATGTGTCCGTCCGCATGTGTACGTTGGGGACACGGAAGGACGGACAAGGACATTCGGACGCCGTTTACACCCCTAGGCAGTAGTGGTGTTGGCTGAATTTGGGCGGTGGTTGCCGAGAAGGTAGGGCTGTCAATTTTGCAGGCTAGCCCGATGGTCCGACCCTACTTGACCCACAAAAGAGTGGGTAAGGGTGTGGAATTTTAGGCTACGGGTAGGGCTCAGGCCTCAAAAGTTGATTTTTTATTCAAATAGGGTCGGGTACGGGCTTGGCTAAAAAAAGCTCGAAGGCCCGACCCTACCCGAAAGCTTGAAAGCAGCTCCTCCCCGGGTCCCCCGTATAAATAGAAAAAAAAACCTAAAACTAAAACCCCATCTCCCCCGACCCCCACTTTGAGCTGTTTTCTCCCCCGATCGCCGCTCTGAGCTGCCATCTCCCTCTCGCCGGCCATCTCCTCCAATGGCTTCCTTGTTGGCCTTCTCCTCCAACTGCCGTCTCCTCTGCCATCGACAGTAACATCTCTACTACATCATCTGTTGTGTGTTTAGATTTGTCATCTGTTTGGATTTATCATATATTTGGATTTGTCATCTGTTGGAATTTAATCATCTCTTAGCAATCTGTGATTATGTTATTTACTTACTAATTGCCTATAATACTTGTCTTCTCTTTGTTACTGAGTACTTTATTTCTTATCTACTTGTTGGTCGAATTTAGTGTAGTAGATATGTCTCATTGCAGTAGTGAATCTTTGTCCTTCCCACATATATCACCAGCTGCACATGCTACTTCTTCCAATCCCTGCACCTCTTCTACACCCCCCACTTTTTCAACACGAGTCAATTCTCCCACATAAGAAGCCTTTTCAACTCACACCCTCATACCTATTGTGCCCCAAACCCCTAGCTCTACAACTCCCCCCTTTTGAATTAAGAACATCTAATTAGCAAACTAGAAAAAAGGATAGTAGGTGTCAATCATTTATTTGTGATCATTTCCAGAAAATCTTTAATGAAAAAGGAAAAAGAGTCGGGGCCAGTTTGTAATTATTGCAAGAATACCTTTTGGGATTGAGAATTGATAGCACAACTCATCTTACAAGGCACATTGATAGTTGTCTAAGAGGACCAAACATGGATCCTAAACAACTATACTACTGCTTTTGGTAAAGTCTCTACTTTTAAATTCGATCAAGAAGCTTATAGGGAAGCTCTTGCAAGAGCAATTATAGTGCATGAATACCCTTTTAATATCATCATGCATAAGGATTCTATTCATTTTTGTCAAGTTATGCAGTCTCAGTTCAAAATGGTTTCTAGGAACACAATTAAAATGGATTGCCAAAAAAATTATACAAAAGAGAAAGTTGCATTGATGAATGTTTTCCAAAACCTTTTTTCTACAGTTAATATTACTTCTGATTTGTGGACTTCAAATCAAAGGGTCAATTATATTTGTGTTATCGCGCATTATATTGATAGGGCTTGACATCTACAAAAGAAGATTATTAGTTTTACTAGAATTCTATCCTGTCATACTGGAGTGGTAATTTATAATGCTATTAAAGCCACTCTAGTAAAGTGGGAAATTGATTGTAAAGTATCTACTATTACTTTAGATAATGCAGCAAACAATGATGTTGCTCAAAGAAATCTCATAAAGGACCTTAAAGATAAGGGGTCTCTTCATTTAGAAGGCTATCTTTTTCATATATGTTGTGCTACCCATGCACAAAATCTTATTGTGCAAGTTGGACTGAAAGAAATTTTAGATGTAATTGTTCATGTTCTTAAATCTGTGAAATATGTGATGGCCTCCCCTTCCCGTCATCAAAAGTTTGCTGAGTTGATAGCTGAATTGGGAATTAATGTGGGAAATGGTGTTAGCTTAGATGTTACCACTAGATGGAATTTTATATATCTAATGTTAGAGTATGTTTTGCCATATCGTGATGTGTTTAAAAGATTGGAGGAGGAAGATTCATCTTATAAACATAAACCTTCTGATGATGAGAAAGAAAATGTCGCCACTGTTTATAAGTTTTTGAAGCGGTTCTATGATGTAACAAAATTGTTTTGTGGTGTTGATTATCCTGCAATTCATCTATTTTTGAAGGAAATAGTTACAATAAAAAAGTTATACTTGGAGGTACAATTTCTACATAGTATTTTCTCAGTTCTATGTCCTACAAAATGTTAAGTAAATTTGATTAATATTGAAGTGATATATCTATTACGTATGGCATTATTGAAGTGATATATCTATTACGTATGGCATTGCTTTGATCTTAGATCCTAGATACAAGAGGAAATTATTGAAATTTTATTTGGCCCAACTACATGGAAGAGAGTTGGGGGCACTACGTTTTGAAATGAGTATAGCTTTGATGCAATTATTGTTTGATCAATACAAGAATGAAATATGTCCAATTGTGGATAGGGCCTCCACTGAGGTTGTCATTCCTTCAAATGATGAAGAAGGAATTCAGCAATGGTTGAAAGACGAAGGATATGTTGTAAACAATGAAAGCGACAAATCTGAGCTGGAGTTGTACTTTGGAGGGAGCTTAGAAAACACGGACAATGGCTTAGACATTCTTTCTTGGTGGAAAGTTAACTCAACAAAGTTCCCAATATTGGTTGCAATGGCTCAAGACATTTTGGTTGTTCCTATTACTATTGTTGCTTCAGAGTCCACATAGAGTTAGAGGGTGAGAGCATAGAACTCATTCTTTGTTATTCATGTTTGCCATGTGTTTTTTTGCGAATGATTAGCTGTTCGAATTGTTGTTGGACAGGTTGGGAGATGGAAAGAACCTATTGCGGAAAGAGTTCGCCCGCCTATTTCTAAAATTGGTATTTTCCTCGAATTATTATTTTTTTAGAATTGAATCTTGAGCTACTTGACACTCTTAATTTGATTTTATGTGACTGCATGCTTGTGCTAGGTGTGAGTATTAAGGTGCTAGTTGTTCTTATCTATGATCGATGTTTGTTAGTTGTGGATATTAGGATTGTTACAAGTGTTTGTTATAAATTTTTTTTATTATACTTATTGTTTATTTTGACACTATGACCAACCTAAAATGTGTTTTAAAAAATATAAAATTGTTGTATCGTATTGTATCGCCATATCTGTATCAGTGCTTCCTAGATTATCTAACATTTATACATGTTGTGTTTGCTGAACAAATGATATGAAAGAGGTAATGTTGCCTCGTGAAAATCTATGTATGATGATAACACTTTATTACAAACTCTAAACACTTATGTCTAGATTTTTTAACATGCTCGTCATCTCCTTTTGACATTAAATCGTGTATAGTTTACAATATATCATTGCTTAACAGTTTGTTAGTCCCATGACAAAGTTAGGGGAAGCTCATAACCCAAAAAATTTATTTGCATTCTTTTAGGCTCTCCAAAAGCTTGAAGCCCGACTAGGGTTAGGGTCGGGCTAAATTTTGGAAGTCAGCTTAAGGCTAGGGTCGGGTCAGGGTTAAGTTTGTTAGGGCTAGGGCTAGGGCCAACCTCTTGCCCACAAAAGCCCGACCCGTTGACAACCCCACGGGAAGGTGAAAAAAAAATTGAGAAGGGGGACATGGATGATGACCTGGCCGACATCATGTCAGTACCGGGTCATATTTCTTATCCATGAGATTAGAAATTGATGGCTGTGGAGCGGGCTGCTCATTCTGCCCACCACAAGGGCTACCCACTCTAACATAACCCTATATATAGGATCACAAATGTGCACTCAAGCCCTGGGCCGTAAGTATCACACCAACAGTAAGCAGCACAAGAAGTTGCATTCTGAAATTCAGATGGGTTCATGTGAAAGTGGGCCTTGGTTCATGAGCCAAGCCTGTGCCCAACAATCCAAAAGCCACGATAATAGTGAGGGGCCATTTGGGGCGTGATTAAAAGCAAAATATCCAGATGGGATGTTTTGCTACACTGTAGCATCTGGATATTTGATATATCCAGCTGAAACACCTCAGGACGTGTTTCAGTTGGATGTAAAAATTCACTTGGATGCTACAGTAGATATCCAGAATCTAGTTTGGATGTTTTGCAATAATCACGCCCCAAACGGCCCCTGACTAATATAATTTGCCAGTTCTGAGTCTTCCGACTTTTCTTTTACAAGCCATCTACTGTATTCAATTAAAACTCAAAAGTGGACAATGGTCATGCAGCCAAAGCCATCTATGATGCGTCACAAATACACCAACCTAATTCAACGCTTAAGAAGCGTTCAGTTTGGATTTTGGAAGAAGATTTAGACTTGAGTTGCACAAAAAGGACACGAGGTAGCTCCGTCCACAAGCGAGGGCGGTCCTTTTACCTTGCACCCATCGTCTAGTACAAGCCTGTTCCACACGGTTGAACAAACAGTGATGGTGCCGTGAGAGACCACCTACTCAAAACAAGCAAATCTCACATGCGACCAGCCAACCATCATCACATTCCAATTTGGTTTGCTGGCACGCCCCGAGGCCTTTCTTTCGAAACTGAGCTTCTGCTTCCTACCCCAGCCAGAAGGTGATATTCTCCGACGTCTGCGAGCATCGCCCCAGCACACATACTATAAAGGTGCACTTGAGCAATTTGAAGGCTGAGCTACAACTTACAGAGTTGGATATTGCATGAGACCAGAAGTGGGATCCATACGTCGTTGATTCTTGTAGCATTTTGGAAATTTGGAATGTGAAGACAGAGGACACCGAATTCCACGAACAGAAGAATAACGTGGCGTAAACATGGCCGTCGTTCTTGTCCAGCTGAAAGAGCAGAGAAGACATGTTGGCTTGCGAGACGTGCATCTTTCCCGAGGAAGGCCGGGTCCCTCCATTAATAACCTTATCTTCCTGTCACGAGTCTGCATCTAAACCGTTGTTATTAACATATGATTTCTCTCCTCACTCAAGTGGTTCTTTGCTGGGCAATCAAAGCAAACGACGAAATTAGGCGCTGGAGATGATAAGGGAATTCGCTCTGGCTAATCTACTGCTTATATTAGAACGAACCAGCTGCTGGGCATCCAATACTGGGGTTTAAGGATTGGGTTTAGATCAGTTTTGCAAATTTGAGCCGCTAATGTGGAGTTACTAGTCTCATTCAAGCATCATTTGGTGACGCTCATTATCTTATTCTCCACTATTTTATTTTATTTTTGATAACGTGGGGTTGTCTAATCCTTAGGACCTGACTAGAAGGGCAGGGCAACTGACCTATTAGAGCACAATATCCCACCGTCAATCCCTCCAGTGCATACAAGACACATCCACGGGACAACCCCTGGCTATCACACCAACACCCGAATATTAGTCTGTCTAAACTAAACAAAACATCATCGCTACTTAGTAGATGAGCTCGAAGAGAAACAAAAAATTATATACCTCATAGGATCCATGTAACCTTCTCAGTGAGAGGAATAGGACACGTGAAGTTAGTATACGTTGTTTTACTAAAAAATGGTGTCCTCTAGTTTTTCTTTTCCTAGTGAATAGTTTTTTGCCACATTTTCTAGGGCGGTCTCGTGATAAAGCTACTACACCAAGCACGAGAAGACAAATACACTACCACACTGTTGGCCAAAAAAAAAGACACTGCCACTCTTAAAAGTATTCAATTCCTGCATTGTGGAATTTCCAAACATTTGGCACGAATTGTTGATCTAAAACTTGCATTGAAGGCGTGTGCTCCTTTCCCCATTGCCAGCAGTTGAGTACAATCTTTTGGTGTATGGAGCGTTGATCTTTAGTACGCAAATCCCACACGCATGCTGGGCACACTCAATAATCACACCAAATCCCCTTATTAGAAAACTATTATATTAATAAAAAAATAATATTTCTTTCATTCTAAAATATTGTATACATTTGAGAAAATTTTTATTTTTATTGAACCATGAAGCCAACAAGGAAGTCACGTGATTTCTTTTCCTTTATATCCCGTCCAACTGTATACCCATTCACAAACCAAATTCAAGTCAATCCTTCCAAGGCTCCTCTAATTTTAAAAAGAGGAAGTCACTTGATTTGGCAAAATATACACATTATTTTAGAACAATAAATATTTCTAAATGTATATAAAGTATTTTAGAGTAGAGGGAGTCCATTACAGATCTATACGCCTAGCCTATGCTTTCACGTGCCTTTTTGCCTCGTGGCCCACCCAATTGCCTTAGGGACCCACATCCTACTCCTATCGTCTACATGGGATTCCCATGAGATGGACGGCCCAGAATTCGTCTAAAATGCAGTCAAAGTCGGCCCAGGCGAGGAGGATTTGACACGAGAGTTTGGTAGCCGACCATGTGGATGCTGCCTTGTTCTGACCGCCAATCCCTAATTACATTACCATTAAACCCTCAATCTAAATTAATACAATACCTACTGTGGGCCCTTCCTGAAGCGACGGCTACTATCTCACCACGTCGCATACATGGACCCCACAAGAAGTACACCATAAATCTCCTCGCTTGTCTCATTGCCAGAAACAAATATCTCTGCAGAAGATCCAGGGGTAGTTTAGTCAATAACTCCTTCACCTTCCACCTTTTGACTCAGCTTTTCTTTTTTGAGCTCCTTTGTCTACGAAAGTACAGATACGAATACGGGGCATAGATAGTTAGATACTATGTCTACTGATACGGTAATTTCTCTACAAAACTCGCATACACGGGGAAGATAGTTGCATTAGAAGATTAATTTTTAAATTTATATAGGCACATTTTAAGGTAGTTCTTATATCAAAAGTTTAATTACAATTACATATGTTACATTCTTTAACATTTATCTTACTTAATAATAATTTAGTGAAGTAATTTATAGTTGGTGACTGATATATTATATAGGATACGTATGCAGCCGTACCGACGGAGACACGGGTTTGATACAGATACGGCTCCAATTTGGACTATCCGTGCTTCCTAGCCCTACACCCTTTTACTGTCCTAAAGAAGGACATTAATGGAGTAATCACCCCAGCTGGGTGCTTCCTTTTTGACATCTCAGAAAGATTGCAGATTTCTGAGCGTGAACTCCATTAATACACACCCCCATCGGCCCTCTCCCCTTCTGTCCGACACTCCATTTGTTCGTTTTCACAATAAATGGAATTACAAAGTCTTGATTATCTGCCTAATCACCCACTAATCTCATCACCTTCCAGTATATAAATATCACCCCCTATCTACTTCCCCGAGGCGTTTGGTGTTTCCAGGGAGGGTCCTGTCCTGCGGAGGCTGAGGATATTGAGCCATGGAAGCTTTAATGCTCACAAAAGGAGTCCTCTCCCTCCCTGCAAAGCCCATAGCCGCCACCATTTCCCACCACCAGCGCCATGCCACCAGACTATCCTTCCTCAGCCGCCGGAAATCTGTCCAGCCTCTCGGCGTGCCGGCTCTGCCATTCAGAAAAGACTTAAATTCATCTGGGTCAATCGGGTTTCCGCCAAAAAGTTATGGCTTTGGCCTCAAAGGCGGAGACTTTAACGCCGGCAAGAAGGCGGCGGCACCGCCGGCGGCTGTAGCAGCGTCAGCTGATGGGTTTGTGCCCGTTAGCGAGCCGGAGAAGCCCAAGTTTTTGGGTGTTGAGATTATGACGCTCAAGAAGATAATTCCGTTGGGATTGATGTTTTTCTGTATTTTGTTTAATTATACCATACTGAGAGATACCAAGGATGTGCTGGTTGTGACGGCGAAAGGAAGCAGTGCGGAGATTATTCCGTTTCTGAAAACGTGGGTGAATTTGCCGATGGCTGTTGGGTTCATGTTGTTGTATACAAAGCTGTCGAATGTTTTGTCGAAAGAGGCTCTGTTCTATAGTGTGATTCTGCCTTTTATTGCATTCTTTGGTGCTTTTGGATTCGTTTTGTATCCGCTAAGCAATGTAATTCACCCCATAGGCTTGGCAGACAAGCTTTTGGCAGCTCTCGGACCGAGCTTTCTGGGTCCCGTTGCGATTTTGAGGATTTGGAGCTTTTGTCTGTTCTATGTCATGGCTGAGCTATGGGGGAGTGTAGTGGTATCGGTTCTCTTCTGGGGCTTTGCTAATCAGGTTGGTAGACTGGTGCTTATTAATTCAATTTCTGCAGGGAATTGGGTACAATGATTCATCTTTGATTACCTTCATCTTATGGTTGATAATTGAATTATCTATTGAGAATTGTTAGATGTTGCATGCCACAGCTGTTTTTTGTTCAATATTGTGAAAGGTCGTACTTTGATTTTTCCATTTGCTGGTTACATTTGCTAAATTTTTATGCTCAAGGGAAGCTGAATAACTGTGTTTGCTTGCTTTCAGCTTAATATTTGTATTGCTATTGTTTTGTACACGCCGTGGAAATTTTGATTATAGTCAAATTCTAATAGTGTTACTAGATTGTGCTCGATCATAATTTCTATTATTTCAGGTGATGATGGGTTCTTTCAGAAATCTTTTATCTCGGAGGAAATGATCTTCCCGTTTTTGTGTGATGAAAGGAAAGGAAACCACAAAGACAAAATATAAAGTGCTGGATTTTTTCCTATTAAAGTATATATTAATTTGTATACTCTGCACAATTAAAAAAAATGCAAAAGAAGTGATCTTCTCCTTATTGTGAGATGAAAGAAAAGATATACAAAAATGAAATATGAAGTGTTGGAATCTTCCCTATGAAAAATATATGGGATTTTTTTTATACTCTGCATAGTTAAGCTTGATGCGATAATCATAAAATAGGGCATCGCATCAAGCTTAACTATAATCATAATCATAATCGAGACGCTACTTGATTATGATTATGATTATGATTATAGTTAAGCTTGATGCGATACCCTATTTTATGTAGTTCAAGGCAACAGAGGAGTTTTTATTTCTGTGTAGATGCAGTTTTTTCGTGTGCCTGGAATATCTCTTGTTGTGGCCCTCCCAGATAATTCTAAAATTTGATGGCACAGTGAACCTACTCTTCAGATATATATTATCACTGTTGCCAATTTGAGCCTTGTATAGTTTATGTTTGATTGCGATAACTGCGATCATATGTTAATTGATTATTAATGGGAACTGTACAGAAAACTGTGGCGAAAAATTTTCTGCTAAATTGTTGGTAGCCTTAATATAAAAGATCTACAAGCAATGATTAAGAAGGAAGATTTGTTCAGACATCAGCAACTGTGTAATCAATTGACATAATATTCTAGATATTGTTTGTTATTATTAATTTTTTTTATGTAATATATATGTTGTGCTTGTGTTTTAAGTTTCCATTGGTGTTTGCATTTCCTGGCAGTATGCATTTTGCCATTTTTTCATGCTCAGATAGCAGATTTTTGATATTTTCGTCTTCTCTTTCCTGCCTGCAGATTACGAACGTTGATGAAGCTAAAAAATTCTACCCCCTTTTTGGCCTAGGAGCAAACATAGCCCTTATCTTCTCAGGCCGTACTGTGAAGTACTTCTCTAATCTTCGCAAAAATCTGGGGCCTGGGGTTGATGGTTGGGCTATATCTCTCAGAGGAATGATGAGCATCGTGGTTATCCTTGGTCTAGTGATATGTGCTATATATTGGGCTGTCAACACCTTTGTCGTAAATGATCCCTCTCTTCCCAAAGTGACTCGTAAGAAGAAGGTGTGTAAACAATAGTTGTTTCTTTCTATCCTTCATGATGTCTCAGATTACTAAGAAAGCCATCTTTTACAGGAGAAACCAAAGCTACCAATGAAAGAGAGCTTGAAGTTTTTGATCTCTTCAAAATACATCCGGGATCTAGCAACCTTGGTGGTTGCCTATGGTATTAGCATCAACCTTGTTGAAGTCACTTGGAAGTCAAAGCTCAAGGCTCAGGTATGCCACTTAGTCAATGCAGTCATTTTTATCTAGTCTCTTATTGAAAATCTGCCGACTCAATGCGTTTGCTTTATCTCTTTGAAACTTCTTTGTGCTCACAGTTTCCAAGCCCAAATGAGTACTCATCATTCATGGGCGATTTCTCAACTTGCACTGGGATTATGACATTCGCTATGATGCTTGTGAGCCGTTACATCCTTGATAAGTATGGGTGGGGAGTTGCCGCCATGATCACTCCTACAGTATTACTCCTGACAGGGGTTGGGTTCTTCTCTCTGCTTTTATTCGGGGCACCTTTGACTCCAATGCTTGCAAGTTTTGGGATGACTCCACTTCTTGCAGCTGTTTATGTGGGTGCATTGCAAAATATTTTCAGCAAGAGTGCAAAATACAGTTTATTTGACCCTTGCAAAGAAATGGCTTATATACCCTTGGATGAAGATACTAAGGTATGCATCTATGTTTAGATTTTCTTCCATTCAATTTTCTGTTGGTGTGTATGCTTCTTATCTGAGTTTTGATTTATCCTAAAGATGGGTATATATCGAGTCAACTGTCCTGGAATTTTTTTTTCTCTCCTTAAAATTGATGTTCTTTGACTTGATGCTAACGGGATGTGGAATTATTTCATAAGAAAGCTGATTGGCTGTATCTTGCAATCTCGTAGGTTAAAGGGAAGGCAGCTATAGATGTTGTCTGCAATCCTCTTGGAAAATCTGGAGGGGCTCTAATTCAGCAGTTTATGATCTTGACATTCGGCTCACTTGCAAATTCGACACCTTATCTTGGAGGCATCTTGTTGGTGATTGTTCTTGCATGGATTGGTGCTGCAAGGTCTTTGGATGCCCAGTTTACCGCCCTGGAAAAGAAAGATAGGGAAGATGAGGAAGAAGAGAATGCCAAAACAACAACTATCGATGTAACACCAGAGAGCACAAACGGATCACTCGGGAACGGATCTCTTAATGGGAAGATTGCATCTAATGGATCAGCAGTAAAGCCAGTTGAAGCTGAGGGGCCTGAAATATCACCTAGTGCTTCTCCGCCCCTTACACAATAAACCATCATTGGACTTCTGGTGATGAAAAGAGCAAAGAAGCATCTAGACCTTGAACGATTATTTCACAACTGCAATTCAGGGCAATGGTAAAATTGGAATAACATGGTTGGGGCAAGCAGTTAATTGATTAGCTGAAGCATGATTTTGATTGGTAATAAGCAGGTCTGTTCTGTTATGCTTTTAGCAGAAAATTGGCAAAAGATCTGATATAATGAGAGGAAATAGAAAGACATTTATTATTCTTTTAGGTTAGCTAGCTGTGTTTTCTTAGTTATGATTTTTTATTGCGGGTGTCGTAAAATGTGAACTTAGAAGAAGTTTTCCTTTAGAATGTGAAATTGCATTTACATTTACGTAAGTTTTAAGTTTCTTTCACATTGTGTGAGATCGTTATCATAACTTTTCTTGAGATCTGCCCCTCATCACCATCAGGTCGAATGGGAAGAACGGTGAGAGATGGAAGTTTATCCCATGAACCTTCCTCCACCTTCTGATTGCTTTTATGTACATTAGGTGCATTTGGAAGCTAAAATACTATCAAGAGTCAGGGTGGAAATTTTCATGCTGATTTATAGAAGGTAAAATCGGTTTGGGAACTGAACATAAATCATATTGATTTGCGTTTGGAAAAGAATATTTGTGCAAATGGCTATTGTGTAATCGATTACACGATAACTTTTTAATGGGACAAATTTCAACGATGCATTTTTTACTCATTTTTTATCTGTTTTGGTCTATTTTTTTTTCATTCTTCCCTATTTTTAATATTTTTTCTTATAATGATGATATCATAAATATGTTGAGCCACTCCGTACTATTTATCGTGGATTCTCTTATATGTTTTTAAAGGAAAATAATTTTTTTTACCGAAAATAGACTAAAAATGAGGAAGATATGAATTGTTGAAGTTTATCCCATTTTAATTGGGGATTACACAATACAATGTACTATCATGTAATCGATTCCATGCTATCCGAGCTATCGTGTAATCGATTACATGATAAATTTTTTAATAGGGCTCCCTCGACTTAATGGTGTGGCGGCGGAGTGTAGGCAAACACCAGGTGAGGGGGGACTCTAGATGACCCGAGCAGTTGCCTGGGAGGGGGGGGTGGGCACGGACTCCTTTGGCCACTGTTTTAAAACCCGGTTCGGTCGTTGACCTAGTTTGATGATGGGGTTGGGCCAACCGGTTTGATCCGGTGGGTCGACCCGGGTCGACTCGGATGACGTCAGGTTTTAAAACAGTGTGTTTCTTTTGTTGCTGTTTCGAGTCAGACTAGTTGGATATCAAAGAAATGAAAACATGAAGTGGGCTGTTTTTTGGATTCCTTAAGGTGGAAGTCAAGGCAAAACTCTTTTCTTCCATCTCCATCGTCTGCATCAAATTGCAATTCAAGCCGCCTTCTTTCCCGTCGTATCGCTCGATCGAATCAGGTGGTTGCCGGCGCCGGTGAGTCAAGATGGGTAGCGAGAGTGAGCCGGCGCTGCCCCCTCCCACCGGCGCCCCAACGACGACCCCCCTCTCTGCTCTCTGTTGCTCAGTGCATTGCTTTGCAGGACAAAAGCTTCTGACTTTGAGGGATTTTTTGCAGCATTTCTCGATTTGGACGAATACCCATTTCTCTGAAGTCTGAATCGACCATGAACTCTAGATTTGTTGTTTTCTCTTCCTCCTCATACCTCAGTTTTGGTGTTTTTGCGATGAGCAAGATCTCTGGTGCTGTCCTGCTCTGTTTTGAGCAACGCCAGTGAAATAGCGGTTATCGAAATGTCCCCAAGTTCTATTGTTATTTCGAAAATGCTCTCTTCTGTTTTTCTCCCCCCGCACCCCCCCCCCCCCCGGTGCCCCTGGCGACAACCCCCCTCCCTCCGGCGACCCCTCTCCCTCCCCCTGGCCCCTGTGAGTCTGGCTCGGTTGGCCCGTGCCGGCCGGTTCATGGGTCAACCGGCCCAGCTCACGAATGACCCGGCCAGGTCTTCAACTCGCTTCAGCCCTGCCGTTCCATTATGGGAAATAAACCTGGTTCAAACGGCCTGGCCGAACTGGGTTTTAAAACACTGCCCTCGGCTCAATGGGGCGGTGGGTGGGGGGCTCAACGAGGCGGCAGCGACAAGGGAGGGGGGGGGGGAGCACGGGCTCTCTCGGCTCAACTGGGCAGGGGCAGGGTGGGGGACTCCTAGGCTATTGCAGGTGAACACCGGGGGGACGAACCTCACCTCCTGATTTGAGAGAGTTAATTTTTTGTTGAAGATGAGTCGTAAGCCTAATTTTCACAGGTTTTCAAGGAATTTTCACCTTTCACCTTTCACTGTCACCAACTATTTTCAGCATTTTCACTGAATAAATATTTTTCAGGGCTGATAATATTTTTTTAGGCCAAAAATGTGGTTTTTTTAGCTTCCAAACGCACCCTATGAACTGCAATCTTCTATGGCCATTTGCCACCGGAAGTGATCTATGAATGCGAGGATTGAACAGTAAAGACATCAATAAAGGTGAAACAAATGCCTCATAGAAGAAAAGTTCTACTTGCTAGTTTATGTCTGAAGTTTTAAGTTGCAAGATAGGTAATTTCTTTTTTTTTTCGGTAAATAATGCGCATCAACTGAGGCTGCAGCTAATTAAACCTGGAGAAATATACAGGAGAATTGTCCAGTACAAGAAAAGGAATTATACGAACAGGAGGTTTTCTAAGCCAGCAACAAGAGCCCTCAGCCTATGCAAAGTTGGCTACGTGATCAGCAATAGCATTTGCCTGACGATACATATGTCTAACCTCAACCATGTCTAAGGACTGGAGCCTATTTACTAAACGGTAGATGAGCCAAGAATCTTAACCAGTCAATTAAATTATGTGTAATAAGTAATGGCAAGACAGCAGGTCTCATCGCATTAATCCATACAGTTCGAATGAAATGACTATGAAGCAGCAAATTCTCAATTATCTCAATATCCTGCTTACAGAGAATACAGTTCGAGAGAGGCACACCCAATTGCTTGTGTAGACGGGCACTAGTAGTAATGCCACTTTGACAACATTTACAACCAAAATGGATTATTCTTTGTTGAATTTGGAGATGCCACAACCTGAGCCAAAAATTAATAAATTGTATTGGGCCCTGAGAAGTCGTTAGGTAACTAAATGCCGATGCCACGGAATAAGATCCTGACAGGGGGAAACGCCAAACCGGCTGATCCTGCTGTGCTATACAACAAACATGATAGGTAATTCAGATTTCCGAGTCATGAAACGAGAGATATCTGTACTTTTTATATTCGCACTTGTCTAAACTCTTTACAATTGTGGAGGAATATCATGAACCCAAGCACCAATGTGGCAGGCCATTTTAACAGGCTGGTTGCTAACTTAGATTACAATTGTGCCTCAAATAACAAGTTCTGACATTTCCTGGCAGCCAGATCTCCTAATTTCTCTTCGGTAGCAACAAAAGTTCAGGGTACATGGCAATGAATGCACATGCCCTTGTGAGGCATTAATAGAACTACTAATTTGGTGTGTACCATATCCCAAATGCCGACAGACATAACAAAGGTTTCTCCAATATATTGGCCACCCAAAATCCAGAACCTAGTAAAAATCATGTCTTGCTCAGCTTTGATGGCAATGTACTACCCACCTTACATATATTATGTGCACCACATGAAACATCAATAATCCAATACCATGAGAGGAAGTCTCCATCTGGATATTTCAATCTGCATCTATCATCTGTAAATGCAGGCTCTCAAAACTGACAGAGAGAAAGAATACAAAACCATGCTCCGTACCTGAGAGCATACGCAACATACACTAGAGAAAGAAAGAGAGCTTTCAAGCTTCTTGGTAGAGTCTGCAATGGCTGGAGAGGCTGTGGTGGCGATGGATCATGGCTTTTGGACAAGGAATATTGCATTTAAGTCACCATTGTCTCTTCCAACAGGCACCAACAAAACCTTCACTATCACCCCCTTCCCTTCCTGTCTTTGCTCCACACAAACACCAAATATTTTTCACCTCCTTCCCATGCTTACACAAATGCACAGTGCCTAGTGGCCCTATCACTGTGTTATCTTTTCCTGATCGTGCTCCATAACGAATCCATGACCATGGCCCATAGAAGTTCTTGCATGGTACATAAGATTCCTAACATGGTACATAGCTAGCGGGTGACCATGCTATGTAGCAACGTAGATTGATGAACCTGTGTAGCATTATCACCGTGGTCATGGAGCCTGGTCAGGCTAGACTCCTCCTTACCATAGTTGCCATGTTTCACTAGTCACATGCCTTTATATTTTTCCTTGACAACAACGCTAGTCACATTCCTTATAGTTCATTGATAAGTAGCAATCCAGCCTCTGGCCACAACTACAAGAAGCTACTCAGCTCCACTGGTTGCTAGCATGAGATCCTTCGTCCCCAAGTCCTCCGAAAACAAGAAGGCAGCTGCAATGGCGGAATCCGGTGAAGGAAAGCCACCGGCACCAGCCCAGTTTGTGGTGGACTGCTGGTTCGATGACTCATGCATCCTAGACATCGACTATTTCGTGAAGACACTGGCCGGCATCAAAGCCAAGGGGGTCCGGCCGGACCTCATTGGCTCCATCATCACTCACTATGCTTCCAAGTGGCTCCCGGACCTGTCCGGCGGCGACGGCGAGGCCCGGAAGAAGCCCGACAATTTGAAGGACACATCTGAGAGCGCCACAGTGTTGTGGATGAAGAAGAGGTTCTACGTGGAGACCCTGGTCAGTGTGCTCCCCCCGGAGAAGGACTCTGTGTCGTGCAACTTCCTCCTTCGCCTCCTCCGCACGGCCAACATGGTAGGCACGGAGCCAGCCTTCCAGATGGAGCTGGAGAAGCGAATATCATGGCAGCTGGACCAGGCAACATTGAAGGAGCTCATGATCCCGGCCTTCAGCCACACATGTGGGACGCTGCTTGATGTCGAGCTAGTGCTACGGCTGGTAAGGCGGTTCATGGGGCTGGACGAGGCGGCAAAGAGCGGCGCCGCCGCCATGGTGAAGGTGGCCAAGCTGGTAGACTGTTACCTGGCAGAGGTGGCGGTGGACGGAAACCTGGCACTGGAGGACTTCATGGCGCTGGCCGGGGCCCTGCCCAGCCATGCCAGGGCCACTGACGACGGGCTATACATGGCCATTGACACCTATCTCAAGGTAAGAACTAAACAACAATTCAGTGTCACGAACTTTAGTAGACGAAGAGGCCTATCTAGATTCTAATGCATGACAAGAACAAGTTTGGCTGTCATGGGATCAAAAGTACATGAAAGCCTACATGATTGGTTAATAGTAGCAAAGTTCACGTTATTTTGTTCACTCTTGAGTCTCTAGGAGTGAGGACCCACGTACAGGATTATCTGTCTCGAAAAAATCAACTCTACTTTTGCCTCTTGTCTTTTACAAAGAGCCGACACAGTAAAACTGGACCAATTTAATGTTTACCCCCGTCTTATAATTTGCAAAAAAGTTTACCTACTTCAACGCAATGACCAAACAACAATTCAGTGGCATGAGCTATCTACCATCTACATAGCAAAAGGAAAAAAA
This sequence comes from Houttuynia cordata, assembly GCA_039654745.1. Taxonomy (NCBI): domain Eukaryota; kingdom Viridiplantae; phylum Streptophyta; class Magnoliopsida; order Piperales; family Saururaceae; genus Houttuynia; species Houttuynia cordata. The sequence continues at coordinate 43,965,316 of CM077502.1, read as the reverse complement.
ATCTACCATCTAGATTCTAATGCATGACAAGAACAGCATTGGTTGTCAATTGTCAAGTAATCAAAAGTACATGACAGACTACATGATTGGTAATAGTTGCAAAGTTTACGTTGTTTTGTGAAATCTTGAGGACCCATTTGCAGGATCTCCTGTCTAGAAAAAATCAACTCTAGTTTGTCTTTTGGCTTATACACAAGAGCGGAGAAAGTAACACTGCACTTGGTCCTTTAGGTTAACGTTTGATTTGCCCCATTCTAGTTGAGTTGCTGAGGACTGACTGGCAATGGGTAAACTCTTACTCCAGTTTTGTAACCTGCAAAAAATTTAGCCTGAAAATAAGCTTGAAAAGACATCTATTAAGCTTTTACAATTCTCCAGTGTATCTTCTTCTCAATGGGAACAAATCTAGAAGGTAATAGTAATCAGAAAGAAAAGGAAGGGTTAACCTGTATGAAAATCTGGTCCAAAATCCATTGGAGACAAAGAGAGAATCTTGTCATTTGTGTTCCTGCCTTGCTTTCACCTATTCATGTTTCCTTCCTACTATTCACCTAATAGTTTCATTCTGTATATGGTGTCTTTTTCCAATTATTCAACAGTCAATGCATGATTTGTACTAACACCGATGGGTTATTTCTAAAATCTGAATGCAGTGAGGATGTAAGTTACTGTATTTTCATATTTGTTGCAAGTTTGTAGAGAGTTCTTACATGATGATTCTAGGCTGATGATCGAGGACCATGTGCTTGTCAATTTTGGCAGGTTCACCAGGCCGCCTCCAAGCAAGAGAGGAAGGCTCTGTGCCGGCTGATCGACTGCAGGAAGCTGTCACCGGAGGCATCGCTCCATGCTGCTCAGAATGAGCGGCTTCCTGTGCGGGCTGTGATCCAGGTCCTTTTCTCGGAGCAGGCCAAGGTCAACTGGCGCACAGATTGGACCGGGTCCTTCAGTAGCACCCGCAGCCCCAATCCCAGCCTCGATGCCTCGTCACGCTGCCTCTCAAAGCGCGAGATATCGCTGCAGCAGGTGGAGATACGGAGGCTTCGAGAGGAGATGCTGAGGCTGCAAGGCGTGTGCCACTCTTTGCAGGCACAAATAGAGAAGCTTACGGAGAAGAGGAAGGGGTTCTTCCGGTGGCGGAAGCTTGGGGTGGCCTCGCTCCACCCCGCAGTTGCCGGCGATAGGGTGGAGGATTCTGGCGCATTGGGAGAATTGAGGACACCCATGGACATGAAAGTGAAGCTGGCTGCCACTAAGACCCCTGTCAAGTGGAGGAAGTCCTTATCTTGAGAAAAGCCAATAAAACTCTCCTCTGCTGATCATCATCTAATTTGTTTGAATAACCGTTGCATGTATGGATCAAAACAAGTATTTACTATTGAAAGTAGCTGCATCAGGGAATATGGTAATTAGTGTATTTAGGAGAGCCTCCATTAAATGAAATAGGTCACCAAAAGTCCTTGCATGAACATAAACCGTTCTTAAAGTGATGAAAACGATTTCTATCCCGAACAGTGATCTCCCTGTTGTAAACGCTCGTTATGAATTTAATGGCAGAGTGACAGTCGTTGCAGACTCTAAGGTTTTTCATTAATCTGATTGGCGTTCCTGAACTTGTGCTGAGAAGCCCATATGCAATTGCAAGCTTTTCGCTGTGGCGAGAAAGAGAATTCTCCTTCTCCTCCTCATCCATGTCAAGAAGTACTTCAGACTTGTCCGGCACATACCCGGCAAGCTTAAGTCGGCATATCATGTCCTCCAGCATTGTATAAATGTGATCCATTTGAGGGTGTGAGGTATCCCCCATGACAAATTCATGAGCAGTTCCATCAAGCTCTATTGAGCTGCAGCCAGGGAGCTTCTTGATTCCTCTCTGCGCCATTAGCTCTCTTGTCTTCTTTACATCATCCCACCTATCCAGAGAGCTGTATATGTTAGATAAGAGCACATAGGCGCCTCCTTGGTCAGGATACAGCTCCACAATTTGTCGAGCCACTCTTTCTGCAACCTCAAGTTTACCATGAATCCGGCAAGCACCAAGAAGACCCCCTAAAACGAAATAGTCTGCTGCCATGGGCATGTTGTCGATCAATTTTTCTGCTTCCTCTATGTAGCCAGCTCGCCCTAACATGTCGATAATGCACCCGTAGTGTTCAACACTAGGCTTGATGTTATAGACGCTGGACATGGATTCAAAATGCGCATAACCTTCATCGACAAGGCCAGCATGACTGCAAGCAGCCAAGATGCCCACAAAGGTCACTGCATCAGGTCGCACTCCACTCTTCTGCATCTCATAGAAAACTCCCAACGCTTCCTTACCCTGCCCAGACATGGCTAGACCATTTATGGCAGCAGTCCAGGTCATAACGTCTCTCTGAAGAAGGCCATGGAAAACTTGCAGCGAGCTCTCTGCACATCCACATTTTCCATACATGTCCACCAGTGCAGTGCCCAGGACCACGTCGACCTCAATATTCTCCTTATATATGTATGAATGCAGCCATCTTCCCAGGCCAAGGGCACCGAGATGGGAGCAGGCTAGCAACAAGCTCACCATAGTCACTTTATTGGCTTTCTCACCTTCAAGTTGCATATCCCGGAACAAAGACAGTGCTTCTTCGTACTCACTATCCTCCACAAGCCCATGGATCATAATGTTCCAATAAAACGAATTTTTCTCTTGCACCGCACTGAAAACCTCTCGAGCAGCTGCCATACAACCACATTTGCAGTATGCATCCATAAGTGCTGTAGTAAGAACTGGATTAGACTCAATTAGACTCTCGTTTATACACTCATGTATTATTTTAGTCATCTCCAAGTCCCTTGCCATTCCACTAGCCGAAAGAACATTCACCAGAATAACATAATTCATCGTCACATTTTCAAACTTCATTTGCCGAAACAAACCCAATGCACATCCGGGCTGATCCCAATGTGTATATGCAGCTATCATGGTCGCCCAAGAGACCACAGTCTTCTCGTTCATTTTTTCAAACACTTCTCTCGCATCTCTCAACGACCCACAATCTGAGTACATGCCCATCAACGTATTCTGCACATATGCATCACACACGAATCCCCACTTCACTACCTGGCAGTGAAGCTGCCTTCCCACATTATAGTCACCACATGATTTAAACAAAGAAGGGAATGTGAAATTATCAGGAACAAGCCCTGACTCCAAGACTTCCGAATAGAATAACAGCGCATCCAGTGGCAAGTTTTTGTTGGTGTATCCCCTAATTATGCAATTGAACATGAACGATGTTCGCTTGGGTATTTGATCGAACACGAGGCGTGCGCAGTTGATGCTCCCGGAGGCATCAAGAGCACAAAACGCAATGACACGGCTAGCAGAGGGGACGTCGGACGTGAGCCCGGAACGGAACATCTGCGCATGAATCTGCCTGAGCTGCGACATGTCGGAGCATCCATCAAGCAAACGGAGAAATGGGTTGGTGCTACTAGTGTGCCCAGATACACCATTGTTGTTGCTTCTCTTGTAGTCGCGCATCCGAGGGAGTGGAGCTGGAGCTGGAGCTGCTGTTGGGCAAGCTTGGACGGACAGAGGAGTCGCCATGGCCGTTGACAGTTAGTCGTCGTTTAGATGGTTGACGAACTGAGGTGCTCTTGTATAGAAGAACGCTTTTATCTATTTGTAACCAGAGTAGGCCCATGAACATGAACCCCGACCCCCCTTTCCGTCTAGCCCAAAACCTGGCCCAGTTAGCTCTTCAGGTTTGGATTAAAATGTCTTCATAATAAATAACGGATGTTTGTTTCATCCATCGTCATGAGGGCTTTTTCATCCATCGTCGAGAAGCAAGGTCGCAATATGATTTTTGTCTTGGCCATTGGGAGTCTTCTACTGAGAAGAGCCGGGTTTGTCAATGTTTTGACTTGGCAATGGAGTGGAAGTGCAAAGAGGCTGAAGTGTTTGAAACTGCAAGATTGTAGTTTTGTTTTTTTGTTTTTCTATGTTTTTGTTTGTACCTTCGTTTTGACTGTAATGCAATTTGATATTAAAAAAACTACACACCTTTGTTTTACACAATGGGATTTCATGTGACATGATTAGTGGTGAAGTAGTAAGTAATTTTCTTGTGATTTTGTCAAACATAACGGGAACTCAACAAAACTACGCACTTTATTTTACAAGGGTTGTCCGAGTCCTTGGGACCCAACTAGAAGTGTCTCTTAGAGCATTGTTTGCCACTAGCAATTTTCTTGAATACATACATGACCCACCCATCATCATACGTACAGTAAATTGGGATAAATTCCGAGTTTAGGTGGCCAACAAGTGGATGCTCGAACTCCAGGCAAAAAACTACACACTTAAACATGAATTCCAGCATTACCCTCATGATTCCAATACCGTTAAATGGTAGTTAATTGTTGCTAATTTGGTTGCTTAAGAGATCAATCCCCTGTTATCTCCTCCGCACCCACATTGCCACACGCGTTCATCCGAAATATCGACGGTCGAGATTTTTCGTTTGGCTCCACCGGATCTCTCTTGCTGGACTCATCCCTGGCAAATGGGCCCTTATTAAGCCCATGAACATGAGGGCCCAAAAACCAGCCCAGTTCATGCAGAAAGCCGGCCACCTCGTTCAAAAGCTGGAAAGCTGAGAGTCCCAGCAGCTGAACTCCAGTCTCCGTGAGGGTGTACTCATGTTATAAGGTTGATGCAAGACTACATGGTGCTTCCTCATTTAATGACCATCACTAGTCTCATTTCAGCGTGCGAGATACTGGGTGATGTGAAACTAGGACAAGAGATTCATGGGTATGCAATCAAGACAGAGTTTGCAATTGATGTTTCGGGATCTAACGTGCTGATACAACTGTATGTGAGGCGTTGGAAGGTTAGAGGAAGCGGATCAGATATTAGCATCCAGATGTGAGCGTTGGAAGGTTAGAGCCTAGAGGTATCTAACGTGCTTATCTTCTCAGGCCCTTGTGTGAAGTACTTAAGCTTAGCAAAATCATGGGGCCTGGTGTTGATGATTGAGCTATGTCCCTCAATGATGAGAATTGTGATTGCCCTTGGTCTGGTGATATGTGCCATTTATTGGGCTGACAACACCTTGTTGTCAATGATCCTTCTCTTCCCAATTCGCAAGAAGGTATTCAAACAATGGTTGTTTCTTTCTCTCCTTCACGATGTCTCTGATTATTAAGAAATCATACTTTTATAGGTTGCCAGATCCCAAACATGTTTAGAATAGATTAAAAACTTCAAGCTCTCTTTCGTTGGTATCTTTGGTATTAGCATCAACCTTGTCGAAGTCACCTGGAAATCAAAGCTCAAGGCTCAGGTATGCCACTCAGTCAATGCAGTCATTTATATCTATTTTCTTGTTGAAAAGCTGTTTGAGTCTAGATGTTTGCTTGATGTCTTTGTAACTTTGTGCAAACAGGTTTCCAAGGCTAAATGAGTGCTCACCATTTATGGGCAATTTCTCAACTTGCACCGGGGCATCCGCTATGATGCTCGTAAGCTGTTACAACCTTGATAAATATGAGTGGGAAGTTGCCGCCATGATCATTACTACAGTATTACTCCTGACAGGGTCCTTGCCTCTGATTTCGTTTGGTGAACCATTGACTCTAATTCATGCAAGTTTTGGGATGATTCCACTTCTCGCAGCTGTGTATGTGGTGCATTGCAAAACATATAGAGTGTTAAATACTTTTTATTTAACCCTTGCAAAGAAATAGCATATATCCCCTCGGATGAAGATACAAAGGTATGCATCTATTTGTAGATTTCTCTTTCGACCATTTTTCTACTGGTTTGTATGCTTCTTCTAAGTTCCATCATATTTTGTCATGAATTTTGATATATCATAAATACTGAGTGAATGCTGTACTGAATTTTTTTCTTAGTTCTTCTTTATTCTAAATTTGATGTTCTTTGAACTGATGTTGACTGGATGTGGAATTACTTCATAAGGAACTGATGTTGACTGGATGTGGAATTACTTCATAAGGAAGCTGATTCGCTGTATCTTTCATCTCATAGGTTAAAGCCTTAAAGGGAAGGCAGCTGTAGATATTGTTGCAATCCTCTTGGAAAATCTGGAGGGGCTCAAATTTTGCAGTTTACGATCTTGACACTTGACACGTTTGCAAATGCCGCACCTCATCTTAGATGCACCTTGCTGGCGATTGTTCTTGTAATACCCTAGCTGAGCCAAGTGTGACTTGTATATGGCTAGGTGTAATAGAGCTGAGTAACATATGGTTATTCAGGGATAGCAAACAAAAATGAAAAGGGGAGTGAGGTGCTCATCCCAGACTCTTCAAAAGCATCACCCCCCCCCCCCCCCCCCCCCCCCTCTCCCGTCTCTGGTGATGCATAGCACCTTTGACAATTCTCGCCGAATGTTGATGGTCGAGGTTGGATTTCATACCGGATTATCAATCTGTGTATCCTTTATTGTGTTTGTAGTGATTTTGTTTCGAAGAAAGAAAGCTCAAAACTGCCATAAATGGCGGATTTTGAAAGTGGCGCCGACAGAGACGACATTGATGCGGTGCTGGTCCAATAGAAGCGGAGGCCCATTGGCGGCCGAGATGCAGCGGGATGTTTGATAGAATGCCACCACCCATGGGTGATTGAGACGGCAAGGGCGGCAGCCAAAAGGTGCTGCCGCACATCTTCCTCTTCTTCGATTTGCCTACACCACAAGCATAAAGCGGAAGATGCGGTGCCATTGATTGAATAGCAATGCCAGTTGAGCAGCAATGCCGCAACGGACAGGAGATAGATGGCAGAGCCAAGCTGGTGGCCCAGTGGCTGTCGGGAGGCTGTAAGTGGCAACGATGGTTCCATGACGGCGCCACGATGATCCACCATCGGAGAAGCCAACTTGGTGGCGGCAGGATGAGCTTGCTGTCGCCTAGAGCAGATCGGCGAGGAAGACGACCGGCTCACTCCGGTCTGGCAGTGAACCGAAGCCAGGCAGAACAATGAACTAAATTCGGTTCACATACTCGGTTCAGACTTGAAGAGATCCTCACTCTTGATCGGTTACCATAAGTTGCTACGTGAAGACATCCTTCTACCAAAAAATCTGCATCACGAGCGGATATTGAGTATAAAAATACTCAGTGGGATATCGTAACACAATTATCAACATTAAAATCAATAGTTGCATTAACAATTTATGCAACTTATTATAGACTTCCACTTGATTCTTTTATTAATTTTTCAATCAAAGTTTTTTATTGTTTCTCAAGTTCATGTTCAATGATTAAGTCTTTGTCCCATATAGACATACACATTGAATGTCATTCTTATATGACAGACGGCACGAAAACACTGTAGCTATCACTCAAGCTATTACCGGTAATCACAGCACGCCCTAAATCTTCAATGGTGAATGTCTCGCTCATTCCTTACCTCAAAAAATATAGTCGTCAGAAGGGTTTGGCCCTACATCAGTTCTTGGACTCGATGTGGATCGGGAGAAAGCAGTCTTCCAGGATGTTAATGCCTCCAATGTGCACAGTAAAACCACCTAACATAAATAGCTCTGAGGTGGATGCAAAGCTTCCTACAAAGGGAAGATGCAAAAGCTATCTCTAAGATCTATAGAGAAGATGCAAATAGCATAAGCCTGACCAATAAAAAGTGGTCCTCATTAGGTACCACTAACACAGAGCTTCCACCTTATAGAAGATGTAGAATAAAAGTGTAGAACTTCCTCCGTAGGGAAGATGCAGAACAGAAGTGCAGAGCTTCCACCATAGGGAAGATGCAAAACAACTTAACCCAACAAATGACAAACCGTACCAATCACTACTCAGCACCTTCTACATTGTGATAGTTGTTCCAAATATGATTATTATAGCCATATCACATGGTTTCCAATTCCGGGCTAAGTGGTACCAATTGCATTCAGGATAATCACTACCCCTTCTCACCACGTGGAAAAAAGTGCACTATGGCTGTGTGAACATGCTCATGTGGCTACCCACTCTCATACCCACACCGAAGCAAAGTAGCTTATCCACCATTCTTTTCCTTCAAACCCAATGTGCTCCGACTATAGAACTCATGGCCATAGTTTCTAAGTCACTTCCACTCAAGAAATGTCTCATAATCCAAAGATATTTTAGTCATTATCTAGTTTAGGTTCTTCCTAACCCTTTAGTTTAGCCTTAAATATTATCATTTTATTATCTTTTTAAAATGATTAAATCTCTAAATCTTCCTCACTGATCTACTCCAGGCGGCCGTCGGGCTGGCTTCTCTGGTGGTGGGTTGTCGTGGTGCCGTCACAGAGTCGTCACTACAACTTACTCGGTTGTCCCCTTTGTCGATGGAGTCGAGTGTGGGATTTGCAGCCTCTGCCACTGGGCCGCTAGCTTGGCTCCGCCGCCTATCTCCTATCTGTTGTGGCATTGCCGCTCAACTGGCGCTGCTACTCAATCGACGCCATTGCATCTTCCGTTGTATGCCTATGGTCCAGGCAAATTGGGGAAGATGAAGATGTGTGGCAGCAAAGGAAACACCTTTTGGCTGCCGCCCTTGGCGTCTCGTTCACCTACTGGAGATGGCGTTTCGTCGAACATCTCGCCGCATCCCGGCGGCCAATGGGCCTCCGCTTCTGTTGGACTGGCGTCGCTAACGCCTCTTTTCAAAATCTGTCATTAATGGCAGTTTCGAGCTTTCTTTCTTCGAAATAAAATCACTACAGAGACAATATAAGATACACAGATTGATAATCTGGTACGAAATCCGACTTGGGCTATCGACATCCGGCAAGAATTGTCAAAGGTGCTATGGATCACGGGAGACTGGGGGAATGATTCTCTTGAAGAGTATGGGATGAGCTCTTACTAGCACCTCACTCCCCTTTTCATTTTTATTTGCTATTCCTGAATGACCAGGTGTTACTCAGTTCTATTACACCTGGCCATATACAAGTCACACTTGGCTCAGCTAGGGTATTAGAACAATTCAAAACAATGCTAAGATTGTAATATCCTGGCTTGGGGCAAACAGATGAATGATTAGCTGAAACGTGATTTTGATTGGTAATAAGCTTCTCTGTTATGCTGTTAGCAGAAAATTGGTAAAATATTTGATATAAGGAGAGGAAATAAGACATTAATTATTCTTTTAGGTTTGCTAGCTGTGCTTTTCTAGTTCTGATTTTTTATTAGTGGCGTCATAACGTAAGTTTTCCTCTAGAGTGCGAAATTGCCTTTACATAACTTATAAGTTCTAAACTTATTTCACATTGTTTGCGTGTGAACCATGGAATGTCATATCGGATATCGGTAAAATATCGGTCGGCCAAAGAGACGAAATATTGGAGATATCATGTAAAAAATATCGGTGGTCGAAAACTAGCTTTTACCATATATTTTCACAATCTAATTTCTAAAATGAGTTATACTAATTTAGACAAAGCATAGATTTGAAAATATGCATAAAAATGCATATTATGATGGAAAACAAACAGGAATATTTTTTTTCAATTTTTTTTTTTAAAATATATTTTTTAAAAAGAATAGCGATATATCGGCCGATATCGGTCCGAAACCGATATATCAGCAATATTTGAAAAAAAATTGAAAAACAAGATTGGCTCGTATCATTGTATCGGATGGGGCCTGATACCGATATATCGGCGAGCCGGCATTCTATGGTGTGAACGTTGTTATATCATATCATTGCAAAAACCAAATAGGACTACTAGAGAGTATACGGTAAGCATTGCTAATTGGTTATAGATTTGAAGTTGGGCCATGTTGGGCCTGCTTGAAGAACTGGATTGCACGTAGGTCGTTGGCCAGAATCCAGATAGGAAAAGTACTTGTTGGGTTTGGGCCAAATGGAAAAAAATGCAATGGGAGTATGATTCTTTCTTCTTCCTGGTGAGGATTTACTACCATTTGGAAGTTGACTTGGGTGTGTAGCTCTGTAGGGGCAGGGCATGATTACAACTGCACAGTATTACAGTAGTTCCATTTGTTGAACACCTCTGAGTCAGGTGAACTGGTCCAAGTCTTGGACCATTTTTTTTTTAAATCTTATTCAGAATGCAGAGTAATCATTCTCTGTAAACTAGCATTAATCAACGTCCAAATAGCAGAGCATCGGTTGTGACTTGTGAGTCACATCTATAGTTTTTTTTCCTACAAGAGTCACATCTATCATGCATTGTAATTCAATACCATTATCCTTGTTTTGGCAGCTGAGATGTCAGGTCTCGTATCCCATCAAAGGCCTCCTCTTGACCTGAAATCCCCTCGTCTCATGCCTGGAGTTTGGATCTCTGTCCTACCTACTCAAAGGCCAGAGAGCCAGTCACGAAGCAGACGACTCACAAGAGAAAAGACCATCCATTTCTGGATCTTACGTAGCCGTGCATGAAAGCCTCAGATATCCATTTCAAACCCCTCTTGCCCACAAGCATCTGTTGCCCCCTTCAACTTGAGTAGCCTGCACTGTACACAAGGTTTAAAAAACCGGACCCTCATCGATCCCGAATTCTTGCTGATTAGGTTCAACCGGAGTAGCCGGCTCAGGTCGAACCGGCTAGGCCGGTCCGAATTTTAAAACCATGATGTACAGAAGTTGTGGCCTTCAATAGAGATTAGAAGAACCTTTTGTGCTACAATTTACTATCATCAGAAAGAGCTTTTACCTTGTTTTTGGTGAAAACAGGAGCTGCTTGAGAACTTTCAATTGGAATTTTGAAAAAACAAGTATGTTTAGTGGTTTGTGACCCAGAAAATTATAGTTTCCTTAAATATACCATCCAAAGTAACATGATAATGTCAGCTGAAACCACGGCCAGGTCGCGTTCACCCATGTGTCTTTCCCTTCCCCAACATATTCTCCCTCTAACCTAGCTCCCAAGGGATTGCTACTATTCTCTCTTCTCTGTGCATCTGTGATATGAATTGACAGGCCTGCAACTTCAAGCATATGACAGTTTTAAAAATCTGAATTCACAAGCCCATGTTGCAGGCCGGTCCCCGCATCTTTGAGATTGGACCACATTGTGACAACTGAAACCTACCCATGAAGAGGGCTGTGCCGTCTGAGTGCATGTGGATCAAGTGTTTTTCTACCCAAAAGTGTGTGATTTACCGTTTGGAGTCTTGGGCCGGGCAGTTCAATTGTCTCCATCGGCTCGGACTGAATTTCTGAGAATTTTGCAACAACTTATGAATCCAAGAGGAAAATAAAGTCTGGAGATTCTGATAAAAAAATAAAAGAAAGAATTTACAAGAAAAAAAATAGAGGATGGAGATGTCCCTTGGAAGCATTTTGCATGTGCCTTCTAATTACATGTATGATGTATCCATCCATTTATGTTTCTGCCCTATATGTGGGCCCCACAGCAGCAGCAGCCAGGGAGGAGTTTAAAAGACCAGGTGCCAAAATAGGGGCCTTGCAAAATTTTATCCCATTTCAATTGGGTTACTTTTTCAACGGAAAAATAATTTAGGTGTATTGTTATCAGTATACGTAGGAATATGAGAGTAATATTAGCAAATTAATTACTAACTAGTAACCCATAAGCCTCTATCTCAAGCGCTTTAATACTCCCTCCATCCAATGAAGCCTGTCAGATTGAACTTAGATTTATTGGACTCCAAGGCCCGTGTGAAAAAGCAGGGTTCCCCTTCTCCCTCTTTTGTGTTTTCGGTGGTGAGGGAGCAAAGTCAGCCATGAAATGATGGACCGTATTTTTATTTGCAGATTGGCTTCATTGGACGTAATGAGTATAAATGCTGCCTTTTAGCATTGGAGATTTGCGTAGATCATTCCAAATGGGCTAAAAATACTCCCCCTCCCATATAAATGCTCCGTTTGGCTTAATTTAAGTGGTAGGGTACTTAAAACAGACTTTTTTTTGGGTAATTCAGACTACACTATTTGAGTTTTCTTTTCTTTCATATTGGTCCCACCGTTCCATATGCCCACTTTGTGACCCTCCTATAGCCTATAAGGCCTACCTTAGGGCGGCTGCATGGAAGTAGGGCACATGTTAAACGCCTCTCTCTCTCACGCTCTGAATCATGAACCTATTTAAGCAGTATCTGAATATTATGATCGTTTGGGTTGGGGACAGAGATTGAGAGGGATGTGATAAAAAAATAGAATAGGGTTGAATAAATATTGATTGATTCTACATCTTATGCTTGGAGTATGGGAACTGTAATTAACTAATTGTCATGTAATTGAGTTTTGTTTCTTGGATTTGAAAACATGGATCTCTAATTAATCGAGGAGTTCTTAAAAGAAAAAGAGGGGGAGAGAATTTGCATGGAGGCCGTCTTCATCTTTGTTGCTACAATGACATTATTTCTCTGATTTCTTTAACATGCCAAATTTTATAATTATAAGTTAAAGCTTATAAAAGATACGCATGCATGGCCAATTGGCCATGGTATAGGTGATCCTCGTTGATACATGTCTCCCGCATGGAATATACTATTCTTTCAAGTTATCCCTTAGACTTAAAAAATAGAAAGGTTATTAAAATATAATGTCACGAATCATCCACTTGCAGCATATAGAATATACATCATTCCTCTTTAAGAAAAAGACGTGAAGCTATTTAAAGAAATGTGTATTAGATAAACTGTCTGTATTATACTTTGGTAGATCTACATTGGGGGCACTGTCTAGATTATCTACTTTAAGGGTAACTGTTTTAATCCTCACTTTGCACAACTTTTCTTTCACAGATTTATTATTTTCAAAGAAAAGCTTAGGTAGATGGGTGTAACTGGCAGTAACTTGGCTTGCTAGGTTGGCTTCTTTGGGAATGATGTTCTTGGTAGGATTTGAAAGCTACAGACTTCCTAATGGTGTGACTTCTTTTAGAGCTTACTTTCTGAGGCACTAATCAAATTGTTTCTCCTCCAACCATTTAAACTAGTTAAATGCATATCCTGATCTGTAGCTATACTTTATTAACAATCATTTTATCAACTGAGTGCATATAAAAAGTTGTGTGACTACTATTGGTGATGCCCTAGTACGAGCTGATGAGCTTATATAGTAGTATTATTGGTGTATAGATTAGATGATGCCACTGGTGGCAGATAAAATAAGTTATAAAAAATTGGTATTGGAAGACACCACCAGAGGCATTAATCTATACATAATTGATGAGGCACAAGGGAATCATGACTCGAGAGTTTGTGCCTTTGTGAAGAGTACTCATATTAAACTAAGCCATATCATTTCATTATAAAAACAACTAAGCCATATCATTGTCACACAATTCTTACAATTTTTAGAGTACAGTTGGTTCCGTGGTCGTAATCTAAGAGTAAATCCTAAACCTTAACCATTTAAAATGAGTGGAGAAATTGACATCTTTTTCATTTTATCAAGCACGAAGTTGAGTCTGAAATTAAGCTCTTATCTTATTGTTATAGAAATTTGTCTTAATTTCACTTGGGCCCTCTATTTTGCTTCCCACTCCCACCATATGTACGGTTGGATCATGTTTAAGATCAAGGAAATTTGAAATTTGGGGCAAATACTAGGACGTGGTTAATGAGTGTTCCTCTCGTGTCATGCTTATCAAAAGGCATATGCCAGCACACTAATATTGTAGTTTTTTAATTATCAAAGAAATATAAAACTGAAAGGCGCACTGAATACTGATGTAGCTACGTTTGATGTGGCTTGTCAGGGTGTTTGTTATTGCTGAATGTATACCATCCGAATGCTTGTGTTCATTATATGTTTTGCACATTTTGCTTGAGAATTGTTGGTGTACCTTTCTTAAGCGATATAGCAGTATCGAAGTAATTGCTTTTCAGAACTTAGACCACTCAGAGTTGTGTTATCATACGCCACGTAGTATCTTTTTGGAATACTATCTTCTTGTGTTTCAATGTGTTACTATCTTCTTGTGTTTCATTGTGTGGTAACTTCTTGTTTTCTGTTGTATATATTTTTTGTGACACCCTTTCTGTTATGAATTCCCTCTGGTTACTTTTAATCGAGACGATTAGAAAATATACATACCAAAATTAGTAATACCGTTTCCTAATTGTTCTTAAACTTAAAGTTAGCCAAAGGTGACAACGGCTGGCTGGCAATGACCCTGTGTCGATGTCCAGAAGCCTCCGTGAAAGGCACTTTCTCTTCGTTCAAAAAACATAAGATTTTATTGTGGACCCCATATCTGACGGTCTCAATTAAAAGGCTGGTATGGTCGCTCCAGCCTGGTACCCGGTGAAGTTTCACTGGTCGTCATATGGCATGTGACCACTGACCAGCACGTACACTAGCATGTTAACTTGCACTACATGTAAGCCACAACCCATGAGATCAACAAATGGTGAATTCGAGACTCCATTAATGAAGCTTCGCAAGCAAATTTGTGTTCGAACTTCCTTATGGTTCAAGGCTAGTAGCCCCACTTAGGGGGTTGCTTGTGTTAAAAATAGAACTAAGCCTGCAATAAAAGTTCAGTGTACAAAATTCTACTACGCGACAGGATTATAATATACTCCTATATTGATCCAAAATAATAGTCCTATCTGTTTTTTATACTGAACTAAAGTAAGTTTTTTTTTGAAAAAAAATAGATTGTTAATTTGGAACGGAGGCAGTAATTAACAACTGGTCGGGCGTAGGTATTGTTCTTTTGACAAATATTTTGGGTTCATCGCCCTAAATCTTAATGATCTAAAGGTGCGTTTGGCAACCTTGATTTAGATTTAGAGGTGTGATTCTTGGAATAATGTCATTGAAAGAATCTTGTGTGATTTCATAACCCTATCATTTTGGGCTATCCTCTTTGAAGTTATAATCAGAATCACGTCATTCTGGGGTGATATTTTGGGAAAGAATCAAATCATACCCAAAAAGGAATTGCCAAACGCATGATTTAAATAAATCACGTGATTCTAAAAATCACAGGGTCTAAATCCACGTTGCTAAATGCACCCTAAGTAGACCGCTAGCTTAAGGGAGAAATTTTTTTGTGAGTCACACACGATGCTAGCCGTGTGATACAAATCGCTAATTAACATGATAATGTTGAATGCATGGAGAAGTTATTGGGTGCAACCGATTGACCTCGTCAGATTTATACTAGGGATGTCGATTTCAGCGATCAATGGCGCGTACGCACTATTTGGAGATCAACGGCTCCCTAGTGCCCTGGAGTAGTGCCTCTTATAAAAAAAAATCGTCACAACATGTTAATTCGTGAATGGTGGGATATACAACCAGCATGGTGAAAAATTTCTCCCACCTCAGAGTAATGTATCACATTTGCCCACGTGGAGTTTGCACTGTAGGGCCCACTTGAGAAGACTTGCCAGTTAAGCCCAATTCGTGCTAAGATATTCCACTACGACCAAAGGTGATATGTGGGCCCAGTTTGTGGCCCACCTGTCGATGGGCCCCGAACGTCCATCATTGACACTTTTTCAAAGGTTTTTCACCCCCTCGCCCCTGAAAAATATCGTACGGGCGCTGCCTCATGTGCGCCGTCGCTCTCGTAATGATTTTTCGGTCCGGCAGTTGAACATATCGCGATATCCAGTCCCCGATACGAAACGATCACAGAAATTCCCGAGTGCCTTTAAGAACGAGATTTGATGGTGTGTATAGCAAAAAAAAAAGAGATTAGATGGTGTGGCCCACTCGGCAATCTCCATCAAAGCCTGTCTAAAAGGAGGGATTGAATGATTAATATAACCACATCTTACCGGCCTAATCTCCCCCAAATTGCAACTAGACATGACATAAGACGTTGGCGGGCCACCCTTCTCCCACTACAAGTATATACCCGAGCTAGCTTCCTTTCAAGTAAAATGCTAAACACACTTGAAGTCGTGCACAGCATAACCCACGAGCTTCACAACCATTGAAAATGGTAGTACTCTACTACAACGAGGCTGTGTTTGAGGTCATTTGATGATTGTAAGAAAGATAAATTATCTCATTTTTTCTTCTTCAAACGAAATAAAAAGGGCAGTTTGTTTGGAGAAGCCCATTTTTTTTGCATTTTTTCTTTAATTTAAAATATAAATACCCCTACTTGTTTGGGAAGTTCATTCAGAAATTCATTTAAAGGTAGGTATTGATGGTCTTTTTTTACTTGATTCCTGATCATTTGACATTTGATGGACTCTTGAAGACACACATAGTAAATAAGAAATACCCCTCAAATTTAAAATAGCCTCAATTGATACTTTATCATTTAAATGTAATTTACTACATCAATATGACCCCCAAATGGGTTTTAATGGGAAATGGTCTTAAATGATGGGCCAATGACCTCCCAAACAGCCCCTATGATGCAGAAAAATATGGGCTCACAGCTGTAAAGCAACTCTCCTGTGTGAATGCAGCAACGTAAGAATAGCATTACTCACTTTTAAACTGCCTTATCAATTCGAAATTACAATGGATTTAGAGGTCCAAAGTGATAAGCCATGCTCAATCATGCCACTAGGTAAAGTTGAAGACAAACCCCCAGCCTCAGTTGAATGATTGATGTCATAATCTTATCAACTCACATTTTAAAGGCCCGAATCAGGAGTCATCACCAACTTTTCCCAACATCCTAATCGTAGTTAAAATCTCATTAGACATCCGACACCGGGCCCCACTCCTCGAAAGCCGGGTTTCTCGGGAAAACAACAATATTGCAGGTTACGTTGTAGTAACCGGCGAAAATCTCGCGAGAAAGGCTACGTCGCATGCATGGGGACCCTCAAGACACTCCCACGGATGCTGCCATGCACTCCTCCCCTTCAAAGTGGCACAAACCCCTTGCATCATCACCCCAATCTCCCCCTTCTTCCATTATTTCTTCTTCTTCTTCCCAAATTCAGATCAAAGTACATCTAGTTTATGTTCTTGTTTCTGGACATACGGATGTTATTCAGGTGTTAGTATAGGAGGTGCATGTTGATTCTGGGGGAGTGATTTAGAGGTGTGATGGATTTGTATGGGGCTGGGGTGTCGGGCAGCTGCGGGTCGGAGGAGGCGGCCATGAAGATGCAGGAGATAGACGGGCTACTGGCCAAGGCGGGATACAGGGTGCTCTCGTCGGATCTGCCCCATGTGGCTCGGTTGCTGGAGCGGCTGGACTCGGCCATGACCAATGCGCCTGAAGCGACCCATCTGGCCTCCGAGGCTGTACACTACAACCCCTCCGACCTTGCTTCTTGGGTAGACTCCATGCTCGCCGAGGTCCAGCCCGCCTCCTTCCCTGACCAGTTTCTTGGACCAATCCCACCAACCCCTCCTCCTTTCCTTCCGCCTCAGCAACACCAATTGCAGCAGCTTCCCGTGTTCGGTGAGGAGGAGGACTCGGGCATCCGGCTCGTCCACCTCCTTATGAGCTGCGCCGAGTCGATCGACCGGGACGATCTCGCCGCCGCCAGCAAGCTGATCGACCAGATGCGCTCGCTTCTCGCCCGTGTCAATACCGCCTGCGGCATCGGCAAGGTGGCCGGCTGCTTCATTGACGCGCTGAACTGCCGCATGTACGCGCCGCAGACGGCAATTTGTTCAAATTCCGTCCCGGCGGCGGAGGATGAGATTTTGTACCACCATTTTTACGAGGCCTGCCCGTACCTCAAGTTCGCTCACTTCACCGCCAACCAGGCCATCCTGGAGGCTTTTGAAGGCCACGATCGGGTCCACGTCATCGACTTCAACCTGATGCACGGTCTCCAGTGGCCGGTCCTCATTCAAGCCTTGGCCCTCCGCCCCGGTGGTCCCCCCCTCCTCCGCCTCACCGGCATCGGCCCGCCTTCCCCCGATGGTCGTGACGCCCTCCGCGAGGTCGGCCTCCGTCTCGCTGAGCTCGCCCGATCCGTCAACGTGCGCTTTGCCTTCCGCGGGATAGCGGCGGCACGGCTCGACGACGTGAAGCCGTGGATGTTGCAGGCTTCTCCGGCAGAGGAGGCGGTGGCTGTGAACTCAGTATTCCAGCTGCACCGGCTGCTGGCTCCTGACCCGGCACGCGGAGGGCGGCTGCCGGCGGACGACGTGCTCGGTTGGATGCGGGGGCTCAGGCCGCGGATAGTGACGGTAGTGGAGCAGGAGGCGGACCATAATCAGCCCGGGTTCCTGAGCCGGTTCACGGAGGCTCTGCACTACTATTCGACGATGTTCGACTCTCTGGAGGCCGGCGGAGGGGTGGCGGCGACCGGAGTGATGGCGCGGGCGGTGGCGGAGATATACATAGGGAGGGAGGTGGCTAACGTGGTGGCGTGCGAGGGCGGGGCTAGGGTGGAGCGTCACGAGCCGCTGGACCGGTGGCGGGCCAGGTTGGACCGGGCCGGGTTCAGCCCGGTC
The DNA here is from genome assembly GCA_039654745.1 of Houttuynia cordata. Classification (NCBI taxonomy): domain Eukaryota; kingdom Viridiplantae; phylum Streptophyta; class Magnoliopsida; order Piperales; family Saururaceae; genus Houttuynia; species Houttuynia cordata. The sequence goes on along the minus strand of CM077502.1, from coordinate 43,946,982 downwards.
CACCTAGGGTCCAATGCCTTCAAGCAGGCTAGTATGTTGCTCACCCTCTTCTCCGCCGAGGGCTACTGCGTTGAGGAGCGGGACGGCTGCCTTACCATCGGCTGGCACAGCCGCCCCCTTATCGCCACCTCCGCCTGGCGAGCCACCGCGCCGGGGAACAACGCAATTACGAATTCCATTGCTAGTAGTGACAACAGTGTTGTTCTTCAATAGGTGGTGTAAGCCGGTTGGGTTTAAGCCAATTGAGTGGTTGGACCGGAAAGTGAACCCAATATTGGATCTCTTGATTCCCTACACACTAGGGGCCTTGCTCCTTGCCTCCATTGCTAATCACTAATCAAACACTTATTTTCTTTTCATTTCGAGTTTTGATCCTTGTACTGGTCCATTAATCGAATTATGTGAAAAATAATAAAGCTGGGATGAAAGCAACAGGCACAAATCAATGGCTCTCAATGTTTTGGGTTTCTATTTTGGTCCATGGGAGGGGTTGTAGAGATCTGATGATGTTTATAGAAGATTGGGAAAGCCCTCCCAATCAGGGAGAAGAGATTGGAGGCTCTTAAGTAAAGTGAAAAAGAGGTGGGGCCAATTGAAGGTGGATAACTAATGTACCTAGTGTCATAGCCCATTTCTGGGGCGGAATATCTTTTGCACTCTCTATTTTTTTGGAACTCTTTTGCACCCTCTTTCAACTTGTCTCTTTTCTAGGAGTTAAGTTCTTGAAGTTGCTTTTGTGCGTTCATTAGCAATATTATAGGAAAATGTGAAATGGAGGTACATGTTGGTGCATGTCCACTTCCTCATGGCTCAATGTAGTTTGGTTCTGAATTAAAAATCTATAATTCACTTTTAATTTAGTGAATCTCTTCACGAGGAGATTAGCAAATTAAGTATGAATCGGGGAAAAATCCTCTTTAAATTCAGTTTAAAGTCTTTAACCAAACATGATTCAAGTTATTCTCTCCTAATTCATGCTTAATTTGGAGCCAATTTCACGAACCAAACATCCCCTATATGTAACCTATAAGTTGATGCAATGGCCAATTACCTTCGACCCAGCCAAGACTAGTGATATATTTGGATCATCTTCTCCTCACATTGGAGCAATGGGCAGCTGATTAGTGGGTTGATGAAGTGGAAGATTTGCAATCGAAATTTGGAATCATATTGTCGCATCAAAGAAGCTACACCGAGCTTAGCATTCATATAAGGGTAAAAAAGTTTATAGCAAAAATGAAAAGAAAAAGATATGGTCAAAAGTTGTTTCGGTTTATAGCAAAATTGAAAAGAAAAAGGTATGGTCAAAAGTTATTTCGGTCCGAGGCTGTAAATAACCATGCAAATTTGCGTGCTGCACAATTAGGTTGTAAATGTAGCTGCTAATATGTAAATTGTTAATTGCATTGGTGATAACAAGGTTCGGTTATATTCCCAGTTGGTGGGTTATTCCATTGAGAATAGCCTGGATGAATATGCATTTCCCGTAGTACATCAATCTACGGTGCCCCACAAATCTTATACCTTATAAATGTTTCTATTCGTATGCACCACAAGGGATCATTTGGGTAGAGCCCAGGTGATTTGAAATAGGATTGACTAAACTCGTCGACCTTATATTTGGACACAATAAAACATGTGGTGCCTCGCCATTGTTCGGAAATGGAACTCATGTTAAAAGAGGGAATTTGAATGTTATGAAGGGTTAAAAATTCAAATAAAAATAGAGCTAAAAATCAAACACTAATCTCATTAGGTGTAAAGTGCAATACTCAACTAATGAGGAAAACGTTTTTATGCACATGGCGCATTTTGGCTGTCAAGTCAAAATCAGAATTTCTGCGTTTTAGCGGGGAGGGCAGGCAATAATAAACCAGCCTTGCCGCTCGATATTGACCTGACGGTCCCAATATCGGGGAGCATCAGTGCGCCGAGGCTTACAACGCATTTTCTTAAAAGAAGGTCATTTGTGTGGAAGCATTTTCTAATGGCCTTCCATGACATCCGCCAGTCTATCCTTCATCAATATGAGCTGTCGATCATCAGAATTGACGGCGCATTAGGTGTGCAGTGGATAGTTTGCACAGTCGATCCTAACGAACAACAGGAAGGCGGAAATCCGGGCAGATAGATAAAAAGTGCTTCACATTTGTGTAGTTATAAATCCTGTGGGGGAGGAGCTCTCCTCCTTCAGACATTCTGGCCCAAGCGAGCGGCATCAGAATTTTGGATGTGTGAAAGTATCGAGCGGAAAGGTTACACCACATGGTTTGTTGGGAGGTCCATTTAGGGGCCGTTTGGGGCGTGAAAAATCCACTAACAAACTGGATTTTTGGGAGCGGATGGAGCTGATTTTTTACAATCCAAACGGCCCCTTTAATTTTACTGGATATTCAGATCTTGACATCTAGCATGCATTACAACCTGTTAGACATCCAATGGACCTCCTTACCACGTGTCCCCTAAAACCTTTCCACTGTGATCGAGACCTCCAATCAAAAGGCATGATCGGCCACATTCCTCGTTCACAGCCCACATGCGAGATGTTGAAAGTTGAAACGGCCTGGACCACATTCCGTAGGCTAGCCAAGCCTCCTGCGCCAAGCCGCTTCCATCGCCCTCACATCTTCGAGCCGGCTAGCCTTTTGTAGCCTAATCTCCGCGCCGGCTTCCGACACGCCATCGTGTGCTGCCGATTCCCGTCCCTCAAGCAGCTAGACACCACGTGGCCTGATCTGGGGACCACCAAAGTGCAACGTGCATTCTACTAGGCAAATGTTGCTGGAAATGGGCTCATACGGAAAGTTTCCGGGCCCAGCACATGGGCTGATGCTGTGTGGGCTCACTCCAACGACCTGTCCTTGTGGGCATGTTGACGGTTGCCCGATGGGGGCAATGCGAAAGCATGTTTCCCTGGGAAAGGTGGGGCCCACGGGGACAACTTGCAGATCTGGTTGTGGGCCTGATTAAAGGCTGACAGCCCCTGTGTTTAGTGGGCCCTGACATGTACTAAACATTCTTCAATCACGAGGATTTTCATAGCAGCATGCCCATACATCTTCTTTCAGAGTTTGCAATTGCATTTTGTAATTTAGGTTTACTCACTTTCTTTAAAATTACTTGTCCTCATAGAAACCAAAAATAACTGATTTAGCAACTAGCGAAATTGCACGTACAGGTTGCACGTGCTACACCACATTTGATTTTAGATCTGATGCATGACACACCTATTTTCCCACAACTACATAAGAGAGTCCCCTTGTAATATTAACCCAAGTTGTAATCACAATTAATGGGAGCAAATTGGAAAATTGAGGAAGAATGGAAAATTCAGAAAATAGAACTGGCAAGAAGATCCCTACTTGTCGTAGGATGACTTGTCGGAGAATACGCAGAGTCTGCTTAAGCTAAAAAACTAGATTCTTTTCGAAAAATCCTACGGTTTGTACCATATATAAATGAATGACCAACGACTTAAGAGAAACTTTAGACGCAGAGAAGCCCTATGAGAGTCTAAGGAAAGAAGAAGAAGAAATGAGAACAAGCAACAAAAGTCGAGGTAAGACAAATAACCTCAATTGAATATTAAGTATATTAGTATGAGACTATGATGAAATACTGATGGCACGAAGAAGAACTGAAAAATTTGTCATAATTACGAGTATACGAGATTATAGTATGAAAATGTTTGTTTTACATGATTTGATTGAATTGAATGTATATTGCGTGTATGATTTGGTTTATTATTTGTGAATGTATGCTTTGCTTTCTAATGAACCTGTTTGAGAAGAATTCAAACACATACTGCATTATGGGAGAGATTTGGAACCATAACGTGCTAAAGGGTCAATGACAACTCATCAATGATAAGAGACTTGTCGCAAAGGAATTGTAGGTGATCCAACATAGAATGAATTAAATTAATGGTTGTGTATGTTATCCAATTTGTAACGAATTCTCATTAGACCATCAGTAAAGGGAATGAATGGTAATAATAAAGGAATCGCTCATTGGACTTGCTTTTGCAGACCAAATACAAAATGTAGTACTCAACGACAACCCTAACGATAAATGAGTTGTCAAATGGTAGTTGTCGATGAACAGTAGATAGTAAAGTATACGAACTCCATACGCGGGTTCAAGTGGCATTAAAGCATTGGGCTTATAACTAAAGCCCTACCTGAAACAAGTAGAAGGAAGGAATCCTACCTTTGCACACATTAGTGCCATGATTTAAATGAAAGAAAAATATTTTGAATGTTGAAATGCTTATAAGATTACTAAGTAAGTAATCTCGCATAGCAGAGAAAGATCATTGTACGCTAGACACGCTACAGATTAAAGGACCATAGGTAGTCCAAAGAAATAAGATGACATGTAGGAAAATAAATATCTCAATGACTAAGTGACTTAGTAATAAGCAGGCCACAGTGGAAGAATGAAAAATATGTAGTAACATGTGAGAATGACCAGTAGAGTCAACCTTTTAGGTTCCATACGTGAGCATTGGGAATGAGAATTTTGAGTAGGAACCTCACCGAAGGAAATCAAGAAAAAAAGAATATCGTATGCCACAAGAGAAACAATACTAGTGGAAAAGCATAAAGCCATATATCAAGGTTGGCCGTCTTGAGGGCTTAGATCCGCAAAAGATCAAGAATGCATCTAGAGTTATAACGAAGTTCATAGTGCTTGTAACTCAAACCAGTAAGAACTATGAATTCCCCTCGGGAGTCTCAGTTGTGTGGCAAACTGGAGTCGAAAGGAAAGATGAAAGAATATGGACATATATTAAGAGCAGATCCCTAGTAGGAAATAGAATGTAGAGATAGAGAACAAATCTCAGAGACCTCTAAGAAGAATAGAACAACTAGAAGGCCTAAAATAAATCTAGGGTAGTTATGTGTGTAGGGTGCTGGGTTTTTCTATAATTCTATGTAGACTTGAAATATTAATGTTTGATATTATGATAATATCACGTGAAATAACTATTATATTATGTTGTTGTTCTACTTAGTATGTGAAAATCCCAGTTGTACCAATTTTTCAATTTTGCATGAACACTTAGCAAGTATAATTTTTAGTTTTCATTCTTTTAACTTAAGTTCGTGAGCGAGTCTGTGTCTTTAAGCTTATTGTATGACTAAGAAATGATCATACTATTGCACATTTTGGACGGATATGAGAATTTTTATATTTTGATGGAAATAAATATTTAATATTATGTATTTTGATGTTTTCAAAAATGATTTAAAAAACCAGAGTAATGTTCTATACGCATTGTTTTACTCATGTGGAAAACAACTAAGGATCCACTGCATCTCCAATATTCATCATGTATAAATGATTTTGAAAATTTGGGTCATTACACCCCTCCAAATGCAAATACCCTCTTCGTAAATATATTAAAATTAAAGCTTATTTTTAGACAATACATCATCATTCATCATTATCATACGCCTTATCCTAGGTATCTGGGGTTGGCGGCATGGATTATATAGCACGTTTGACTTTTATCAGAATCAAAATGGTAAAAAATCCATACAAAGAAACATAGTGAAAAGTTTTTATGTCGGATGCCCTTCCTGACACAACCCTCCAAAGAGGGGACGATGATAAGAAGATTCAACGTTATCTTATTCATTATACACTTTTCCAAATATGTGGATTGGCTTCATGACATGATGGTTGCACATGAAACATTAATATAGCCATCCTCTATCACAAAGCTGGTAACAATAAAAACCAGTATGCTTTTTGGTTTTGTCTGAAGGTTCTCTCAATTTAACCGTCAAAGGCCTCTAAGTCTTCACCCAATGACCTGCACCCTTGCATAAACTAATCACGCAAACAAAAATAACAAAAATCATGCAACACCCAAATTAAACTAAAAAGAGAGAGGTAATAAATGACAAACAGTGGGAAAGGATGGCCTTTCCGCGTTGGCGAGAAATCCACGTGAGAATGGCACATCATGGTTGCACATCATACACTTTTCTTATTTTTTATTTTTAGACAATAAAAAACTAGAAAATGTCTTTTAAACTCTCTCCCTCTATCTATACCACCTATACTACTACTAAAAGTGAAATTGGTAATTTCAATATACCCATAATATCCCTCAAGTTTTGTAAACTAGGCCCGTGCAAAAATCACCAGCAAGCCCATTATAAAAAAAATAATTTATGACTCGCGGAATTTGAAGTGAAATGTTAGTACTATAAAAGTTCATTTATAGCTATAGTCAACACTTTTATTTGGATAATGAGTGGAAATGATGCCGGTTATTATTACAAATAAATGTTGTAATTATTTTTTTTGCTAGATTTACCCAATAACCGATCTTTATTACATCAAAGATGCACACCCGAAGTAAGAAAGGCATAATTAGCCAAGGGATGGCAAAGTGTCTAGTTCTCTATGAAATACCATGTATGTCCCCAAATAAATTAACTAATCTAATCACAATTAAAATTTAATCATTAACTTAAGCAAACTTAGAGGGTTATTAATTAAAAATTACGCTTAAAAAAGTTCAGAGGCATAAAACTAGGATAAAATCTCTACTGCTCTGGACACTTGAGGAGATTACAAGTTCTTTTTCACTCTCAAGAGATCGAGTCAAAAAAATTAGGGGGCCTAAGGTGAACTTAGGATGAGATAAAGTGTTCCCTCTTTGTGTTCTCCTTCAGTCACTACATTTGGTTATGTTTGGTAAGCTTCAATGAAGGTGAAGCAAGCATGTAGTCTTGTACTCCCTCCGTTCCATATTAATAGCTCGATTAATTGGAAGTCTCATAGTAACGCTCCATTTGGCTCAATTTAAGTATCTAGATACTTTTTTAAAAAAGGTAGTTTCTTAGTTGCGGGTCCCACCATCCAATAAATGTCAATATTGTTTGGGATTTATCTATTAATATGGATCAGAGAAGAAAAACCAAAGTTCCGGTTTAATACAAGCACAAATCACAATTTCAGCTGTTTATGACCTAGTGAAATAGAGTGCTATAACAGCATTGTTTATAATGGTTAGTACAAACGCAACTCTAAATGTATTAGTTGAAGGCTTCACCTGATTAAGGAAAATTACACAGTTATAATACAAGAAGTTGTAATTTATTGAATCACTCCACATGAGACCATTATCAATACACTTTCTCTACACATAAGTACCATAAATCCTGAGTGGAATCACATCATATTGTAACACTTGAAAAATTGGATAAGAAAATGTGACTTTGTGGACCAATGAGAATTCAAGATTTGATGTTAAAGTTCACGAAGAAAACTTTCCAATGCCACCGACTGTTTGCAATTCAGAATTCTGAGCAAAAAGTTATGATCGTTTAAAACTGTGTACGCGATCTATCGATCGGGCAAAATTCAAAACCGAGAGCAAGACAGACACGATCGATCACCTATGGAAGTGAACGATCGAAAATACTGAAAGTTTCAATTTTTGAGCAGCGATCGATCGCCTTTGCAAATGATCGATCAAAAATACTCGAAGTTTCAATTTTTGGGCAGTGATCGATCGCCCTTGAAAACGATTGATCGAAAGTACTGTAATATTGTGGAAGGGTGCAGCGATTGATTGCCCTTGAAAATGATCTATCGAAAGTACTGTGATAACGCAAAATACTGCATCGATCGATCACTTATCTGTTGCGATCGATCGCACCAGCAGAAACCGAATCCGGAAGTTGCTGATTTTCTTAAAAAAATATAATGAAGGATGCCAAATCCTAACCAAATAGGGAGGATTAAGTTGAGGACGTCTATCTTAAGATTGTGGAAGATTCTTATTGGATTATTGAGATCATGATAAGGAAAGAAATTCAAATGAGGAAATATCCTAGTTGGAGTAGGATTTAGGTATTTAAATCTAAGAGAGGGGTCGGCCTATGCATATGCACGCCAACCCCAGGCTTGGGGTGACTTGTGCTTCTTCTCCTTCCTCCTACACATGCTCATCTCTACTCCAAGCCCTATTCTTGACTTAAATCATTCCCATAGCATTGACCAGAGGCGTCGTTGCAAAGAGGAGGAGACGAGCTACGCGTAGAAGGGCGAGACACTCGTAACGAAAGTGGTAGGATGGTTTTTTTCCCTGCCTAATTGCTTTAAATTCTTTCAATCCATTCTCATGAGGATTATTTGATAATTTATGTGAACTTATCTCAGTATGTAGAGTTGTGTGCATGGATTGATGAGAGATTCACTTATGTTATGAGTACAAGTATGCTTAATAATATTATTTGAATGTTATATCTTCATGTTGCTTGCATGCTAATTCTTAGATGGGAACGTCATTGTGTAATGCATCTCTTGATCGTTTGGAAGTCAGAAAGTTCTATTGTGGCTTTGTAAAAGTTCTAATTTAATTGTTTAATGTGATCATAGTTGAGTTCCTAGCATTAAGACCTCATTTATAAAAAAGGAATATCTTAAACTGGTTTGTGTAATGAGAGAGACATAAAAGTATGGGATAACTAAATTCCAAAACCTATAAGGGATTGAAATAACCCTAGGAAGAGTATACCTAAGGCCAACAAGACCCTAGTATCATAACTAAGGTGTAATAAAATGTGATTACTACGTATGATCAAGTTTAGGGATCCCAACCAGTACTGCTTCTGCACCAATGATCTGTAGTGTAAAAATCATAACTAATTATAAAAAATAGAAAAAATAAACCGTCAGTGAGTTTGGAAACTAGATTCATAGAGATATCTACAGTAAAAGATTCGGAGTTAAATTCTAACTGTGCTGACTATGGGGATAGTCAAAAGTGGGCTATTGTGAACTTAAACAATTACTGTAATTAAGGTTTAAGTTACTAGTACCTACTAATACTCAACGATATGGTCTTTTATGATTAAAGTATCACTAATACACATTATAAACATGATGATGTTTATTACAGTAAGAATAGTTAGTCCAAAAGATGGATATTATGAGATATGTTAGTGTGACGTAAAGTCAATCGTTCTTGGTTTCGAATTACATATTGGTGTGAGTTTGAGTTTCCAGTTGGAGACCAAACATTCCAAAACCATTCTCTTAATGTAAACTCAATCTTGTAAGTTGTAAATCCCAGATTTCATAGATGTTCCTATCTATGGCTAAGCATGAAGCATGTTGGTTAAATTATGGTTGAAACCTATCAATACTCCTATGGTGAGTCATCTGTTGTTCAAGATGTTGGAATCTCAATTGTATCCTTACGAGAGATCGTATTATATTTAGAGATACTTATAATTATTTTACTCCTTGAGTAAGTCCATTTCGGTAAAAGATACCTTGAATCTCATAGTGTTGCGACCTCTACACTTCTTGTAACATTATTCAGTTTGATATGAACCTATTTCTCCACTAGAGACCTTGCGAGGATCTATTCGAGGTGGATTCATAGTATGCTCAGAGAGATATTGCTAGGTCCTGCGAGATCTCCAATTAATAATGAGCCTCTGTCGTTCAGCCGATAAAGGCATATACATACGATTAGGCTGTATGATATTACGGAAGGTCTACAGTCTCCGCCCATCGTATCTGTAAGCACTGATCGGGCCAACATCCTAGACGCATGGCCGGGTTCAGAAGGGAGAACCTCTAGGGTGATTCTGTTAATCAGCCACTTGCAAGTGGTAAGTTCAACAAGCAGAAATTAAAAACTCCTTGCACTTTGGATGCTTAGAGCTATTAATGATTTGACAATCTTCTCCTACATATTGATGTTCGAAGTCTCGTCCATGGTAAATTTTCTCCTTACACTTGTGATTGTTTGGAGTCATTAAAATTTGATGCTTTCCCTATACTTGCGAGTTGGGATTATTGTTTAATTTTTCTACTCAGGTAAAGTGAACCTTGAGACTATTCCTGCAGTTATTTAATATTCCTGTTTCTTTTTATTACAACCTTCTTCATACTATTTGTTGTTTCTCTGGTGGTTTTTTTACATCCTACTGAGTATTTCAATGAAGTACTCATGCATCCTCTGATGCAGGCGTGAAAAAGAATTGATTTGGGAAGATTGCAGTGCTGGAAGGTGATGTTGATGCCTTGAAGAAAATTAAGAGAATTTTTTATTGCTTATTTATTTTGAGAAACTTTATGAATTGTTGGCCGATGTGTGCCCAATACTGGATATTTTATTTTGTTGACTATTTTAAATTTATTAGCTGTAATAAGACTAAGTAGGATCATTTCATTTATATTGATGATGTTTATTGAAGATTGTATAACTGAATTTTGGATGGTCGATTACCCATCTTATTGAGGTGGTGTAATTGGCGGTGGTAAGTGACTGATCGATCGCGTGCCCTGAGTCTCGGCCTCAAGATTATTGGTATCTTTGATGACTTCTGCACTCCGATCGAGGTTAGAAATCCCGGGGCGTGACACATATAAACATAGAAAACATTGAATTTGGAGAACTACATACTTCAAAATCGACATGTAGAACAAAGTTAAAATGCATAAAAGCCATTATACAGCAATGGGCACATATAAAATCGCAGATGTTTTGCCCATATGAAAGCCAGCATTTAGGGTATCATGTGTCAGGTGGAAGTGATTTTGGATGTTGTAAAAGCACATTTTACTAGTCATATGTCCTGCCATTAGTAAGCTGAACTAGACTCTGTTTATAATGGTGAATACCTCCAAACAAAAACCAAGCCGCAGGTTTCTTAGGTTTCTATTTTCAAATGCACGTTCAACTTCAACTCTCACAGTTTCCTTCAACTCTGACCATGGAATGCCAGCTCGCCGAGGTATCGGGCCCAAACCGATACACCGATACCACTCAGTATCGGATTTTTAAAATTTTCAAAATATCGCCGATATATCGGTTATATCGGTATTTTTTGAAAAAAATATTTTTTATATACTTCATTTTTTTTCTATCCTATATACATTTTTATTCTTATTTTTTATCTATTCTTTTTTATTTATCTCTCTTTTTTTTCTTTTTTTTTTTTTTTTTTTTTTTTTTTTTTTTTTTTTTTATTTTTTTTAACTTTCTTTTTTTTTTCTTTCTTTTTTTTTTTTTTTTCTATTTTAATCTTTTTTTTTTTTTAATTTTATATTTTACTGATATCCCATACGACATTCCATGACTCTGACCCTATATGCTATGCTCAAGCAATCTTTTTTTTTCCTGATACAATGCCCAAGCGATCTTTCTATAAGAGGCAGACGTGTTCAAAACGTGTGCACAATAGCACAGGTAACAACCGACAGATCATGTATGGAGGCCTGCCATCATGCACACGTTTTGTACATGTTCTATAAAACAAGTTTATTACGCCTTCTGGTCACTTTTAATTGAGATAATTAGGATAATATGCATACCAAAATTAGATGATACCGTTCCCTAATTTATTCTCTGGCCGAGCGGCCGGAGACGGCGATGACGGCTGGCCGAAAGCGACTCTAGGTCGAGGTCGAGAGGCCTCTGCGATGAAAGGTGACCGACTCATTGGAAAGCCTAGGCTTTTACTGTGGACCTTACATCAATAAAATTAACCAATTATGTGACGGTCTCAATTAAAAGTGACCGGAGGGAGTAACTTTTTTCAAGTGGAATATGTCTACTTTATTAATAGTTACTTACCTAAGATAATGATAATATCAAGCGGACTCCCTCTTGTGAAAGTTAGTTTGTGTATATTAAGGCAATCTAACCTACTTGATACTTGATATTATGAATCATCAAGCTATTAGTCTCTAATGAGTTGCAAGTTGAGCATCTCTGAACCAAAAACGGAAAAGTTTAAATGAGACCAGTCTCATTTAGCTTATACGAGACCAATTTAAGTCTATGTCTGCCCCTTATATGAAGGAGCACTGTCGGAATGAAATCCGGCGGCCGAAACGGGTGGTCTCATACCCCCAATATGAGATCTGTCTCATGTAGACCGGACTCAACCAAAATAAACACATTTGAGTGCCTGTAGCCGGGAATACGGTTTCCTTCTGCAACCTAGCTACTGGGCTGTGTGAGAAGTTCTGTTTCTAAATATCCACGGCCAGCTCGAATGGTATCATTACTAGTGCAATAAAAAGTAAGTTTGAATTCAATCTCCCTTACGGTACATCGCTCTTTCTTTTTTGTCCAAAAAAGTAGGTACACTTCAGCATTTTTCTTAGCCCCAAGGACTTTTCCGACTACGGGGGTTCGGGGGATCACTGTGGCTTAAAAAATTCAAGTATCCGCATTGTTTCTACCTTTTCCGGACGGAGGGAATATTACTCGTTATGGTAGGCAAGATGGGGACTAAAGGGCAATAAGTGCAATTTCTCTGTACTCCCAGAGTACTAAATGGATGCGCTCCAATTTTGTATAAGGTCATTGATCACATAATGGTGCTATATAACTAAACACAACTTAAAGGTGAGGTACAAATTTATATTGATTATACTAAAATTAAAAAAAAAAGTTTAAATGAGATTGTTCTAGTATAGGTTGCATGAGCCTGAGTAATCATGAGCCATCAAATCAAGATCTGATGGGAGTGATTCACACTTACTTACCAATTAATTTGACACCTACCATTAGATCATGGATGGAAATGGCTTAACTCATGCAAGCTACGCGAAAACGATATTATGTAAATCGGTCTCAAATAAAAAATAAGAATAAAACTGCCTTACATTTTCGTTATCTGATTTTCATGAAATGGGATGTGTCAGTTTTATCAATAATATATTGGTGAATTTGAATAGTATAAATGAATTGTTTGCAACCAAAAGTACTGATCACAATCTGAGTGAAATGATATTCCTTATATCCAAGAAATTAGAGGGCGCACTCATTAGCTTGTTTATATCCACGAAACCTATTGGGAAACCAATTCCAAACATTAATAGAACCTAAGCAATCAGCTCGCTCTCTCTCTCTCTCTCTCTCATTGCATATAGAAAAAGATATAAAGTGGCAATTGTGCACATATTTGAATCAGCTGTCCCATTTGCCATATTGCAAAAGGAAAGTCAGCTGTACACATATTTGAGAATTTCTGTTTACTCATCTTTTAGCTCAAATGAGAATGCGAGCAAAAGTTGCAAGCATAATGTTCAGTACAATGGTGGAATTTGCTAGCTTGTGAACATCATTAGTACGGGTTTTGCTTGTGTAATCTGATGGTTAGGCTGAGCATGGCTCTTTAACGTGTATTGCCTCTGAGTCTTCTACTTGAGTCACTCCGTCCTATATTGAAAGCTCCATTTGGAAAAAGTTTCGTCATAATAGTAGCTCCATTAGGCATAATTTAAGTGGCAAGGTATTTAAAAAAAGTGTCCAATCTTCTTATAATTTGTTTCAAAAGGAGTCTCTTAATTAGCTGTGGTACCCACCATACAATAAAAATCACAATTTTCCTAATGAAGCTATTAATATGGGACAGATGGAGTAATAAGGAAAAGGTTCAATGCAGGCACAAAGCACAAATTCAGCTGCTTTTTCCCTAGTTAAATAGAGTGCTAAAACAACCAGCATTAATTATACTCATCAGAACAAATGTAAACAAATGTATGTATTTCAAGTAATAGGAATAAACCACATTAGGACCATCATTATTACACTTTCTCTATGAATAAGTATCATAAGTTATGAATAGAAACACATCATAACAAATAGGAAATTAGTTCTTCTTTCTGATATGTAGAATGAATTTGATATTTATAAAAGTCATTAGAGAACAGTGGACATGTATTAAATCTCGGATGTTTTTCCCATATGATAGCCAGCTTTTAAGATATCATGTGGTAGGTGGAAGTGAATTTGCTAATCAGAAAATGCACGTTTATTAATTAAGTTTTTCAATTATATATAAACGAATGTCCTATCAAAAAATGCACGGTTATTTACTAGTCATATCTCCTGTTTATAATTGTGAATACCTCCAAACCAAAACCAAGCCACAGTTAGCTTAGCTTTCCATTTACAGATGCATGTTCAGTTGCAACTCTCATATTTTCCTTTAACTTTGACCGTATCTGTTGTGCACAAGCAATCTTGCTATAGGGGTTTCTCCTTTATCAGCAACTTAAGAAGATGATTATATCAGTGCACATTTCTTGTGAGAGGTAGTTGGTTTATATTAAGACAATCCAATTCAGCCGATATTAAAAAAAATTGTGACCATCAATTTATTGGCCTGTTAATGAGTTCTAAGCTGAGCATCTCCATAGTACAATGAGTGCCTGTAGCTCAGTGGGTGGGAACACAGTTCCCTTTTGCAACTTCCTGGACTGAGTTAGAAGTTGTATTTCTAAATATGCAAGTCCAGCTTTTATAGTGGTGTCATTAATAGTGCAACAACAGTAAATTTGAATTCAATCTCCTTGTATCATATCAGTTGGCTTCCTTTGCTGCATGCCTATTTTCTCCAGCTCCTCTCCTCTGTTCTCCCATTACCATACTCCCTTCTTTTTCTCTTCTGGAGAAGCAGCGTCCAATGGAACGCAGCTACTACCTAAAGGCTGTGGTGGTGCTCGATCGTCTCCCTTGATGGCCTTGCCTTACTAATCTACTTCCTTGTAGAGATGACGACACACCCAGATATTGTAAGGACTTCTCCGTCAACGGCATTAACGTCTCATCTAATGGCACCCACTTGCCGGATTTTGGGCTCGGATATCAGCTGATGACTCAGTTTCGGACATGGTTGGCGTATACAATTGGAGGAGGACGAAGAGCGCCTCCTATTCGGCATGGCATACTAACATATGCAATGTGATGGTGATATGCCCACCTTTCTACGATTGGAGGAGACCGTGACGGTCTTCGACGGGGCCCTGAGGGGGACGAGGGTGCAGCTATCGTATACCGTCACGATTACAGTATCGCCGGAGGAGGTTCCGTTAAGAATAGACCTGGAGGTATCCATTACAGTGTTGAGGGTGTACCAGTTGAAGAGACTGAGGAAGTGAGCAGTAGGGGTGAAGGTGGAGTGTGGGTTGTTGGTGGAGAGGCCACCTCAATACTTTCCGGAACCGCTTGTTGCACTGGGGGAGCTGAACATCTCGTTCATGGTATATTATCACATTCTATGTTGTGTATTTGTATGAGTGTTGCTTTGTAATGTGCTTCTGTTTGGTTAGGCTTCTCGCTGTCTTGAGATTTCTTTTCCTTGGATAGGTAAGATCTCGTTTATGCTATGTAGTTATGTCTAATGTTTTGTGAGCATGTTTGTGTTTGTGTTGTGTTATGCTTTTATGTCTTAATGTTTGTGTTGTGTTATGCTTTCTCGTTTATAGGCCTGCTATCAGATGGCAATTTGTATGCTATACAAAATGATTACTTCATTAGTTTCATATGGAAAGAGACTTGCTGATCACATAGTTAAAGGAACAGGAAAAACACAAGGCATACACTCGTGCACAGAAAAGAATTTCCTTCAAGATTGTCTTCCCACAATGGGCTGCTTTATGAATCAAAATGCCAGACATGAAATCAGCAGTGATGGTTGTGCAAATTTCACTTAACATAAGCAGTTTTGTTTTTTCTAAAAAGCTTGAAGTTTTGAGTTCTAACAGAGGTCAGATGAGGCAGAAGGAATTTCAGATTTGCTTGTCTTATACTGATACATTGCCATCTGGGTGGTGATGCAAGTCTACGTGGTGAAATAGCTACAGGAACCTGCATTGGAATCATTAGAACGAATACAAAGCTAGTTGAGGAAGTTCATATGTACTAGTTTATGCTACCACCTCTCGCAATTATTAGGATCATAACATGTAAAGAACTTTATTATTGCACTTTGTCTACAAATAAGCATTATAAATTCTGAATAGAATCAAATTACATCTAAATAAAGAACTACCTCTCATTTGTAGTTTACATAATGCAATCGTAACAACTCCAAAGTCATACATGAGAAAAAATTCTATGCACAGATTACCATCTAGAGATCATTAACAAATGGAAAAAGCATCTACCATGTCTATTAACCAAATAATCATGTAAATACCACACAATAAGCTACTTCATTTCTTGACTGCACTCTTAATTGCTTTTGTGCAAGCTTTGATGGAAGTTTTGACGGACTTGGTTGACATTGTTGATTGGTTAATGTTGTTCTCCTCATTATCCTCATCTTCGATGACTAGTGGCTTTCTTCCAATGCAGTCCACCCTCTTTCTCATCTCTAAAATCACAGAAGGAGAGGAAGGAATTGGCCTCAAGGCTCTTGCACTCTCAGATCTCACATGCCCCTTCCCTTTGCCATTCTTCTCCTCTTTTGGTTCAACTTCAAAACTCTTCCTTCTTGCTGAAACTTTCTGTGAACCATCTTTTTTCTCCATTCCCAATTTCTTGCCACCTTCCAAGGAATCTTGCCTAGCTTCTACTTTCTGTTCTGGAGTTTTGAGTGCCAATATCTTGATTTTCTGTTGAGGATTTTTATGATTCAGTTTTTGAATCATTTCATCAGTCTTCTTCATCTCATTCTGGTTGGGATTGGATGAGGAAGTGGCTGAGGTTGACTCTTCCTGCACATTCTCTAACAGCATTTGAAGCCATTTCTCAACATACCCCTTCCCAATCTTCATCCTGTACTCTTCATCATCTTCTATTCGGGGACTTTGGGGTACTGACTTTGACTTGTATATTTCATTAGCCCTTTTGTGCTTTCTATCTTCTATGACCAATTTTTGAAGTTCTTCATCAAGTCGAACTTCTTCAAGCCTTTGTCTCTCTTCAGCAGAATTTATTCTGTCCTTTTTTCCTTGCTCCTTTTCTTTCAATATCACAAGGGAAGCTCCAGCTTTGGCCTTGGTGTTATCCTCCTCTAGAAACAATCTCAGCTCTTTCTGTAGAGGTTTCTGCATAGTTGTTCCTTGTAACAAGTGGAGTGTCACATCAGAACTGTCTTTCCTTTGGTTATCATCAATTCGTGATCTTTTCCTTGCTTGCTCACTGTATGGCTTTATTTGGTTCTCAATTTCCTCTCTATGCTGAAGTCTCCTCCGAAGCTCATTCTTGGCAGATTCACAAATTGCCTTTTGTGCTTCTAATCTTGCCATTAGAGTACTATTTGCAGTATGGGTAAGTCTTATCTGCTCCTTATATACAACGCTCCTACAGACATAGAAAAAGAACTTAAATAATGCAAGGACACATTTAGATGAGTGATGACCAAAAAAGTTAAATTGATATGCATGAAAGCCAATAGAGAAGAATGGTCTTTTTTACTTTATTTGTAAATCCACATTAAACTAATTACTGATAACTAAAACTGTAATAACATGGAGAATCAAGAAATTAAGTAACTGGTCTTACTGATGCATGGCATCTAGAATCATCTTCTCTAATGAGGCCTTGTAAGTAGACTGGGCCTCTGCTAGCCTTCTGCACTTCTCGGCTTTTCTCTTACTCTTTATAAGCTTCAGTTCTAGATCTTGAAGTCCAAGCCTCTCGACTTCGTTTTTCTCTTTCAATTCATTCACTTCATCATCCAAATTCTTGATATCCGACAACTTCTTCACAGTCAATTGTCTCTGTCTTAGCGAATCTCTAGCTTCAGCAATAGCAAGATATTGGTTACTACCAGAATAGCAATTTTCATTGCTATTTGATATACTTGGGCTCGAGCCGGTGAACTGTTGGATTGCCTTGCTCAGAGACTCCTCCTCCTCCACAGAGAATTTCCTGAGACCTGCAGGTGCAGGGAAAGTTTATGGATTAGAACAGCCTTAGAGAATTAATAACAAAATATTAAAACACTCAGTGCCAGAAAAAAAAAATTCCTTTCTTCTCACCAATAGTAGGAGAATTTGATCTTGGGTATCTATTAAAGTCGATAGGCTTGAGTGCTGATGTGTCCATGCTTCTTCTAGAGAAAACAATGGCAGCTGGAGCTGGCCCTATTTTGTCCTGCGCCTCAACAAAATGTTGTGGAAAACAATGAGATTCCACATCTTGCAAGTCATTCAGTTCTTCATTTTTGCCTCCTAAAAACAACCATGAAAATGCTCGGTTCCTGCAGAATAACCATGAATTATTGTCATGTTTTTTTTTTTACGTCAAGATTATATGTAATGATTTTGGCAAATTCATTTAACGACCTGAAATCTGAGTTTGAAGAAGCAAATATTGAAAGGAATTGGTTGACGGAGATGCCAAGTTGAAGATCCCACCATGGAACAAGAAATTCCAGCTTATTGTGCTTCTTTTCAAATACTTGCCATTGTAATATTCTCAAGTTGCTAGGAACAGTTGTCCCTCCTCCTGCAATGGCAAAATAGAGATGCCCAAAAAATCGTTTAGTCATAAAAATGCAGTGTTCAAAAGACCAATTTCAGATAACAAAGTATTGCTCTGATCATTACGTGAGCAAGGAAACCAGTGATCAATCTCCCAGGCGAGGGGAGAACCTGAATCTGCATGGATATAGAGAACATTCCCATAGGGGTCTACACGAAATTTTTCCGGATCAAAGCCAGCATTCCTGAATGGAGAAACCATTATAAGGGGTGAATAGATGTGGATGATGCATCCTACTGTAGAATGAGAACCCTATTGCGAATTATGCAAAATTAAAGTTGAATTTATTACCCTAAGTGGTTGAGCTGCTTCCACAAAATGTTGCCATAGTATATGGAGTTCTTCGAAACTTCTTTCTCACTTTCGACGAAGGGGAAAAGCTGCTCAAGTTCTCCCAATCTCAAGACCTTCAAGGGACAAATAACCGCAAATTAAATAAGCCCACCGGATTCAAACTGCATAAGCAGCCGGTATACTAATTCTCAGTAAAAACTTAACGAGATTTGAGGAAAATCATGGTGGAGAATCTGATGAATCCTCAATAGACATAACTTAAGGGCAATTAGGAACCAATTAAGCCGCATTTATCTTTTTCTTTTCCAGAAAAATAGAAATTTTTGGAGAATCCAAATTTAACTACTAAATGGCCATCTACATGACCAAATCTAAATGAAGTCGGATCCAGCTTAAGACTCCATCTTCTCAAATGTTCTTGAATCCTGAACAGGGAAGCCACCATTGACCTATTGAACCACAATATCATGTGCAGCTGGTCTTAAGCTTCCACAGGAGAGTAGATTTCAAGGTCCAAGTTTAATTGAACAAATAGACTGATCTATTCCAACCATTTGAAATTAGCTAAAAAACGAGCAAAACTCTTCTGAGCCCCCCAACTTCAGAATCTCACTTCACAATCAAATCAAATCAGCAACAAAAAAATCCTTTCTTTTTCTAATCGAAAGATGGAAACAAAAAGATAAGAAACTTACATCTTGAGCATGGAGAGAGTAAGGATAGAAAGTGAAAGGAGGGCCTCGAGTGTAGGCACCGTAAAGATGCAGATTCCGGCAGAGATTTGCGTAGGCTTTCGGGTAGCCTAGCACATTGTCCACAGCCGTGTCTTCCTCCGTGAATCCCATCTTCCCAGCCATGGATTGCTCTTCAAATTGCAGCAAACTTCTCAACTTCTGAAGATGTGAGTGCGCGCGGAACTTCGCTACGTACTATAGTTGTTGGCAACTGGTTTGAACTGGAAGCCAAGCCAAGTAAGGTAGCTCCAGCGATTTGACATTGGTTCTTTTCTTCTGGTTTTTTTTTTTTTTGCTTTTTTTACCTGGACTGGAAGTGATGAGATGCGAGAGACTAGGGAGTTCAACTGGCGACTTTCGGTGCCGTGGTGGTCGTGGTGGGGGATCAAGTGTAACGGCTACATATGCAGGGGAGCATTTCAAATAGGAAGAGTATATCCATTGGGGATTGAATAGGGTTTCTGAGATGGGGGCCCATGTGTCAAATAGGAAGAGTATATCCATTGGGAATTGAATAGGGTTTCTGAGATGGGGGCCCATGTGTAAAATGGGCTAAATCTTTCAAAACCTTTCGCGTTTTATAACTCCTAAGTCCTAACATCAGCGGTGGGAGAAATTATTGGTTTAAGCGCCTGACCATGTCAGCTTTATGCCAGGGTCGTAACTATCGATCTTTAGAATCGACGGTGCATACGCTTTATATGTACTCTTGTAGATCGACGGTTGATACGCTTTATGCGTGCGCTCAACCATTTTGGTGCCAAAAGAGCGATCAATGGCTGCCTGGTGCCCTGCCCTGGAGTATTGTGTCCCACCCAATAATTTCTCGCTCACGGTGTTTAGATCATCATTGATAAGTTAACATGAACCTTTTAGTGCCATGTCACTTAGTGACCTGAAAATACGTAACATAACTTACTTTTTGTCTACTTTTTTTGTCCAAAATTTCATGTTACCAATATATGCTAATCCATTACATAATTGGGTTACTTTTTTTTTTATAAACAATTAATGTAGTGTGCTACCACTCGACTGTTTGACAGCCAGAGTCTCTAGTCTCTCTACCTTAGAGAGTTGCTTGTCTAATAGAATTTAGAGAAATTGCCGGATCAAAGTACACTAGTGACACAATTGTGGATTATCGAGAGGGAAGCAGCTTACCATTTGGATAATTAATTTGTTGTAGGTAATGCATGTTGGTTATAAATATGGGTTAGGCCCATATTAATGTACGAGGAGTGATCGTTTAAAATTAAACCCTTGCAAGTGCACAAGGCAATTGTACTACAGCGAGTATTAAAGGGTTGTCGAACCCCAGGGACGGACTAATATTTTACCAAATTCAATTGAAAGAAAGTTGCAGTTTAATTTAATCTAGAGAAAGCAATAAAATTTAACTACTTTAAAATAGATTTTAATTAATATGGAGAAGTGCCAAGGCTTCGAATCCACCACACAATAAACCAGCTTATCGTCTCTCTCTTTTGAATAAATTCCTAATTGGCTAGTATATTCCTCTCGGACATATACTTGTCAATTCAAAATATTATGCTCTCCTCTCGGACGTAACACATAAGCAATTCAAAATATGGAACTGTGATCTATCTCTCTCGAGTATAAACCAATGAAATCTTATTCCTTTATAACACCTTAGTCTACTTACGTTCCTCTCGGATACACAAATATTCATCGGATTGAAACTCACAAGAATTCACTCTAGCCTCTCTCGAGCACATAGAATAAACCTCAATAAATTAACAGTGATTCTATAATAAGATTCATACACCAATCAAGGTAAAAGTAAGATTAAGATAAAGAAAATGATACAACCAATTTACTCGGGTTTCATCTACACCTTGGACGCGAATTTAGCCGGCCATCAACAAGGAGAACGTTGTTGATTCGATGAAGTCATTTTGCACTATTCACCGAAAAATACTGTTAACGAAACACTGTTCACGCAAAACACTATTCATGGGTTACTATTCATCATCCCCTCTAATCAGCCGAAAGTACTGTAGACTGCTACAGTGCACTGTAGCAGTTCGTCAATGAACCCAAAATCCCGGCCTTCTCTCCCTCCTCCGGCGGCTCCTTCCTCTTCCCCTTTCTGTTCAGGCTAAGCACCACCGGAATCCGGCAAACAGACGACCCAAAGCTCTGGTTTCTTCTCTTGTTTTTTCGACCGACTAGTTTTCTATATCTTTTTTCAAGCTCTCCCTTTTCCGTCTGTTTTTATAGGCCTCAGTCCCGTCCCAAATCGAACACAATTCCAAGTCCAATTTGAAGTGGAATCGAGCCCAAATCCGTTCTGTTTTAGATCCAAATCGGAATTCAATTTTAGTACAACTTTGTTTCAGACAGTCCCAATCGAGCACGACTCTACCAAAGTTCTATTCCGGCACCGACTGCCTTCGTCACTGCCACCGGAGTTCTCTCGCCGTCAATCGCATGTTCTACACCGCCACTTCAAGCTCCGCCGCCATCATCTCAAACAGAGCTCTGTTTTCCTATTTTGTGTTTTTTTTTCCTTTTCATCGAGTCTCGCCGCCGACAGAGCTCAGCCTCGCCTTCCACCGTCAAGATCGCCGCCGTCCAAATTACCGCCGTCGAGACCCACCGCCGCCGGAGCTCAGTCCAGCCTCGCGTTGCCGTTCGAGCCTTCGCCGGCGTTCTGCTTCTGGACGAAAGGCCCGAGCTTTGGCTCGGGCCGGTTTTCCCTCTTTTTTTTTCTTTTTTTTTTCTTTTAACTGAACCGGACTGGACTCTGAACCGGTCATATTTCTTTTTTTTATTTTTTTATTAACAAAAACCCGTTGTATCGATCTCATCCATCCAATCTCATCTTGACGGTTCTTCTCTTTAATTGTGTCTCTTTCGCGTGCGATATTTCAAATGATCATAACTTTTTGCTCAAAACTCCAAATTGTGAACAGTCAGTGGCGTTGGAAAGCTGACTTCGTGTACTTTAACATGAAGCTAAAATCAGTGCCATCAGAGATACACAATCGAAGTTATGAATATTCAATCATTAAAGTCGCATTTTATTCCATTTCTGCATTTTACTCTTGTTTCCCTACAAAAACCAAAAACTATATTAAAGTAGCAATAATTCTAATCAAACACTAGCAGAACATAAGTTTAGAAGATAATAAAATGCATATTTCATGTATAGATCACACCCCCAAACCTATATTTTGCTAGTCCCTAGCAAAACAAAACAAAATAAAATCAAACATACAAAAAGAACTAATGCATAAGAGTAAACACCACTTTCGTAGGGAACACGATTGCATTGAGCGTATGCAACAAGCCATTAAACCTCTAGGTGGCCCTAGTAGGACGAGTTTTGTCTCGTGAGGGTTTGCAGCCATGCTACCCACAAACATGTATTTATTAATCTAATTAACCTAAGTGCAAAAATAAAAACATTGCAAAACACACAACCTATTATCCCGACAAATACAAACTACAATGCTTAAGAAAAATCAACCACATGTACTTGGTTCATAATCAACAGGAATATAGAAGCCCTCAAGTAAGTGGTTTTATTCCACACTTTCATCTTGGAATTTTCTGCTCAATATGATATAGCATGATAATATAAATAGTAAAAGTGTAGAACATTGTAGCAATACATTCTAAATTCTGTTTTATACAGATCCAGTGTTACCCATTAACTAAAGAACATCAGAATCTACATAGTCACCGTAATCTTTAGGTTCATTGATAGCACAAATCTGCGCGCCTCCTTCGGGTCCAACATTCTAGATTTGAGAGGATAATGCACCACAGACATTTTTTTTTCGCTAGGACTGTGTAGGGCCTGACTTCAAGATGCTTAGGTTTAGCAATGACTCAGGCCAATGACTCTCAGCCAGTTGGCTTAGGGCATTAGGTATTAAGAGACCGCTTCGGGCCCGAGCATCAGCCTAAGTTAATCCTATAAAGTCAAGTAGCCCCCTTTTCTTTCATTTTGTTTTCATTTTTTCATTTTTTCATTTTCACATTTTCATCATTCATATTTTCAGCACATCTTTATTTTGTCCAGGCTGCATTATACTTTCAACCTATTTCCGGTTCCAATCCCTTGCCATAGCCAAGTAAATGGTCTATCATGATCTTTTAAGCTCACAGATAACTACACATCATCCAATGACTATGACTAAAGACATCCCACTGTAGATTAGTATTCAACAAATCTCTAGATGGTATTACTTTATGTACTAGTGTGTGTAAGTGAATTTTATTAGTCCAAGCACTTTGTTCCAAGAGGACTGTAATAGAAAGATATGCTCAGTTAAGTGTATCTATCCTCCAGTATACTTACTCACACTTCCAATGCAAATTAATCTCCTAAGAATTGTAAAATGCATTATAACGAGGATAAACTATCAAAACCTGAGAAAAATACTAACAAATAACCTAAAACTAAACAAATTTTTATGATTTTTCAATTTTTAATTTTTCTGAATTTTTTTAATTATTTTTTTATTTTTATTTTTATGAAAGTAATATTCCCTCCCCCAAACCTATTATCAACATTGTCCTCAATGTGAACAAAAATATAAAATGACAATGATCATATATCGAAGAAAATCAGATAAATGAGAGAATACACCTGAATACGTGGGTTGCCTCCCACCAAACGCTAAGTTTAACGTCTTCAGCCAGACGTAGCCACAATCAATCTGTAATTGCCGGATCATCCAAGTATACAATCATCACATCAATATCTGTCACAGCCTCGAGATATGGTTCCAATCGGTGACCATTGACTTTGAATGTAGTCCCATCCTTTGGATTATAAATCTCAACAGCACTATGTGGAAATACCTCTTTGACAATAAAAGGCCCAGACCACCGAGATCGGAGCTTCCCAGGAAATATGTGCAGCCTAGAGTTGTAAAGTAGTACCTTCTGATCAGGCTGAAAGGACTTTCTGAATATCATCTTGTCATGTACGGCTTTGGTCCTCATCTTGTAGAGTTTGGCATTCTCATATGCATTAAAGCGCATCTCCTCTAATTCACTCAGGTGGAGTTTTCTCTCCTCACCGGCTTTATCCATATCAAAGTTGTAGGCCTTAATAGCCCAATAAGCCCAGTGTTCCAACTCAACAGGTAAAAGGCAAGCTTTACCATATACCAATCTGTAGGGAGACATGCCAATAGGTGTCTTGAATGCTGTCCGGTAGGCCCATAATGCATCATTCAGTCTTAAGGACCAATCCTTTCTATCAGGGCGAACCGTCTTCTCCAAAATCTGCTTGATTTGGCGATTTGAAACCTCCACTTGGCCACTCGTCTGAGGATGATATGAGGTGGCAACCTTGTGGGTGACAAAATATTTCTTGAGAAGAGCTTCAAAAGACCTGTTACAAAAATGAGAACCGCCGTCACTAATAATAGCTCGAGGAGTTCCAAACCTGCTAAAAATTTTAGATTTCAGAAAGTCCAGCACAACTTTTTGGTCATTGGTCCTAGTGGCAATAGCTTCAATTCACTTAGACACATAATCAACAGCAGCAAGAATATATGTATGACCAAAAGATGGTGGAAAAGGTCACATAAAATCAATACCCCAAACATCAAATAAATCAACAATCAAAATTGGTTGTAGGGGCATCATATTCCTTTTAGACAAGGCTCCCAATTTTTGACACCTATCACAAGATTGACAATAAGCATGGGCGTCTTTAAATAGGGGTTGGCCAATAAAAACCGCTTGAAGTACTTTGGCCGCAGTTTTCTTTCCACCGAAATGTCCACCACAGGCATGAGAGTGACAAAAAGATAAGATGCTATGAAACTCACTCTCGGGGACACATCGTCTTATGACTTGGTCAACACATATCTTAAACAGGTTAGGGTCATTCCAATAATAATGTTTGACGCAAGAGAAAAATAAATCTTAATCATGTTTAGACCAAAAGGTTGGGATTTGACCCACGGCAAGATAATTCACAATATGGGCAAACCAAGATGGAGATGTAGTGGAGACAGCAAAGAGCTGCTCATCAGGGAATGAATCTCGTAGAGGGTCATGGCTGTGCAAATCAGGAATAGGAATTCTGGATAGATGATCAGCCATGACATTCTCAGAGCCCTTTTTATCTTTAATTTCAAAGTCAAATTCCTACAGGAGTAAGATCCAACGAATCAGCCTCGGCTTGGCATCCTTCTTAGAAAGAAGGTACCGCAAGGCTGCATGATCAGAGAAAATAATGATCTTACTCCCCAAGAGATATGACCCTGAACTTGTCTAATGCAAACACAACAGCAAGCAACTCTTTTTCTGTGGTAGTATAATTCAATTGTGCATCAGTGAGTGTCTTGCTCGCATAATAGATAACATGAGGAATTTTGTTGATGCGTTGGCCTAACACTGCCCCTACAGCAAAATTAGATGCGTCACACATTATTTCGAAGGGCAGTGTATAGTCAGGGGGTTTAATGATAGGGGAGCTAGAGAGGAGGGTTTTGAGCTTTGTAAAAGCTTCTTTGCACGACTCATCAAATTCGAATGGCACGTCATGGCCTAAAAGGTGACATAGTGGACGTGATATCTTGCTAAAATCTTTGATAAATCGACGATAAAACCCTGCATGGCCAAGGAAGGACCGTATTTGCTTAACTGATGTAGGTGGTGGTAAATTAGCAATCAGGTCAACCTTGGCCTTGTCAACCTCTATACCCCTTTTTGATATGACATGTCCAAGCACAATCCCCTGTTGAACCATGAAATGGCTCTTTTCCCAACTTAACACTAAATTTGTTTTCTCACAGTGTTTTAAAACCAAAGCAAGGTTGTGCAAGCATTCATCAAAACAAGCGCCAAACACCGAAAAATCGTCCATGAAAACTTCCAAAAATTTATCAATCATGTCAGAAAAGATGGACATCATACATCGCTGAAATGTAGCAGGGGCATTACAAAGACCAAAAGGCATTCTTCGATACGCAAATGTACCGAAGGGGCATGTAAAAGTCGTCTTTTCCTGATCCCTTGGAAAAATTGGCACTTGATTATAGCCGGAGTACCCATCTAAAAAGCAATAAAACTCTTGGCCCGCTAGTTTCTCTAGGATTTGGTCAATGAATGGGAGGAGGAAATGGTCCTTACGGGTGTTAGAGTTCAGCTTCCTATAGTCAATGCATACCCGCCAGCCCGTGGTCTCTCGTATTGGCACAAGTTCACCCTCTGAGTTTGGTTTCACTGTGATGCCCGATTTTTTAGGGACGACCTGGATGGGGCTCACCCACTCACTGTCAGAGATAGGGTATATAATTCCAGCATCTAACAATTTCACTACCTCTTTCATCACCACTTCTCTCATGTGTGGGTTCAACCATCGCTGCCCCTCCCTAGAAGGTTTAGCCTGGTCCTCCAGGTTTATGTGATGCATGCACATATAGGGGTCTATACCCCGGAGGTCAGCTACTGTCCATCCTATAGCTCGCCGGTGTGTGGTAAGGATCTCCAACAACTGGGCTTCCTGGTCAATAGATAGACTAGATGAGATAATTACAGGAAGAGTGGTGTTGGGTCCTAGGAAAACATATTTGAGGGAGCTAGGAAGGGTTTTGAGTTCAAGTGTGGGTGGGGATTCTATTGATGGTTTAAGTGGTGGGGCGGTAGACACAGGGAGAGGGTCGGGGTGGGGTCTCCATGGGATATGTCCAGGGTATAGGGCAGCTACGAAATGGTGATGGACCTCCTCAAGGTCAGGTGTGCCCTCATATTGATCGATCCAGTCATAAAAAAGGGTATGCTCTTAGGCATCCTTAAGCACAGCGAAGGGGAGGTACTCCTGGACTAGGTCATCTACCATCAGACACGCAGCGTCGCTAGAGGGTTGTTGGGAAGCACTAAAGATGTTTAACTTAACTTTCATATTCCCAAACGAGACGTTCATGAGCCCTGACCTACAGTTAATGGAGGCATCGGCTGTGGCTAGGAAAGGGCGACCAAGGATAACAGGAACCTGGGATTTGGAGTAGGCAACTGGTTC
Organism: Houttuynia cordata; assembly: GCA_039654745.1. NCBI lineage: Eukaryota > Viridiplantae > Streptophyta > Magnoliopsida > Piperales > Saururaceae > Houttuynia > Houttuynia cordata. Next base: position 43,919,669 of record CM077502.1, on the reverse strand, counting down.
CATATCTAAGACTACAAAGTCAACAGGGAAGTAGAACCGGTCAACTCCTACAAGAACGTCTTCTATAACACCTCTGGGTCAGCGGATGGATCTGTCTGCTAACTGAAGGGTGACTGAGGTGGGCTGTAACTCTCCTAAACCAAGTTGTTCGTATACGGAGTACGGGAGGAGGTTGACACTGGCCCCTAAATCCAAGAGAGCTCGATTAAGGGTATGGTCACCTATGACAATAGAGATAACAGGGACACCTGGGTCCTTAAATTTTGGTGGCATTTCACTGGTCAGCAAAGAGCTCACTTGGTTAGTCAAAAAGACCTTTTGGGTGATGTTGGATTTGGCTTTCCTCTTTTGGGTGCATAGGTCTTTCAGGAACTTGGCATAGGCAGGTACTTGTTTGATGGCATCTAATAAGGGAAGGTTTATCTTGACCTGCTTGAACACCTCTAACATTTCCTCCATTCTTTGATGGGACTTACTAAACGGGGAGGGTTTGTTGAGGCATTGGGGAAAGGGAGCCCTAGGAATATAGGATTTTTTCATTGGTGGGTTCTGTAGGGGCATCCTGCTGTGGTGGGAGACTAACCGAGACAGGTGGGGTAGGAGTGGGTTCTGTAGCTTTATCTGGGGAAGTGGTCTCACTCGCATTACCAATGGATGGATCCATAACCTGATTATCAACGTGCTTACCACTCCTTAAGGTAGTGATGGCCTGTACCTGCTCATTTGGACAATGGGAACCTTCGACGGCAAACTATCCTCTAGGGTTCTGTTGTGGTTGACTTGGCAAGGTACCCGCTTCCCTACGGTTTATGGATTGGGCCAGCTGTCCCAATTGAGTTTCTATTTTGGAAATGGATTGTATATGAGAATGAACAAGCTGGGCTTGGGTTCTTAGCTCACCTTTCAGCTCTTTGTGTTTGGATTCTATCTCAGTTTTTATATCAGCTTTTATTTCCGTTTTCATCTCAGTTAAGGCGGCTAGCATTAGGTTCATTTGGTCTTCTAGGGATGGTTTCTTGTTGGATTGGCCAAATTGAGGAGTGGAGGATGGTTGATAAGGTTGAGATTGGTTTTGGAATCCCTGTCTTGGGGCCTGATTAAAATTGGGACCCTGGTTAGGTTGTCTCCAGGCAAAATTTGGATGATTTCGCCACCCCGGATTGTAGGTATTTGATAGGGGTTATTGGCTCTAGGATATCCTTGTGCAAAGTTGGCATGCTCCTGTACAAGATCTGGATATTGGGAGGCAGAGGGGCAGTCAACTATAGTGTGCATAGGCTAGCACAAATGGTGCAGGCATCATAAGAGGTTGGCGTAAATGGTGGAGTCTGTGAGAAAAAACTGTCAAACCTCTCTGTAAGGGATGCCACCTGGTGTTCTAGGCTCGTGGTGGCTTTGACATCATATATGCCTCCCCTTGAGGCATTCCTACCAGGCATATGGCCTTCAGATCTATAGAGGGTAGCACTGTGTAAAGAGTTTTCGCTCAGGTCCTCTAATAGATCCCAAGCATCATCAGGGGTTTTCTTCATGAATGTGCCTCCACAAGAGGCATCTATTAGGGTTTTATACTGATCGTACACACCCTCATGAAATCTCTGTACTAACTGCCACTTGGGCACATCATGATGGGGACAGGACCGGAGTAAGGCTTTCATCCTCTCCCAACTTTCATAGAATTGTTCATTAGGTATCTGGGTAAAGGTGATGATTTCATGGCGGATCTTATTGGTCCGCCCCACAGGAAAGTATTTCTTGAGGAATTCGGCTTGAAGTTCCTCCCAAGTGGAAATAGAGTTATGCTCAAGGGAATATAGCCATTCCTTGGCCCTATCTATTAACGTGAAAGGGAACAACCTAAGACGCACCTGGTCATCAGATAGTGTAAGTTTAAAGGTTGTGTTAACCTCCAGGAAATTTTGTAGGTGCCTATAGGGGTTCTCATTTAATTGGCCATGGTATGTGGGCAGCATTTGGATGATGTTTGGCTTAATTTCAAAATTAGCCACATTTTCTGGTAAGATTATGCAGGAGGGGGAGGTGTAGGTGGTAGGCCTGTAATAATCTTGTAGGGTACGGGCATGAGGCACTACTGGATTCTGGTTTAGGCCATTCCCACCCCCAAGGTTCATGTTGTCTGCCATAGGATGGGTTTCAAAGATTGGGTTGTTGTGGGTTCTAAAGGCTCTAGACAGTCGCTCAGGATCAGGGTAAAAGGTCAGGTCGGGGTTCAGGGAACGACGACCATGCATGCACAATATAAAGCAATAAAACCTGTAGCAATCCTAATAACGACAACTAGCACGTCATGCAATCCCACAAAAAAAATGAAAAACACCAAGCACCCAAATTTATCTAAAAGAGAAAGGATAAGAGAATGCAAACTATGGGAAGGGATGGCCCTTCCAACGTTGGCGAGGATTCCACGTCTTCTTTTAATCCTGCAACAGAAGAAGAATGCAATTAAGCTACTGAAAAGAAATCTAATTTAAAATGAACTACTCTAAGACTAACTATGCTAAGAATTCAGTAAACTATTGTGCCGTCCCCGACAACGGCGCCAAAAACTTAATCGTTTAAAATTAAACCCTTCCAAGTGCACAAGGCAATTGTACTACAGCGAGTATTAAAGGGTTGTCGAACCTCAGGGACGGACTAATATTTTACCAAATTCAATTGAAAGAAAGTTGCAGTTTAATTTAATCTAGAGAAAGTAATAAAATTTAACTACTTTAAAATGGATTTTAATTAATATGGAGAAGTGCCAAGGCTTCGAATCCACCACACAATAAACCAGCTTATCGTCTCTCTCTTTTGAATAAATTTCTGATTGACTAGTATATTCCTCTCGGACATATACTTGTCAATTCAAAATATTATGCTCTCCTCTCGGACGTAACACATAAGCAATTCAAAATATGGAACTGTGATCTATCTCTCTCGAGCATAAACCAATAAAATCTTATTCCTTTATAACACCTTAGTCTACTATGAATCCACCATCTAACGTACGTATAGTGCCTCCCTTCGGGCAGTATGGAATCACAACTTCATAAATATAAGTGACCTCGCAAGGTCTAGCAATGGCTTAATTGAGCATACTATGAATCCACCATGGGGAGAGTCTTGCAAGATCTCCAGTGGAAGAAATAATCATAAAATCAATATGAGCAATATCTCAAAGGAAAAGAGGTCGCAACACTCTAAGATCGTAAGGTATCTCTTACCAGAATAGACTCTCTCACGGAGTATGAATAGAAGTGTCAAGATCTTTGGCCAACAAATAACTCACTCATTGGAGAAGCATAGAATGACAAGTTTCTCAAAGACATGTAATTCACTCTTAGTATAACAAGACAACCCAAACACTTCGAATAATAACAACTCACCCAAGGAGTAACATACAATCAATACATACCTTTCATGCTCAACCCTAGATAGGAATTCCTCATACGCATTAGAATTTTATAATATAAATATCAGAGATAAGAAATCAAATAATCTTAGATGATTTGAATTCCAAGTGGAATCACAAACCGACATCAACGCTTCAAGGTAGATAATTATAAATCTCTTGATCAAAGGATTATCCCTCTTAATTAGATTACTTCTAACCCAATTCTTACTGTGATATTCCATAAGTATGTAGTCCAATTACTGGTATTGACACGTTAAACATTATTATATCATATTACATGATGTTATTTGTATACTTAGTATTTTCTCTCAGATTCAGCTCACTGCCTCCTGCACAATAGTCCTCTTCCGACAGACACTGTGCTCTGTACAATAATACTTAACCATTGCAATTTTTACTGATAATACCTTCGTGAGTCTAGTTTCTAACCCCACTGATTTTATATTTTTTCGATTTTATTTGAATTAGTTATGAATTATTTACTACCGACTGTTAGCACAAAAATAGTTCTGGCTGAGATTAAGAGTCTTAATTAAACTTGATTATTTCGCTTAATATCACATAATAGATGATAATATATCATTAACAGACGATATACTCCCCTCCTAGACCAATTACAGACCCTAGGATGATCTGGAATCACTAAAGTACACACATTTCTCATGTTCATTTATATATAACATAGTTTTAACTATTAATACCTCTCAAATAAGACCTTTAATGCACGACACACATTAAGACACCAAAACCCAATGTGCAATATCAGAACTTCTAGTTTCTGGAAAGTAAATAAAGCATTAAACTTATAGGTGTGAATTCCAATCTAGAAACGGAACATGAATGCACATACGATTATGATGCACTACACATATAAATAATGACACAATTCATTCATCTCAAAAGAATCCACACAATACTCTAAGGTACTGAATCAAAACACTTATCAATATCATATAATCAGAAGAAAGAGGAAAAATCATCCTACTTAATTCACCAAAGATTTTGCCTTTTTACGCGTTGCTCGTCTCCTCTGCTTCCTCCAAAGCTCCCACTCCAAACTCTTGCAAACTCCCACAAGAAGAAGCCTTATAGGAGGTGGGTGAACATGGGAAGGAAATGGAGAAAGGTCTCTGGACGTTCTAGGGCTAGGTTTTGCAATAGCACAAGCCAACTCTCTATGGTTTATATAGAGTTGGGGGAGAATTCCTTCTTAAACTAATTTTCCATATTATGGACACTTCCCACCAATGAGAAGGCCTCAAGATCCCTCTAGAGACGTGCAATTAAAGTCCAATTGGGACTTGGTATCTTTCATATGCAAATCCACCCAAAAAATAAGCTAGAAATTGCAAAACCACAACCGGCGATCGATCAGCTATACGGCAATCGGTCGTCGTATGCGTTATTCTACACTACCGCGTTATAGCCGATCGATCGCAATTATTGCCGATCAATCGCTTTATCCGAAACAAAACAATCAATAATTACAGTAACTACGATCTATCGTTTTGTTAAGGTGTCAATCGGTTCAATTTGTCGATCGATCGTTTGTTCTGGCGATCGATCGCAGTCACGCTCAAACAAAATTCAATTTCTCATATCTTTTTACTCCGAACTCCAAATCGCGCATAGTTGGTGGCGTTGGAAAGCTCTTCTCACCAACTTTAATTCTCATAAGGTAAAACATGACCAAATTAAACATTAAGAGGGTCAAATTTCGGTTTTAAAATACTTACTAATTTTTCGGGTGTTACAGTTAATGGGATAGAGTTAGAGAAAATCAAAGAAGTCCTAACTCTTCCAAATAAATACGGAGGAGTTGTGAACCTGAACAGTAACTTTTGGGGACGCCCGACGGCTGGTTCTCTCTTTCCTTTGGATGCTATCTCTCCCTCGTGCGTTTACTCTCGCCATCTTGTCTTACTCATGGGATTTGTGATTTGTGTTCTATTATCTCGTACAACGAGGAACTAGGAGATCTCTATCTCAAGGAGAAGAAAGACTCTCGTCCATGCAATTGAGTCCTTAGTGATCTCCGACATATCCCTATTCTTGTGAATATTTATACGAGAATTGATCATAGAGCACAAAGGCCCAAAGGTTAGTAGTTTTCAATCCGTTGAATTCTTATATATTGAATTGATATTATTTGTACGTTTATATTATTGCTAGTAAGATGTTGCATATTCTTTGTTTGATATTCTAGGCAAGAGAAAGAGATTATAAAAAAGGACTGATTTGGAGTACATGTGTATGGGCTATGGATCATGATGGCTCAGATTTTTTGTTTCAAACATGATGGCTGGGAGGATCGGCTCATAGACATGGAATTCCATATCGGTGATATATCGCCGATATATCGATATCGGGCCTCACCCGATAAAACGAGATGAATAGATATCGACTTTTTATTTTTTTTTCAAATATCGCCGATTCTATTTTATAATAAAATAATATTTTTGGAAAAAAAATTCAAAAATTTTTTTAAAAAAAAAGGGAAAAAAAAGTAACTTTCTCACTTGTTTCCCATGCTAATATGCATATTTTAAAATCTATGCTTTGTCTAAATTAGTATAACTCATTTTAGAAGCTAGATTATGAAAATATATGGTAAAAACTAGTTTTTGACCACCAATATTTTTTTACAAATATCTCCGATATATCTCTGATATTTTGTCTCTTAAATCGACCGATACAATACCGATATCCGATACAGAATTCCATGCTCATAGATATCATGGAGGCAGATAAAAAATGCTTCCTAGAGTCAGTCATACGTTGCTTCCCTGTAGTTTATCACAAGAACTAAACTAATTCACTTTGGATTAGCCCATTCCAATTATCATATCATCCCATTCAACAATTAAGATATCCTAAACCGGCAATAAAGAGCTCCTAATGAGCAGAGAGGCTGTTATTTCTTACATCAAAGAAACTGTACAAATGGTTCTTTGATGATGGCATTTGAAAATCTCCCATGAGACAGGCATGCTTTCTTCCAAATTTTTAGTGTCCCTCCTCCTCCTCCTCAGTAGCCTTGGACCTCATAGGCCATACCCGCTCCACTTCCCTCAGCCTCAGAAGCAGGTACAGCGCCAGCCCGCAGCCGAACCCCAGCGCCGCGCTCGACCCGGTCAGCGACACCGCGGCGCAGACCAACATGACGAAGCTCTCCTCCTTGCTCCCCATGTCCCTGGATGCCATTGCCAGCTCTATGCCGGAGAAGAGCAGCAGCACCCCAAGAATCCCAATTGGGAATTGCCCGAGTATCCTCACGAACGAGTTGCCGAACACCAGGCCCAGCGCCAGCTTCCCCACGCCAAGGAAGACGACGGACGCCCCGCTCCGGCCCCCGAACCTGTACTGCCCGGCCAGTCCACCGGCGCCGTGGCAGACCGGCATCGCACCGAACCAGCAGCCCACCAGGTTCATCACCCCAACGCTCACCGACACCGCCGTCGCTGAGACCTCCCTCTCCGGGAAGAGGTCGGCGGACAATTTGCAGACTGCGATCACCGAGTTCAGAATTGAAAGAGGGATCTGTGGAATCGCCGCTCTGAGAAACCCAATCTTCCAATCCTCGGCTGTGATCTTCACCACACTGATCTTCGACGGGCCGAAGCTGAGGTCTCTGAGGATGGACGGATCCCGAACGAAACAAAGCACCAGCCCGAGGAGGAAGACGATCAGGGCTGCCGGGATTTTGGACAGAAGTCGCTTTGGACGCGGCACGCGGTGCCGGTCCGGAAGGGATTCGATTTCGTTGGTGGGTTCTTGACCGGAGCCGGTGACGAGGACGAGGAAGAGGACGGCGGAGAGGGCAAGAACGAGGCCGTCGAGGCCGAGCCAGGGACGCAGATTGCCGGATTTTCCAGTGGTGAAATTTTGGTTGAACCGAATGTATTTGATGGCGGAGAAGGCGAAGGAGAGGCCCTGGGAAAGCTGGACGCCGCGGACGACGGGGAGGGGGAGGAAGCGGTAGAAAAAGGACATGAGGCCGGTGACGCCGAGGAGGAGGAGGGTGGAGGCGGTGCAGATGCCGGCGCCCATGATCTGGGGGACGGTGAGGTGGGTTTGGGACTCGGCAATGGCGACAGCGGCGATGGACTTCATGGGCTGGACGGGCATGGGGATGCCGAAGAGGAGGCCGGTGAGGGCGTTGTAAAGGCCGGTGAAGATGAGAGTGGTGGAGAGGTCTAGGTGGTTGACCAAGCATAGGGCGAGGACGAGGGGGATATAGGTGCCCAGGTCGCCCACCGCGCCGCCGAGCTCCGACCAGACGGTGGTCTTGAGGCGGAGGCGATCGGATAAGGAGCACCGGCGGAAGTCGGGGAGGAGGGGAGCGGTGGCGGAGGAGGAGTCCATGATCTTGGCCGGGTGGCTGGTGGAAGGAGTGGACTGAGTGAGTTGCGTGTGGAAGAACGATGGGGGTCAAGAAGTACTTACGCTAAAGCGGCTTTTCGCTTACGCTAATAGCCGGAAAGTGAAAGTTTTCTTTTTTCGATTATTAGAAAAGGGTCTTGAAATGGAGATATATGGGAGATATTATATAAAATAATATCGAAAGTCCAAAATAATTTTAAACATATAGGACTATTTTTCACAATGAATAGTAGAATTTCTGCGATATATCGCCCGAGATTTGGAAAAACTAGCAAAACTGATTTCACCGCATATCGTGTGTGTCTCGGCTTTTTCTACCGATACCGATATCTCAAGGTTATATTGCCAAGGATGAATTCCTTGGTCTCAAGTCCTTACGAGAGTGCATAGTAGGTCCGTTTGCGCGCCGTTTAATTTACATGTCAATCCTATAGTAGTGGGTTACATCACTTCAATCCTATAGTAGTGGGTTACATCACTTCACCTACTCATTTCCATACACATCAGCTGTGTATGAAAAATGTGTAGGAATCTGCTGTACAAATATAGTTTCCCTTTAGGATTATCAACTCGTCAACTTTCCTAATCAGGTGGGGGAGACTGTAGACTCAGATCTTGGCGCCTAATCAGATTATTGTTGGCAGTTTGTGCCCTCAGGTTGGGATTCAACAAGGGGATTGGACACCTTGAATTACGTGGTGGGACCCTGAGTTGGTCCTGCCTTCTTAGGGGCCGTTTGGGGCGTGATTATTGCAAAATATCCAGACTGGATATTGGATATTTACTGTAGCATCCATGTGGATTTTTACATCCAGCTGAAACACCTCATGAGGTGTTTCAGCTGGATATATAAAATATCCAGATGCTACAGTATAGCAAAACATCCCATCTGGATGTTTTGCTTTTAATCACGCCCCAAACGGCCCCTTAATTCAACCAATCTCTGGCTCAGACAAGGGTGTCAACTGTCAAGTCTAAATTGTCACTATGAAAGACATTTTGTTTCCACTGCATCCCCCCATACTCGAGATGAAGGTCAAATAGTTAAAAATACTGGAACAAAGGCTCCAGTGTGAAAGGGTCTACGCCTAAGCCGAAGGCTCATGAGTATCTTGCGGTCTCTAATTCTATTAGAGATCCAAATTTACTGGTTGATCTCAATGCAAGTGCTTTGCAAAAGACTCCTTTCTGCTACTCGAGATGATTTCAGATGAGTGGATCTGTCTTATTATTCATAGAGTACTTTGTGCTCTAATTCTTCACTTAATACAAAGAAGTATAATTTGAGAACATCGTCGCAGAATCAAAGTAACAGTGGTCATGAAGTGCACTACTCCAATAAAGATAAAGTCAGACCAAACTCCTGAGTACAATTAAGGGCCTGTTTGGTTACGACTTTCCGCCTCAGATTCTGAGAGCATCTGATGCTTTCCGCTTTAGCATGTTTGGTTGTGCTATTTTCCAAGAATTTTTCCATGTAGAGAAGTCTACTTTCCGCCTGAAAAGTTGATTTTATGGAAGAAGCGTTCTCTCAGTGAAAGGGAAAAATATTCCCATGTTTTTGCCCCTCGTCTCCTCGTCTCCCTTTCTCCACCGCTTCGCTTCACCATGGAGGGTGCTGGCCAAAACAAAACACATCTCTTCGCTCATCTCCGCCCCTTCCCTTTGTCTCCCCTGGGGTTTAATCTCTTTTTTCCCATTCTTTGGATTAGGGGTTTTACGAATTCCTTCAATCGTCGAATCGATGGGCTCCGCCTCCGCCATGAGCGCACCTTCTGCTTCGGCATTCCTCAGGGATGGCGGGAAGAAGAAGAAGGTATTTCGTTGTTATTTTAATTCTTTGTTTTTTTTGCTTGAATGGTTTCGGGGCTTTTCCTGATTATTTGGGGTTTGGATTTTTGCTCGTGCAGACCAACCGGTCGGCAAAACTTAAGCAGTGCAAGCTTGATGCTAGGGGCGAGCAATGGCTTTCTCAAGGTATGGTATTTTAGACAGGGATTTATTTGATTGATATTTCAGTTTTTGATCTATTCATTGTTGCTTCCTGTTGTTGTATTTACTCTTTTAAAATTTCCATTTTTTTAGCGCTATTCATTGAAAATGGATTGAATGGATGAGAAGTTCAAAGTTTTGTGATAATTAGTTTTGGTTATATGTTAGATGTGGGATTTGGATGTGTCTGATTGGGAATTTGGACTTTCTGTTGTTTTTGCAATCAGTTAAACACAAGGTTAATAAGGAATTGTCGAATGGGTGTTCCGCTCCACCTTCGCCTTTGCCTCTCAACTCAGGCAACGAGATAATGATACTTTGAACCGCACTTTGATTCAGATCCTATATGAGTGAGAATTCTTGTTCAGATTTTATGCTATAACATTTGGATCCTCAATAAGAGACAACCTTTCAGACAGTTTCATGTATCTGTGAGCTTGTGGCATATTAAGCTTAATACAAATGATTGGTTGCTTCCAGATGTGAACTGATTTGAGATTTTAGTATATTATGATAGCTTTTCTGACTTTCTTGTCATCATAGTTGTTATTCTGGAGTGACTTGACAACATTTCCTCTCTTCTTTTTAATCTTAAAGTCGCGAGTATAATTTATGTGCTAAACCAAGGCTCCTTTTTATTACTTCACTCTTCTGAGCACTTGCTGTTATATGTTTTTGTTAATCTGTCTCATATCTAATTTTAGAGCACTGTTTCATAGCTACTTGTGGCCAGTGGTGTCTAAATCTTTTCATTTTATGTGTAGAATGATGTCTTCCTCATCTGCTCTAATGCTATGCAGTACAACGCACCATACACTATATACTTCAAGCAAGTGCCAGTTCTACATTCATTTACCATTCCTTTGTTTTGTAGTACCACCATAGTTTTGAACTTATTGTTGAATGGGTTTTGTGAAGGCACGTGCAATACAAGAGTTGGCAAGAAAAAAATTTGATAAATTGAAGGCCGATGAAATCAAGTCAGTGCAAAAAACAAGAACGACTTTTGAAACAGAGAAGCCAATTAAGAAACATTTGACTAGTCTTCAAGAACATGGAGGTTCTGATTGAGCTATACTGATGTCATACAATGCAGGATTGAGTTAATCCGGGACATGCTTAGCAACAATGACTTGGATTCTGTAACTCTAGTTACCTTACTTCAGTTAGTTGGTGGATTAAACTTTCTGAAACAGGGGATATCAATTCATGGTTTTTGTATTTCAAGTGGTTTCGATTCGTGTCTAATGATTAACAATGCTTTGATAGATATGTACATGGGCTGTGGATCCACAAAAATTTCGCAAATCCTTTTTGATATGATGCCAGAAAAAACCAGAGTCACATGGAACACAATGCTCGTGGGACTAGTAAAGAATAGCCTTCACTCAGGTGCCTGGGCATTGTTTCATCAAATGCGATTAGAAGGCCAGTGCATACCTGACCCAATCACAGTGGTCTCTGTTATCCAGGCATCTAGTGTTCATGGTCAAATTGATATAACCTACGGATTTGTCCTGAAAAGTGGATTCGATTTGTATACAATGGTACTCAACTCACTTATTTACAGAAGTGTTGTTGCAATCAGGTAAAAGGTTTTACAGAAGTGCTGTAACATCTCAAGGAAAATCGGAGGTGCTGTGTCTATGAAGTTATTCTTCTAAAATTGGAGGATATGTGCTTTAGTTAGATGTCCCATTATGTGGTTTTCATAACGCTGGAAGTTTGGTGGAGTAGAACAGTATCTGCAATTGTCATGCATAATGCAACATTTATTTGGAAGGGTTTTAAATTTTAATGATGCTGGGAAAATGTCTTGTGTCTTAACAGTAACTCCCAGAAACAAAAATGCAATTGTGAGCTTGAGAGGATTTCAACAATTACTTTTTTGCATGTTTTCAACTGCTGTTCTACATAAACTGACAGGTAAAGAAAGTTGAATTTTCACAAATAAGGGGTATTCTTGTATCTTGCATATTTAGAATCTGATTTCTCCTTATGTTGCCAAACAGACTACTCATCAGAAAGTTGAATTTTCCTTATGTCCTACCAAACACACTTCACTTCACAACTAAAATCCAAGAAGCAGAATACCCTAGATTCTGCTTCTTCTACCCCAAGAAGTTGCAACCAAACAGGCCCTAAAGAATCATCACTCTTACTAAGGGTTTCTATGTTTACTCCTCCTCCCATGGAGTTTGTTTGTTAGGTTGTTTTCCTCTTAGGAGTAGGGTTGTCAATTTTACCCGATGGCCCGACCCTACCCGACTCACAAAAGAGTGGGTAAGGGCTTGGATTTTGAGGCCACGGGTAGGGCTCGGGCCTCAAAATCCATCCCTTGGGTCGGGTAGGGTCGGGCCCGGGCCTGGCTAGAAAAAGCCCGAAGGCCTAACCCTACCCGAAGCCCGAAAGCCGGGTGAGTCGGGTCTGTCGCAGGTGATAAAAAAAAACCTAAACCTAACTCTCCCCGACCGCCGCTCTCCCCGACCTCTCTCTCCCCCGATGACTACCGCTCTCCCCCGATCGGTGACCTCTCTCTCTCCCCGATTGCGCTTTCTTCCCGACCTCTCTCTCCCCGACCGCTGCTCTCCCCCAATCGGCGACCGCCGCTTCCCCGACCGCCGCTCTCCCCTTTCGGCGACTGGCACTCTCCCTATTCGGTGACTTCCACTCGCCTCGTTCGGCGACTGCCGCTCTCCCCGTTCGGCGACCGCCGCTCTCCCCAGACCGGTGCTTTCTCCCCCAACCAGCGGACCGACCGACAGTTCTGACCTCTCTCTCCCCCGATTTTGTGCGAGTTCTGAGCCTCTCCCTCAACGGCCGCCGTCTCCTTTGCCGGTGACAGTAACACTCCTAAACTGTTATCTGTTGCCTGTAAATTGTCTAAACTTTTATCTTTGTTATCTGTTATCTCCTAAATTGCCTATAATACTTGTTACTGAGTACTTGATTTCTGTTATCTTTGTTATCTGTTATCTATAAATTGCCTAAACTTGTTATCTTTGTTATATGTTATCTTTGTTATCTGTTGCCTGTAAATTGCCTATAATATCTGTTATCTTTGTTATCTGTTATCTCCTAAATTGCCTATTGATCTATACATGAAATATGCATTTTATTATCTCCTAAACTTATATTTATGCTAGTGTTTGATTAGAATTATTGCTACCTTAATGTAGTTTTTGGTTTTGTAGGAAATGAGAGCAAAGATACAAAAATGAGGTGAAAACGGACTTCAATGGTTAAATCTTCATAACTTCGTGTACACATATCAGGTTGGACTGATTCAAGCTTCATGTTAAATTTCACGAAGTCAGCTTTCCAACGCCACCGACCGCGCGTAATTCGGAGTTCGGAGCGAAAAGTTATGACCATTAGAAAATCGTGCTGCAAAATGAATAGTAAACCGATCGATCGGACATGTACGCGATCGATCGTATCTACTGGAATTTGCGTTTTGATGCAAAGCGATCGATCGGCACAAATGTGATAGATCGCAAAGCGATAGATCGCCGTGACGCAGGAAATAACAAAGGAATAAAGTGATAGATCACAAAGCGATCGATCGGCCAGAAAAGTGATCGATCGCCGTATATGTAGGATTGAAATAAGGCCTATTTTGACTTGGATTTGGAAGGGGATTTGAGGGTTTTCCTTCACCCCCTATATATAGGCCTTATGGGAGAACGTATTGGGCACTCAACCTTGGAGAACCAGAGCTTTATTGGAGGCTAGAGAGGAGGAAGAGAAGGAGTCTTGAGCAAAGAAGAAGAAGAAGGATTCATGACGATGGATCTACTTAAACAGGCTTTTCTTTTCTCCCTTTCTATGTGTAACTAAACTTTTATTCAAGGCTTGATGAAGCCCTAGATGTGTATTGCTACTCTTGATAGTTTAATTCTATAAAGTTGATTATGATTCATGCTTAATGCGATTTCATGAGTTCTTTTGAGTGCTTGACCATAGACTTGATTGATATGAATGAAATTAGATCTTTTTAATTCCTGCGCTTAGCTAAAAGTAGGCTGGTGTTAATTCTATGCCCGACCAAGGATAGGATCATTAGCCCAAAGGATAATTCTATGCCCGACCAAGGATAGAATTATCTACATTAATTTTTAGTGGATGAACTCTCGTGTCCGACCAAGAACGTGAGTGAATTCATTGTGATTTGTGTGTCTGACCATGAACACAAATTACCATATCATGTCAATGTATGCTTAATAATAATTGAGAGTAGTAATTGCATGTCTAGTGGTGGATTCTCTGCCTTGATATTTATCCATATTGATTAAATCTCAGTTAGATTAGATAAAGTCCATTGCTTTCTTTAGAATTAATTAAACTACATCTTTTTCTTCTATTGAATTTGGTAAAAGATTAATCCGTTCCTGAGGTTCGACAACCCTTTAATACTCACCGTAGTACAATTGCCTTATGCACTTGCAAGGGTTTATATTTAAACGATCACCTATAGTTCTTTTTGTTACTGAGTACTTGATTTCTTATCTGCTTGTTGGTCGAATTTAGTGTAGTAGATATGTAACACCCGAAAAATTAGTAAGTATTTTAAAACCCAAATTTAACCCTTTTAATGTATGATTTGGTCATATTTTGCCTCATAGAAATTAAAGTTGGTGAGAAGAACTTTTCAACGTCACCAATTATGTGCGATTTGGAGTTCGGAGTGAAAAGATATGAGAATTTGAATTTTATTGAACGTGACTGCGATCGATCGCCTTAAGAACCGATCGATCGGCAAGCTGAACCGATCGACGTCTTATCAAAATGATCGATCATAGTTACTGTGATTTTTGAATGTTTTGTTTTGCGTAAAGCGATCGATCGGCTGTAACGCGGTAGTGTTAAACAACGCATGCGACGATCGATCACCAGTTGCGGTTTTGCGATTTCTAGCGTGTTTTTGGGGTGGATTTACTTGGAAAAGATATCAAACCCCAGTGGGACTTGATTTGCACGTCTCCAGCAGGATTTTGAAGCCTTCCCATTGGTTGGAAGTGTCCATGATTTGAAAGATTAGTTTAAGAATAGATTCTCCCCCAACTCTATATAAACACTAGAGAATTAGATTGTGCTAACCCTAGAACGTCCAGAGACCTTTTCCCTTCTCCTTCCCATGTTCACCCATCTTCTTTAAGGCTTCTTCTTGTGGGAGTTGCAAGAGCTTGGAGTGGGAGCTTTAGAAGAAGCGGAGGAGACAAGCAACGCGTAGAGAGGCAAAATCTTTGGTGAATTAAGTAGGATGGTTTTTCCCCTCTTCTCTCTTTTGATTATATATGCTTTTGACAAGTGTTTTGATTCAACACCTTAGTTATTGTTTGGATTCTTGTGAGATGAATGAATTGTGTCTTTATTTCTATGCGTAGTGCATCATAAATCATATATGCATTCATGTTTCACTTCTAGATGGGAATTCACACATAAAGTCTATTATGGTTTATTAATTTTTCAGAGACTAGAAGTTCTGATATTGCTTGATTGATTATGATCCACGTTGAGTTTATGCCTTTAAGGTGTGTCTTATATTAATTGTCTTATTTGGGATGTATTAATGTTTAAAAACTGTATTATATATAAAGGAACACAAGAAAGGAGTGAACTTTAGTAATTTCAGATAATCCTAGGTTCTGTAATTGGTCTAGGAGGGGAGTATATGATCTGTTAATGATGTATTATTATTTATAATGTGCTATTAAGTAAGATAATCAAGTTTAATTAAGAGTCTTAATCTCGGCTAGAACTATTTCTGTGCTGACAGTCGGTAGTAAATAATTCATAAGTAATTCAATTAAAACCGGAAAAATATAAAATCAGTGGGGTTATAAATTAGACTCACGAGGGTATTATCAATAAAAATTTTAGAGGTTAAGTCTTACTGTACACAGCACAGTAGCCGTCGGAAGAGGACTATTGTGCAGGAGGCAGTGAGCTGAATCTGAGAGAAAATACTAAGTATACAAATAGCATCATGAAATATGATATGATAATATCTAACGTGTCTATACCATTAATTGGACTATATACTTATGGAATATCTCAGTAAGAATTGAGTTAGAAGTAATCTAATTAGGAAGGATAGTTCTTTGAATAAATGATTCATAACTATCTATTTTAAAAGCGTTGATGTCGGTTTGATATTCTACTTGGAATTCAAATCATCTAAGATTATTTGATTTCTTATCTCTGATATTTGTATTATAAAACTCTAATGCGTATGAGGAATTCCTATCTAGGGCTGAGCATGAAAGGTATGTATTGATTATATGTTACTCCTTGGGTGAGTTGTTATTATTCGAAGTGTTTGGGTTGTCTTGTTATTTTATGCTACTCCAATGAGTGAGTTATGTGTTGACCAAAGACTTTGATACTTCTATCCATACTCCTTGAGAGAGTCTATTCTGGTAAGAGATACCTTATGATCTTAGAGTGTCGTGACCTCTATTCCTTGAGATATTACTCATATTGATTACATGATTGTTCTTCCACTGGAGATCTCGTGAGACTCTCCCCATGGTGGATTCATAGTATACTCAATTAAGCCATTACTAGATCTTGCGAGGTCACTTATATTTATGAAATTGCGATTCCATACTGCCCAAAGGGAGGCACTATACGTACGTTAGATTGTGGATATTACGGAAGGTCCTCAGTCTCCGCCCATCGTGTCCGTAAGCACTGGTGGGGCCAGCATCCTAGACGCATGGCAGGGTTCCAAAGAGAGGACCCTTAGGGTGGTTCTGGTATATTATATTAGTCACTTGCGAGCGACCAGGTTAGTGAGCAGAAATTGTAACTCCTTTCACTTTAGATGTCTGGAGCCTTTAATATGATTGTTATTCTCTCCTTACACATATGTTTGTTCGGAGTCTTACTGCTGTTTTCCTATACTTGCGAGTTAGGATTGTTGTTATTGACTAACCTCGGTTAAGTTCGGATGTTGTGGAATGTCTATAACCTTTGTTATTCTTATTCTCTTCAGACTGTTTATTTTAATTCAGTGGGTTTTTACATCCTACTAAGTGTTTCTATGAAATACTCATGCATCCTCTGATGCAGGCGCAAACGAAAATTGAGATCAGGAAGTGCAGTAGTGGAATGGCGGATTGCAGGCGCCGAGAAGAGTTTAAAGATTATTTAGTTATTTGTTTTGCTCTTATTGATACTTATGACATTATTGGCACTTGTGTGTCATAAACTTATAAGATTATTTTATTTGACATTCTTAAATGGATTATTATTAAGTAAATTCATTTCATAGTATTCATTGATATCTATTATTGTATTACACTGATTGCGGGCATAATTGGTTACAAGTCTTTTTGAGATGATGGTAATCGGTTTGGAAATTGACTGTTCGATCGCGTGCCCGGGATCTCTACCTCGAAATGTATCTCATTGATTGGCTTCCGCACTCCGATCGAGGTATGGGATTTCGGGGCGTGACAAGATATGTCTTACCAAAGTAGTGAATCTTTGTCTTTCCCACATCTATCACCAGCTGCACAGGCTAGTTCTTCCAATCCTTGCACCTCTTCTACACCCCCCACTATTTCAACACCAATCAATTCTTCCACACAAGAAGCCTCTTCAACTCCCACCCTCACACCTATTGTGCCCCAAACCCCTAGCTCTACAACTCACCCTTCTGCTCTCCATTCAGAATTAGGAGCATCTAATGAGCAAACTAGAAAAAATGTAGTAGGGGTCGATCATTTGTTTGGGATCATTTTCAGAAAACCTTTGATGAAAATGGAAAAAGAGTCGGGGTAGTTTGCAATTATTGCAAGAATACCATTGTGGGATTGGGAACTGATGGCACAACTCATCTTGCAAGGCACTTTGATAGTTGTCCAAGAGAACCAAACATGGATCCTAAACAACCTCTCCTTACTACTGCTTTTGGTAAAGTCTCTACTTTTAAATTCGATCAACAAGCTTGTAGGGAAGCGCTTGCAAGAGCAATTATAGTGCATGAATACCCTTTTAATATTGTCACGCATTAGGATTTTATTCATTTTTATCAAGTTATGCAGCCTCAATTCAAAATGGTTTCTAGGAACACAATTAAAATGGATTGCCAAAAAATTTATACAAAAGAGAAAGCCGCATTGATGAATGTTTTCCAAAACCTTTCTTCTACAGTTAGTATTACTTCTGATTTGTGGACTTCAAATCAAAGATTCAATTATATTTGTGTTATTGCGCATTATATTGATAGGGCTTGGCATCTACAAAAGAAGATTATTAGTTTTACTAGAATTCTTGTCATGCCCCAAAATCCCATACCTCGATTGGAGTGCGGAAGCCAATCAATGAGATACAATTCGAGGTAGAGATCCCGGGCACTCGACCGAACAGTCGATTTACCCACCGATTACAATCATCTCAAAAGGGCGTATAACCGATTATGCCCGCAATCAGTGTAATACAATAATAGACATCAATGAATACTATGAAATGAATTTACTTAATAATAATCCCTTTTCGAAAGTCAAATAAAATAAACCTATAAGTCTATGGCACACAATAGCCAATAATGTCATAAGCATCAATAAAAGCAAAGCAAATAACTAAATCGTCTTTAAACTCTTCTCGGTGCCTTCAATCCGCCATTCCGCTACTGCACTTCCTGATCTCACTTTTCAATTGCACCTGCATCAGAGGATGCATGAGTATTTCATAGAAACACTCAGTAGGATGTAAAAACCCACTGAATGAAAACAAGCAGTAAGAAGAGAATAAGGATAACAAAGGTCATAGACATTCCACAACATCCGAACTTAACCGAGGTCTATACACCTGCAAGGTTAGTCAACAACAATTCCAACTCGCAAGTATAGGAAAAACATCAATAAGGCTCCTACTACACATATGAGTAAGGAGAGGATAATAATCATATCAAAGGCTCCAGACATCTAAATTGAAAGGAGTTGCAATTTCTGCTCGCTAACCTGGTCGCTCGCAAGTGACTAAAATATACCAGAACCACCCTAGGGATTCTCTCTTTGGAACCCTGCCATACATCTAGGATGCTGGCCCCACCAGTGCTTACGGGCACGATGGGCGGAGACTGAGGACCTTCCGTAATGTCCACAATCTAACGTACGTATAGTGCCTCCCTTCGGGTAGTATGGAATCGCAATTTCATAATTATAAGTGACCTCGCAAGATCTAGCAATGGCTTAATTGAGCATACTATGAAACCACCAAGGGGAGAGTCTCGCAAGGTCTCCAGTAGAAGAAACAATCATGTAGTCAATATGAGCAATATCTCAAAGGAATAGAGGTCTCAACACTCTAAGATCATAAGGTATCTCTTACCAGAATAGACTCTCTCAAGGAGTATGGATAGAAGCATCAAAGTCTTTGGTCAACACATAACTCACTCATTGAAGTAGCATAGAATAACAAGACAACTCACACAAGGAGTAACATACAATCAATACATACCTTTCATGCTCAGCTCTAGATAGAAATTCCTCATCCGCATTAGAGTTTATAATACGAATATCAGAGATAAGAAATCAGAGAATCTTAGATGATTTGAATTCCAAGTAGAATATCAAACCGACATCAACGCTTTTTAAAATAGATAATTATGAATCACTTGTTCAAAGGATTATCCCTCATAATTGAATTACATCTAACTCAATTCTTACTGTGATATACCATAAGTATATAGTCCAATTACTGTTATTAACGTATTAATCGTTATCATATCATATTACATGATGTTATTTGTATACTTAGTATTTTCTCTCAAATTCTGCTCACTGTCTCCTGCATAACAGTCCTCTTCCGACGGCTACTGTGCTCTGTACAGTAATACTTAACTTCCGAAATTTTTACTGATAATACCCTTATGAGTCTAGTTTCTAACCCCACTTATTTTATATTTTTACGATTTTATTTGAATTAGTTACGAATTATTTACTACTGACTATCAGCACAGAAACAGTTCTGGCCGAGAGTAAGATTCTTAATTAACTTTGATTATCTTACTTAACAACAAATTATTAATGATAATACATCATTAACAGACTATATACTCCCCTCTTAGATGATCTATACATGAAATATGCATTTTATTATCTCCTAAGCTTATAATTATGCTAGTGTTTGATTAGAATAACTACTACTTTCATATATTTTTTGGTTTTTGTAAGAAACAAGAGTAATACACAAAAATGAAGAGAAAAGTGACTCAAATGGTTAAATTATCATAACTTCATCTACAAATATCTGATTGGATTGATTCAAGTCTCATGTCAAAGTACAAGAAGTCAGCTTTCCAACCCCACCAACCACGCGCAATTCGGAGTTCGGGACACAAAGTTATAGCCATTTGAAATTTCTAAACAGTAACTACGATCGATCGGGAATCACTGTGATCGATCGCTAGAGCCGCAAAAGCACTATATTGAAGGACATGATCGATCAGCATAAAAACGATCGATCGTATCTACTGAAATTTTTGATCCGCCGAAGACAGTAACTATCGATCGGTATCATACGGCGTCGATCGCAACACGATTGATCGGAGGAAAATAACGAAGGAATAGCGATCGATCGGACAGCGAACGATCGTCAATACGTACGATCGATCGCTGTATGCGGCAAACCGGAATTCAGGCCTATTTCGACTTGAATTTGGAAGGGATTTTGAGGGTTTTCCTTCACCCCTATATATATGCCTTAAGGGAGAACGTATTGGGCACCACATACTCAACCTTGGAGAACCAGAGCTTTATTGGAGGCTAGAGAGGAGCAAGAGAAGGAGTCTTGAGCAAAGAAGAAGAAGAAGGATTCATGACGATAGATCTACTTAAACAGGCTTTTCTTTTCTCCCTTTCTATGTGTAACTAAACTTTTATTCAAGGCTTGATGAAGCCCTAGATGTGTATTGCTACTCTTGATAGTTTAATTCTTTAAAGTTGATTATGATTCATGCTTAATGCGATTTCATGAGTTCTTTTGAGTGCTTGACCATAGACTTGATTGATATGAATGAAATTAGATCTTTTTAATTCCTGCGCTTAGCTAAAAGTAGGCGGGTGTTAATTCTATGCCCGACCAAGGATAGGATCATTAGCCCAAAGGATAATTCTATGCCCGACCAAGGATAGAATTATCTACATTAATTTTTAGTGGATGAACTCTCGTGTCCGACCAAGAACGTGAGTGAATTCATTGTGATTTGTGTGTCTGACCATGAACATGAATTACCATATCATGTCAATGTATGCTTAATAATAATTGAGAGTAGTAATTGCATGTCTAGTGGTGGATTCTCTGCCTTGATATTTATCCATATTGATTAAATCTCAGTTAGATTAGATAAAGTCCATTGCTTTCTTTAGAATTAATTAAACTACATCTTTTTCTTCTGTTGAATTTGGTAAAAGATTAATCCGTTCCTGAGGTTCGACAACCCTTTAATACTCACCGTAGTACAATTGCCTTATGCACTTGCAAGGGTTTATATTTAAACGATCACTAGACCAATTACAGAACCTAGAATTATCTGGAATTACTAGAGTTCTCTCCTTTCTTATATTCTTATATATATAACATAGTTTGTAAATATTAATACACCCTAAACAAGACAATTAATGTGAGACACACCTTAAAGGCACAAACTCAACGTGGAACATCATCAACCAAACAATAACAGAACCTTTAGTCTCTGGAAAATTAATAAAGCATTAGACTTTAGATGCGAATTCTCATCTAGAAGTGAAACATAAATGCACATATGATTTGTGATGCACTACGCATAGAAATATGAACATAATACATTCATCTCGCAAGAATCCAAACAATAACTAAGATATTGACTCAAAACACTTGTCAAAAGCATATATAATCAAAAGAGAGAAGAGGGGAAAAACCATCCTACTTAATCCTCCAAAGATCTCGCCTTTCTACGCGCCTCTCATCTCTTCCTCTTCTTCCAAATCTCCCGCTCCAAGCTCTCGCAAACTCCCACAAGAACAAGCCTCCAAGGAGATGGGTGAATGTGGGAAGGAGAAGGGAAAAGTCTCTGGACGTTCTAGGGTTAGCACAAGCCAATTCTCTAGTGTTTATATAGAGTTAGGGGAGAATCCATTCTCAAACTAATCTTCCAAATTATGGACACTTTCAACCAATGGGAAGGCTTCACAATCCTCCTAGAGACGTGCAAAACAAGTCCAATTGGGATTTGATATCTTTCCCAAGCAAATCTACCCCAAAAATACTTCTAGAAAACGCAAACCGCAACCGGCGATCGATCAGCTATACGGCGATCGATCATCGTATGCGTTAAATTACACTACCGCGTTACAGCCGATCGATCGCCATTATTGCCGATCGATCGCTTTACGCGAGACAAAATATTCGCAAATCACAGTAACTACAATCGATCGTTTTGATACGGCGTCGATCGGTTCAAGCTTGCCGATCGATCGGATCTTATGGCGATCGATCGCTGTCACGTTTAATCAAATTCAATTTCTCATATCTTTTTACCCCGAACACCAAATTGCACATAATAGGTGGCGTTGGAAAGCTCTTCTCACCAACTTTAATTTACACAAGGCACAACACAACTAAATCAAATGTTAAGAGGGTCAAATTTAGGTTTTAAAATACTTACTAATTTTCTGGATGTTACATCTTCCCCTCCTAAAAAGAACATTTCGTCCTCGAAATGCCGTTACTCAATCTTCAAAAAGGTAAGGGTATGATTTCCTCATTTCTCTTTCCGTTTCCCAAGTCATTTCCTCAGCCAGCTGGTTTTGCCACAAAACTTTCACCAAAGGAATAGTCTTTCGTCTAAGTACTTGATCTTTTCTGTCCAATATTTTAACAGGTTTTACCGGAAATGTCAAATCTGCTTCTAACTCCATCGTTGCAAAATCCAAAACATGTGATGGGTCTGGCACATACTTCCTCAACATAGAGAGATGGAAAGTATTATGTACTTCATCCAACTGTGGCGGTAAAGCCAACTGATATGCAACTGGCCCAACTCGCTCCAAAATTTCAAATGGTCCAACGAACCTCGGACTCAACTTTCCTTTCTTACCAAATCTCATGATTCCTTTTGAAGGTGATACTTTCAGAAATACATGGTCTCCTTCTTAAAATTCCAACTCTCTTCGTCTATTGTCCGCGTAATTCTTTTGGCGACTCTGAGCCGTTTGTAGTCTCTGTCTGATCTGTCTTACCTTTTCTGCACAGTATTGCACTAATTCTGATTTCAACACTTGATTCTCTCCAACGTTTGTCCAACATATAGGGATCTACATGGTCTTCCATATAGTGCTTCAAACAGTGTCATTCCGATACTCGAATGATAACTGTTATTATATGCAAACTCTATCAGTGGTAAATGATCATCCCAATTACCTTTCCAGTCAATCGCACAGGCTCTTAGCATGTCTTCCAAGGTTTGAATCGTACGTTCTGATTGTCCGTCACTTTGAGGATGAAATGCCATACTAAAGTTTAACTTGGTTCCCAACGCCTCTTGTATACTCTTCCATGTTCTCGATGTGAACCGAGGGTCTCGGTTAGACACAATAGATAATGGCATACCATGTAACCTGACAATTTCTCTGATGTATAACTCTGCCAAGCTTTCCGGGTTTTGTTTCCATCTAATCTGAAGAAAGTGTGCTGACTTTGTGAGTCGATCCACTATAACCCAAATCGCATCTCGCTGTCTTTGAGTCTTTGGCAATGCCACAACAAAATCCATTGTAACGTGCTCCCATTTCCACTGTGGAATTTCCAGCGGTTGCAACATTCCAGCCGGTCTTTGATGTTCAGCCTTTACTTGTTGACAAGTCAAGCATCTCGATACAAACTTGCCAATATCTCTTTTCATCCCATTCCACCAAACCGACCTCTTCAAATCTTGATACATCTTCGTACCTCCAGGATGAATATTATACTGAGAGTGATGTGCTTCACGCAGAATTTCCTGTCTTAATTCCATGTCTTTAGGTACTACCAATCTTCCTCGGAATCGAATACTTTCGTCTGCTCCTTTTCCAAAATTCGTCCTGTCCAATAATTTCTGCATCTGCGGGTTCTTCTTCTGTGCTTCAAGGATTTTATCAAACACTACTGATCTTATAGAAAGATTCCCAATAATTGATATCCTCCATGAAGTCGGCCATTCCAAATGACAGTCTCCCATTTTCTGCATCAGTTTCCACTCTTGTACTAACATGTGCGCAATCATCCCAGTCTTTCTGCTTAGTGCATCTGCTACCACATTCGCCTTGCCTGGATGGTAGTTAATGGAAAAATCATAATCCTTTAAGTACTCTAACCACCTTCTCTGTCTCATATTCAGGTCCTTCTGAGAAAAGATATACTTCAAACTTTTGTGATCTGTGTATACTTCAAAAGTTTCTCCATACAAATAGTGTCTCCAAATTTTTAAAGAAAAAACTACTGCTGCTAGTTCCAAGTCATGTGTTGGGTAATTCTGCTCATGAATCTTCAATTGTCTCGACGCATACGCCACAACATGTCCATGTTGCATTAGTACACATCCGAGTCCACTCTTTGAAGCATCACTGTATATAACAAATCCTCCAGTTCCCGACGGTAAAGTCAAGATCGGTGCTGATGTTAATCTCTTCTTCAATTCCTTGAAACTTTTATCACATTCATCATTCCATATAAACTTCACTCCCTTTCTGGTCAACTTCGTCATTGGCAAAGCTAGACTTGAAAATCCTTTAATGAATCTTCTATAGTAACCTGCCAATCCCAAGAAACTTCGAATCTCTGTCACATTCTTCGGTTGTTCCCATTTTAACACTGCCTCTACCTTCGTTGGATCAACTGATACTCCATCTTCTGATATGACATGTCCAAGAAAATTCACCTTGTTTATTCAGCTTAGCATATAATTGATTATCCTTCAATATCTGTAACACAAGAGTCAAGTGAGTTCTGTGTTCCTCCCAACTTGCCGAATACACCAAAATATCGTCTACAAAGACTATCGCAATCCGATCCAATAAGTCCACAAAAATTCTGTTCATCATGTCCATAAATGCTGCTGGCGCATTAGTCAAACCAAAAGGCATCACGAGGAATTCATAGTGCCCATACCTGGTCCTGAACGCTGTCTTGGATATATCCTCCTCCTTGATCCTTAAATGATGGTATCCAGATCTCAAATCAATCCTCAAAAATACTTTTGCTGATTGCAACTGATCGAATAAGTCATCTATTCTAGGCAAAGGGTATTTATTCTTTACCGTGACTTGGTTCAACATACGATAGTCAATACACAATCTCATCGATCCATCCTTCTTCTTCACAAATAATACTGGTGCGCCCCAAGGGGAAACACTAGGCCGTATGAATCTCTTATCCAACAACTCTTGTAACTGTACTTTCAATTCTTTTAACTCAGCCGGTGCCATTCTATATGGTGCTTTCGAAATAGGTGCTGTTCCCGGTATCAGTTCTATCGTAAAATCAATCTCTCTCTTTGGTGGCAAACCAGGTAACTCATCAGGAAAGACTTCGGGAAAATCCTTCACTACCTCAATATCCTCAACTCTCAGGGTAGGCATCTCAACAGGTGTCACATTAGCTAAATAGGCTCTACAAACTTTAGCCAATAATTTCTGAGCTTTCACAGCTGATATCAAACAATCTCCTTTTCTATACCGGATTCCCTGAAACAATAGTTCTTTCTCTCTAGGAATTTTAAAATGAACTCTCTTTTTAGTACAATCCACTAGTGCACTATATTTTGATAACCAATCCATTCCCAAGATTACATCAAAATCACACATATCAATCAGCACAAGATTAGCAAGCAAAATCCTATCTTCTATAAGCATAGGAGAGTTTTCAATAAATTCGGTTGCTATCACCGAATCTCCCATAGGAGTAGAAATCACCAAATCATCACTCAGTCTAGACAATGACTTATCTAGACTTAAGGCAAACACCGAAGAAATAAAAGATCATGATGTTCCCGGGTCTATTAACACTCTAGCAAAACGATTGAGGATAAGAAGAGTACCTTCAATAATCTCATCAGAACCACGCGCATCTTCGGATGATAAAGCAAAGATTCTCGCCTGAGTCTTCTTATTCGCATCAGCTCCGGTCTTCTTTCCACGGTTAGGACAATAAGGAGAGATATGCCCAACCTCATTGCACAAGTAGCATCTCCGTGGATCTTGAGGACACGGCTTCCCTCTATGCGAATCTTGTCCACAAATCCTACAACGACCTCCATCCATATTACCGTTGTCATTGCCTCTAAACTGTTGACGTTGTGCCCCATTCATCCGGTTCTGCTGCCTTTGCTGCTTAAACGGACGCTGATTCCCACGATTAACATTATTGTTAAAATGCTTCTCCCCAGAACGTTTTAGCTTATTCTCTTGAGTTTTGACTTGATTATTCCTCCTCTCCAAAGTTCTTTTAAAATCATCCTCCAAAATGGAAGCTAGCTCGACCGCCTTTGCTACTGTCGTCGGTTGGGAAACCAACACCCTCGACCTTAAGCCGTCCTTCAGTCCGTCCACAAAACGTTGCGCTTTAATCAATTCATTAGGGCAAGCATTAGTAGCAAATCGTTAAAGTTGTTCAAACTTCGTCTCATACTGAAGCACAGTCATCGATCCTTGCACTAACTCCAAGAATTCTTTCTCCTTGCGTCACTGAATATGGGAAGGAAAGTACTTGATATTGAACACTTCCTTAAATTCTTCCCATGAAATCTCCTGATTCGCAGTAAAGTTGTTGCGCTCGGCAGACTCCCACCAAAATACCGCCTCACCAACAAATAGGAAAGTAGCATAAATCACCCGATCAGCCTCGGGTACCTTCATGCCCTTGAACAGCCTCTCCACTTCAACTAACTAACATTTCGCCTTTTCTGGGTCATCCTCACCAGAAAACTGAGGCCCAGCCCTCTTAAATCGCTCGAGTGTGGGCGCCTTAGCATTATTATTATTACTTCCACCATTTCGCAATTCAGCCGCCAATTGCCTAACCATATCAGACATGTTCTGGCTGGCTCCCTCTTCCTGCGAAGGATTAGGGTTCGCATTGGTTCGAAGTCCACGATTTCCTGAGTTCACCATTCTCGTGTATCTACAGTCAAAGAAAGGAGATGAATTAGAAATCTTACATATAGTTCAATTTGTTGTAATTCACCTCTCATTCCTTTGACTCCTAGCATCGCTCACACAAAACACACAAAATAAAACAATCACAAGGCAAGCATTAAAGAAAATAATTCTATTATTTCATTAATAAAAAGATTCCTACACTGAGATCCCTTATAAACCAGGGTTTTTATTACAAAAGATTTATAAAACTAAAAACTATCCTAACTCTTTCTCTTAGTCATCCTTCCTACGCTCTTGCCTTCAGAGGTAATCATCCAGTATGTCTAAAGCTAACCAGGTTGGTGCAAGCCTCAAGTACGTATGCCACAGAATTTCCCACATCGTCATGTATGGCCACCTGTAACCCAAAGATTTAAACCTATGGTACAGAATGTCAGACAATGCCGCATCATCCTTAGCCCGAACATAAATAGGGTGCTTCCTCACAATTTTGGCCTCTACCATCACAAATATAGAAGGAGATCCATCGGTAAACCCTACTTCAATCTCTTCTTGCTGATATCCTTCAATCTCCATACCTGGCACATAATCCAAGTAAGGATCCCACTCTGGGTCATCTATGGGTAAGGGTTCTACTTCAGCCACTGGGTTCTGGACTTCCTCTATGTCAATCTGTAATGGGTCATCTTCGGTTCCACTCCCTATGTCTTTCTTCTTCCAATCCTCCAGCCACTGCCTAACGGCTTCTTGTTTGTCTTTCTCATAGATCCTACCGCTTCTTGTCCTAGCCATTTTAGACCTACACAAGAAACGTCATTATTAGTCTTCTAAAATAAGGTTTCGGTTCTATCTATGAATCTACTCTCATATAGTAAGTTCTACTAGGAAATCCCATACCTCGATCGTAGTGCGGAAGCCAATCAATGAGATACAATTCGAGGTAAAGATCCTGGGCACGCGACCGAACAGCCGATTTACCCACCGATTACAATCATCTCAAAAGGACGTGTAACCGATTATGCCCGCAATCAGTGTAATACAATAATAGACATCAATGAATACTATGAAATGAATTTACTTAATAATAATCCCTTTTTGAAAGTCAAATAAAATAAACCTATAAGTCTATGGCACACAATAGCCAATAATGTCATAAGCATCAATAAAAGCAAAGCAAATAACTAAATCGTCTTTAAACTCTTCTCGGCGCCTTCAATCCGCCATTCCACTACTGCACTTCCTGATCTCACTTTTCAATTGCGCCTGCATCAGAGGATGCATGAGTATTTCATAGAAACACTCAGTAGGATGTAAAAACCCACTGAATGAAAACAAGCAGTAAGAAGAGAATAAGGATAACAATGGTCATAGACATTCCACAACATCCGAACTTAACCGAGGTCTATACACCTGCAAGGTTAGTCAACAACAATTCCAACTCACAAGTATAGGAAAAACATCAATAAGGCTCCTACTACACATATGAGTAAGGAGAGGATAATAATCATATCAAAGGCTCCAGACATCTAAAGTGAAAGGAGTTGCAATTTCTGTTCGCTAACCTGGTCACTCGCAAGTGACTAAAATATACTAGAACCACCCTAGGGGTTCTCTCTTTGGAACCCTGCCATACATCTAGGATGCCGGCCCCACCAGTGCTTACGGACACAATGGGCGGAGACTGAGGACCTTCTGTAATGTCCACAATCTAACGTGCGTATAGTGCCTCCCTTCGGGCAGTACGGAATCGCAATTTCATAATTATAAGTGACCTCGCAAGATCTAGCAATGGCTTAATTGAGCATACTATGAAACCACCAAGGGGAGAGTCTCGCAAGGTCTCCAGTGGAAGAAACAATCATGTAGTCAATATGAGCAATATCTCAAAGGAATAGAGGTCTCAACACTCTAAGATCATAAGGTATCTCTTACCAGAATAGACTCTCTCAAGGAGTATGGATAGAAGCATCAAAGTCTTTGGTCAACACATAACTCACTCATTGAAGTAGCATAGAATAACAAGACAACTCACACAAGGAGTAACATACAATCAATACATACCTTTCATGCTCAGCTCTAGATAGGAATTCCTCATCCGCATTAGAGTTTATAATACGAATATCAGAGATAAGAAATCAGAGAATCTTAGATGATTTGAATTCCAAGTAGAATATCAAACCGACATCAACGCTTTTTAAAATAGATAATTATGAATCACTTGTTCAAAGGATTATCCCTCATAATTGAATTAAATCTAACCCAATTCTTACTGTAATATACCATAAGTATATAGTCCAATTACTGTTATTAACGTATTAATCGTTATTATATCATATTACATGATGTTATTTGTATACTTAGTATTTTCTCTCAAATTCTGCTCACTGTCTCCTGCACAACAGTTCTTTTCCGACGGCTACTGTGCTCTGTACAGTAATACTTAACCTATGAAATTTTTACTGATAATACCCTCGTGAGTCTAGTTTCTAACCCCATTTATTTTATATTTTTTTGATTTTATTTGAATTAGTTACGAATTATTTACCACCGACTGTCAGCACAGAAACAGTTCTGGCCGAGAGTAAGATTCTTAATTAACTTTGATTATCTTACTTAACAACACATTATTAATGATAATACATCATTAACAGACTATATATTCCCCTCCTAGACCAATTACAGAACCTAGAATTGTCTAGAATTACTAGAGTTCTCTCCTTTCTTGTATTCTTATATATATAACATAGTTTGTAAACATTAATACACCCTAAACAAGACAATTAATGTGAGACACACCTTAAAGTTACAAACTCAACGTGGAACATCATCAACCAAACAATAACAGAACCTTTAATCTCTGGAAAATTAATAAAGCATTAGACTTTAGATGCGAATTCCCATCTAGAAGTGAAACATGAATGCACATATGATTTGTGATGCACTACACATAGAAATATGAACATAATACATTCATCTCGCAAGAATCCAAACAATAACTAAGGTATTGACTCAAAACACTTATCAAAAGCATATATAATCAAAAGAGAGAAGAGGGGAAAAACCATCCTACTTAATCCTCCAAAGATCTTGCCTTTCTACGCGCCTCTCGTCTCTTCCGCTTCTTCCAAATCTCCCGCTCCAAGCTCTCGCAAACTCCCACAAGAACAAGCCTCCAAGGAGATGGGTGAACGTGGGAAGGAGAAGGGAAAAGTCTATGGACGTTCTAGGGTTAGCACAAGCCAATTCTCTAGTGTTTATATAGAGTTGGGGGAGAATCCATTCTCAAACTAATCTTCCAAATTATGGACACTTTCAACCAATGGGAAGGCTTCACAATCCTCCTAGAGACGTGCAAAACAAGTCCAATTGGGATTTGATATCTTTCCCAAGCAAATCCACCCCAAAAATACTTCTAGAAAACGCAAACCGCAATCGGCGATCGATCAGCTATACGGCGATCGATCGTCGTATGCGTTAAATTACACTACCGCGTTACAGCCGATCGATCGCCATTATTGCCGATCGATCGCTTTACGCGAGACAAAATATTCGCAAATCACAGTAACTACGATCGATCGTTTTGATACTGCGTCGATCGGTTCAAGTTTGCCGATCGATCGGATCTTATGGCGATCGATCGCTGTCACGTTTAATCAAATTCAATTTCTCATATGTTTTTACCCCGAACTCCAAATTGCACATAATAGGTGGCGTTGCTTCTTCTCACTAACTTTAATTTGCACAAGGCACAACACGACTAAATCAAACGTTAAGAGGGTCAAATTTAGGTTTTAAAATACTTACTAATTTTCTGGATGTTACAATTCTATCCCGCCATACTGGAGTGGCAATTTGTAATGCTATTAAAGCCACTCTAGTAAAGTGGAAAATTGATTGTAAAGTATCTACTATTACTTTAGATAATGCAGCGAACAATGATGTTGCTCAAAGAAATCTCATAAAGGACCTTAAAGATAAGGGGTCTCTTCAGTTAAAAGGTTCTCTTTTTCATATACGTTGTGCTGCCCATGTGTTAAATCTTATTGTGCAAGTTGGACTGAAAGAAATTTTAGATGTAATTGTTCATGTTCGTGAGTCTATAAAATATGTGATGGCCTCCCCTTCCCGTCATCAAAAGTTTGTTGAGCTGATAACTGAATTGGAAATTAATGTGGGAAAGGGTGTTAGCTTAGATGTTACCACTAGATGGAATTCTACATATCTAATGTTAGAGTCTATTTTGTCATATCGTGATGTGTTTAAAAGATTAGAAGAGGAAGATTCATCTTATAAACATAAACCTTCTGATGATGAGTGGGAAAATGCCGCCATTGTTTGTAAGTTTTTGAAGCGGTTCTATGATGTAACAAAATTATTTTGTGGTGTTGATTATCCTGCAATTCATCTATTTTTGAAGGAAATATCTACAATAAAAAAGGTTATACTTGGAGGTACAATTTCTACAAAGTATTTTCTCAGTTCTATGTGCTACAAAATGTTAAGTAAATTTGATGAATATTGGAGTGATATACCTGTTACGTATGACATTGCTTTGATTTTGGATCCTAGATACAAGAGGAAGTTGTTGAAATTTTATTTGGCCCAACTACTTGGAAGAGAGTTGGGGGCACTACGTTTTGAAAGGAGTATAGCTTTGATGCAATTGTTGTTTGATCAATACAAGAACAAAATATCTCCAGTTGTTGATAGGGCCTCAACTGAGGTTGTCATTCCTTCAAATGATGAAGAAGAGATTCAACAACTTTTGGAAGAAGAAGGATATGCTGCAAACAATGACAATGACAAATCTGAGCTGGAGTTGTACTTTGGAGGGAGCCTAGAAAATAGAGACACTGACTTAGACATTCTTTCTTGGTGGAAAGTTAACTCAACCAAGTTCCCATTATTGGCTGCAATGGCTCAAGACATTTTGGCTGTTCCTATTACTACTGTTGCTTCAGAGTCCGCGTTTAGCATTGGTGGGCGTATTCTTGACCAATACAGAAGTTCTCTCTTGCCTGAGACAGTTGAATGTTTAATTTGCACGCAGGATTGGTTACGTGGCAAGATGGTTGTTGGCAGTTTCGATGATTTGGATGATGAATTTAATAGTGACAAGAGTGAAATAATCGGAATCAAAATAGTAGATAGCTAAGGTATGTTTTTTATTTTTTATGTTCAAAGGTTTTCTAAAATTGGTATTTTAAATTAGTTTTTAAAATTTTTTATTTTTTATTAAATGCGGTTTTCAAAAAAAAGTTTTAACTCTGCCGTTGCTGGTCCTAAGCCCGGATGAGAAAGGAGGAGGGGAACCTTTATTTAGTAGTGCTAAATAGAGTGAGAGGATTGTTGCTGATTGGTTGCCCCATCTGCAACAATTAAGAGAGCAAAAGAGCATAGAGTTGGTGGGTGAGAGCTTAGAATTCATTCTTTCTTATTCATGTTTGGCATGTATTTTTTTGGTGAATGATTAGCTGTTCGAATTGTTGTTGGACAGGTTGGGAGATGGAAAAAACCTATTGCAGAAAGAGCTCGCCCGCCTACTCACCGGCACACCTGCCTATTTCTAAAATTGGTATTTCCCTCGAATTATTAATTTTTGAGAATTGAATCTTGAACTACTTGACTATGAGGGTGCTAGTTGTTGCTATCTAGGATCGATGTTTGTTAGTTGTTGCTATCTAGGATCGATGTTTGTTAGTTGTGGATATTAAGATTGTTACATGTGTTTGTTATAATATTCTTTATTATGCTTATTGTTTATTTTGACACTAGGACCAACCAAATATAAAAATTATCATATTTAAATGTGTATGTCATCTCCTTTTGGCATTAAATCGTGTATAATTTATAATATATCATACTTGCGTTCTTTTAGGTTCTCCAAAAGCCCGAAACCCGACTAGCCCGACTAGGGTTAGGGTCGGGCTGAATTTTAGAGGTCAGCTTAGGGCTAGGGTCGGGCTAGGGCCAGGGTTAAGTTTGTTAGGGCTAGGGCCAGGGCCAACCTCTGGCCCGCAAAAGCCCGACCCGTTGACAGCCCTACTTAGGAGGCTATTTTTTTTCACCCAATGTTTTGTTTAGGTTGTCTTTGTTTTGTTGTTTCTTTGTTTGCCTTTTTTGGGCGTGTTTATAAAATTTCTTAATTATCAAAAAAGAAAAACATTAGGGCAACCATGGACGAAACCCTAAACCTATCTCGCCACCAATCCTCCTAGATAAGTACAAGGCCTACCTATCGTATTCATGGGAATCTCAAATATTCTTTAGTACACAATAAAAAATAAAAATACGAAAAAAACTGGGCAAGATTTAAATCAGTGAGCCCCACGTGACCTGCCAGCCGCTTGCAGACAGGCTAACCCTTCTCTAAAAATAAATAGGATGATGAAGTTATTGCACAGTAAAAATAAGGAAAAAATTGGGCAAGTTTTAAAATGACACTTGCCAGCTAGGGGTGTAAACGGACGGACATGGAGACAAACAAGCTACGTCCGTAGTCATTTTAAAATTAGGTGTCCGTTCGTGCGGACACCCCTATGTGTCCTTTTTGGACATAGACGGACATGAGCACGAACGGCTCTGGACACGGATACACTCTATCCGTAGCTACATCCGCTCAGATGGCAGACCAAAGTTGTTCATGTTTGTGTCTGTGATGGACAGATTTTTATGTCCATTTGGATAATAAAACGGACAGACGGACAGACAAATAGAAACATCTGGACGCCGTTTACATTCCTACTGGCTAGCCCATTTTCTAAAAATAAATAAGGTGCTTCAGTTTTTTTCTCTTGGAAATATTTGAGAATTGACCATGATGTCTAAGGATCCTCTTACGCGATAAATATCTAATGACCTTACGTGTGGAAATATGTAGAAATCAGGTAGCTATAGTACTTGTTAGTAGGTAGGTATCAGTGACTATCACACAAAAGCGTGTTAGCTGTGTCTTATCTAAATTTTGTCCATAAAAAAGGCATCATCTTCCCCACCTCCCCTAGTTACAACCATCGTATGCTCTCGTGTGACGGATGCAACCTCATGGTCGAGACTTGAACAATTCAAATTCTTTTCAAACTGGGAGAATATCCAGAAATTATTTTCAAATCACAGGAACGGTTTTGCAAATTTAACACTTACAAACTGTTAGAGTGGTTCCATTAGATTCCTTTCCACGAGGCAAGCACAAAGCTCCCAGACACTGGGAGAATATGCAGCCAAATTCATCCTTGATGATAATCACAAAACTAAAGCATTTTTAAGCTAGCAAAGATAGTACATCAATACAACATTATTATCAGAAGTCTGACGAGATAGCCTATACATTTTGATATGCCATTGCATATGTGCACAATCTAATTAATCAAATCACGGTGTGTTGGTGTTTGGCCAGAGTGATACATTTTGATGTAGGCCATCTTTAAGAATATGCGGGACAACATATTCATCTTTAAGCATATGTTGGTGTTGGTACTTTGGTGCAAACTATACATTTTTATGTAGCCATTTCCATATATGCACAATGTCAACTGAGGCCCTCCCTTTTTTGAAAGCGATCAGTCAATCTCCAGTGAGTCTTAAGATTTTCTTCATTCTTTGGACAGATCAAATATTTTCGATCATTGAAAAATTTGACAATCATTTGTGCCTTTTCTTCCGAAAGATATGTGTTCTCTAGGATGTCAGTTTTGAATGCTTTTGCTTTTGCTTCTATGGAACCAACGAATTAGCTGAAACAAGACAAATGCAGCTTAATTAAGAATATGAGTATGAATACCATGTGTTTTCATGCATGCAGAATATGGAAAATGCTCTACGACAAATGCATGTGCATAGCGGAGCCTGGTCAAGCCTGGGAAAAGGTGCGTGCACTGTGCACCGTGCACCTATCAAGCGTCTCAAATAATTTGTAAGGAAGAATCTGTAGGAACTTTCAGTGACCACAATAGAATGTTTAGAGGAATCCAAATTAATTCTGGATTTCAAAACAACAACCTCTTATAGCCTCATAAACCTCCGTCCATCTCCTTGTTGCCACTGATATGATAAATCTGTAATAACTATCAAAGAAATGAAGATCAAAATTTATTCTGGATAATAGCGGCAATCATTTTCTAATACATCCGGAGAGTAAGCTGACTTTACTCTTCAGAATGGAAATGCCAAAGACTTTTATACCATACTTTCAAATTGTAATTAAAAACAATAATTAGGAGGAAGAAAGGCAAAGTATTACCATATTGGCATCATGGCTATCAATCCCTGGCACAGATGTGATCACTTTTGTAAAGGTCTCCATCCTTTCCACTGATTTTTGCCGCTTCAGAGAGAAAAATCTCTCAGGTCAATCATCATCAAAAAGATAAAGAAAACATGTTAATACAAACTCAACATATATACTGACCTCATCCTTTAATTTGGAGACTGTATCATCCTTTGTCAGAACATACTG
Organism: Houttuynia cordata; assembly: GCA_039654745.1. NCBI lineage: Eukaryota > Viridiplantae > Streptophyta > Magnoliopsida > Piperales > Saururaceae > Houttuynia > Houttuynia cordata. The sequence goes on along the minus strand of CM077502.1, from coordinate 43,884,295 downwards.
CTTATGCACATATGCTAATCTGTTGAGAAGGGTAATCATTACCCCCTCTAATATGTGCAATATTGACCATCTTTTCAAATCCCCTCTCATGATCCTTAACTGGTATGAATCTTGGCCTTCCAAGTTGCATCCCATTGCTTCTACAAAATTCACAAGTTACTTTCAAATTGGATACTAGTATAAAGAAAACTGTGCCTCAAGTTAGAGGAAAACTTCTTAACTCACTTGAAGTAAGAGGAGCGCACAAAAGAATCATTCCTTTCCTTGTCTGGGAGAGTGACAATCACATAAAAATGGCGGAACTGCGCCTTTAGTTTCTGGACTCTGCTTAGCATGATTAATTCAAGTAAGCCATCAAATTCTTTTAACTGTGCCTCCAAATCCCCTTCCCTTCTTTTTATTACTCTTTACTTATACATGCCTCATCTACCCCAAACTGCTCAAATTTGCCTGTCTGTTTTAGTGTAAAGATTGTTGCGCCATATGATCAGACCAAAGAATGTCTATACTAAGAGAGAAGTATCATATGTAACTCAACAGGTTATTATTCAAAAGAATGTCAATCACCGGCTAAAGGGGGTGATATACTGTCAGCAATCCAACTGGTCACGGATATAAATGCTACGGAAACTCCCCCAATATTAAAGATGAAGTCCTAAATTTTGGAAATAAAAACTTAAGTGCTGTTATAGAAAAAAAGAATTTACCTATTCAAGTAGAATAACTTACAGTTGAAATGGGAAGGATGTTAAGCCGGTAAGAATTAGCAGAAAGATAACAGGAGATGAAATGGATGAAAGAGGGATGCTGCTCTTCTTTCCACACGCTGTTCATCATACAAACTTCACTTCTGAATGAAGAAGAAGAATCACTCTTTAGAGAATGGCATATATATGTACATATATACTTCCTCCGTCAGAAAAAGTGTCTTATTTTCTCCAAACAGAGGAGTATAAACAACTCCCCACCAAGTTACTTCATTCAGTAATGACATAGGATAGATGCACGATATACTATGTCCAACTTACTAATTGTTCAATTTAAAATGCAGGCAAACGTTAACTCAGCATTTGAAAACATTCTTAGGTTATTGTTATGATTTTAGGAAAGAACCATAATAACTTGTTTTATCATCCAATCAATGCCCCTGTTGAGAAGATCCAAAAAATAGATGCCCCGAAATATAAGATTATGAATAAGTAGAAATTAAAAGAAACATTTAATAGACGTCAGCCTATTTGAATATCAGATGAACACAAAGCACAGGCTCATAGAATAGTGTTAACAGCAGAAACCAGTGCAGACATATGATGACACATTAACTATTTCACATTTTAAAAGCTACTAAGTGCAGGATTTGCATTAGAAATAGTACTCCCTCCGCCCAATGAAGCCTGTCTGCATTGAACAAACACCGGTCCATCATAACATGGCTGACTTCGCACCCTCACGACCAAAAACATGGGAGAGGGGGGAAACTTTGTGTGTGTTGGTGTGGGCTTTTAAGTCCAATAAATTTCACTCATTTTTAATGCAGACGGGCTTCATTGAACAGAGGGAGCATAATTTTGATATATCTTTCTGTACAAAATTTACCAAATATATTCTAACAAATAGAAGACCTGACAACACATGGAGCACAAAAAACCCAAGATTTTTCCCCAAAACAAACAAGGTAGGAACACAAATCCCACCCACCGAAAAGAACAGCTTACACGTTTTAATTCATCAAGCACAACTTACCAGAATAACTTCGAATCAGATACACAAAAGACAGAACATAGTAGTCAGAATAGTCACAATTTGGCAATCGTTCTGATAAAAAATGACCAAAAAACAGTATCCGAAACTGAATTACTCCCTCCGGTCATTTCCAATAGATAAAGTTTTTTTCATCTATTAAAAGTGACCGGAGGGAGTATTTGTCAAAGGAGCTAAACCAAATACCTTGGAATGACCTAAACACATCATAATACCGGTTCAATTAACATCCCCGAATTTAACTCAAAGCAACTAGCAGTAGAAGCATAATAGAGATCCATTTCAAGCAATTCAGATAAATCATGCTGTAATAGGATTCTTATCAATTGGCAAGCCGTTTGAGCGATAATCATTACAATGTAAGTTCGATTTCAGGCATTGCTGAAGAACAAACTTAGAGAGAAGAAGCTGCAAAGAGCAATCTCACCTGTTCCCAACGAAAGCAGCGGATTGTTCGCGGAATTGGAGGAACTTTGCCGGAGATTCGCCATGGTTTCCGGCTTCAGCCTACGAATTCAAAATTTGAATTTGGGAATTGCTCTTCGCCGCGGCCGAGCGAGGTACCAACATGGCCCCGCCTGCCATGGGGCCGTGAGGATTACATACTCCCTCCGTGCAATGAAGCTCGTCCGCATCACAAAATGAGTGAAAGTTATCCAATAAGATCTGTATTGAAAACACACCCTCTGGCCTCTGCTCGCGTGTTTTCGTCTTGAGAGAGCATACCCAGCCATATAATGTTGGACCCGTCTTTTTCAAATCCAGACGAGCTTTATTGGTAGAGGTGTGAGCAATGCGTATATTCTCTTTGCTTTTTTATGTTTTGCAATGGATGTAGAATTAAAATTTGCTGGCAAATCTTTTCATATCATAGTCTTTCTATAGTCTTTCTAGCCATGTTAAGAGAGGAAAATTATTTTAATTTGCTCCCACTATAGAGGAGTAGCTGGGCTATCGTCCTTCAGGATCGATCGCGCGCAGACGCTAGCACACATTAGAGTAAGACTCTTTACATACATGCTAACTATTTTGTGTCATAGGAGTCAATAATATTCCCTCGGTTTCGTCAATAATATTCCGTCGGTTTCAAAAATATTATGTATATTTGAAAATATTTAATATTCTAAAATATTATATATATTTTATTAAATCAACTTATTCTTTCCGAAATGGAGGCGGCTTGAAAAAGATTGACTTGAACGTAGTTCGTGAACGAATATAAGAGTTGGACAGGATACCAGGGAAGAGTCATGTTTTGTGGGCTTCATAGTCTAATAAAAATGAAAACTTTCGTAAACGGAGGGAGTATGAGAAATTATTCAGTGCTCCACGTCACTTTTAACTTCCGATTTGCGAGAGCCATGAATACCTAGCATTGATGGTGCACACCCACCACAGGTGCGCACATGCCCTGTGTAAATTGTTAATCCTCATAACTTGACATCTATTAGCATTTTCGGTAGTCTCCTCCAATGGCTACACTTTGGTGGAGATGATGGTTCTGTACATAACCTCCCTTTCGAGGCTTTGAGTTCCATGTCTGCCACCGATAATATAAGAACTCAAAAGTACCATCGATCCACTGCTAGTGAAGCATCACTAGCTGATTACATCTACATGCAGCTTGCACACAAGAGAGGTTCCGAAGCCCTTTGTAGTTGTCCAGGATGTGGGGTTCTCAGGTTTGATCATCAGTACTAAAGAACATCGGACACCATCGTAGCAAACGCTTAAACAAAGCTTGGCATTCCCACTTGTCCGTGACAAAATACCAGAAAGCCCCACCAATTCTAATCATGTAGCCCATAAAAACACTGTCAATCTCGTATGCCCGGTCCCCTTTTCTGGTTCCCACAGCCAGTGGAGGCTAGTGGCCACTAACCATCAACCTGGATAAAAAAATGCCGCCCATGGCCAATCAACGCCACATAATGGCATTATAGGGTATTCTAAAATAGGCACAAATGACAAAATGGAAGACCTCACTGATGGATGGACACCTTTAGAATACATGTTACAATCAGCTATGCTGGGATAACATTCAAAAATTGCAATACACTAATGCCGATTAGTCCCTACAAATATACAATGCCTTAATGTACAGATACGGGATTTAAAACATTTAGCAGTAAAACATCACCCTCTTGACCTTGTCCTTCAGAGCAGGCAGCTGCTTAATGCATCCATTGGTTGTGGCGTTGCCTGGACTACCGTTTCGTGATGTTGGTTTCTCGGGTACTTCTGGCTCCATGTAAAACCGGGCTCGAAATGCAGCTAAGTGAGCATAATAAGCTGGAGGTACTGCATCATGCAATGTAAGGTTTATTACGTTGCAATAGTATACATCGCAAAATAAACCAATAGCAACATGTAGCAAAAGATAAGAAGTGCTGGACAATTCTCACTTCAGAGCTCTACAATAGTCTTTTCAACACAAATCAATTATTTACTCTTATAGATTGGCAACATTTTGTACTGAATACAAGCACACACACATGCCACATGCAGGAGCCTTGATTCAAACCTCAGGATTTGCGTATATGATACTTCAAATATCATACCCTTGATTTGCAACAAGGTTTTATAGTTGTATAATGAAACTTTTTGCATTCATAAGAGGATGTCAAATCCTCCACTCAAATTAAGCAGTACGTCGCAGGTAGTTTTTGGAAACCACTTTTTGCATTCATAAGAGAATTCATCAGATATGAATCAAAATTGGATACACACCAAAAGGATAGGAACTAGAGATAGAAAACTTACCAACAGAAACAGACCTTGTGCACCGAGCATAACTGCATTAGTGGATACATTTGATTAGAGGTAATTATTGATAACAAAGAAACAATTAAAAAAAAGCATATAAGACTTACGTGTAACACAAGTTGTTTGTTAGCGACTGCATTTCATCCGCAGTAAAATTGTTCTCATCCCAGAGAACATGATAGTGAGCTGGTCGGCTGGTTCCCTGCATATAAAATTTCAAGTAAAAAAAGTAGCTATTGTAGTGGCAGCAGTTCATAAAAAAAAAAGATTACTCACATTAATTAATTATACAGATGCAAAGAAACTATATTATACCTGAATTCCAGCATGACTGCATAGATAGAAATCGAATTCGCTAGGATGACAGATCTTAGAATCAACCACAGTGCCTGCAAAATTTTAAATATTTTGAGCAGCTAAGCCCTCCCTAAACTATTGGAGCATTAGCATAACCGCAACAAATCATACCTGGCAAGATATTTCCACTCTTATCGATGCTGCTTCTGTCTCTATGGTTGTTTGCAAACAGCCTTGTATGGTGACGCTTTTGCACAATTACAAATGTCACTGGTGGTTGGTAATTCGGCTCAAGTGATGCACAAGCCTAGAAGTGACTAGTTATTAGCACCGCATGCAAACAAACACATTCCTGGCACATATGTTTTGAAGTGTACACTTACCTTACGAATGGCATCTAATTCAAACAACAAAACTTGATAAAACTGTCCTTCACTAACACCATCCCTACAAATAACAGGACGACAAACATCAGCAACAATAAACAAGATCAGATAACATTTCAAAGCCTTTGAGTGTTTCATAATGTAACTAATAAAAATTATAAAAAGAGAAGTAGGTGGCAAGCTCATCTATGTAAGACTTATCACACCTGTAAAAGATAATTCGTAGTGGTTTCTGTCCTGTTGCCTTGCGGAATGAAATTAGGAGCTCTCTGCATACCATTAACAAGTAAGAGCCCGCTTAGGATGTTAAAAATAGCCTTCTCCTAAACTTATCAACATATGAGTTTTAATTATGACAAGAGATGAGCGACAATTTCATCACCAAAAGGAGTATATTTCTTTACCAAGAGGAGATGCATTATATAAGAACTACATAGGCCAGAGCCAAATCAAATTTACAGATACCGGAATCGCAACACAAACTGGGTTTCGGATAGGACCATTTGCGATTGTTAGAGAATTGCAAAATCCAGAAACAAGTACTCTTCGTCCGACATTAATAGTCCTATTTGGTTTTCCCCAAATGAATTAATCCAGTACATTTCAGAAAAAAGCAAATGGGATGATTAAATAGGACAGATGTAATATTCTAGACATAACTAGCTGTTAACACTCTGGTTCAAGCACCTATAATCATGCCTTCAGTTTCCTTATGTAAACATAAACCAAGAGCAAAGATTAGGAATCATAGAGTTGACTACAAATTGGGAATCATATACACACCTGATCATACCTCCAGTGACAGTACCACGTTGAGGATCATGCCAGGTTTTGAACAAGTCTTGGATAAGCTCTTGCCTATGGGCTTGTGCACACACTAATCCAGCATACTTAGTAACTTCAGGCCAATCTTGAGAAGCTACAACCTGTAAGCACCATATGAAAAGACAAGCATTCCAGTGAGACGATAGGTCAAAAAGCAATCAATGGAACAGACAGTACAAACACACACAAAAAACAAAATCATTACAGCTGCAATAGAGGGACTAGAATCTTCTCCTGTCTCAGGATGAGTTACATCTGCTCCAAAAATGATAGTTGGCGTATCGCTGACCAAAGGAATTTTCCAACTTAGAGCATCCACAAGGACAGTATTTCTTCCTCCCATCTGTGATGAATCACAAAACAGAACAAACAAGTCATTAAGTGATTGTCACATCACATAAAACTAAACATCACAAAAAAAGAAATCAATAACGGATCAAAATCATATCGACATTGAAACGTAATGTTAGGGCCATACTTTGACATTGATTTTGAGGGCCACGTTTGCAAGATACTGCTTGCTTATTCTAAAAACGTGTTTTGTTAGGCAACATTGTGATATCAATCCCAAATCAGTTTCGCATATTCGCTTCAAATCACCTTAAAAAAGGAGTAATACTTTTTTCAGTATAATTCTACTGATATACAAGAAATGGATGTATTAAATAAAAAACAACTAGAGGCACTCATACCATATAATGATCCGTTACTATCAGGAAGAATAGCCAAAAGCAACTCCAGTTCTCTCCCTTTGAGTTTGTTCATTGCAGTATTATACACATACCTGAGGGCTTTCTCTACTTGGTCCGGTTTTGCAGAGTGAATAGGTATTACAGGTTCACGGTTGAATTCCTGCATTCGGATCACTTAAAGCTTATAACACCGAAAAAGTAAGGTCCAGAACATCATTTCTACAGCTGGATCACAAAGATAAAACTTAAGTCGTATTGAAGAAATCAACCAAAATTAATAAATGGTCAAGTCCCTTACCATGCCCGAGACTTGGCACATCTGTGCAAGCTCCTGACAAAAACCACGAGCAGTGCTCTCTTGAACACTTCTTGAGAAGTTTATGCAAGCCCAATAGTTCACAGTACCCCCATTAATCATTTTCTGCATTATCATATGAGTATTGTTCAAGAACTTTTTTCCATTTTGTTTATCAAGTGAAATTACAAGCAAAGAGAAGCTTCAACAGGCTTGCCAGCGTTACCTTGTTCATCATATTCCACTGACCAACCTGTGGTAAGCAATCTTTTTCTTTTCCAGCGTCATGGTATTTAAGCTTTTTGCAAAGAACAAGGGAAAAATTACAACATAAGTTATCACTTACAATATAAATTTTATATAGCGCATTCTGCTAAAAGTTCATTTATGAAACACATTACCCAAGGGGCAGGAAGGACTCGTGCTTCAACAGAAGCAAGCTTGGCACTAATGTTGATTCCAAACTCTTTAGCATATGGATCTTGGTCATAATCATTCTGGTGAACTGTCTGGTATAAAATGTAACAATAAATGGATGTATAACCAAAGCCATACATTTTTAAAACTCACTAACAAAAATGTACTTTTGAACCAGTAACTACATAAGGAACTAGAGTGATAAAAGAACCAACTGAATCAAATTATCAAAAGCAAATGCTGACGGGTATAAGGTTGAAGTAGACCTTTAAAATGTCCATTTCCTGCTCCCTAGGCCTCTGGCAAGTAACTTTCAGCAGCGATGTTATCTGCTTTTCATTCAACCTTTTTGTATATCGTTGACCCTCAACAATCTTGCAGGCCTATATAAGATTAAGAACACTTTGCGTAAAGACAAGGAAATGAGGACCAAAACAGAAGGAAAACAAATAATCTAACCTCCATTGGCAAATAATTTGCTTTCTTCTGGTTTCCAACTTGAAGGCATGGGAGATGGGAATGCCGAATGGTAAAACCGTAAACCTCTTTAAAGTATTCAACCACAGATTTCATGTTCATTTGTTCATCAACAGGGAATCTGAAAACAAAGTAGAACCATAAGTACATCTACAAGTTCTATCTTGTTTTTGGGATTGGTAGAGTTCCTATCTTATTATTAACATACCTGATCTCTACATATTATTATTACGAACCTTAATTTAAAAGGTAATGTGTTGCATCACTAACCTCGCCTAGACCCATGGCCCACAAACTTTATTTTTGTGATCATTACTTTGGATTAATTAGATTAGAAGAGGGAGTTGGAGGCAGGGGTGCTAAATTTTTTATTCAATTAGTTCAATGGGCTTTAGGATTAGGGTGTTCAGGCTCATTAGCTTTTTTACTTAAATGTAAGGCTTATGCCCTGATTTGCTTATGGAAGAATTATTCAAATCCTAATCCTTTTTGTCTCCTCTTTGTCATCTCCTTTTGTTCGTTTTTTCCTCCCCTTAAAGTGTGGACACCTTGTGCTCATGAGAGGCCTTTGTTCCCCTTCATATAACTTTCTCCTTCAATCTAACCCATTTACCGATCCAAAAAAAAACTGTCCTTGAATCTCCTTGTGTACACAATTGTATTTTTATTGGTGCAAAATCTACCCATCCAAACAAAAGCCAGCAAACCCCTCAGAAACATTTTTTGCTACATTAGATATTAGATTGATGCCAACAGGTACCATCTGTTAATGTTTTGAGAAGTGGACCCGTGATACAAGGCCTTCAAGAAAATATAACACGGGAAGCACCTAATCATAGTCAATTTTGATTTCCAGCCTCGATTTATCAGCTTTAATCAAACATAAGCTGAAGTAGCTCAAATGTTCAAATGACAGGTGCCCCAATATTTCCAGCACTTTTCGTTCACTTGCTCATGGTCCCAAACCCATATATAACCCCTGTAGACTGCAGTTTCAAAGTCATCTAAAAAATCTAGATGTATTTTCTAAGCAGAGAGAAGAAAATTCTTAGCTTGAAAATTACAAAACTCATCTAATTGCCAACCTAGTGACAGCTTAAGCTAGGAAATTTAAAAAGGGCAAGCTTCCATTAAACAACATACATTAATTCCCTCGTAGGCTGTAACGTCAAGCCTGAAATTCGGTACTTGCGCCTCACACTTCCTCTATGAGTGACCTCAACTTTGACTCCTCTAAGTGCCTTTTTCACCTGGTCAATAATAACTATCAACAATTATAACAAGAATTGCTAAATGCACTTAAACTAGACATATGTAAAAAGGTTAAGGTTTGACCATAAATCAGCATGAGGCTGAAGCACTATAACTACACAAAACTCATGCTTGCATACACATCCCTCAAGCAAATAAACAATATAATCCTCCACAGTATTAATATTGTTCGCTCAAACTTAGCAACTTATTTTAGTTTGACACTAGATACAGTTGCACTTCTAAGTTTTCATTATAGATCACTCAGATACCTTAGGGAACATTTGAAAACATAGAGTGCAAGAAATCATTATTACAAAGCAGGTGAAACCTAAGCACCTGGATAAATCAAAATACTAAGGTTTATACATTTGTTGCCTTTGAGTATTCAGGCAGCTAACTAGAAGTATGTATACCTTAATACGATCAGCATCAGATAACGGCCTCGACAATACATCCTTGCCCAGGATCTGAATAACAAAATCTACAACAGGAAGTGGTTCAATGAATGCAGTGGATGACATGTCTGCAAAATATAATGGCAACATCATCAGTAAGTTCAATGTCAATGTAGCTTTACTCAGTCTTCCAAAAAAATGGCCATAAGAAATGGAACCATAAAGTACCGATGTTGAGTGACAAGCCCATCTGAGTCGGTCTTATACTTTGGTAAAAGCCACACCATGATTGCAATCCATCGCCAAGTCGCTGTGATTGTCTTATATCAGGAGAATAGAAGGATCTCCCAATTGGAGTGTACCTGTGGGTGCATTAGCGTGTGAGTCTTCACGAACACTTACCATGGCAAGAATAGAATCACATTCACAATTATACATAAATGTAATAGTGATCATGATTACAATCAGGGAAAAGAGAAGCACCTCTGACTTGACACTTCCCTTAACACAATGTCAAGAATCTGCAGCGCTTCTTGAGGAGTATCAGCTTGCTTTCCAGCTAAAAACTGGCGTAACTGGTACATGTCTGCCCGAGCAGCAAACTTAATGACCACCTGAAATTTCCGTTCTCTGCATAGGTGCACATCATGGTTTAGTCGATTAATCCCATAGATTTAAAGCGAAAGTCTAATACCGCATTAAATGACAAAAAACAAAACACTTAGAACGGACGTAAACTAGCAGAATGGAAAACATTTACCGTGAAACACTTAAACCTTCCTCATCATCTGGGAGCTTTATGTGGAATTCCTTTGCAAGAAAAGGCAAAGTCCCAGCAGTGTAAAGACACTTCCTTCCATCATAAGCAGGAAGCCTCATCCCCAAAGAACTTTCTCTATAAAGCTTAATCAGCTGAGCAATGATTGCTCTATTAGTGACACGAGATGACACTTCGGGAGTTATTGCCACCTGCAAAATCCAACAGAACGTTAGTTAACAAAAAATTACATACGTTCAATCTTCCTACTCCCAATGAACCCGTTCATCAATGACAAAATGCCAGAAATGATGGAACTAGTAATCTTACATCATACTGGAATAAGTCTTGGTCAGGCAACTCGGCTAGAAAATGATTTGCCTTAACGATGCACTTGGTTCCCGCCAGACCATATCCAGGCCGCCGCTGAAACGCAATGCTCTTACTCGAGACAGGAGGACTCACAACATTATGTGACTCCACCGGCTGCACCGTCACTTTCTCGATCTGGGCACACTTCCTTCTCCCCCCACCCTTTTTCTTACCAACACTCGTCTTCGCTTCTTGGCACGAAACTTCGCAGCTCTGCGATTTCTGCGATGTGGGTTTCATCTGGTTCATGGAGTTCTGCAGAGGTTTCTTCGAAACAATGTGCCTCTCCTGAGGATCCTTCATCTTCCGATGAGGCATTTCGGTGAACCAAAGCAACACCACCGAGAAAAAACCTTTCAAAGCTTCTTTATACAAGCCAACAAGAAAGCTCCAGCTTCACTTATCCTATGAACAATACCAATCAATACAAATGGCATCAGTGGCAGCAGCTCAAGAAAGTAAAAGCTGCACCATATCATTGCACCTGAGCTAGCGATCCAAAGATGTTCAGAACTCCTACAGATCTACTGTAAAACGTCAGAGCAGCAGTCTCAACAATAGAAAAGAATATGTACAGAATCAGCTAATAATGGGTCGAGGAGAGAGAGATCAGGAAAGGAAGGCATGCCCGGCACATGTATAAGAGAAGCAGGCAACATACCACTACCCCGCGACAAGTTTCACGTTTTCTCTGATGGTCCTAGAGAATATCGGTGTAAAGAGGGCGAAAAAGGCAGACTACTGTTGCTGTGATCTAAGCAACCCAACAAAACAGCGGTAGAGCATTCCGTTTCGACAGCTTTATGGTGCTCCGTGCTCCACCGCCTCCAAACAATATACTTTATCACTGTACTGTATGTATTAGATTAATGTATCAACAAAAACCAGTGCAAACAAACAAAGCAGGAGAATAAAGCTCCATGTATATCACTTGTTGATTGTTTGAACTTCTAATAAAATACTCCTAGAAGGATAATCTGTAATGAAGTAACCTTGTTGGTTTTACACCTGGGAGACATTAGGTACATCACAGTTCTTTAGACCAGGAATTTAAAAGAGTGCAAGATTTTGAAAATAATCAAATGGCTTTGATTTTGGTTTTTTGTACTAATCAAATGGCCCGATAAATGGAATGATAAGGCCATACATTCTAAATGAATTTAAAAGAGTGCAAGATTTTGAAAATAATCAAATGGCTTTGATTTTGGTTTTTTGTACTAATCAAATGGCCCGATAAATGGAATGATAAGGCCACACATTCTAAATGTATGTATCTAGTGAATGGAATGATAAGGCCACACATTCTAAATGTATGTATCTAGTGAATGGAATGATAAGGCCAGACATTCTAAATGTATGTATCTAGTGAATGGGTTAGCCATACAGAAAATCTCCATTTTGTCTTTTAGAGTTGACAAGGCCAGACATGCCAAATGTATGTATCTAGTGAATGGGTTAGCCAGACAGAAATCTACATTTTGTCTTTTGGAGTTAATTTGCGTTTTGCTACAGACCAACCAAAACTGAAACTCTAGTGAGGCTCATGTGATGCCTTTTCATGTCATAAAAAACTTGAAGAACACGGTCACTTCAAAAAAGGACAACAAAAGGGATGGGATCAGCCAGTTTAAGCAAAATATGATTTGTTTTTTGCATATATTTACTGAAAGAAGGACTCGTGAGTGGTGGTTCCCCTCTTCCAAAATTAAGCTGATGAGATCACCAAAGTGCCCTCTCAAACGGGTCACTGATGTATGCAAGTCTAAAGGAAAAAAAAAAGTAAAAAATACAATACAGTACATAGATAAATACGCACGGCTCTATGCTTCAGCCTTTTGCTCTTCTTTGGCAGCCTCCAAAATTCTTAAGATGTGGACTTGCATGCAGGTTCTCTACAAGGGTACAAAGGCCACCAGAAGGTCTGTTCTACTTCTCCCAATGGAAGGAGGACGAAGTGTTTTGACTATAACCTACTTTGTTTGATTGCAGACGCGGTTTAGGGTACCGGGCACCTAAAATCATGTGCTATGGAGTAAGCCTGCAGCAACAGACATGACCAGTTCCCCAGTGTGAGAGAGTCCAAACAAACCAGCTGGGTCAAGAGTGGTGGTTTTACTCAAGATGGCAAAACAGGCCATTGTCTCTAATAAGATGGAGCTTTCTAAAGTATGGACAACGGACCACACCATTTGGTTAAGTTTTCTGTCATGTTTTTCATATTTCCAAACAAAAGAAAACACCAAAATGGTTCCTTTTTCCATGAATGGTCCAGCGCAAGAAAGTGAAGACTTGGATAAAAAAGAAACAAAAGCCCCTACTATAGGAAAGACTAAAAGACCTTCAATTAACCTCAAAACAGGTCATCTAAAAAATGTTAAATAAGCTACTTTAAAGCAAAATCACTGATCATTTAATCAATTTTCAGCTTAAGCAGAAAGGAAAGACTCAAATCTGGGATGGAACGGTTAAAATTTAAATAGGATTAGATTACACCCTCAATCAACTACTATCGGTCATGAAATAGGATTTAGCAAGGGAAAAAGATGAAGCGGGTTAGCTCGAACCACCTGGCCTACATGAAACGTACCAAAGAGCTAAAAAGGCTTGCCATTTCCTGCCCCACTATGATGCCCTTCCTTATTCAAATGCATCCATGCTTCAACTGTACAGAATCAGCACTCAGAAACTGGGAGTTCCATGCACAGTCCACTACCAACCTGAGTAGGGAAAAACTCACCAGCCTAAAGCCCCTGTTAAGGTTTTTTTGCTAAGCGAAAGAGGTGTGCCCCACGGCCATACAAGCAAAGGAGGTGAAGGACCCAGGTTGGAAGCAATGGCGGAAATGGTAAGGGAATATACTAAAAACTTACATCTGATTCCCCAATGTATGTAGGATGCAATTGGTTAGGAGAGGGAAGAAGCCAAAAGAGTATTAGTGCTGCTGCTGCTAGGCTACTGCAATCTACAGCAGCAAAGCGGGGATGAGTAGAAGGTGGCAGTGCACAGCCCACTCTATGGAGTAGTAATAGACTATTTATATCTACTAGTAGCAGAGCAATCATGAGATTGAAGACGAAGGGGAGAGAACAAACGCGTGTGTCCAGGACAGAGCCCCTTCGCTTTGCTTGCACTTTGCAGACGAAAACTACAGGGACAGTGACAGACTGGAAAACAGGCAGGCAGAGAGAGAGAGAGAGGACTTAAAGAAGGTCGGAGCCTCGGAGGGGATGATAGGGGGAGGCGGAGTTCTGAAACCTACCTTTTGCTTTCCCCCGCATTGCCTGTTTTGCCGCCGCTGCATTCAAGACTGGCCAGCTTCAATGCGTCTCTCTACCCGACGCCCCTCGCCCCTGCAACAACCACCAAACAGAGCCAAGTTGGATACTTGCAGCTATAACATTGTCATTTGGAACTCAAATAAAAATAAAGGAAGAACTAAAGCTGATCCGGTAAATCACAGGCTGGAGAGACCACAAAAGCTTGGGATAAAAAAAATGAAAAGTTGGGAGAAGACGACACTGAACAGAAAATCGAAAGGATGGATCATGGGAAAAGAAAGAAGAAGAAGTTTAAGAGATAAAAACAAGATGGGAGAGTGAGGACAGTAGCAAAAGGACGAAGAGGAAGCGAACCGAAACCGCCATAGTTTAGAAAAACAGAAAACGGGACAAAGAAAAGACATCTTGACGGGGCGTGATGCCAAGCAGAAGGAGACCTTCTCTTCAGGAACCAGCTTTCTCAGACACTCCTTGCCTCAACTACTACTCTACTGCTGCTGAATCCAGCCAAAATGGCGGAAGAATGTCCGGGAAGTCCAAGGCACGACGAGCAGCGGGGAGCATGAGGAGGCATCTAGTGACGGAGAGCGAGGAAAGGATTTTCGAGAGTCGCGAGTCAGACAATACTCTACACTTCAACTGGGAACTGGCAAGTGCTGCGAAGCTATATATTTTTAAAACAAGAAAGAGAAGGAGGAAGGAAGAGCTTGCTTGAGCTCGCTTTACTAAAAAGAGGCTTTGGCGAGAGGGACGGGAGAGGGGCTAGCAGAAGATGAAAGGAAGAGCTTTCGAGGCAAGGGGAGCGTGCGCCGATATAAAAAAGAGAACACTGGATTAAAATCTTTTACCCCATGCTTTTGCATCAAACTTGGCCAAAAGGAGTAAAAAAGGAAAGCCGCAGCAGCAGCTGCAGGCGCGCACAGCGCAGATTCCCCGCAGCCCCACTACACCACCACCCCTCGCTGCCCCAGAGAGGCAGCTTTGTCCCCCCACCCACCACCCTCAGGCAGCCCTCTCGCTTCTTCCTCTCTGCTTCTCTCGGTCCTTGCTCCTTCCTAGTTCATCTGCTTCCACCAATTCTTTCAGTGCGCTCTGGCACGAGATCTAGCAAGAGGATTCAGTCAAAAAAGGAGCAAGTGTGGGCTCGACAGCAGACGGGGAGGATCGAGGCGAGGCGCTTCTGTTTTTTAAATTGAAAATGTGGTACGAGGAGGGGGGCCCACGAGGTGAGGGTGGGGGATAATCAAAGAGACCAGTCGAGGGGACAGGAAGGGGCGAAAGAAGATGTGATGGCGATGGGGTGGGGTGACAGCAGAGGATTAATGATGGGGATTTGGTGGGGTCCACAGTAAGTCATCACTGCTGAGAGTACTCACTAGCTTCATCATCTTCTTGCTTACGGTCAAGTGTGAGCTGGGCACAGAGCCCCGTAGAAGTCAACAGCGTGATGCAGCACTGTGCCTGTTTCATTAAAAAGGCGTGGCGTTGTAATGGCTGAGATGGGGCAGGGGAGGTTTTGCGAGGACTCTATTGGGTCAGGTGACGCATTCAAGTTGGCTATAAACGTTGTGATGACTTGCAAGAATTGTGTGAGCTCAGCTGCTGAAGTGGAGAACACTTCGTGTGTAACCGTCTCCCTTTTTTTTTTGGGGCACAATGGTCTATGGAAAGGAATCTCCCTTCTTGATTTCGGATTACAAGAGGTGCCCGCATGCAGCATACAGGAAAAAATATTGGCTTCGAGAAATGAAGTAATCACAACCTAAGTTAGCAATGTACAACCAGTCACCACATGAAGATAACAACATAAACCGACTCCCACAACGCACAAGCAACATCCACGACAGCAAAATCCTCCAAGCATGCCACAGAGCCCATTGGTATAGGATCATCCATCAGATGATGCTAGTCAACAGTAGGGAACGAGTATCCACTTCCTGAAAGATATGCGAAGGGTGGATATATATTATATACTGACCCTTTCAATATA
This sequence comes from Houttuynia cordata, assembly GCA_039654745.1. Classification (NCBI taxonomy): domain Eukaryota; kingdom Viridiplantae; phylum Streptophyta; class Magnoliopsida; order Piperales; family Saururaceae; genus Houttuynia; species Houttuynia cordata. The sequence continues at coordinate 43,868,333 of CM077502.1, read as the reverse complement.
TGAACTGGCTAAAACAAACGTAGGGTGGTGAACTACTCATCTGTGGACAAATGAATGCGTTCATTTTGCTACCCATAGTTAATGGGCATTGGTTTAAAATGGTTGACTCCAAGCTAGTTATTGACTCCCGGCTAACGCGCATCGTCCAAGCATCATGAGCCTCTTTGATCCTGCAGCATGAGTTAATGCAGGGGTTCATTAATATGCACTGTCAGATCTCAATTCAAAGGCTCGTGATGCTATGGCGTACACTATCACGGGTGAGCTAAGCTGCATGTGGACTTTTCCCTTGGGATGCTGTCTACTTGCAGTCTTGGTTTCTAAAACCCGTTTAAAACATGTGATCTGTGGTTGGATCAGACGGCTCGCTATGCATACGGCGTGTATTAACTTTTCCATATGATGTTTCTTCTATGTAATTGCAGCTCATGACATGTGACTGGATGAGAATGGCTGCTGTGCTTGTACTTTGATCAGGCGAAGAGGACAAAAATAAAGTATGTCTGATGGTTATCAAGGGTGATCTGTGCAAAATACTTTTGATTTTAGTGGGCCACGTGGGAAAAATCATGTCTCTGCATCACTCACTTTCATACATTTCAAGGGGATCACTTTGCTAGTTGAGTTATCTATAAACAATTAGAGGTGCACGCATCTGCACCATTTTGCAAAATGTGATGCAAAGGTCATCACATCCCTAGACCACGAGCCACCCACTCTCTGGAAAAGCAAACACTAGCGCGCACATGATCCCTCCTGCCCACAGTCATGAGCAGAAATTCTGCAAGCTCGCAGCAGTGAAGGAGTTGCCTCCATGATTGTTGGTGCTTAACAATTGTGCAGAAGGATCATCACCAGCAAGGCACTTTTCGAGCAGCGCGAAGCACTGACAAATATAGGCGAGAGGAAAGCTTATGCGCGAAGGTGAAGCTTCCTAACGAACTAAAGAGGACTGCAATCGCTAAACCACTCACAAGACCATCGAGATCTTCAACTTAGCTCCCACAGGTAACCCAACCAGCCTTTCTGGCGAGGGGGTGGAAGATAATGAAAGGGAGGACGGTGGGTGGGCACGGTGTCTTAACTGAGGGGCCGTTTGGGGTGTGATTATAACCAAATATTTACGGTGAATTTTCCAGATCTACTGTAGCATTCATGTTTTTTCCATATTATGTTTCACGCTAGATATGGAAAAAAACATGGATGCCACTGTAGATGTTTTGCTTTTAATCACGCCCCAAACGGCCCCTAAATCATAACACTAGACCTTAACCGACTGCAGCTGCATAGGCCCTTCCCGTATGCCACAAATGATCCTACAACATACAACATGAGAGACGTAATTGACTGCATTGATCTCGATAGTTATGCCACCCACTGAATTTAAAGAGACTGGGCACGAGTCATTAAGAAAACCAAGTTTGTAGACTATACATAGGAGTTAATGCAATTACTGGGTTATTCATGCAATGGTGATCTTGTTTCCACATTCGATCTTCTTCCAACTTCAATGACTATGTGTTGACATCAAACCTTTGCAATTGAACGAAATTACTCAAAAGTAGTGGTAGGATGGTTGAATGCATGAGATTTTTCCATATTACTTAGTCAATAAGCCCATAATGTCATATACCTAGTTTTTTCGGGTTCATGCTATATAACTTAGTTTCGGGACCTAATTTTTCTATTTTGCCCTCCCGTCCAATACTTCATGTTTTACCCGCCTCGTCCTGCACTAAGGGTGTTCACGAGTCGAGTTAGCTCACAAATTTTTTCGACTCTTTCGAAATTTAGCTTGACTCGTGCCTAGCTCGACTCGAGCTCAACTCGGCTCGATTTTTTTCGAATCGAACCTCGATCTACCCTCTAATTTGACTCGGCTCAGCTCACAGTAACTTGAAGCTCAACTCGCGAATAAACTCAAGATCGACTCGAGTATCCCTGTGAAGAAGGAAGGCCCATAAGCGTTGTATCACTTTGTCTCTATAGTCGAGCCTAAGCTCAAGCTAGGGTCGAGCTTACATTTTATTTTTAGGCATATGATAGTCAAGCTCGACTCGAACTAAGTTTCTAGAAGTCGAGCTAAGTCAAAACTCGATTCGGCTCGGCTCATGAATAGCCCTACCTAAGCCCCATTTCACACAAGTTCCCCCCGCAATGATCATACGACGAATAAGTTTTCTTTCGGAGCTAGAGGCTTGCCGGTGGAAAGATGGCATTGTGTAGCATACACAAACATTTTCAGCAACTTTCTCGGGTTAGATGACCTTTTCTACTTGTCAGCAGATAGAATAAACTCACCAAAGTGGGCTGAATAAGTATTTTCACAACCTCCTCATTCTATTGCGAAAGTGGTTATAGAGCTCAGAATCATTATTTTTTATTTACACATTTTTGGAATAAATAAAGTTAAATTTTTGCGCTAAGAAGTGCTTGTGGCCGAGTGGTGAACTATTATTTACAAAATCATCATCCTCGTAAGAAGTGTTTCAAGGAATTTGAGATATCCTCATAGGGAGAAAGAGGAAAAAAATATAGAATAATGCAAAAAAATACAAAAATGGATAAAAAATGAGGAAGATATTACGAGACTGAATGTTGCCCTCAAATAATTTATTTAAATACACTATTATGTCTTCGATGATACGATACTACTGTTATCGTATAATCGAGTACATGATAACAGGTCAAAATTCAACGAGTCATATCTCCCTCATTTCTTATCTGTTTTCGCTCATTCTTTTTGCGTTATTCCTTATGTTTTCTCTCTTCCTCTCTATGAAGATATCCTAAATTTTCTTTACACATATTCTGGTGGAGATGATGAATTTTTTTTACTCCAATATCAATGAATTAAGCATGTGGTGAAGACAAATTTATGACAATGAGTACACAATATTTGAATTATATATATTATATGTTCTTGACAATATTTCATGTTTCTAATCTTGGGGGGGGGGGGGGGGGCTGGTAATAATGGAAAAAGTGGTTGTTTGTCTACACTACGATGGATTATTTGGAAGTCCTCATGAGTGCGTAGGTGGAAAAGTAAAGCTCGTGATCATTGACACAGGTGAAGTTCTTAGATCTGTTGATTCAAGTTGAACAAAGATTAGGATGCAAGTCTGCAATGGGTAACCTATCCCTTAAATATCTAGTTGCATCAGCATCTCCACGCACACCATACGTCATGGGGATGATGAAGATCTTGAAATTGTCACTAACATTCATAAGAAAGTAAATAGGGAAGTGTTGGAGTTGTATGTGGAAAGGACTTTCAGTGTAAATAAAGAGAGGATATCCCCATCAGATCAACCTGTTCACTTGACATATAATTGCATGAAATCATTAGAAGGTGAAGGAAGGGAACAACCGGAGCTTATATTTAAAACAGCAAAGTAAGAACACAATATCGCATCATCAGTGATATGACTCTGCAAGTTATCATGTATTCATGCAATTACACGATACTGACATTTCATGTATTTGTCTACACGACTCACACTGATATGCCCTCTTCATATCTTGCAATTTGGAGAAAGTAATGAAATTGCAAGGACATTCACTACCTAAGAGGTTGGATCTAATACAGTATAAGGAGAATAAGCAAAAACAGTAAATGAAGAGAATGAGCAATTTAAAAGTTCAAATGAAGGTGTTGATGGAGACAATGAATTTATTGATACTGACGATCCATGGTTAGGGGATGAGCAGTTGCTACCTTTATACACATAAGCCCCTGAGCTGGACAGGGGACGTCTAGAAATTGATCAGTCTGAGCATGAAGGATTTCTAAACATGGCTTCTACAAAACCATCAATGTGGAAATGGAAGAATGTTGTTGTATCCGATAACTAAGAATCATTAGATGGAAAGTTTACTCATATTGAAAAAGATAGAGATTAGGATTAGGATTGTGGCACAGAGTATGGTTTGGATGAGGAGCTATAAACATAGGAGGAGGAGGCGATGTTGAGCAGTAGTTTGCAAGCAACCGACTACGAAACTCTTCTTTTGTTAGGGACTTAGTTCGGAAACATCAATTATTTCAAGAGAACTCTGGTTGATTTGTTAATAAAGAGGAGGTTCACTTATACTGTAGTTAATGAGAACAAAGATAAATTTGTTGCAAAGTACAAGGAGAATGGGTGCAAGTGGTATATTCGGGCATCAAATAAGTCAGACATTGACGGCGTCACAGGGAGGGAGGTTGAGCATACACATGACATAAAGCTGAGAATGAAATATCATCCTTTACCTTCACACCTGTGGATTGAAAGAAAATATCATGGCCTACACAAGGAGTCAAATACTATCACATCAAAGAATATCATAAGGTACATTGAGAAACATTGGACATCACAGTCAACTATAAGAAAGCATGGCAGGCAAAAGAAGATTTATCGGAATTGATTGATGGTAACTCAGACAATTCATATCGCATGCCCCGCATACAATAAGGAATTAGAAATGTTTAATTTGGGAACTTATGTGGTTATGGAAAGGTCTTATGATAAACGTGAAATAGGGTTAGGCGGATACGATTTTAAACATGTGTTTTGGATGTTTGGCCATGTTGGAAGAGCTTTCAGAAGTTCACTTAGGCCTCTCTTAATTATAGATGGAACATTCTTAAAAGAAAAGTATCCCAGATGCATATTGATTTCTACAATCGTTGATGGTAATCAACAAATAGTGTGCATTGCATATGTCGTTGTTAAGGCAGAGATAAGAAACACTTGGTAGTTGAAGAACAATCATTAATTGTAGTCGTGTCATTATGAACACGATATGTATGAGTCGTTCCTGATGACACAACTACAATGACGTATTATGATAACTACAATCATATTTTTCTCACATAGTTTTTATCCTATGTTACTTTCAGGACATGATTCATCAATTTAATTCGTACTTAATTTTTTTTCATACCCTCATGACTAGATATAATTGTTTCTGACAAACAGAAGGGGCTTCTCAAATCAGTCCCCAATGTCTTGCAGGAGGTTCATCATGGGTTTTGCCTCCATTACATAGGACAAAATATCCTAGACAAATAGAAAGACAGACACTTGAAGAACCTTTTATTCAGAGCCTCTCATAAATTTCGAATATCATAGAACAATTTAAGCAACACAGTGAGGAGGCATTCAAATACATTCATAACATTAACTATAGAAGAAAAATGTGTATATGAATAGAATAGAAGAAATTTAAGAGTGGAATTTTTAATTTGTATTGTGCATTTTGAATTACAAGTAATAGACAATATGAAAATTAAGTATGTATTTAAACATATGCTCCTTGAATACACTATCGTGTCCTCGAATACACGGTAGCACTGCTAACGTGCCATCGAGGACATGATAGGAGAAAAGTCGTGTCCTCAAAGATATGATCACACGATCCCTCAAATATATTGTGTATATGAATATAATAGAAGAAATTTAAGCGTAAAATTTTCAATTTGTATTGTGTATTTTGAATTACAAGTAACAGGCAATATGCAAATTAAGCGTGCATTTAAACACACGATAACATTGCTATCGTCTCCTTAGACAATAGATACATATAAACGTCTTTTTGAGAGGCAACATGGTGACAGTCTTGGCATAGTGGCGGAAGAGGAGAGAATGAGTATTTTTTTAAGCATCATAGGGTTAGGGGTTGGCGACAAGCGATTGTAGAGTAGCGTGAACTACTAATACAACCACTAAAGACCACTACTAGTAAGCTTCAAATCTCCATTTTTTAATATGCTAAATTTTCCATTTTTGCTTAGGTTTGATGTCGTGTATTCGATGACACGCTGCAATACGATATCATTTCTCTAAGACACACGACCCTAATGATAGTCGTTTTCACGATGACACGATATTGTCTTTTTTTATAACAGATGGATACATAAATGACTAAAACCCATGAGAAGAACACCATGAAGAACAAGAAGGATGATTTCAGCCCCCAATTAAGAGGAGATATAACCATCGGCCATGTATTCAGACACACTGTAACCCAAAAACTCTTGGTAAGGGTATGAAAGTTGTATAGAGCAGTACCCATAGTGTCAATAACGACTACAATAGACGGGTTTTGCTTGTATCTCTGAATGCGTAGAGGTAGTAGTGGATAGAAACCTGCATAATGTTCTACTTGAGTATTGGGATGACTATGAGAAATTGTTTAACATTAAGGAGAGAAAGTTACCTTTCACTGAGCAGGAAGTTGTCCTTATTGTCACGCCCCGAATTTAATAACCTCTAATAATGGGCGGAAGCATTAACACAATTAAGGTCATGAGGCTGAAATCCGGGCCATGACCGAATACTCAATCACAACATCATCTTTGTCCAGAATGCTTAAACAATTTTTGTTCTACAAGAATCTTAAATAATAAAAACATTACGAGCTCCACTACTGAAATACATTAATCCAGCCAACAATTCATTAAACATCAAAATAAACTCAGCACGCAGGCTGATAAGTTCTCCGCGAACAGAAAATAAAAATGATAAATAAATCCACATCTTATCAACTTCCGTCATCTGGCTCCAAACACGAACCTTGCTAGTTCTTCTCCACTTTAATTCCTGCATCGAGAGATGCATGAGTATTTCGAAAGAAATACCCAGTAGGAGCCAAGAAAAACCCACAACAAGTAATAAAATAGAATACTGTAGAAACGAGCATTAAAGACACATTTAAGAATATCAGGTAGAGTAAATACAGGGTTCACTTACCTACTCCAAAATCAATATCAAAGACTATCAGCGGTCAAGAATAGATAAACATCAATCTCAGACTCCAAACGTATAGAGCGTCGAGAGTAAAATAGAAATGATAAACATAACTCAGTTCCCAAGCGTACAGAGCGTCAGGAAGATCAATAAGAATACTGACTCCAAACATCCAGAGTGTCGGAGATAACAATTTCTGCTCTCTGTTCAGTCCACTTCCCCTATGGACATCAATTACCAGATCATCCTAGAGGTTCTACAGAGGAACCCGGCCATGCGTCTAGGGATGCTGGCCCTATCGGTACTTATGGGCACAATGGGCGGAGATTGCAGACCTTCCGTAATGTCATACAATCTAAAGCGCACGCGTTGCCGTCATCGGCTGAACTACAGAGGTTCATATATAATCTGAGATCTCGCAAGACCTAGCAATGGCTCGTGAGCATACTATGAATCCAACTAAGAGTGTTCATCAGGACTCCTAGTGGAGAACCAGTTTACATAGAACTAAAATCATCTCGAATTAACCAGGGTTCTCTCAAACAGAGACCCAGACCAACATAATCAAATAATAAACTCTCAGAGGAGTAACTTTCAAAATTTGACTCACAAATGAATGACTTTCAATATCTGACTCACAAAGGAGTAATCAAAGAATTCTCAATGTTCAATCATAGGATAATTCAAGACTGAGACTTATCAGGAATGACTCAGTAACCACCTTCACCATGCATAGCCCTAGTTAAGACCATTCCCCGAATCAAAAGACACTACGATTATTATGTCACAAGCAACAAGATGGTAGGGCTCAGAAAGTCAGACCCTATCCAAGAACTTTGTGGACACGAAGTTGGTTTATGAGACTCACGACATGTAGTGCACCACACCACCAAGGAAGAATTTGACTCACTTAGGAGTACTCAAGAAATATAATCTGAATGATCAACATCGGATGACTCCAATTATGACTTATCAAGAATCGGAACACTGAATCGCATCATAGTACTTAGCCTTAGATATGACAATCCCCTTGAATCAGAATAGAAGGTTCTCATTATCGGAAATTGGTCAACAATAGTGCACAAGGTGCTGAATCTGTGATAGAATTTCTTGGACAAAAAGCCGTTCAAGAACTCGGACACTTGGGACAATTAATTTTGGACAGAAACCCTTAACTCACCACTCATACTCATAATCTAATAATACTGTACCCTGTACCATCAGAGTCTTACATTATAGAAATCAGATCATTATAATATATATATACTTATAATGTATAGTAGTAAACTGAATTAGGGTTTTAATACGAATTACAGTAATCTGTCTAGTACATAACAGCCAACTTCCATCGGCGGTCACTGAAAACCCAGCCAGAATACTTCTCTGAAATTTTTATCCCATATAGCCTTGATTGTCTAGTTTCTAACCCAACCAAAATCATAATTTTCTGAATTATATAAATTTATTTATGATTTTCTGATCACTGCTCGTCGGTGCAGGAACAGTCCTGGCCGAGAGCAAACAGCCCACTTCCTACGATTACTCTGATCTGACCAGTGCTTATCATGTTCTGAAATTTTTATATCTGAAATCCCTTTCTCTCTATTTTCTAACCGTTTTAACAGAATATTTTTATGAATTTTTTATAATTAGTTATTAATTTTTCATTACAGTTCATTGGCGCAGAACCAGTTCTGGCCGAGAGCAACATACTTGATCCGATTTGTTTAACTACTAATAGTTACTTACTTTAATGCTTAATAATAACTCCCTGACATCATAACTCATCTTCTTAAGTGTTTTACAGACCCCATTGGTATCTGTAATTAAGTAATTTACTATATTTACTCTTTCATTCAAATCCGCATGCACATGTATTTTCCCCTTAATACCACCAAGAGACAATTAATCACAGACACTTAATTCAGTTAGCCATGAAATTGGATGACCACAAAAAGGCTCTTTGAAACATCATTAGGTTATGACACATGAATCTCCATGGTTTTGAAGCAATACTACGAATATGGCTTGAAATTACGAATCCTTACTTGAGATGAAACGTACTTAACATAATCCCAAAGCAATTCGATTAGGAAAGATGTCAACTTTATTTGGACAGAACCAAAAAAGGATACGACAACATGAGACAAAGCACATTCAAGGGTCCAATACGATGGGGATGGCTCCTATGGTCTAGCATGTGAAGGATGAATATACATTGATCATATGAAAGCAATATTCTACACACATGGTAGACGAATCGGTATTTCATTCAAGGAACCACAAATATCAATATAACCAGCAATATTATCAAACCAATAATCATGATCCACGTGACATACGAGTCATGATAAACAACAATTCAATATTAGAAGTTGTAGGGAAAAAGAAGTCATCCTACCTCTTTGACGATTTACCACTTCTACGCGAGTTTCGACCACCACATGCACCACCCTCTTTTCGTCGAATCACCACCACCACGGCCACTTGTAGAGAGGGAGGAACTACTGATCGAAGGAGGAGAAGAGAGGACGAGCTCTTGCTGACTTGCACGACTCCCCAAAACGTCCAAAAGAGTGGCCGGTCTCTCAATGGGTGTGTTTAAATAGCATAAGCCCCAAACACCAAGATCTATCTCCACCGTTGATTAACACCACATCCAAGGGCCAAGATTCACCCAAAATAAGCCCCTACTCCATGTCAAGGACGTGCTCCTCCAATTTCTCCCAATTAGTTAGGGTTTCTCAATTAGTTAAGGATTTGAAATCTTTAGATGCATCATCCTAACCGCCCAAGGAAATTTCAATTCAATTTCCAAATTGACTCACCATCTCCCACCATTGATTTCTTTTCAATCTAAGGTTACAACTTGACTTAAAAAGGAAGGATCCCCCAATTAGGGACGTGACCAAATCTATTAGTCAAGTTAGTTATACTCTGATTAAGGTGGGGATCTTGACCAAATCCGGTTGACTGCTCTATTTTCTGCACAACAGCACAATTTCGAGTCTCACAATAATTTTTACAGTTCGAATCTGGCTCTAAAATTTTTACTGTATATTCCCCAAAGAGTCTACAATCCAACCCAACTGAAATCATATTTTTCCGAATTATCTTGAATTAGTTACGATTTTTCTTCTGCGGTCTGTCTGTGCAGGGAAAAACTGGCCGAGGCTAATTAACCTTGATTAACTCCCAATTAGCACAATCTCCTCTCTTGCTACATGGCGCCCCCACTTAATTTGGTAACAGCCCATCATCAACCCCTAATCACATCCCCAATCATTCCTTTTAGTTTCTAAATTCCCAAATTTAAGGAATCTCAATTTCCCTCCAAAATCAAATCGGTTTTGGAATTAAATTCAAAATTCCCAAATTTACTTGATTCTCTCTCTCCTAACCAAATATTCACATGTCAACCACGTGTATAGTGCCCAGGGCGCTGTGTCCACGTGGTTCTGGCCCTCAGGTGTTCCTGCGCCTGGTGCGTGGCACACAGATGGATGGCTCCGATGTCCCGTGAATGCAATGTTCAAAACTTACCAAATATAACATCTTGCATTACGATGATCCAATCTAGCAAATTAAAATATTCAAAGGAGTCTCTACACACTGGTCTCACACCCTGGCGCCTAGCCCCCACTCCTGGCGTCAGGTGTACTCAGCCCCTGGCGCCAGGCCAGCCTCAGCGCTAGGTTGAACCCAGCGCCTGGGCTAGTCCTCGCACCCTGGTGTACTGCCTAATCTATAAGCATCACGAAACCAAATCAACACACAAGATTAAAAGATTTTTAAAACGGCAGCAAAACTTTCCTATTTTAGAACAGTTTCCTAAAATAACAATTTTGGTAAACTTACAGAATTTTCGGGTGTTACACTTATCATCAGCTTGCGGGCATCTGGTGAGAAAGTGACATTTTTAGCTCCTGATGGCAAAGTCCTCTATGCGGAAGGTAAATTCTAAAAATGTTTTTTTTCCCAAGGAAACCCGAAAAATAATATATTGAAGAGATCATAGATCAAATATTGAGTGGGGAGAAATCTATTCTAGAGGATGATATAGTACGGTTGATCATCATCCACATGTTTGGTTGTGTGTTATTTATACACAACAGCAAATCAGTGCAACTAAAGCTTTATGATTATATCGAAGACCTTTCAAAAATGCCAACATACAATTGATACCAACTCATTCAAAAGTATACAAGCTAAACTTAAAGGAAATGTGGGTGGTGGTGGCACTCTACAAGGAGCAACTTACGTATTACAGGTAATGCTTAAAAGCATATGGATAAATTTAATCGGAATCAAATTCCATCTCCACCTGTTTGAACCCGCTGCAAGGTTACAACAATGGTATCGTGCCATCAAGGACATGATAGCAGTGGTATCGTGTCATCGAGGACACGATAGATTTAATTAGTGTATTTGAGAATACGATAGCAGTGCTAGTCATGTTCTTAAGAACATGATATGTTTAAAGTGTGTTTTATTATATGGTAGGTGCGTAATGCTGCTTAATTTATTATGCATATATGGGTTTTTTAGCACACTACCATCTTTCACTCCATATTGGATTTTTGTAGTTCGAGAGTTAGAAGGTGACCTAGATCAGGGTGTTTTGACGTGGAAGCTAATGAGGGAATCTAAGTACAACATCGATTTCATAAATATTAAGTTGACTTATTACAAAGATTGCATGTTTATAGAATGAAGGAGTCTGCTAACACAGTAACCTTGCTAGTGGACAACTTGGATGTAGACGAGGTAGAGGCTTCAAGAGAACACGCATAAAAAACTTATAAGCTTTTGAAGGCTAACCGAAGGTGGGTACCTAAAGAATAAGGTGATAAGAGGGCAAAGAAGCTCCAAACGAAGAAGCAGGTAAATGTGCCCCTCACAGAGAAGACACTCACGGAGAAGCAAGCAAATGTACCCCCTCCCATAGAGAAGGCACCCACGGAGAAGCAGGCAAAGCAACCTTTAACGGAGATGGCACCACACCACAATGTGGTCCACATTGTGGTATGGTGCCACATGAGCGGAGTAGAGAAACATAGCAGAAAAGTGGAGTAATAAATATCATTACCCTTTTCTTTTAGTGAATAATTTCATTAATCTACTCAACTTACAGAGGCTACATAGTTTTCGGTGAGTTCAAGGGGTTCGTAGACGGAGTTAAAAAAGGTCAGTAATGTTTTTGCTAATAAAAAAGTTGACAGATTGGCTTCCTTAAATAGGAGAGTATCACATTTATTCTCAATTGACTTTTGTTATCATACACCCGGCTCATTGCTGTCTATCAGACTTAGGGGCTATTTGGATAGTGAAAGAGGGCTGAATTGAGAGGGCTGAATTCACTGTCAATTCAGCCCCCTTTCACGTGAAAGAGGGTGAAACATGTTTGTTGGGTGAATTTTAGGTAAATTAGAAAATTCAGGGTGAAAGAGCACTTTCACCTGAAAGTAAATTCAATTCATCTGCGAAAATACAATTCTGCCCTCATCATGATTCATGAACAGTACTCCCTCTGTCCAAAATTTGTACCAACATTTAGTTTTCCAAATTGAACTAAAATCAATCCATTTGGAAAAATTATATGGTATTACTAATGTCGGATGGAGTGTAGAAAAGAAGTCATGTAGGGGTAAAATAGTCACGTTTTAAAATTTTATTTATTGTATCATATTCACTATCTAAACACATGACCAATTACATTCATCTTAATAATTTCACTATCCAAATGAATTTCATATTCATCATGAAAATCAATGAATTTTTTCACCTGAATTTAATTTCACATTCGTTACTCTTTCACTATCCAAACGGCCCCTTAATATGGGCAGACTGGTTTGAATCACCCTCCCGCCTAAAGGATTTCGATCCAACAATTCGTGATGCAGCAGCGCACGTTGCACGCATGAGCCATTACACATGTTTAATTTGCCCATTTTATAAAAAATGGGCAAATTAAAATGAACAACTACTACAGCAGTAAGCGCACGGTTTGGATTATTTTCATTTTATTCAAGCCACATTTTGGCTCTAAACGTATCTACATTTTATTCAGCCCCAATAGTGGGAAGAGGCCTCTAAAATCTAAAGGCTCTAAACGTGGCTACATTTTGGCACTCAGAATGTGTCTACCTATTTCGGACGGAAGGGAATCTATGTATCTATTTCGGACGAAGGGAATGTTTCTACCTATTCCGGACAAAGGGAGTAAGCAGCTTCTGCCTCAAAAGCGGGTTCTAGCTTTCCCCTTGCCATGATCCATGGATGCCCTTTCCCCACTCCTCGAGCGAACCCGCTCTCCTCACCCTTCCATCCAGCGCTTCGCCGTCATCTCCATCTTTCACAAGCTCCGCTCCGCCCCCGATTCCTCAGCCGCCAAGTCCTCCGCCTCCCAATGCCTCGCCTCCTTCTCTGCCGCCGTCGTCGACCAGTCCATCCGCGAGACCTGCCGCCTGGTGGCAGATTCCAAGCTCGAGCTCCCCGAGGCCCTGGTAGAGCTCCAGGCCGCCCTCGAAGGCTGCCCTGCCCGCCTCGTCAATGTCTTCGTCAAGGGCATCGGGTTCGTCTGCCGGCTTGGCTTCAAGAGGGACCCTTCGTGGGGGTTCCAGGCTTCCCCCGAGACTCATCCATTTGTCAAGGTGCGTTCTTTATTAGCAATGACTCCCTCCGTCCGGAATTACTAGTAACATTTGTGTTCCAAAATAAGTAAAATCAGTTCCTTTTGGAAACCAAATGGTAAAACTAATTCCGAACGGGACTTTCAGAGTTTCGCAGCATTATTAGTTTGAATGCTGAGGAGGACATTAAAGTTGGTGTAATTTTGGGGTGGCAGCTGTTGGTATGTCGAGCCGAGGCGCACGAGGAGCTTCTGCACCAAGTGTTGGTGTTTATCATGCAGAATAAGTCGACGGATGTTGATGCAGTTTTGAACTTTTTGAAGCCCTTTGTAATGTTTGCTTTATTGAGAGTTCAATCTTCGAATTCTTTGTCGTCTTTTGCGGGGCAGTTATTATCGTCGATTGCGGCATTGGGTTGTTCTCGTCCGCTTGAAGCAATTTCCATTTTTAGATTTGCAATGACATGTATGAGATACATTCCATGTAGCAGTGCAGATGTAAGTTTACAACACTCATGATATTTCAGTTTTGGCTCATCTGGAGCAGAGAAGAAATTCAATTATTTTCCATTTTTGAAAATTCAGGAATTCAAGTTGCTGTGTATCATTGCCAAGCATCTAACCAATTCATATATATTAGTCTTAAAGCAACTGGCTGCAATTGACACGGTACGTCAATTTTGGACATGCTTAGGATTTCAGTGTCTTTCAGTGCATTCTTGGTTGTCTACCATTGTGTTAAGACAGTTTGTCCGAGTGATATTATTTCATTGTACCGTTGAGATATTTTGTTGACATCTATGCAGCTTTAAAACATTTGTGTAGCAAGGTTTAGGGTTAAAAGCATAACTTACTCGCCAAAAGTCAAACGTGCAGAAATGGTTTTTAAGTATTAGGGAGGCAAGTGTTTTTGTGTCTTTGTTAGGGATTTGATGCTACTCTCGACTGCTTATTTCTCTTTCTATACTGTACATACTTATGTAAGGGATCATATGGATAAAATAGTTATGTGTGGTCACGTGGACATCTTCAATTTTATAAGGCTTGAGTTACTTCTGGATTAAGCTGCTATGAAGAGGGGAATTATTTAATTAATATTAAGCTGGTTTTCAGGAAAGAAAAAAGAAAATAATTTAGCTTCACTTAATTATTTTTAAGCTAATTTCCAACAAAAAGAGGGGATAAGAAGGAAAAGGTGTCGTTATTTGCAGACTTTTTCGGCTCATTATATGGTATTTAAATTATCCTGTAGGAGCTTTTATTTTATTGCATAGTTCTCAATGTATTATCTTTTTTGCTTTGGATTTTCTTTATCAGTTTCTCAATATATGCAACAGCTAAAAGACCAAGCTCAAATATGTGGTGTCGAGATAGCGGAGGCACTTTTATCTGTATGTGCTGGTTGGCATGGGCCTGGTGGTGGCATTGAGCTTGTCATTGAACTCACACAGTGCCTAATGCATGCGCAGAAGGAGCTTGGTTTGCCATATTTAACTAAGTTTAATTCGGTAGTAACCTCCTTATTTTTGTTCGTCGTTGGAGCTGAGATTGAACACGAGCAGATTTGCACATTGAAACTAGCTTTGTTCTTGTTGGAGTGGAAAGATGAGGATGGTGCATAAAATTGTTTCTCTCTTGAGCAATTTTTTTTTTAAATCTTAGTTTTTTATAAGCAGCTGTAGGGTTTGAAATGCATTAATTTCATCTGTTCATCTTGCAGTATCTACCAGTGGATCTACATCTGAACTTAGGGAAGAGATTCTTTTTGTTTTTCCAGCACTCAACCTTCTTTCATCTCCTTCTGGATCTCTTAAGGCCGTGGCTACTGATTTGCTTGCACTTTTGGAAAGGCATTTAGCAAAGGTCTTGCGTGTACCAGTGGCAGTTCCGTTTATTGCACCAGAGTTTCCAGCTAAACTTGGGGATATAATCCAGAGGTTTCTGTATTATATTTGTCTTGAGGTTTGTTCATGATCTCTAGTTCAGGGGGGGGGGGATAAAATGTGCATGATTGGCAATAGTTGGTAATAATTGCACCACAGTTTCCAGATCAAACTTGAAATTATAATTCAGGGTTCTGCTTTGTCTTTGGCTTGAGGTTTATTCATAATTTCCAGTCAAGGGTATGGGAATAAAATATCATACTTGGCAATAGTTAATAACTTTATTGAAAATTATTAGAGAGGGCTAAATAACATTGTTTGAAAGGCAACAACTTCATCAAACAGAAAAAAATTGAAGATAACAATCATATATTATGTGCATATCAGTTGGAATGGAGGATCAAAAAGTGCCAAGATGTGAGCAATTCTTCTATTCGATTTTAGGCTCCATTACCCATGAAGGGGGATATGTAGATAGTGGTGGGGTATATAAAATGAATGTGTGGTGGGTGCAAAGTGGAGAGCCGCATATACAACTGTCTCGAACAGGCTTAAATGCAGATTCTAAGGACAGTGGTTAGGCCTGCAATGCTCTATCATATTGGTAAGGTGAATGTAGCAGAACTGAGGATGCTAAGTAAATGTATGGGAAATTAGGAGAGACAAGATTAGAAATGAGTATATTTGTGAGAATTTAGGTAGTTCCTTTAGCGGAGAAGCTTGGGGTGTGTAGATTTGTGTTGGTACGAGCATACATAAGGAAGATCAGGTGATGTCTCGGTAAGAAGGATAGAGGAGATGCAAGTGGAAGATCCTAAAAGAGAGAGAGGGTAACCTAAGAGGACTTGGATGAAGTTAGTGAGGAAGAATATGACTGTGCCGTTTCTTACCAAAAAGTTGGGCACAAAACAGGCTAGAGTGGAGGCATAAGATCCTTAACGGCAACCTCAAAATTTTGGGAGAAGGCACTTCTTGATTATGCTTATGCTTTGGAGTTTTCATAGTGATCGTTGGTTTGGAGTGACTTTGATAATATGTTTTCTAAAAAGGGTAAAACTAATTATAGATGATAGGTGTTCATTGCTTTAATAGAAGCGTCATTGAATCAGCTGTCTGGTTTAACTGTAGTCTTATTCCTTTTTCATGCTTTACTGCATTTATTTGTTATTATAACCAGAATTGAGGTTTGATTAGCCTGCTTTAGAAAGCTGAACTGGGCCCATTCTACCTGATTCATATTGATCCAACGATGATTTCGTATTGCTTCCATAAATATGTGAAAAGGTTTATACATTGTAAGATAATTGCAGATAATAATATGAAATCTAGAAAAATGAAGGGGAAATACAGCAGAGATGCAGAGTATGTTAATGAAACAAGAGAGCATAGATGGATACTCAATGTCAGATGTTGCTTCATGTTGGTGAGGTCCATAGCTCCCTAAACTCTGAGTGATTCATATCCATATATGCTACTAGAATGATTAGAATTGTCACCCTCTTGAAGCCTGTATCCATACGCGTTCCATTAAAACGATGAGCCCCTAGACTCGTGATCAGCTTCTGCACCACCTATTAGTAGAGACTTCCATCTAAATAAAGCTATGGGAAATCTTGTGCCCTTCTATAGCGTTTAAATCTGATGTGGATCAACCACCCCCTCTATGACAACAAGAGAAATGTTAGGCAATAAAGCAAGTAGGTCCAGACCCTTGGTTGTCATTTAGGTGGCATGAATGAAATTCGTTCTCCCTGGTAAACAGGTTCAAAGGGCCATGGGTGTCCTCATCACCCGAACCTCCGTAATTATCCTCCTCACCTCCATCATAATCGCTGTCCTCATCCTCATCCAAGTCACAGCTATTATCCGAACCAGGGGTTCTTCTTTGCTCCTCAGATGCATCAAAGGTATCAAGATTGGAGGGGGGATCATCAGCATGTTGAACTAAACTTAGAAGACCATCCTTGTCTGGAAAGGAGAATATGGTTGAGGTTGTTTAATGTGAATGCCAGCTGCTATTATTCAGTTGATAAATTCTCTTGTCTTATTTCAGGACCAATCTGCTTCGTCCACTTATTCCTTTTTACAGCTTGCTTGTGGTGGAAAATATTATGACAATATGATATTAGAAAAGCCAAATATCTGGATATCTCAACTTAAACACTTCTCCTTTTTGGTTACTGAGAGTAGGAAATCCGGTGCAAATTCTCAACATCAAGAAGCTGTAGCAACAGGTTCAATTAGTCACAAGCCGCACAAAATATACTTTATTTATCTTTGGTGTCTATGGTTTTTTCAGTTACACCTTATCTGTCTCGTCCTTGCAGGAATTCCTTCTTTTCTTTGTGCTATAACCTTTATTTTGGTGATGCATCATAATTGGGGAACTTCTGCAGCAGAATCATTTGCTGACATATATATGATGGATTCTACATTGGCCATGCCCCTGTTGCTCACTATTCTTTTTCTTAACAAATTTCTTTGCAGTACCGGTGACTCCCATGAAATCTTGGTAAAGCCTTAACCATCAATTGTTTTAGGGTTTAGGGTTCCTTTTTTTGTGTATCGTTGGAGAGATCTCATTTTATCAAATATTTTTGGTTCAGAGGTTTATTTTCTTTGTATTGTCTCATTTTAATTATTTCTTTTCATTTGATCCAGCTCAAACTCTGGGGGACTCTTCCTTATCTTGCTTCAGATCCTGTTATGGTACCAATTGTTCTTCAGACTACTTTGCCGATGCTCCAGAAGAATGCAAAACCGTATGCATCAATGCATCTACACATGTTAATTGATTTATGTAATTTGTTGGCTGCCCTGATGATTATGTTATTTTCTGAATAAACTGCACTTCAAAACCAAGCTGTGTTCAAACATCTTAGATCATGTAAGGCCGTGTCCATGAGATTTATTGTGTGTCCTTTCTGTAGGCTTGATCTCTCACCAGCTTCCCTTTTTTCACCGTTCAGAGTTCTTTAATGCATTTTCCTTTTTTGAACTGTCTGATGCATGCTTGCTGGTTTACCTATGTAACTGCCTCTGGCATCAAACTGGTTCTTCTTCTTAATTTTGGTTGTCAATGCTTTTTAAACCTCACTTTCACTGTGATTATAGATGAGGGCCATATTTTAGGTTAGAGAGTTTTTTTGGATAATTGAAAATTCATGCTCTTGAAGTCAAAGTTTAGAGAGTTGCTGAGTCAGTAGAAGTAACAGAGTTATTAGCAGGAGTTATTTTATTCCCTTCATATCAGAAAATCGCTCTCTTCTTCATCATTCTTTTTTACACTAATATACCATTCCATATTAACCACAGGAATAGCCATATAGAGACAAATGAAACTGAATGTGTTATTTTTTTTATACAGAGTATGTGAATTCCCACTGGCTAACTAATCAAAATTTAAAAGCCCTGATAGCTCATTCACTAATGGACATTGTTTTGTCACGGAATTAATTTTGTACTATCATCTATGGTGTTACAGAGTATTGTATGCTACTGCTGTTCGCCTGCTTTGCAAGACATGGATGGTTACAGATCGCGTATTTGGGAGCTTGCAAGTAAGAAGCTATGCTAATTCATGCATTTGATGAGTGCTTGAAGTAATTAATAGGCCATGGATTCAATGACAAGAGAGTCTGACTCAAAACAATGATTCAATGACATAGTAATACCTGGTTTTGTGCAAATAAAGCCCCAAACAATGTTTGTCATCTGACAGTTCCCTTCACACACTATTTTTGTTGCAGTTTGATTGTTAATTACTCCTAGAGTTTCAATACTCTCTCCCTCTCTCTCTCGTGCATGATTAGAGCCACTAGCTAAGTTAGCTTTTTGTTCAGAAATTCCACTAGATTGAAATCACATGGCCACATGAGTAAGAGTTCTTGAAAAAGGATCATCTGTATATTGGATCAATGAGTTTCACCTTCTTGGTGGGTGGATTTGCCTTTATCCCTGCTTCACACATTGCAAGTTTCTCTGTAGGAAATTCTGCAACCAGCTGCATTTTCGGAATTTTCCTCAGAGAAAGAAATCTGCTTGAGCATGGCAGCTTCTGTTCGAGATGTTTGCAGAAAAGATCCCGATCGTGGAGTCGACCTCATTTTATCTATATCGGTAGGAATGATTACCGGTTATTCTGTATGCTTTCCCCCCCTTGTTAGGGAATGTGAAAGTTTCTTTATCTTTTTGCTTTTCTGTATAATAAATTTGCAGGCATGTGTTGAGGCCCAAGAACCATCTTTGCAGTCTCTTGGTTTTGAGAGCCTTGCTCATCTTTGTGAAGCCGATGTTGTTGGTAAGTTGGAATACTCTTAAATTACATTTCTTAGTCACCTGAAACACTAGTGTTTTGTGTCATAACATTTTATGATACTTCTTTTCATGTCAGATTTTTACACTGCTTGGGATGTTATTTCAAGATATACATTAACTTATTCTTGCGACCCTGTTGTTGCCCATGGGTAAGAATATCTCTCTGTAATTTAACTTTGGTCAGCATTCGAGCTTTGGTAGATGAAGAAACACTGAACATGGGCTTTTATCATCTGTAACTTGGTGTCGTGTCTTACCTTATGGCTATCTATCAAACATCAAGTTGGGTGTACAAATTTGCTTGTCTAAGCATGGCTCGCAATATCTTTTATTGGAGCTGTATCGGTAACCTAAAGATAAGAATATCGGAGATGTATCATAGATATATTAATGACATTGGGTAAAAATTTATCGGTGACACAAAAATGTTTGAACATGTATTTTGTTGGTTTAAGCTTATATTTACATCTAAAAGCTCTAAAACTAATTTTAAACAATCATAACAGCATGTGAACACACTTATACTAACATTCATTTTGTTTATCAAGTTAAAAACATGATCAATAGTGATAAAGAAAACAAATTTGGAGGTCGTACCAATGATCAAGTGGAGAACATGATGATGCGCATCTTAAAAAGTCAAAACAAGAATGTAGAGTGAAGAACATAATAGTATATATGTCATTGGTGCCAGAAAAGATGCCTGAAAGGGGGTCGGAGTGTTCAAGCGTTGTGGCCTGGTGCTTGGAAGGGCGCTGGAAGGTGAGGGTGGGTTCCAAATATCGGCAAATATCACAGATATATTGCTAATATCTGAGATATTCAGATATATTTATTGGGGAAGATACACTTTTCCCCCATATCTTGTATCGATCAAGTGACGATACAGATACATCTATCAGATACAGATACAGATATACGATATATCTCAGAATCATGCGTTTAAGAGTGCCCAAAACCAAAGAAAAGAGTGCTCAGAATCCTTGCTCCGTTGGCCCACCCACAGGGATTATGTCCCGACTTACTTGGGCGTTTGTTGTGTGGGACGTGTATGCCGTAGGAGATTGGCACTTGGATACAGTGCTCTAATATGCTGGTTGTAGTGCACCTTCTAGTTGGGTCATAAGGATTGGGACACCCCTTGTTATAAAAGAAAAAATGAAAAAAGTTCCCAGATTACCTTGATTTCCTCACTAAAGGATGTTAAGAGAGGTGTGATTAGTGATTTACTTTATTATTCTTTTGTGGAGATTGTTGTTGCTCATAGGTGATATGTTGTTATGCAGTTTATGTGATCTTTTAAGATGGGGGGCAATGGATGCAGAAGCATATCCCGAAGCTTCCCAGAAGGTTGTACAAATTTTATGGGATATTGGGACGACCAAAACTGCTTCTACTACGTTGTGGGTGAAAGCACAAATTGCCGCCCTCCAGTCATTAGTGAATTATGAGGTCAAGACTCTCTCTCTCTCTCTCACACACACACACACACACAAACAAGACAAAGAGTAGAATGAAGGCTTGTACCATCTTGTTTCACTAGGTGATCCCGTTGTCAGTTTCTATGTTTTGGTCATATGAAACATGCAAGTGATCACTCGTTTTTTTCACTGATTGTATCTGCTTGTGTTTTAAGGATGCGAAGCATCTGGCTGCCTCCCTAAATTAGGAGATTAACGATCAAGTCATTTTTGGTTGTTACCTTTCTCATAAATTGACAGTGCAATTACTGAAACATAGTGCAGATGACAGTAGCGATACGTTGACCAGCTATGCTGAGGGTGGTGCTCCAGGTGTTTGACTTACCTTGCCATGCACTTTTGTGCTATCTATTTGGGTCTAATAGTGCAATCAGTGTTGTGTACCTAACTTGGCATACATGAGAGTATTTGATAGTCAGTATTGTGTTCCCTGATGTCTTTTTGAAGTGGGAGCGTTCTTATTCTGGATTCAGCTGGGTCTTCAAGAATATTTCTATGAGTAAATGGTTTTATTAAGTATTTTTAAGACAGTTTCCACCAAGCTGAACATGTGTTGGGCTTATGTTGGAAAAAAATCTAAGCTTAGTTAGTTATAAGGTGAAGTTTACTATATATCTTCTAGAAGATAGGTCCGAACCATTCAGCAGCAACAATCTCTGTTTTGGGCAATTTAATCTTTCTAAGAAGTCCAACAAGGAGAGGAAAAAGAAAAGAATTGGTCTTTTTGTTTCTCCTGACTTCAACTCTAGATT
This sequence comes from Houttuynia cordata, assembly GCA_039654745.1. NCBI lineage: Eukaryota > Viridiplantae > Streptophyta > Magnoliopsida > Piperales > Saururaceae > Houttuynia > Houttuynia cordata. The sequence continues at coordinate 43,846,532 of CM077502.1, read as the reverse complement.
TGATGATGGTAAACTAAATCGACTATTGATAGTAGCTTGGATATGCTAGGAAGGATTACAGTTATTAGTGTTGGCTTAGCAAGATCTCCTCATTTAGAGGGTATCCTCAATTCCCTCACCTGTATACATAGAATGTATCCAGTCCAAGAGGTCACGTGGTTACTTACACAAGGTTTAAGCCCCTCAACCTTTTCACAAGTGTTTAGGCATAGCTAGTTTACCTACACGCATGAACCCAAAGCATAGGAATGCAGAGCGACATGCTGTGGCGTGCCGCAGCATGCCCAAGCGGACAAGACCCGACATGTGGATGCACAGCTCCCACTAGTGTGGGATGGGACAGCTTGGGCCACACTCTCACACTCATAACAGTTGGATCATGGGCGAGACGGGTTAGTGGCTGAAGGTACCGACAGTTAATGCCACACTGTACAGAACGTATACCTGATTTGGGATTTGTCCTTGTGCGTGAGCTGGAGGGAGAGCTGGCTCATTCTTGAGCAGTTCTAGGGAGACCAGACTGCTTGGGAGTTGTCGGAGACGGGATATGGACTTGCAAATTCTTGTACATAACTCTTGTATAGAAGGTTTTAAGGAGTTTAGCCTCTTTTCCCTCACTTGAGATGTGAATTGTTGATCTTCGGTTCAAAAATTTCCTGTCACTTGAGCATAGGTGCGCTCTAGCACTGCTCTAGAGCTTCGCTGACTAGTTGCAAGAAGCAACTAGGCCAGATGGCAAATTCCTAGCAAAAGTTACATACACACACATGCACCCATGCATGCTTTCACCCTTCTCTTTCTCTCTCTCTCACACACGCTCAGCCACGCATGTACACTCTTCTCTCTCTTTTTGATAGGACACTCTTCTCACTCTACCCTAGTCTTTTCTAATGACTATCACTTGATAACTTTCAGGTTGAGCATATACGGAAATGCATATCTGATTTTAATAGAAGAAACATCGAAGCACTGACCTCTGAGGAGAATCCTGAAGTACTTGGGGAAATGGAAAAGTTTGAAGTCAAAACTATAAATTACGAACACATGTAAGGTACTAGTATGTAATGCTTGTAGAAGCAGTAAATTGGTGTTACTAATTCTTTTCTGTAATGGTGGCTCCAGTACTCGTCGCAGACTGCAAAATGAGGAAAAACATATGGGAAACAGAGTTGAAAAGTTATTGCATGTCATTCCTCAGGCTATATTTTCTTCAGGTATAAACAATCAATTTTTTTTAGCAGCCATCAAAGATGACTGAATCATTACTTACATAGAACAATTATGGATTTGAAACTTTGCACACCTTGGAGTACGCCTAAGTCATAAATAAATAAATTAATTATCTTTTACATTGAAAGATTTGCAATTGATTCAAAACTATGCACACCCAGTTGTGGATTCTTTGGTCAAAGATTGACTAATCTAGTTTTGCTTGGTAGATATTTTTATTCTTTTCTTCTCTTAAGGATATTTTATTTCAATTTGGATCATAATGTTGTGATTATAAATGAAAGTAAATTACTAGCATTTTTTTCAAACCCCCCACTCCGGTGGGTGGCCGGGATTATATCCTGATTTACTCAGTGCATATGATGGGTGGGCCTTGTGTGCACCCGAGGGAATTGGCGGCGGGATACCGTGCTCTAAGAGGTTTGGTTGCCCTGCCCCATTTAGTCGGCTCCAAAGGACTCGGACACCACTTGTTATAAAAAAAATAAAAATCTAGCAACACAATTTCGTTAATGTCTCTAAACATGAGAAAGCAATATTATAGGAATCACGAGATCCTTGTATTGTTTCAAGTTTCGGTTCTTTCTGATTATATCAGCTTTACAAGTGGACAAATGTAATCTGGTTACCTTGGATTTTGTTTCTAAACTGTTATGCCTGTCTTATTGCACTGTATCATGCCAAAGAAAGTTAAAACTTAATTTTCTGTGGTGCTTGTGCTACGATTTCCCACTATTCTATAGTGGGAAATCTATACTGGCTACATTGTGAGAGAAACTTGATGCTACAGTGCAAGCAACCAAAGAATTTCCATTGCAAATATGCTTAGGATGCTCTTCATTGGGCATCAATTCTCTTGTTAAATTTGTAAACAGTATAGTATTTTTGCTCATGAACCTCTTAATTTTCTTAGTCCAAGTCCTTTCTCATACTGTTTTTTGTACGATTAACTTCTTATGCATTCTAATTATTTACCTTTGAAATCATTGTTTGCTTTAGCTTTAGTTATTCATGAGCAAAGGCTTGTTTTATGTGGCACCAACTAGTTTACAGTTGTTTTTGTCACTGGCATGCTGACATTCTTTCCATTTGTTTATAAAGGCAGCAGTGGCAGGAAATTACCAGCTGCAGCTATTTTGTGCTTTGATTTTAATCCCAAGGACATTCCACGTCAAGGAAAACCAAATGTAAGACACTAATTGCTGAATAATATTTTTTTGATACATAATTTCTGCATAATATTGAAAACACGTGAATTTATCATCATTAGCAGGGTGAATTTTCTAGTAATTTATAAATATGAATTTGAAAGACAGCTGATTAAAGGATTCCTGATTTTGTGTAGGATCCAAACATAGTAGAAAATGCATATTTAAATGCACTGATGGAAATAACAGAATCTCTACAAATATCAAGAAACATAGTGATTGCACTCCTGTTGTTCCAGTCATGGAAGCCTTTCATGCATAGGTGGACGAGAGCAGTTTCTCCATCATCTGGTTCGGTGGATAAAATTTCATTACCTGCTTCAGATATTCTGAAGGTTAACTTTCTTGTGGACGGTTACCAGATGATGTTCATACTTTGTGTGATCATTTCTGTACCTCGCATGCAATGTACATTTGACTTTGATATGAAATAAAAAAATGAATTCATATGAACTAGTATTCACTCTGTTCTGGCTATTTCCTTCTTGTGTGCAGATTATGTGCGAAAGGGCAGAATTATCCGTTCCACGCACAGCTGAAAGCATGGCGCTTGCCATTGGTGCATTGGCCTCTGTAAGACCTAATAGATGGATAGTCTGTCTCTTAATTTTCATTCTAGCTAGACACCAAAAATTCAGACTTATTTTCTAGCAAATCATGCCTGAAACTTGGCTCTTCTTAAGGAGCAGAATGAGAGGAGTCTAACTTTGTTGTTTCTTGTGCACGAATTAAGGCTTCTTCCCAATAACCTATTTTTCTTCTGATCATGCAAATTTCTGAAAGTATATGTTATCATTGCTTCATATATACCCATTATATTTTGTGGCTATATCTTCTGCAAAATATATCTGTAAAGAACTTTTGTTAAAATAAGGTGTTCTTGGTGCAAAACTAACAAGCATTATACAAGTGAATCAATGGATTGCTGGAGTCGTTTTTCTTTCATGAAAATCGAAATAGTGTACATCAAAAAGAAGGCTACATATATGGAAATTTGGGTTGGTTTTCGGGATCATAGAAGCAAGCCTGGATCGGTGAAGTGTATATGGGTAGTGGTTCAGCAGCAAACAGGGAGGATTTAGCTTGTAGCTTGTTGAAAGGAAGGCAATGGTCTCATAGGTACTGACTGAAGCTGCACTATTTGGTAACAAGGAAGATCGTAAAGGAGGGGTCAAGACTGAAAAGGAAGAGTAATTAAAGCAGTGGACCTGGAAAAGAAGCTAGTAGAAGCAGACAGAAAGGAGAAAATTGAAAACGAAGGAGGAAAAGAGAACTGTTAAACGGAGGAAGAAGAAGTAGAAGCAGATGGAGGAAATGAGAACAAGCAGAGGGATGTAGGAAAGAAGAATATACTGATGGAGGTAATGGCAAAGACACAGGTGGACTGAGGAAAATCTGTTGCAACTGGAATCAACTCATCTTCATGCTTCTTGAACAAAATCAAAAGAATAACCTCTAACATAAAAGGAACAAAAAAAATGCCCGTTCTGAAGTGTATGTGAGTATCAGAAACAAAATATTTGACTTATATATTGGTGCTCTCATAAAGTTAAGTGCTTAGAATTAGGTAAACAACTAAAATGTTGCATACATTTGTATTGCTATTGCTAGTATTGGATTTTATTTACTTATATTGTTATGCTTGCTGATTTTGGCTGTTATTATTTACAGATATTACCTCCGTCATCCCATGGTGTAACCTCAACTGCAGCCATGTTTCTGTTGAAGTGGTTGTTCCAGTATGAACATGAGCATCGGCAATGGACTTCTGCTCTCTCTTTAGGACTTTTGTCAAGTTGCGCAAGTGCAACAGATACACAGCAAAATTATCAAATTATAATGGGGCTATTGGAGGTAGACATTTGCAGTTTTGATTCGGCAACTTAAATTTTTTTGTTAATATCATCTATGAAAGCGCTGAGTATGGTATAACATAGTATAGATGTAAAAACCTGAAAAGGCTTCAGTTTCTAAAAGAAACTGATCATTTTGCTGCCAGTTCAGCAGCAGTAAATAGCCAGTCAGTTCTGCTCATGAGGCCAGCATCCAATGATTTAGTCTGGTGGCATAAACTTCTTCCAGAAGATTACATTCATACAAGAACCTGGCCAATCTGTTTGTACAGTTTCTAGATTGTCAGTTGGCAAAATAGAATATTTACAATTATAATTGATGATGTGTAAATGGTCAGCTCGTTGCACATGTACACTAGAAAATTCACTGGATTCTAAAAGTAGTTACGGGTAACGGAGTTCTGTACACTTTTAATTATCAGTTTAACATTTTTTCGGAGATATATATGTAAAACATCTGACTTAATTCACTGGTTCTATGTGGTACAGGTTGCCTCTATCTCTAAGAGCACTCTGGTTAAAGGAGCCTGTGGGGCAGGCTTGGGTTTTGCTTGTCAAGGTCTTCTAATGGGTGTGGAACCTGGTTTTGGTGTTAGCTTTGAAAAAGGAACCTTACACACTTCCCAACATCAGTTGCTCAGCAAGATTGTAAGGAGCTTGTGTTCTATGATCTCACAGCTATGCCCATCTGCAGATGACTCGTTGCAAGGCCTTTGTCAATATTTTGAACTGGTTCCAGATGATATCTCTATTGTGGAAACTACTGATGCAGATCCAGTTAGGTCTGACAGTTTGGAAGAAGATGTTTGGGGAGTTGTAGGACTTGTTTTGGGTCTGGGGAATTCCATTATGGCTATGTATAAAGGTGGATATCATGAGGCTGTGCTCAAGGTAAAGGATATATTGATATCATGGATACCATGCGTTAATTTTAATGATGAAAATTCTTATTCTTCGAATGGAAAGCTGGAATTACAATTATCAGTTGGTTCCTGTCTTGTGCTACCCATTGTAGTGGCTTTCTGCTGGAGAATGGAACTCATAGATGATGAGCTAGATCATATAGTCACTGGCTACAGAGAGTTAATTACCGAGCTCCTGGATGTGAAGTCTGGGACGTTGCATCAGAGCTTGTTAATGGCATCCTGCATAGGTGTTGGGAACTTTGTGTCCTACATTTTAAATGGAGTTCGCTCAGTGAAGAGT